>CM039630.1:10000-1210000 GCA_022457165.1 Juglans mandshurica | reverse complement strand
GTTAGTGCGGACAAAACTAAGCTGAGAGAGATAATTGCTCTCAGCAAAATCATGCAATGTTCGACGAGCTCGTGGTCCTTCACAATCAGGTTTTCCATACTCTCCCTTCAAGAATTTTCTACAGCCATCAGCATCCTGAAGAAACATGAAGCAAACCATTTTATATAAACATGACTTATAAAACTACTGAAAAATAGCATGACTTATAGAACCACCAAGGCAACATTACTGATGATAAAACCAAGGCAGAGTCGAAGATAGGCATACCTGTAAGAACTCCACCATTTGCTCTTCAATTGTACCATGCATAGCTAAAGTTTCAACATGGATAGGACGAGTAGCACCCATCCTATGAGCACGGCTAATGACTTGTTCCTCCATACTACAAAGGTTAAAGGTTAATATCAGTAAGATAAGTCAATGCCTTTGGAAAAGACAAATATTCATTGTACATGCATGAAGTAACAGTAGAATGTCATGATTGGCTGTCACAAAAGCAGAGAGGTGATGATTCAATCGAAGGATGAGATGGTGGGTCAGCAGCGGTGGTCTTTTGATTGCTGGAGCTAATAATGTTTCCATTGCATGTTTAAAGTTTAAATTTCTCATGGGTAGATTAAGTAGAAAATTGACCCTTATATTTGAAGTAATGAGAATCGTTTAAAATAATGCAAATCCAATACAAATTTAAGAGTCTGTTCTTTCGAAAAAATACATTGTTTAGTCAACTAGCCCAACAGAAATTTTAATAATTTATTCCTAATAATGAATTATTGACTACAATTCTTTCGTAAAAGAAAATTAACAGCCTTTAAAAAAGAAAACTAAAAAGTCCTTTCGAAAATATCAAAATATCTAGAAATGGATGACCATTTTGAAGTCTCAAAATTCTCTTTTTCATTTCTTTTTTCTTAAAAAAAAGGTCTAGAAACTCACTTTTTTTTAGCAATCATTTACAAAGGTGAGAAACTCAAAGTTAATAGGGAAAAAAAAAAGAATTTCCAAAAATGATACAAAAAAGCATTACCTTTTGTCCCAAATAGGTTCCATTAGGAACACATGCGTTACAAAGCTCAAATCAAGCCCCAGAGCAGCACTCCCATCCATTAAAAGTGCCATACAACTTGCATCATTCTGGAACGTGGCAAGTGCCTTCATCTGAACTAATCAAAGTAAACATTAAAACAAGAACATGGAACAACATCCGGACAAGATGGGGGGGGGGGGGGAAAGAGAGACACGTACCTTGTTGCTAGAATGCATTGGACTATACATACTGGCAAATTTAATACCTGCAAAAGTTAACTGTCCATAGAAATGGAATTCATCAAACTATCAATTGGATGAGGACAATCATATAAAGCTGTGCCTAGTCTATGGCATACAAAAACTACCTGCTGTTCAATGACATGAATATGCTCAAGAAATTGAGAAAAAATTAGAACTTTCTCCAGACTAATTTTCTGGGTATCTGTGCTCATTTTCCCATCAGTCATCTGAGAGGAAGAAAGTAGCTGGTCCATACACTTGGTGTTTTTTCCCTCAGCCGTGTAGTGAGAAACCTGTCTATTACCTTCCAGCAAAGCTTTCAAGCTCTGAACAAGATAAGCGACTTTACTGCTTGATGTTGATTGCCAATCAGGATCCCAGTTATCCTGTAAACATATATTGGTAAAACCTGTTATAAAAGAGATGTAGAATTTGGATATAATTCCAACTTCTCCCTATAGCTAAGGCCTGCCTGTTTGTATGACGGTTGTAACTCGATAAGATCTTTGGGGACAGGCCATTTTGGGTTAGGATTTTCTGGCCGGGTAAGAACATCAGGAGTCTCCATCTCGTATGAATTACCACATCCTGGATAGGTACATTTTTCACTGTCCAAAGCAACACAATCAAGGCACAAAAGATGCCTACATGGTGTAATGACAGGCAAACGGCACCATTCCTTACATCTAACAAACAAAAAGTAATCCACAATTAGTGATAAAATGCAATCCAAAATTTCCAAGAACAAAAATTGAAAAGCCGTTTGAAGCCTCAAAACCCAAATATCACCTTACGCAGTTCCCACCATAGAGGAGATTGTATTTTATGTAAGCATAATCTTCTGAAGTAGAATCCAGACCCTTCTCAACTAAAACATCCATTGTTTCCTGAATATCTTGGCCAGCATCTGTCATTTTAATATGTCCAGCCACACAGCAAGATAGCCTGACATTCCTGACAGTTGCACTTCGAAACTTCCACTGCTTGGGATTCAGTAGACTCTCAACATGAGAAGGATCATTCCAATCAGCCATTAGTATATTGCGCCGCACCGTAACTACTAATTCATTGTAACTTCTTGCATGCCCCTCAGTAAAATTGAGAAAAGTTACTTTCTTGATGCAGGGGGGAATATTTTGCAAATCCAACTTTCTTGCACTAATCATGCACTTACAAAGTAAATGCAACAAACGGGACCGCCCCTCCTCCATTCCTGCTTCAAATGGCCTAAGAATTCCAGCTTCCCATGACTTTTGATTCTGCCCAAATGTTTCCTCACGAAGGAACTTAAGCAATGGCTGAAGATGTGACAGTTGACTGTTGGGAGTGTTAGGAGTTGGAGTTCCCGTTAATATCCACCGATTTGAGGCCACCAACGAAACAGCCATTTGTAATTTGTTTGTCAAGTTCAGACTTGAGCCAAGGGTGTGTCCCTCATCTAATATGACTCTAAACCAATGCACTTGCAGCAGTACGCTTTTCTTATGGGGGCCCCACTCTGCACTTAAACGATTAAAGGTAGTTATGACAATATCAAAATCCCATGCTAGCCAGTGTGCAGAAGGCTTCCTATTATCAGCCCAAACAAATACACGTAACTGACCAGGACTGACATGCTTTTCGATTTGGGTTTTCCAATGATCAACTAGATTTGACGGCACAACAATTAGGGTTGCTCTAGACAAATATAACCTGATGGAATCCAGTGGTTCACAGAGAGCAATCCTGAGAGCAGCCACATCAAAGGCCAAGTTGTCAAGATCTCGTGGATAATACCACCTACAAATACCCTTTTCTTCTCTCTTTATGAGACCAAATGCTCGAAATATTCTATGGAAACCATGGATGTTTCCAACAGGCAGAAGACAAGTTCCCAAGTAAGGACTTCGCAAGCCAATTGATTCCATTTGTGAGAGTTTTTCCAAAGAAAGCTTAGCCAACCAAGTTATGGCTTTCTTTGTTTCCGAATCAATCAATTGATAGTGTTCTCTAAGCACGCTGGTAAAGAACGAAACATTTTGTTCCTCGCCCCCAGAGGCTCCTTTGCTGTAGAATCCCGGTAAGTATCTTATCAAGCTGCAATTATCCCAAGACTCTTCAGGAACACTACAACACTGAAATAAAGGATTGGCATTCATACTACAAAACCATGCTGCACTAGCATCAGCTACCCTAGTTTCTCCAAGCTTCCGCCACTTGTAACATGCATCACATTGGACCCAGGTGTCATTATACTCGAGATGATTGGCAGCAGCCTTTGCAGGCCTCTTGCAACCCTTTGCTACACCATATAACCTACCATCTTGCTTTTTGTGAGAGCAATCTCCTGGAACAATAGAAGCATGCCTCCTTTTACTAGAATCATCTCCAAGCTTCCTTTCCCTTGAAAAACCAGTTGCTCCTTCATATGTAGAAAGAAGGTTTTTCTTGATGCAGCTCAAGTCCCTAGAGCATTGAACCACGGACATTGCCCGTTCAGAGCATGCAGATATAGGTGTTTTTATTCCTTGACTAGGACTTGGATCGTCAAATCCTGCAAATTGGTCATCAAAAACCACTAACCTGGCTCTTTTAGGTGAAAAGTGGTTCCCGTCCTCCATGTTTTTTCGAACATTCTGATTTACATCCCTTCTGTCCAAAAATGTGTTGCCAAGAGTGACATTATCACCACAAAGTTCATAATAACCACATTTCCTGTCGCCATTATGTGTACCCCAGATCACCTGTACCCCATCTGGTGGATCTGCTAACATTCCGTGTGTCTTCAGAATAAGTGAAAGAGCAGTTATAGTCTTACCTAAGCCAGGTTCATCGCAGAACATACCCCCACGGAAATCTTTGACAGTGGGAGCTATCCCAGTGACTATTTCACCAGAAACAATATTTACATAAAAACTAAATCCATCTTCAGTTGAGAAAGCTGAGTACAAAGGATGTGGAAAAATTTCTGCATCGCGCTCACGCTGCAACATCCATTCAATTGCAGCCTGCTGATGAGAAAACAGTTTTAATTTCATACATGGCATGACTGATGCGGTCAAGGATCTTAGATGGCGACAGGTTGCTGCAACCCTATAAAGGTCAACTGGGCCAAGCATAGCTAGTATGTTAATCAAAATGTCATCCGATACCTCCCACATGCCAGATCTATGAGAGTCATCTACTGGCATCATTCTTGAAGGACCCGGCAGTAGCTTCTTTGTGACACTAGGTAAGCTCTTAAAAGTTTCATGAAGTTCAAATAGCCTTCTTTTTGAAGAATCAGTGACATTGTAATGAAGCTTGCATCCAAGAACATGACAATCAGAAAGACTCCAAATGCTCTTCTCAGCTTCATAAGCTTCTATGCAATACTCTCCCCTAGCAAGCATTGACATTCTCTCCCCCCAGTCGCAGCTACAGAAAAATGTAATTTACTGTGTCAACCTCATGGATAAACAAAGACCTTGGAAAAGAGAACAATCTATAATGCATCTACATGAGCCTATTTGTCTTATGGAGCCAAATGGACCTGGTAAGACTACGTTTGATGCAACAAAATAGACCAGTTTAATCATGGTTCATAGAGTAATATTCGTTTCACTATATTAATTTACTTTGGTATTTTTATCTGCTTCACTGCTATAAATTTTCTCCTCCACTTGAAAAAAAAACTAGTTTACACGATTAAACGTAATAGAATCAGAACCTCCAACCTCCCAAATAATCCAAATAACTTACCTTGAAAAAATAAGGACTTGATGACTAATGGTTCAAGCAATATGGTAAAAAAAGACAAGAAAATAATAGATAAATGCTCAATATTATATTTGACCACGAATGTTCTGTTACGTCCTAAGCAAATGCCTCTAAGGTTTCAAAACCTAATCCGCAATCTACCATATGAACAAACCTTACAACTTAGAGCAGTCACAGGTGGGAGACAAAAGCTTGACATAAACACAACTTTCCAATAACTCTGCACTTAAAGTTCAATTTGACTTTCAAATCATAGCTAGCAAATTCGAAAATGCTACACACAAATTACAAAGTTTCAAGAATGGAAATAGCACCACACCTCAAGTGCCTAAACAGCGCACCGGCGGTAGCTCCGGACCTCGGAAACTGCCCCCCACTCCAAACCGCCATTGGCAGGTACACGTCGACCAGAACCACGGCCCTCGCCTCACCATTATCACCACCACGAGTCCCAACCCAAACCACGCGAGCATTGATCTTCACGCACTTGTGCGTAACCAGGGCGTGCAGCTGGTGCACCACGCTTATGCTCCCATGCACCTGCCCGATATTTCGCACCCTCCTCTTCCGCTTGCATTGCTCGGAATACGGAACGTCAGCGTTCGGGACCGGATTGGATATGGAATCGACAGGGTAGAGTACGACGCCATTATCGGAGCTGAAACCAACCTCAGAACCGTCTCGGAAAATTTCACAACGAGCGTTAAAATTCAGGGTCTCGGGTTGTGGAGGCGGAGGATTGACAGTAAGAACCGCGCACAAGTAACCGCAGAGCTTGTGACCAGGAAACGACTCGTCGTCCATAGGGAGCGGCGTCTGATCAAATTAGGGATTCCATTCCTCCAATACTAAAAAAAATGGGATTCGAAGCAACTTCAATCGGAAGTATTCGGGAGCGAGAAGACGAGTGAGTCAATGACGATGAGCTTTCTTTTGGATAGTCGGGCCCCAAATCAGGAGATGGTTTTATATCGTTATGTCAGGTTTAATAATCTTTAAAATAATATTTTTTAATGAAAAAGTAATAAGAACTCAGTTCCGATTTCGATGTTATTGCATATGCGACGGTATTTAGTCCATATTGATGAGATAATTATTTAATTTTTTAGTTTTTTATTTCCCACAGCAAAGTCTAAAGTTGGTATTGTAGCGTTGTTTGTATTGCCCAGAACCAGTGTGCTACTTTTTTTGGTATTATTTCTTCTTCAATCTGGAAATTCCCGTTGAAGATATTTTTAAAATAATTATTTATATATTATATTTATTAGTAATAATATTTTTTAAATAATTATTTATATATTAGATTTATTAGTAATTATATTTTGAGGTTGATTTTGGAAGTTGAAAATTATTTTAGAAAGACAGAAGTTATGGAAAGTTTATAAAGCTTATAGTATTTTGGGTTTAAATGCATACCATAAGCCATAACCTTGCTTAGTGGTATTGAGGCTATAGATTTACCCATGGGACACAAGTGCCGGGCGCTGCAATGCATGAAAAAAATAAAATTTTCAAATTGCACTGGTTAGAACTCGAATTTGGACAAGTCGATTGGAGAGGAAGCAACGACGACTTAGGACTGAGCACCAATAATGTCGGAGTTGGAGTGCCCTACCTCCGACTCCGATTCCGACTTTGTCAAGTAGAATCTGACCTCCGACTCCGACTCCGATTCGCATAACCTTCGATCCGACTTCGACTTATCGGAGCTGAGTCGGATTTGAGTTTTTTTATTGGGCTTTTTTTTCTTAGTCCATTTGAAATTTCAACTTGACAATTTTAGCCTCTCACTTATCAGATTGGGCTTCCAGATTTCATTTTTTAAAAAATATTTTTTCAAATTTCAATTTTATTAAAACATAACCAAAATAAATAAATAAATCATTGCACAAATTAATGTTATTATACATTAGTATTATATGTTATTATATATTAATGTTTATACATTAATATTACATGTTATTACACATTGATTATTATACATTACTAGCACATGTTATTATAATTTACTTATTATACATTAGTACTATATATTATTATAAATTTATATATTTGTGTTTATACATAATACATTAGTATTAAATATTATTATACATTAGTTATTATATAATTAGTATTACATGTTATTATATATTAGTGTTTATATATTAGTTGTTATTATACATTAGTGTTGCATGGTAGTAATAGTTAATGGTATGGTGTTTACATATACTAAACTATTATTAGTCAATTTATGCTATATATTATATTATTTTATAATAATTTACTCATACTAGTATATTATTGATTTTAACTAATTATATAAGTTATAGTTATATAATATATAAAAAATACATATATTTTTATTAAATATGTACAATATTGGAGTCGGACAATCGGAGTCAGTGTGGAGTCAAAGCCGGAGCCGGATTTTCAGATTTTTGATCAGTCCTAAGCAACGTGACCGTTGGATTGGGTCCAACAATTGTATTACTTGGTAACAGGCACAATAAATATGTATGTTCATGTCAAATTTTAGAAAAATGAAAAGTTACAACTTTTCATATAATTTGGTTATCTATAAATAGACTCATTGGCTTACTAATTTAACAATTCCATAAACCAATTTCGAAATTCTCTCTCTCAAAAAGTTTTCATTTCTTCAAAACTTATTATTAAGATTTGTTCATTTTGCAGAGAACATATTTCTAATTTATTGGTTGAATAACAAAATCAGATGGTATTTGGAGTCTAATTTCGTATGTGCATAATGCAGCTAGACAAACAGCCTTGTTCTGAACTTCATTGTATCTTGGAGGCAAATTCGCTTGTAATCTGTGTGCATATCGTTATTGGTGGGGGCAAATATTATCTTAAAGAAAGTGATATTGTAACACGCCTAAAAGTAAATTTTTCTCTCACTATTTTATCTTTTGCAACCCCCATTGCACCAACAATTCCAAGTTGTCATTCGCTCAAGTCCTTTGGGCTGTCTAGTATTGGAGCTTCGTTCCAGCACTGCCATGAACCTGGCTTCACTTGCCACCCAAGTTGCCATCACTACCAAATCAGATGCACAGCCTTCTTCAAGAACTACACATATATGGTTGCCCCCAACTCTTACCTGCCAATCTGTTGCACTTTCGATTTTAGACTCTGATAATCTCACTATGAGTGGGCCTGCACAGAATCTCAGTCTGTTGTCACTTGCTCAAGGTGTGCCCAAAAAAGCAAGAAAATAAATATTAATATATGAGTTATTCTATTATCAAATTGGTAGGTACTGGATAGAACACCCATACATATCATTAAGATTTAATTTGTAAAATTTAAAATTTAAAATATATATTCTAAATCAAATGATATCACACATATAACGTAAAATGCACAGCTACATTTGGATGCTATGCATTTGGTGGCAAGATGGCATTTCCCAATAACAAATCCATATCAGCCGGGTAGACTTTTCAAAATCTTAATTACCCATTATTCCGAAATTAAATGGGCTAGATTTGACAACTAGAATTTATATGCGACTTAATTCACTTTTTTTTTTTTTTTTTCCCTTAATTACACCAATTGGGATATGCCATATATAGGATATAACACTCTTAAATCGTTTTAACCTGCGTCTTGTTCTTCATTTATGCTGTTCTCTTAAAAGGACTACAGATTTATTCGCCCAATGCAAATGGATTATCTCGATTTGAGTTTTGCCTATTTGGTGTTTCGTTCTTGATCTATTTTTTCAGGTTTTTGGAGGAAGAAGAAGAAGAATCATGGCAATGAGATCAGCCATAGTATTTTGGGTGGCAAGTAAGGTTTGGATCGGAATGAGTGAGTGGCTGTCTACCTGTATTTTGATTGCTGATGATATTGCTCGTTCAATCCAGCGCGAAGATCTCAATTACTGATCATTCATCCTCACATGATTAGTTTTTTCCTTTTATCTTTTTTTATTCAATATATATAAGGCTGCTTCTCTATATTCATTGATCAATACAACACCAACACAAGCACAAACTCGTCGTTCCATCCCGGTGAATCTGTGTATCTCATCATCAGAATTTTGAATAAGAACCCATATTTTTTCCTCCTTTGGTTTTCTCTCTCTCTCTCTGCATTAATACTTGGCGATTGAAGTTTGCTCAAGTTCTCTCACATGTGTATACCAGCCCAGTTTCCCAGCACGCTCCATAAACTTGAAATCCATACATAATTGCATGAATTTGGAGTCACTTCCAAACAAGATGCACTGCAATGCCTGTCTGGACTTCTTGAAAATTCCATGTCCTTCTTGGAAATTACATCTAAATAATATTGGTAAAGAAGGAAAGAATGGAACTGGAATTTGTATGGTAAAAAGCTGGTTTGGTGCTTTACCCGGAAAAAAAAAAAAATGGAAGGAAATGACAATTTGGTTCTCTATCTATCTAATAAATACAAAAAAGGATTTTCAGTTATCTCTATATTAATCCAAAAAATAAGACCTTTTATTTCTCCTAAATGACTAAAGATTTTATTTATTATAATTACTAACATAAAAACGATTGAGAGAAGATGGAGACGCTCAACCAAATTTTGGAATGAAGACGTTAGGAATTTTGGCACTTTTTAAAATGACTAATTCTACATACAATCGTGAAGTGCGTAAACACCGCGTAACCGTTTTGAAAAAGAGTGGAATCTACTATTAAAAAATTATTTTTTTAATGTGGATCCCATGTTTTATTCACTTTTTTCAAAGCGATTACGCGACGGTTACACAATTCAATGTTGCAAATATATTTTCTCTTAATATTTTATTTATTTATTGTATTAGGATTCCAAAATAATTTTTTTGGCACTATTCCTATGTCCGTACGATTAGTTTTTTCTACAATTGATACTTTCACATCTATGATGTAATTGATGTGTTGGCAAAACGGTTCAAAAATAAATTTTTTACTATAATTAAACAAAAAAAACTGGAGAAATGCTGCTGCTCCCGTTGGGCTCTCAACGAGTGTTTTCTTTTTAAAATTAATAATTAAGAAAATATTTTTTCATAATATTGTAAATTTTTTTAAATTATAATAATAGTAAATTAAATTATTATTTTTATAAATTCTAGATGACAATCACACTCAGATAGAATTGAATATCATTTTGATGTGAAGTTAATCTGCCAGTATAGAAAAATATGCAAAGAAAGATTTTTTTTTTTTTGAATAATTCTACATACAATTGTAAAATGCGTAAATACTGCGTAACCGTTTTGAAAATGAGTAGGGTCTACTATTAAAAAATTAATTTTTTTCATGTAGATCCCATATTTTATTCTTTTTTTTTAAAGCAATTATGCGGCGATGACATAATTTACGATTACAAATTTCTTTTCTTTCTATTTTTGTGTGGTAACAGAGTCAGAGACCTTTCTTTAATTACTAATCGGTCAAAGGGAGTGGTAAAAGTGGAGAGGCGAAGTAGCTTTTTTTCTTCTTTAATTTCTACATTTCAAACCACAATAATGAGACTTTCGTTGTAATGCTCTACATCTCCTCTTTGCTTGATCTCCTCTTTGCTTGAACTTTAGTTGTACTCCTTTTTTCTTTCTGCTTAGATAACCATGGCTGTGGGAGAAGCTGTTCTCTCTGCATTCCTTCAAGTGCTGTTTGACAGATTGGCTTCACGCGAGTTCGTAGGCCTGCTACAAAGCCGGAAGTATGATGACTTGTTGGAGAAATTGAAGATCACACTGCTGACAGTTACAGCACTGCTTAACGATGCTGAGGAGAAGCAGTTTCGTAGCCCTGCGGTGGAGAAGTGGCTGCATATGGCTAAAGAGGCTCTTTATGATGCAGAGGACATATTGGATGAGCTTACTTCCGAAGCTCTGAGATGTAAGGTGGAAGCTGAATCTCGGGACAGCCCCAATCAGGTATGGAAGTGGACTCCCGTCTCCACCCCATCTAGTACGGGGATGGAATCCAAATTGAAAAAGGTTAATGAGAAACTAGAATTGATTGCCAAATATAAAGATGTCCTTGGCTTGAATAACGAAGGAAGGTCGTCTGGACTCAAACAAAGATTACCAACAACTTCATTGGTAGATGAAACTTGTGTCTATGGCAGGGTTCATGATAAAGATACGATAATCGAGCTGCTACTGAGGGGTACACCAACAAGTATAGATAAAATTGGTGTAATTCCTATAGTTGGCATGGGTGGTGTTGGTAAGACAACTCTTGCACAAGTTGTTTACAACGACCACAGAGTGGAGAAGCATTTTAATTTAAGGATTTGGGTGTGCGTGTCTGATCAATTTGATGTATTGAGGGTGACAAAAACAATTCTTAGGTCAGTCACTTTGGAAGATACTGATCTCGATGACTTAAATCTACTTCAAGTTAGTTTGAAAAAAAAATTGCTTGGAAGGAGATTTTTGCTTGTTTTCGACGATGTTTGGAACAAGAGAAATCATGATTGGGATCTCTTATGGAGTCCATTGAAAGCTGGGGTAAGAGGAAGTAAAATATTAGTGACAACCCGGAATAGGGATGCTGCATCAAGCCTGGGGACAGTTCCAGCTCATCATTTGAGAGGTTTATCATTTGACGATGGCTGGTTATTGTTCACAAGCCATGCATTTGAGGATAGAAACATTGCTGCCTATCCAAATTTGGAGGCAGTTGGGAGGAAGGTTGTGGAAAAGTGCGAAGGTTTGCCCTTAGCAGTAAAGAGACTGGGAATTCTGTTGCGCTCTAGACAAGAAGACAACGAATGGAAAGATATCTTAAATAGGAAAATATGGGATCTACCGGATGATGAAAGTGATATTCTTCAGAGTCTAAGGCTCAGCTATCATCACCTTCCTGCACATTTGAAACAATGTTTTGCATATTGCTCGATCTTCCCTGTGGGATATGAATTTGATAAGGACTCTCTAGTTCTGCTATGGATGGCAGAAGGATTTGTGCAGCTACCTAAAGCGAAGAAAACGCTTGAAGAAGTGGGTGGCGAATATTTTCTTGAGCTAGTATCACGGTCATTCTTTCAGGAATCTATTGACAATAAATCACGATTTGTAATGCATGGCCTCATTAGAGATTTAGCCGATGTTGTTTCTGGTGAGTTTTGCTTCAGATTGGGGGATAAGTTAAAGAATGGCAATCAAAGCAGAAATTTTGAGAGGGCTCGTCATTCCTCATACCTTCGGGGCAGGCGTGATTTGCTCTCAAAATTTGAGGCCTTCAATGGAGTTGAACGCTTACGCACCTTCCTGCCAGTAGATCCAACTGGCATGATTGGAGTAAGCTATATGGCTAATAATGTACCTGGTGATCTCTTGCCAAAGTTAAGATATCTACGGGTGTTGTCATTCAATGCTTGCCGTATCACTGAATTGCCAGATTCCATAGGTGACTTGAAACTTCTACGCTACCTGGACTTATCTCACACAGCCATTCAAAGGTTACCCAACTCAACAGGAACTCTTTACAATTTACAGACTTTGATCCTGTGGCAATGTAACTCACTCAATAAGCTGCCTTCCAAGATGGGGAACCTCACAAACTTACGACATCTCCTTATTAGTGGAAGCAGGTTAAAAGAGATGCCTCAGAAAATTTGTAGATTGAAGAATCTTCAGACATTGTCTACTTATATGGTGGGTAAAGACGGTGGGTTAAAAATTGGAGGCTTGAAGGGCATGTTGCAACTTCAAGGATCACTTCACATTTCTGGACTGCAAAACGTTGTCAGTTTTGATGATACAGTCGAGGCTAATTTGAAGGACAAGCAGGAACTCGATCAATTAATATTCCAATGGAGTGACAGTTTCGAAGATTCAATTATTGCTGTGGATGAAAAGGAAGTATCTGACATGCCACAAGTTCTCAAAATCCACAAAGATCTCAGCACCATAGGCTTTAGTGGTACAAGATTTCCAAGCTTTAGGGAAGCCATGAAAAGTTATACGCAAGAATCTGCTAAGCAAACAGTGGGATGGAGCAACAGTTTGGATGGTTCAAGAAATGAAACAGTTGCAACAGATGTTCTTGAGATGTTGCAACCACACGAAAACATCAAGCAAATCATAATCAGGGACTATGGTGGTACAAGATTCCCAAGTTGGATGGGATCCCCTTTGTTCTCCAATCTGAATCTTCTAAAGATTAGCAATTGCAGAAAGTGTAGTTGTCTACCACCACTTGGGCAACTAACTTCTCTCAAAGACCTCGTGGTTGAAGGAATGGAAGAAATAAAGAGCATAGGAACTGAGTTCTATGGAGATGGGCGTTCTTCTACCATGCCTTTCCCTGCATTGGAAACTCTAAAGTTTGACAGCATGTTACAATGGGAGGAATGGTCTTATTCTGGACTTGAAGGCAGGGCAGACTTCAATAACCTTCAAAAGATTGAAATTTGCAACTGTCCTAAGCTTAGAAAATTCTCACACCATTTTCCTGCCTTGAAAAAAATGAGTATTAAGGAGTGTGAAGAACTGGAAACTCTTCCGAGGCTTCTCGCAGTTGATGATAGCTTAGAACAAGGCAGAGAATTCCCATGCCTCCTTGAGCTTTCTATATGGACATGTCCCAACCTGAGGGAACTACCGCGTCTCTTTCCTTCGTTGACAATGCTTGAAATAAATGGATGCCAAGTATTGGAAAAACTTCCAAGGCTTCCTTCAATCCGTGAATTAGAAGTAAACAAGATTGATGAGGAGCTGTTGCAGAGTATGGTTAAGCTCCCTTCACTCAGCTACTTGCGTATGTGTGAAATTTCCCGGCTCACCTGTTTGCTTGAAGGGTTTCTTCAGAAGTTAACATCGCTGGAAGAATTGCAGATTGCCCATCTTGGTGAGATCACTTCTTTGTCGAGTGAAATTGGATTTCAAAATCTCCAACGCCTCCAACGACTGGAGATTTCAGGATGTCCATTCTTGAAGCAGTTGCCACCAAGTTTACATGAACTCTCCTCTCTTAAGGAGTTGAGGGTCTTAAAGTGCCCCTTGCTTGTCTCCTTTCCTGCGACGGGCTTGCCTTCCATGCTTATTGGCCTTGATATCAAGGACTGTGAGGCTCTGCAGTTCCTGCCTGAGTGGAAGATGCATAACAATGAGGAGCCTCTTTTACTCGAATATTTGGTAATTGAAGATTGCTCCTCTCTCACATCTTTACCAAGAGGCCAGTTTCCCAGCACACTTAAGAAACTTGAAATCCATAACTGCATGAAATTGGAGTCGTTTCCAGAGCAGATGCACAACAATACTTGCCTCGAATTCTTCAAAATTTCATGCTGTCATTCTATTAGGTCCTTCTCGGAAGGTACTTTTGGACTGTCCAGAGTCACATCTAGCACCGCCATAAGCCTTAAGGAGCTTATCATCAACAATTGTAAAGACCTCAAGTCATTACCTGGAGGCCTACAAAACCTCGTGTATCTCGATTACTTGGAAATAGTTGATTGCCCACTTCTTCTGTGTTTTCCAGAACCTGGCTTGCCAGCCAAGTTGCGATCAATTAGAATCTCCAATTGCCAGAGTCTCAAGTCCCTACCAAATTGGATGTGCAACCTCACATCTCTTCAAGAACTACATATAAATGGTTGCTCAAGTCTTGCATCATTTCCAGAAGGGGGGTTACCTGCCAATCTGCAGTCACTTTCAATTTTAGACTCTGAGAATCTCAGGCCCTCCTATGAGTGGGGGCTGCACAGACTCACTTGTCTCATGGATTTGTCCTTTGGTGGATGTCAGGGGTTAGTATCTTTTCCAGAGAAGTGGTTGCTGCCAAGTAGTTTATCCTCTCTTCATCTTGAGCGTCTGCCAAGTCTTAAATTCCTACCCAAGGGACTGAAAAGCCTCAGCTCTCTCGATAACATGGAAATATGGGATTGTGACAGGCTTCAGGCTTTGCCAGACAGCTCAAATACCTCAGAGTTTGGAATTTTAGGATATCCTTTCATGTACAGTTAGAAGAGAAACACAAATTTTATCTGCATGCGTTTGAGCAGGTGTTGCTCAGCAGAGTATGACTATGATCTCCCCTCAAGTATCTGATGAGGATTTTAGAGGAAGAAGCAAGGTAAACACTAAGATCTCTAAAATAATTATTTGCACAAATCTTATTTACATAGTTTGCGCACATATTATATGAGCAAAATAGGAAACATGCATTGCTACGTTTGTCAGTGTCCCATGTATATGGGTTGCTCAACTTGCACTTGCCTCTCCGTAGTTTTGAAAATTCATTTGCGCACACAATAATGCTTTTGCGTTAACTAATCATTCTACAAGGTTTCAAAAATGTCAGCTTTTGGATTTTTTAATAAATCTTTTAATATTTTTCTTTCTTGGGACTAATTCTTACAGCCGTTTACAAGCATGCGCGCCTTGAAAAGCTAGTTTCATTTGGTTCAAGTTCTTTCCAAAAGTCACCCATTGCAAGGTGGCTCTTCGTCCAAATAAAACATTTGTGATCAAAGATAAAAATTCTTTGTAAGAAGAATCCATTTTCAAACTAGCATATCCTTAGTTTGATACATAGAAAAAAAAAATCTCCAAAGCTTTTCGTTTGACATTCATTCATAAGAAGTACGTACCTTATATATATATATATAACTACGTTTAATTTGCTTTTGTATTCTGACTTGCAAGTAACCCATGCAGGAAGATCAATGTCATGGGAAAGCTAGGGAGCAAAAATCGCCCTCAACCTGATGATCATGTTGGGGGTGATTATGCCGATCATTATATCGGTAGTTGCAGTAGCACAGCCGTCTGGAGATGATGCTGAATGTGATAACTTGTTCTGAAATCTTAGCACATGTTTTGCATGAAGAGATTACATTGGGTCATTTATCATTGAAAAATATAATTTTACTAATAGTCATTTCTTTAACCATTATTAATAAAATTGAAAAATTAGACGGCAAGGCGACTAGGGTGGTATATAGTACTGTTGTATGTTTGGATAGTGAGTTAAGATAAAACACTTCTTGTATCCAAACGGGAGAACTAATGTGAACATGATCTGATCATTAAATTATAGCTGCTTCTATGCTAAATGACATTAAAATTACGTTTGGATAGTGAGGTGATTTAATATAATTTGTGAATAGTAGTAAAAAAGTAATGAAAAAAATACTGAATAGTAGTTAATAATAGTATAAAGTAGGTGAAAAGTCCTCATTGAGGTGGAGAAATAATCAATAAAAAACAACTCATAAAAAAAATCAATACATCAGTGTCGAATAAAAGATAAACTCATTTTATCCATGTGAACTAATCCCCGAATTCGGCCCTGCACCAACTCTCAACCACAGCAAAATCAACTATTTTCCCTTTAGAACCTTCTTTAGCTAAGAAATTCGTCACTGTGTTAGCTTCTCTATAATTATGCTGAAGCGAACTTGAAGCAAACTAATGAGGACCTTAACTTCCTCCAAAAAATCCCATAAATACCAATATCGGCAAATACCTGAACTTAGTCATCCCACAACCACACTAGAATCAGACTCCACCATAAAATCTCTCAACCCAAGTGAACTACACAGCTACAATCCATCAAGTAATGCTCAACATTCCGCAACTGTGTTAGTGGTGTGTCCATAAAAATGTGCAAATCCAGCTATAACTCCTTATGAATCTTGAATAACCCCTCCCCCACCTGACATCCCCAGGTTGCCACAAGCCGCACCGTCAACATTTAACTTGGAACTCCCCACTATCGGTGGTGTCTAGGAAATAAACCTCGGCGTCTTCTCATAAATCGGCACAATTGGACAATGTAATTCTTTCAGAATTGCATCATCATGAACACCCATTTTTCTGAATTTCCGAATATGACTAGTAATATCCATTAAAGTTACCTTTAGCACGAATAATCGCCCATCGACTCAATTTTTTTCCTTCCATCCGAGCTGCACAGCGAACTTTCCATAATTCTCAAGAGATAATAATTGGAAGTATGCCACTTGTCCACCCTACTTGTGTTACCACCGAAGAACGAGGAGCCCAGCAATAAGACATCATACCTTCCCAACTTCGCATATGAGGCAAACAAACACTACAAATTAGTGCAAAATAATTCCAAATCTACTGGGGTCCGTCTCCTTCACAAAGAATATGATTAATAGTCTCTATTTTTGCATTCAAACAACAGTGACACTTTGAGGTTATTGGAATCCCAAGTTGCTGAATAACATCATCAATCAATACAACTCTTCTTCTAACTCTCCAGCATAAAAAAGACATCTTTTTGGGAACAAGATCTTGCCATAGCCAACGCCTTTAGAGCATAATGGACCCTGTTTTCGAATCACTTGCCACACTAATTTTGTAGTAAGATTCCGTCCACTGTATGCTTTCATACACAGATATCCTGACCTTCACGCAACCTCATCCCCGTCTGAACAATCTGATCAACTATATTTTCAAGAACTATGTCTCTTAGCAATTCACAATTTGGACCTGAATCATTCATCACTTCAAGAACCTTAAACTTGGATCCCCAACCACCGAACACCTTTCCACCAAAGGACTCACTCTCAACCAGTTATCAAATCAAAATTCACATTCTCACTCCGAACCATCCAGCTCGAATTTGATAAAACAATAGGCAACAACCGCATAATACCTTTCCAAAATCTAGATCCTCTCTCCAAAGACATCACCGAGGCAATAGACGCATTCCTCACATATTTTGCAACAAAAAATTCTGATCACATTGTTCCTCCTGAGATTAATTTCCAACCAAACTTCATAAGAAGAGAATTTTGAACCTCATTTAAATTTCTAATACCCAGCCCACCTTCCTCTACCAGAAAAACAAATTTTTCTCCATGAAATCCATTTCCTTTTCTTTTTTTCGAGACTAGAACCCTCTAAAAAATTTGAAAAGAACCCAGAATTCCTTTCGGCAAATTTAAAACGAAAGCATGTGAATTGACATACTATTCAAAATATGCTTTATTAAAATAATCTTACCTCCAAACGAGAGAAACTTGCTCTTCCAACCGACTAATTTTATTTTATAATAAAAAAATATCCGTAGGACTTATGCGGACTTACCAATTTGCCTGACATTCTCTCATACCTATGCACCACCTCCATTAAACGCCGCACATACACCTTGCCACCGTTAGCAAATAACAAGAGATCATCCACATAAAACAAATGAGTAATCATAGAGGATTAAAAGGCTTGATCCTTCCCAACTGGAATTCATGATTCAACATCCTAGAACCTATAAAAAAAAATGATTCAACATCCTAGACAACACTTTCTACGCCATCTCAAAGCATATAAAATTTGTCTGGATATATTTATTTATTATTTTAATATTTTCTATTAAAAATAATCAAAAGCTCGAGAGCATTGATTAAATGCCGGGTAAGGTATAAGAATAAAACTAACTTCAGCAACTGTTGTATAACAATTATGCATTTTGTTATAAGAGTATTGCTTTATGAGAGTATTGCTTCTTGAAAACTTACCGTTCATATGAACCTCTTAACGTGCCACAACTAATGCCATGTGATTTATTAAAACTAAAGTTGAAAAAATCCAAAACAAAAGGACATCTGAAAATACAAAAAGATTGAAATCCTTAGGCCTAGTTTGGATTGAAAAATCCTCTCAACTCATCTCATTTCAATATCCAAATACCACAAACACAAACACTTTTCAATTTTAAATTTTAAATTTTTTCATTTAATCATTACAACTTTCCTAAACTTCTAAACAAAATACAAAAAACAATTCAAACTTTTTCAAATTTCAAAATAAAAATAATATCAAAATATTATATTCTAATAATATTTTAATTTTATAATATTCTTATTTAATTTTTTTCCTCATTTCCTAAAACCCCATAAAATATATTAACTCAAACAATTTCACTACTATTCACAAACTATTTCATTACTATTCAAAGATCTCATCTCATTATCCACACGAGGCTAAATTTTTCCTATCCTTTCTATGTTCGTATTTTTAATCTTTTTAATAAACCACATAACATCACAAAGTGGTGCTGTCAAAAGGGCTATTTGAGTGGTAAATTCTAGATGTCAAGTAGCATTATTCTTGTTATAATTTTTAAAAGAGGCGGAAAAAGAGGTGTACCAAAGGAAGTTTGAACCATTCTAGTTCTGAACCCTTTTCTATTACGATTCCACATCGACTAAGTATGGGATTGGTTGATGGTTTATAAGCCCCTTGACACCCTTCCCTTGTAAGTTAGTTTTCAAGGATAAGTTCTACCTAGTGGGTTCATAACAAATGGTATCAGAGCCACCCCACGTCTAAGGCCATGTTGCGACGGTTGCAATTGTACGGCACGGGGGGTGATGCCGGCATGACAGTGTTCGCCCGGAGCTAGGAAAAAAACTTAGCACACAGCCAGCCCGCGTGAATGCCGGGACTGCCGTGGACGTCAGCTGCAGAGCGTGGTGGTTATGTTACGATCCCAAATCAACTAAGTATGAGATTTGTTGATAGTATATAAGCCCCTAGACACCCTTCCCTTGTAAGCTAGTTTTTAAGGGTAAGTTCTACTTAGTGGGTTCATAACATTTTCATTGATACAATATAATTTCTTGGGAGGATTCTGCGCCTAACATACACAAACACAGCAGTACAGTATATGCAGTAGTAAACATAACATGATCATACGGCATAGTTATAGCAAAATATAGCAAATAATCACTAACATCAACAGAATAATTACAGAAAATGATCAATGAAAATTCCTAAAGCCCGGATTTGCTACGAGCGGGATTTTGGGATTTCTAAATTCATTGCCTACAAGTATGTGATAACCAGCTGTTTAACAAAACTAATGAAGAGCTCAACCAGATGAGAATCCTATCAAACTGACAACTTATGGCGAATCTTTGGAGCAACAAAAGCCATCCTATCCAATGAACCACAAAAAGGAATGAAGAAAAGAAAAGGGCTGAAAGGTAGGATTAAACATTAGTATAAGTTGTCCACGACAGATAGCTTTCCCTTCTAACAGATGGCAGCCCCTGCAATGCCATAGTTTGACATAAAAATGGCCTACTGCGGTGTTTGTCCATGTGGTGGTGGACCTTGTGGTGGATGTGCAGGCATACCAGATTGATTCCCAGACTGCAAAAGGGAGTGCAGCGTTTTAGCTTCCGGTAGACTAATCTATGATTGGAAACACTACACAAGCACAAACACAAAATGGATATGGCATAAATTCGTTCCTAAGAAAATCTCGGTCTTCATGAGGAGGGGTGTTAACAACAGCCTGCCTTTTGATGTAAATCTCAAGAAATTTCATATATTTTCTAGCTTCAAAATGTGACTGTTGTCTACGCCATGCTGAGGAATCTTAGTATCATGTTTGGAGTGAATAGTGAGCTGCCCTTACAGATTTGGAGTTATTTTCAGATGTGCTGCGTATAAGATTTCTGGTGAGGTAATCACCACAGGAGGGCCCAAGCAGTAAGGGCAAACTTGTGTGCATGAGCCCCATGTCACAGGTTCGATTCCCCCTGGGATCAAACTGCGATTTAACTAGGAGGCCATGGCGGTGGGTTGCTATGCTAGTCTCCCCGTGGGTTTAGGTTCCATGGGTGAGTCATAAGGGCTCTGCCCTGGGTTGATTCCCCCGTCATAAAAAAAAAGAAAGAAAAAGGGTTTCTGGTGAGGCAATCATGTTTTTGAAGAATTAGTTTGCAGATGCAAAAAACAGGAGAATCTTCTGTTTTATTGGTTTTCTTCCATCAATCATGAGTTGCTGCCTTTGGTTAAGGCGTTGCCATGCAAGGATGGAGGCGCAACTTTGGGAGAAGGCTAGCCTAATTTGGAAGATAAAGCAATGCTGGTGGAAGTCATGTCTCCGGTGACAAAGGTTAGTAAGGTTTGTGCAGATAAGCTTTCTTAATAGCAGCTGGGCGTCTCTGTTAATCCATGTAGACAACAAGAAGTTCGTATTCTGAAAGATCATTACCAAGATGGATTAAATTGAATATTGAGGGAAGCTCATTGGGTAATCTGGGTCCTTGTGGGGGTGGAGGTGTTATTAGAAATGCAGAGGGGTGCTTTATGGCAGGTTTTTCTTCCCATTACAGTTGGGGTTCTAACACTACGGTGGAGTTGATGGCTGTGCTAGATGGATCAAGACTTTGTATCAGGTTGCATTGTCATTGTGGAAAACACGGAATCAGATTCTCGGGTGGTAATTGGATGGTTGACAGGTAAGCAGTTCACAAAAGCAACAAACCTCTCTATCCTACCTGATAGGGATTATACCCCGGCATCATTGGCATTTGTCCAGCTTGTGGCCGGTTAAACATCCCACCCTGAGGATACATCTGGGGCCCACTTGCATTTGATGGGGCCTGCATATTTGGCAATCCGTTCTGAAAACTCCCAGCTGGTGGAGGTGCTCCGCTAGCAGGCAAAGATTTTGAGTGCAAGGGGCTCATGCCCATAAAATGGCCTTGAGGCAATGGATGAATCTGATTCATTGTGCCTTGCATCCCCTAAAGTAAGAAAATAAGGTTTTAGGTACCAAAAAAAAAATCAAACACGAGAATACACTTAACTTAGAAACACTCCTGAAGCTGGCCGTTCATGCAGATAATTCATGGCCTTATAAGTTTTGGGACATTCATGTTGATAGTTATTGCAGTCCAATGAAAGTATAGCTTCTTCCAAGGGCCGCAGGCCACATCAATTTGTAAAAGTAATTTTTTTGGGTCACGCATAACAAGCATGCTAGAATTCAATGCCATACCCCATGGTATCACCACCCATCAACAGAAAATAATCCTTGTAGATAAGTCTCATATCTTCTATTCTTATATAGAAATGAGCATTGCTAAGTTAAAGTCCTCCATTCACAAATTTGAAATTTTCAGGGGATACACCTTGAAGCGAAAAAGAGAGATAAATGAAAGAGAATTGCTAGAATACCATTACTTTGCGAAGGGAACAAACCATCCCGTTCATTATGGCACATACATATCTTCAGCAGGGGAGCAAAACAAAATGCCAAAATAGAATTTCTAAAGGTCGCCAGCTTGGGTTCTTCATGGTTTGCATTGGGACTGGAGGGGACAGGAGTCCAGTAATTATTAAGCAACACATTCACAGCAAAAAACAAACTGGTTTTCTTCTGTTTTGTCCCCTCCGATCCCTCTCCCTGAATATAATAAACACTTCTCTAGAAGTGGTCAGGCTACATTCGAAGCCTAGTTTCAAAAGATTAAACAAAAAGTAAAGCTGTTCACAAAATCATACCACTGGACCAGGCATTGGCAATTGATGTGAGGCAGGCCCTGATGAAGGCATAGACATTGATCCTGGCATTGAAGATGGGATTGATGAAGGCATACCAAGTGGGGGCATTTGGGGTGGAGGGCGAGATAAATGGGGATGTGAAAGCAAAGGTAAATGAGATGGAGGCTGAAGCTGTGCCATGTTTGGCATAGGCAAAGGGGACATTTGCTGTGGGAGTGCCTGGTGTTGATGGTGGTGTTGTTGTTGTGGGATCTGCTGCATGTTTTGTTGATATGCTTGCTGCTGGTTGCCAGCAAGAAGGGAGGGATGTGGACCAGGAGGGAGAGGAGGCGGCCCTAAAGACATAGAAACAGGAAGGGGCTGCTTTTGGTCTCCCTGAGCTGATGCATCAAGAGCTGGTATGGATAGTGGCATTGCAATCCCAACACCAGGAATGGTTCCTTCATTTCGATTCAACCCAGGAGGAAATGGTCCTGGAGTTGTTGGCCCTTCTGGTACTGGGAAATTACCAGCCATGCGACCACTGAAAACCAGGTTTTGCTCACCATAACCTGATATAGATGAAAATACTTTAGATGATGGAAGATGCTCTCTTCAAGTTTGACTATTTCTACCTCGATCATGAACTTTCAGAAAATTTATGCCAGTTCATTGGATAGTATAGCATACATCCTATAAAATTGCAACACCAAATTTACTACGCTCAAATCTGACTGCTGGAATTATATGGCCCCAATGAAAGTTGGGCAGTTTCACCTCACATCAGGAGTGAGGTGGCTTTTTATTTTTGCTCATTTTTTATTTTATTTTTTTAGTTGGGGGGGGGGATACAACCTTGGGTCTGACCCATGCTAAATTTATCACGAGCAGTGTCACCCGGCCTATTTCTGCACCAGAACTTCGTTGTGTGATCATTGCTACCACTGCAGAAGAAACCATACAAGTTTAGAAATTGATAGGGACGTCATAGCTTAATAAACACCTGCAACTAATCATATATTCATCAGTGATGATATTAAAGAACAGATAAAAAACGTCCTTGTTACGTTTTCTACTAGATAGAAATACAACATGAGGCATTCAATAAAGCTCCCCTTCATTTAATTTTTACCAAAACCTGCCTAATACGTGTGCTAGAATCATTGAAAACCTGTTAGTTCCACAATTGTTTTTCTTAATTTAAAGCATCACTGGAAATCACTGTATCCTGAAAACTCATGGCCAGAAAAATAGTAGAGCACAGGCCCTAGCCAACAATGCATTTTCTAATTTTCTATTCAAGTGAATTCTTTCGACAGTCGGTTCATTTAAAATGACATTTTAAGGAGAAAGTAACAGAGCAGTTTTGTCAAGCCCTAAAATCTTTGGTCCACTCCAGTACATAAAATTGTATTTATAGATGCAACATTGCAGCTCATGGTTTTAAAGCAATAGAAAAGGTATGTGCACATCATAATCGTTCTCGAGCAGGGACTGTTATGGTCAAGGTGTTTTACTACAAACTATTTTCCTTGGTTAACCATAATTTTGATTTTGGAAATATTGACAGGCTCTCTAATTTTATTTCTCCTCCATTGACTGAATAAAATAATTAGATGGTGTACTATATATTCACATGTATCATAGAATTCTGTTCTAAATTAAGCTTAACCTCATACATTCTATATACAGTCAAAAGTCTGGAAAAATAGGAAACAAAAATATTCAAGATAATTCACTGCCTAAAACAAGATGACTATAAACAAGGACTGAGTTCACCTGCAAAGAAGATATCCAATAGGATGCCATGCAAGGTCCCATACAGCATTATCATGTGCATTGGAAATTTCTACCTGGGGAGTTTCATGCCTGCGCATCAGAAATGGACATAAATATAGAAAATTATTAGGTGCAACCACTCGGTCCCACAGAAAGGTGTCAAAATAAGAGAGCCAAGGCCAACCTCCTTTCTGCATGGAACTTCAACAGCAATTACCTTTACCAGAGTACTCTTGTATCAGATATGATTACTAGAGTAACCTTAATTGAACTAGATTTTACAAGTTCTTCTATTCTCGCATCAAGATCACACCAAGTAATTAATAGGCTTCAAAACATCTTAATATTTTCAAACTTGTGTGTTAACTATTACATATGCCCATTGTGGACAACTGTCAAATATACCTCATTTAATTCTCTTTCATTGGATAGATAGAATCATTTGAATCTTATAAGACCTCTACATTTCCACACACCTCTTTCAATCAAGTTACAAAGAAAAAGACTTGATTAAGCAGAGAGGGGTGCAAACTCCTCTCTAAATTCATCTATATCCACCTCTAATTATAAGACTACAACTTAAATCTAATTTAGGTTAATATTTTTTTTTTTTTTTTGATAAGGCAAGGAACAATATGAACGCCTCAGAAGGAAAAATTAAGATAAGGGATAAACTAATATAGGTTAATATAGAAGCTTCGAGGATCGTGAGAGGACAACGGATGAGCTTAAAGTAGTCTTTTTTAAAACTTTGTTCTTATGGGCGGGGGTCATTGATTTTAATGGACTAAATGTCCATAATTTTCTACTTTCGATTGTAAACCCTAGTTAGGTTAGGTACTTATCATGTATACTTTCTGTGTACTTGGGCTATGCCTTTTTCTCTTATGAATAAAAGTTCTTGATTAACTATCAAAAATCTAATTTAGGTTAATGAATGGATTTCTTTAATCTGTAAAATATGTTCAATACACTGCATACTTGGAAGAATATTTTTTTTATCAGTACATACTTGAAGAATATTAGAGGAATAATGAATTAGTGCAACCCGAAAAAAAAGGCTCTGTATCAAAAGGATTTACCCCACAAGCCAATGGAAAATGGACCCGTCGAAACTCCCACTGACAAAGTACTCCTCATGGAACGGGTGCCAAGCCAAAGCTAACAATTGAAAACAATAATGCAGCATAAATTTCATTCCCTTACAAATCCCACTAGATAGCTTTAGCAAGTTGCGCTAGTGACAGTCCACCATGGTGCATCACTAGCACTACGGCTAATACAAAAGTATCATAAACCTAAATTTAGTACAACACCCAAATAAAAACTCAAACTTAAAGCAGAATGGTTAGCATTAGGAGAGGGCAGTCACTGACTGGTTACATCTTTCCGATGTCCACGGAAAGACTCAAGCTCCTTCATAGCCCTAATGTCATACAGCTGAAAATGCAAGATAGAACAAAATCATGATCATCCAGAGAGATATGCATACAGAAAGGAAAAGTAACAAGGAAAGAAAGATAGCTACACCGAAAAAAATAGGCCCTACCAACTTAATTAATAATTTTAAAGGAGGAACATATTACTCACCTTGATGATTTGATCCTTCGAAGCAGTTAGCACCCAGTTACCATTTTGGTTCCATTTAACGCAGAGAACCATGTTTTTGTGGCCATGGCTGCAAATAAGACCTATGAGTCCTCAAAAGAATTCAACTAACAAGCTAGACTTCAGGTTTAACTATGAGGGTATTGTACTAACAGCGAACAAAGCTCTCTTCCTGTTTTGGCATCCCAAAGTTTCACAAGGTTGTCTTTCCCCCCTATACAACAAACAATCAAGCAGATATAAGTATTGCAACAACAAATTGAAAGAAAATTTAAAAAAAAACACACACACACACAAAAGAACTATAGTATACACCTGAAACTAAAAGAGACTTTGTAGGGTGCCAGTCAACACTCTTCACATCCCAACCATGGCCTGCCTGAGTTCAAACCCAAATAGAAAACTCCTAGGTTAATTCATACACATATAACAGACACAGAAAGCATAGAAAGGGATTTCCTTCAGACTGTAAAGTCCTGAGCAGAAGCAATTTTACATGCAATCATGAGTAATGTATCACATTGTTAATCTAAGAATTAGAGGAAAAGTTTGCTAGAATAATAAGCAAACTAGTAATTACATGCATGAGTCCAACAAAATCACTTTTAAAAAACGAGATATTTTAAGGGTGTGAAAAAATGTGTGGTTACAATATTAAAAAACAAGGACAAATAAATCACATTAATTAGGAAAAAATAAAAAACTTCCAATATATATATTTTGTAACTACCAGAAATATTCACAACTATGATATAAGTGAGTTGAGTTGCTTTGCATCAAGTAAGAATTCCCAAGGTGCTAAAAATAGGGGGAACCGAAGCAACTAACCAGCAATTCCAATGTAGGGTCCGAAATCAATTACCCCCCACCAAAAACAAAAAACGTTCTATAGAAGGTAGAACAAGCATTCTAATCAAGTTCTACTTATTTGAAATATAGAATGTAATTGCACAAAGAACTACATATTAAGAAATTTCAAAAAGGACATAAGAGAGCCTTTGATGCACTGTATTTGTTTAAATGCAGGGAAAACATTCTTGTTGACGTGCCATCGCAGAACTCCAGCAGGAGATGACATCCAACATAATAGCACATCTTGGAATCACTAATTTGTTCTTGGAGTAACAATCCACCCAAACCAAGGGAACCAATCTTATTCTCATTCTGATAAGTATTCGGAGCACATTACCAGACAATGAGCGCTCTTCTTGGCATCGTGCAAAGTCCCAAACTTTAACAGTAGTATCATCTGAGCAGGAGCAAAACTTCAGGTCTGTCCTACAGAAGCTGTTCAAATAGTCAATAATTATATGCCTCTTGGAGAATACTCATCTAGATATATAGTAAATACCTCAAGTCCCTGACTGATTCTTTATGAGCAGATTTATTGGCCTTGACATTATTCATGTTGTTCTGCCAATACCTACAAGTTTCCCCCAAAATGTGGCAAGTACATTTGTAATTAACATGAGATTTTGTTACCATTCAACAAAACTCATAAGATTTAAATATAAGTTATGGGACTGAACAGCACTGCAAATTCTATTAAGAAACATATTTACTTTATCGAGCCCCCATCATCACCAGAAACCATCCAGTTGTCATTGTGACTCCATACCATAGATCTGATTGCTTGATCATGGGCCTACACAGTTGGGATATCTCAAAAGCCATCAGTCTGGCTTCTATTGAGAGAGAGTGAACATGTAACTAAATAAAATTATGTTCTTACGTACCTGAAGAATCATCTCGAAATTAAAGGACTGTCCATTCCAAAGAGTGAATTCCCCACTTTGAGAGCCCGTGATTAATCGTCTCCCTGTAGGAGTCCACTTTGAAAGATGAAAAAGAAAACACAGGTTAGATGGATGATAATAACCCCGTCAGCAGCAATTCATTTGGACAAGAAAAAGGAAAGGTAGCTGTTTTCAAGTCCTTATTTAAGCCTTGGGCAGATTTTCTTTTTTCTTTTTTTGAAAAAAAAAAAAGTCCAGATCCAGTTCCTTAAGCCATATGGCAGTTCTTAAAGTCATCTCTCCACTTGACCAACATTCACCAAGAAAAAAAGCAGTAAGCCCAAAATCCATTAGGAGTGCAGGCTCCTGTCAATTACTTTGGTAAACCAAACAAAATGTTTTGTAACTTCTACAAATAAGTATAGAAGAATAATCAATAAAACAATACCTCAAATGTCTAATGAAATAGCTAACATGTCAGCATCAACTTTTTTTTTTTTATTGGCATTGGGTGTCGAGGAACAACGCCCCGATTAATCCCAAGGGTGCACAGGCTCTCGCCAAGAAGTTTCCCACAAGTGCACCTAAGGTAATTGAAGGGCAAAATCCCCAATCTGATGGCTCCTAGAGATTGTTTGCACCCAAGGAGATTTGAACCTTAGGCCTGAGGGGAGCATACCCCCAAGCCCAAAGCCTTTACCACTTGAGCCAACCCCTGGGGGTTAATTCTCAGCATTAACTAAGAATTAGCGCACATTGGATAATTGTCGGTCTCATTCATAATAACTCTAAACTAATCATAAAAGATTTGAGGATGAAATTATGGACTTGTGACTTTTTCTTCATCCCTACAGTTGTGTGTCTCCAATTGTACACTTCCGGAATACTTGGGTTATTATGCCCATTTGCGCTTTAAATAAAATTTACCTTGTAAAAACAAAATCTCACATTTTCCATAAACCAATAAATCAATATATTGGAGCAGTACACAACAGGAGGTTTCATTGGAAATCATATAACTTGTATTTCTGGCTTCAAGTCTGCCAACAGACAATAAACAAAGATAGGAGAATAAAGGTAAAACCACATTAACAAGAAACACACAGTTAAGACGATTTTTTGGTAACTAGTAAAGACAAAACTTCTCAAGTAAAATATATAATTTCAGGGGAAATTGGTTTCAGTCTAGCTTACCAAAACCCGATTAATTGAACAACGGTTTTTGTTCAAAGATGTATGTACAAATTTTCCAGTAAAGCTTGTAGACGGATTATCTGAATAGGCAATTGTAGGCAACATCTGCACCAAGGATTAACAAAACATTACAAATACAAGGTATAAACCAAGTTCAGAATTATGCACCATCATGCCTCCCGTCAACAACGTTTTTCCACATTACAAGAAAATATAATATTGACAAACGACAACAACTGACTGACATCAATCGCTGCTGCTGGGGTAGGTTGCAATGATGTCCTATCCCTTGAATCTCGTTGCCACATTCGAATCTGCAGAGTAGTTGATAGGGAAACAAAGTTACTCAAAACCCAATACGAAATCATAAAATAACAAGATACTTGATGCTGACATCCCTTGACTGAAATCCCAAAAGCGTCTCACAAGAATGAAATAATTGTTATATGAAGTTATAAAAATGTACCAAAATGTGAGATATAAATCATACAAGTCAGGTAAAAACATCCGTATAAGGGATGTAATAGGACCACTTGTATCATAGGATCTCAGCAAAAATCATGACATATTTCGGTCAAATTTCTTTTGTGATAACAACTGATGCCCAACCATGTAAGACAAGAGTCCAATAATGATAAGAGCAACAAAAAAGGAGTTTATAAAAAATAAAAAATAAAAACCACCCAAAAGCAAGCAGATGATTATCCATGAAAAAATTTACCTGCATGTACCGCACTACAGTGCTTGTATAATCAACCGCCCTCCTTTGGGTAAGCTTCCTCATTCTCTTTGCAGCAAAACTATCACCATGAGCTGCAACAAGCATATATTACTCATTGGAACATCAAGAACATCAACTATACTCTCAAGAACATCAACTATATATCATTGGATATGTAATCCATCCAACAACACAACTGGAAAGGCTTTAACCGATTTCTATGAGGTCTTATAGCTTTCGATTGAAAAGCTTTTGTCAGTGACAATTAAGGCTAGCGAGCTGAGTCCCAAATTCCCACTCAAAATAAAATAAACAATTCAACTTTTTCAAATCCCAAAACAAAAATAATATTAAAAAAAAATATTCTAATAATATTTTATTCAATTTTCAACTTTCATATCAACTCATCTCATCTCATATGCAAAAACAAACGATGCAATTTAAGAGATTAATCTACCAAACCATTCAGAGTTGACCTTAAAATTCACATGGTTATCAATTACTAATAAACACAGACAAAAATGATAATAAAGTGTACAATGCAGAAATGCCCCGAAACCATGGGGTGAGTTACAATATCCCCTACCATTAAAGTTTCTCCAATCTCCGTCATAATTAACTGTAGAATTCACATGTTTATTCCAGATTTCAGAGTATAAAAGAAAGCAACAACATCTAATAACAATAATTCTATGATCAATAGTAGTAAACTAAAATGCAAAATGCGAGGCCTAAAAACCTTACCGTCGTAAGGAGGGGCAGGGTTAGGGGCGGAGGAGTGGTGATAATCTGGGGCGAGAGTACTGGAAGATGCAGAGGGCTGCCTCATCATATGCGGCGGAGGAGGCGGTGGGCCCCGGTGAAAGTCGCCACCTTGATGCTGCTGTTGATTATACTGCTGTTGCTGTTGTTGCTGCTGCTGGTGAGGATCACCACCGTACATCATCTTTCGGACGAATAAAAACCGTAAAACTGAGAGAGAGAGAGAGAGAGAGAGAGAGAGAGATGAGGAAACCGTAGCCCTTGGGCTGAGCAGACTGGACAAAACCCTAAACCCCCAAATCCAGTACTCGTTGGTAATTGACGTGTCTTTAGAAAAAGCCAACCGGACCCAAATGGTTTTACTAATTGACGACGGCGCGACGCCGTTAAGTTATTAATCACCGTCGTTTCCCCGATAGCCTCGATTCAGCACCAAAAAAGAAAAAAGGTATGATAGCCTCAAAAAATACGAAGGATTTATGATAGTTTTATTTATTTTCACATAAATAAATGAATATATTTATATTACAATAATATAATAACATTAGCATGCATTTCGGAATTATTTAATAATTAATTAATTTATATTTTTCTCAAATATTTTTTTTTACTGGATTTTTCTCAAATATTTGAATAAGCCAAGTTTCTCACTAAATAAAATTTCACATGTTTCTTATAAGTTTTAACCAATAATGAGTTATGGATAGAGAATTAAAAAGGAAATCAAGGTTATGATTTCAACGCTCCCCTTCCGTTAGAACTTCAGCTGGCCCTGAAAGCTGTGGAGGCCCGGCGCCTCGGAAACGACAAAGACAAGTACTTTATATAGAGCAGCAACCAAACACGCCGCAGTTTCAGAGGGCTCTGGATCGAGGAAAAACCTCCAGCCGTGTGGTTGATCTAACTCCTCTATCCACTCCCACTCTACCTCACCTACCTTCGCCCACCGCCGCGGCTCAACTACGCCATTAAGGTAACATCATTAAGACCCACCCTTTTTCACTATTCATTCATCATTCTATTTCTTTGCTGCACTGTTTTGTAACGTTTTTGGTGATTGGAAGAACCCATATTCGCAAAGATCTGGAAATATTAGCACTTTTGGAATTAAGGAAGAGAAATAGAAGGATGGAATTTGAGACTTTTGGGAATCGATTTTCGGTACTACTCTAGAAAAGAAAAAGAATTGCATTTCTGCTCTCTTTTCCACTTGCTCGCTGTATTGGATTTAAGAATTGTATTTGGCCTTGATCTTCTTCGTGTTGCTTTTTCTTTTTCTTTTTCTTTTTTTCCACCGAAAGTTGTATAGCATCCACAATACTCAAGTTCGCTAGATAACCACTAAGTTGAGATTTTCTGTTTTTAAGTCCGTGATGGTTAGTGAACACCCTTGAAGAGATTTATTTCGCATCTAATAAAGGGATTTAATTTTACTTGTACATAGAAAGTTTTAGAAAATTGTTTCTCATAATATGAAATGTTTATGGACAATTAAAATGTCTCACATGATATACTGATGTCTTCTATTTTCCTTGATAAGAAACATCCCCCATTATTTTTCTCTCATGAAAATGAAGACAGAATCTGCCCCAACACTCACATCCTTTCCATGTACGTTTGTCCCAGCATACTACTGAAAATGGTATATAATTACAGAAGTTGAGAAGAGAGGATCTTTGGCATCAATGGCAGCATCAGCAAAAACCCTCACTGTTGCAAACCGTAGTTTAAATGGAGACTGGACAGTTGTTTTACCCCGTCGGGGCAGACAGAGAAAACATTTGCCAACAATTAGATCTCAGGAACAACAACAACCGTGGGTTCCAACTGATGTTGAAACTGATCCTATCAGAACATCTAAATTAATACAGAAGATGCAGATCTGCATGAAGAAAATTGAGAGCTCTTCATTCTACCGTACTCTACTGGATCAAATTCAAACTCCAGAAATCTTGCATTGTTTACATAGGGTCTTAGGCTCTGAGTCAAAGATGCAAATGGTGATTTATGGTATAGGCAGCATCGAATCATATGAACCCCCTCGATTGCAGCTTAGCCTTGCAGTCTTGATGAAGAGGAAGTTCAGTTGGATTGGAGATATTGAGGTTTTTGATCCTATTCTTTCTGCAGCTGAATCTCGGGTATTGGAAGCTCTAGGTTGTTCTGTTCTCTCAGTAAATGAGCAAGGACATCGACGTGCTGTAAAGCCAACAATGTTTTTTATGCCACATTGTGAGGCAGAGTTGTATGACAATTTATTGCATGCAAATTGGGGAGTGGAGTTGTTGAATCGAGTAGTCTTGTTTGGAAATAGCTTCAAGACATATGAGCAGCATATCTCAGAATTTAAGAACTCGGCTATTGTTGGTTCGGCAAAGCGAATCTTGTCTATCCGCCCATTTACAAAGGAATTCAGGATTAATACAGTTTCAGATGATTATTTTGGTGCTTTCCATGATTCAAGTTGGCATTTTTTTGGTCCTGTTCTTGAGACAGAGCTGCGGTATATCAAATTTTGATGAAAAATATCAAATTGGTTTCAGTAATTGGATGATGTTTGAAACATATTTTTTTGTCTTCCAAATTTCTTTTAGAAGGAATATTATTATTGTCATTTGCATGTAGAGTAGGTTGTATGTTTTGAGTTGCTTGGTGTGAGGACCTAGCCTGCCTAATCGTTTTTTTAATGACATTGAGAATTGTCAACTCGCATATTTTATTCTACATGCATCTGTTTAATCTAGCCTTGGTTATAAAATACAAGTTAAATAATATCATTTTTTATTAAAAAGAAAATCTCCATCCAAGTCATTTATAATTAGATCATTAGTGCCATAATATTTACATGAAAGCTGTGTTATTAACAGGAATTTAACGAAGGAATCGATTATAACTCTGAGAAAACGCAATGAATAATATACAAAAATATTGAAAACTTGAGAGGAATTATATTGTGAAAATTCAAAGATTGATCTTACTTGCGGGATGAATTTTCACATTAAAAAAAAAAAAAGAGTGTTTTATAAATTATATATACGTTTCAATTTGTTTTATATTTTTTTGTACTTGTCTTTCTTAAAAATAAGGTCCTTCTCCATAAAAGTGATGAAAAACAGTGATGTTTGGATTCAGAAATGAGTTAAGATGGGTTGAGATAGTTTGTGAATAGTAGAATAAAAGTTGAATTATTTATTATATTTTGTGTGGAAATTTGAGAAAGTTGTTTTGAGATTTGAAAAGTTAAATTGTTTATTATATTTTGTGTGGAAATTTCAAAAAGTTGTAATAATGAGATGAGATGAGTTAAGGTGAATTTTGAATCCAAATCTCTCAATAAGATTTGCAAAAGTAAATAATTGTTCTGGATGTTGTTTCTGGTTAAAGGATAAAAAACGAGTTCTGCTGTGCACCGGTCCGTCTATTGTTGAGGCTTTAACAGCCTCCAATAGAATTCCACCACGTCAGTAATTCCACACAAGTCAGATGAAGAGCATCACACTAGATAAAATAGAAAATTTCTGCAGAAACTCAAACTCGCCTTCGCTTTAAGCCAATCGAACCTCAGCCTCAACCTCGGCATCACAGAAATTAGCTCGTCTTCGTTGCCCACCGCAGCACATCACCAGTTCCGTCACCCTCCAATAATTTTGCCGTCGCCCACCATCTCCCTTGGATTATCAAGCTAGCTTTTTTTTTTTCTACTCGATCATGTTGTTTGCTTCTCTAGAAAAAAATTCTTCTACAGAAAGGATCAGAACAGCTAATTTAGTCCATAAAGCTACAAAAGTTCCACCCATTTCTCTATTATCTGTATGTTCACATTGAGAAAATAAACATGGTATTTTTTTTTTGCTATGCTCCTAGCTAATAGATCCAAATCCCCTCGCAATCCCATGTTCCTAACCCTCTCGTGCTCAAAATAGTTTGAAAAACCAACTTCCGAACAACAACAGAATACCACTTGATCAGAATCATGTGTATTTTAATACTCAATCGATGCAGATGGAAAATCATGTGCAAAAAGGCACAGGCGGCCAAAACAAAATCCATCCCCACCCAATCGTTCCCTAATTAATCAAATTTAAAATTTTGAAAGAAAAAAAAATCCACTTGAGCAGATAGGCAGTAGACGTGTGAGGCTTCCTCACCGGCAAGCAGATCAGCAGTAGTGGACTTGTGAGGCTTCCTTTTTGGGAGAGGATGAGGCCTCGGTGGAAGAGGGAGGGAGGGAAGGAGGGTTTTTCACGAAGGACATCCTTTCACAGTTATCAGGTGTGGAACAAGTATATGGGATTTGAAATAGAGGAACTACGTGGCAAAATTTCACTGGATGGCTGTTATTTGAAGAAAAGCAGACCGACCGGCTATAAGATTTCCTCATAAAAAACTTGTCATATAAGTTTAACAAGTCAAGTAGTCTATACAATATATGAAGGATATATGGTTTATAGAATCCAACTTTTTACTGATTATGACTAAGTTGTACGGCTTCATTTGGTTACTCAACTCCTCTTAACTCATCTCAATTCATCATTACAATTTTTTCAAATTCCAACACAAAATATAATAAACAATTCAACTTTTTCAAATTTTAAAATAATAATAATATTAAAAAATAATATTTTAACAATATTTTATCATCTCAACTCAACTCAACTCACTTCAACATCCAAACACATGTATATTTTTTTAAATTGCATAAACTTTAGGATATATGAATCCCAGATTTAGACTGAGAAAATAAATATTTGATTATTAAGTCTAAAAAAATTACCCCTAATTAATCTTCTGATCATGGTTGAATATTAATTTTCCTAGAAGGCCATGTTTCCTACAATTAAGACTAATTAACGTGAACATATATATATATATACATATATATATATTTTTTATAAAATTTGTAAAAATAGTTGATGACATATATAGCTTAGAAGACATTGCTTCAACTTTTATACAAGTAATATAATTAATAGAATATTACAAAGGAATTTTAACAAACAAATTAACTACTACAATCAGTACTTTAACAAGATGATTGCGTTTGCATTATCAAGATGATGGTATTTAATGGCGTGTTTTGGGCCAAATGAGATTTGTTTCTTCTTTTTCCTATATATTTTGGCTTTGTATCATATTTTGCTGGATAACTGTATAACCTCATTGAGGATATTTCACTATTGTGGTTCTGTTTATAAAATTCTGGTACTTATGATTACTAAGTTGTGAAATTTATGATTTGGATAGTCATATACTCCAATAATTTCATCTCGTTTTATCTTAATATCTAAACATAAACAATTTTTAATTTCAAATTTTTAATTTTTTCATATAATCATTATTTAATCATTACAACTTTGTCAAACTTTCAAATAAAATACTAAAAACTAATTTAGCTTTTTTAAATACCAAAATAAAAATTATATTCTAACAATATTTTAACTGTATAATATTTTTATTCAATTTTTTTTCTCATTTTTTAAAATTCTATAAACATCTTAACTCAAACCATTTTATTACAATTCGCAAATCAATTTACTACTATTTACAGATAATATAATCTCATCTCACTATCCAAACTAGGCCTAACTACTCCACATTAAAAATGATAATTTTCACTATGAAAATATTGCCAAAAAAGAAAAAATTTAATTATTAGATAATATCAGGTTTTAAGTCTCTACCCGAATAATATAAGATATATTGTGTTGAAGTGGTCAAAAAACAATTTAAATTTCGAATTTGAAAGAGGAGACCTTAATTTAAGGCTCGAAACAGAGATCATGACATACTTGCCAGAAAAGACATTAATTTTTAAATTAGTCGGATGTACAATTACAAGGCACATATGCGTAGTTTTACAGATATTTCTGAATATTATTAAGGTATTAATTTTAGACCATCTTCTAAGAATCTGACAACTCAGCATATTTAAATTGACAATTTCTACTTGAAAATACAGGTCGGTCCATATTGTAGCTCGTAACTTTTAACAATAAATAACAAGGTTTTGAATACCGTGCCAAACCGGCCGGTATTTATTGTGTTGAAATAGTAACCAGTGCAAGAAAGATATGTGTTTCATACCGGATTAAATATCAATCATTTCGATGCATTTCGGTCAATACCGGCCAGTTTTCGATGTACTGGTTGAAATTTTATATTTTTAGTGTATTTTCATAATTTTCACTCTATTTCTTACATCTTAAGACTATTTTCTTAACTATTTTTAATTCTATTTTCTCGAAAATTAAAAATTAAACCCTACTCTCATTTTCGTAATTAAAATAAGTGATTATTTTTTTTAATAATTGGATTGAGAATTTAGAAGTATTATTAAGTTTTATAAATATATGTTTTAATTTTTCAAGACTTGCATTGATGTTATTTTGAAATATAATTTATACATATATAATTAGTTTATCTATATATAGCTAGATCAAAATAGTATTGATACCAAAATATTTTATTGCTATGCTTCAACTAAACGATCTTCAATACGGTATTAAAAATCTTGGGATTATCATTTTTTTTAATAAAGTTATATTTTTTATTCTTACCCTGCAAGGTGATTATGCACACGACACACATAAAAAGTTAGAGGGAGAGAGGAACAAAAGGCGGGACACACAAAAGGCGGGATTGTTGCCATTAACTTTAACAGAAAAAACAAAAAAACAAATGTTAAAACAAGAATTTCCGTCTATTATCCGATGGACACTATATAAAGAGATATATATATTTAGCTTCAATGAACTTCTCATTTTCATTTCTAAAACCCATACGAATTTCTTTCTAAAACCCATACGAATTTCAACGAACGCTTCACACAAAATTGTCAGTATTAATTAATCCACCATCCGCACCGGAGTTTTCAAATGTATGTATAAATGTGAAACTGAAACTCTAATTAGCAATCAAGTCATATAACTATCAAATGAAACGTGAGGGATGTGGGCTATTGTAGACCCCTTCCGTCCTCGTTCTTTCTTGCACCATTCTTCCAACTGAGGACATCGAATGATAGAAAGTTGCAGGAGTGAGAGAGGTAGACAGTTTGTTGAAAATGACGTGAACTTTTTACAATCAACAATGGAAAGAATTCGGAGTGAGGGAGGTAGGCCCTTCTTCGGAAAGGACGCGAGTTTTTTGCAATTGAAGATACACAACTCTTCAAGTGATGTGAGGTTTCGAAAGCCCTCGGGAGACAAATATTCCAAATTCGGAAAGTTGTCGATGGCCAAGCCGAATAGAGAAGTAGGCAGCTTCATCTCTAGAAAGGACACCAGGTGCGAAGATCCTTCGCAAATTTGAAGAATTTTGAGAGAGGTAATCCTGTGCAGCCCCCACTCAAACAAGCCCTGAGCGATACTGCTATCATGGATCGAAAGCCGTGTTAGGTTGGTGGGAAAACCTTCTTCTGGAAAGGAAACAAGGGCACTTGGACATTTCCCCATTCTCAAATCTTGAAGAGAGGTGCAGGTGTGTATACGATTGACCACGGCCTGCATTTTCTCGTAGCTAGTAAGCTGAAGCCTTGTCAGGTTCGCAGGCAGCAACTCACCGTCCGGTAAGAAATCGAGACTCGGAGTATCTTCAATCATAATATTGCTAAGATGGCCGAGACTATGTATGCCAGTGGGCAAGGATTTGAGTTTTCCACAGCTAAAAATACCAATGGATTTAAGCAATGAATTATGATGTAATTCCTTAGCTATTGACTCTAGCTCTGGACATGAAGAAATCCGTAATGATTGAAGTGCTGCAGGTAATTCACCGCTTGATATTAGGGATTTGAGGGAGGGACACCGGGAAATGTTCAAATCCTGAAGAAGAGATGCGCTATTGTCACCGCTACTGCCATAACTGTTGGTGTCATCCTCTACCAAAATCTGAATATTTTCGCAATCCTGTATATGTAGCTCCTTTAGAGTTGGAGGCAGCTGGCCTTTAGCTACCAACGAAACTAGTTTTGGACAACCAGAAACCCGCAGATAACGAAGACGTGGGAGAAGCGGAAATGACCCCACCGCAATTGACCACAAATGCGTCAGTTCCTTGCATCCATTAACAACTAATTTTTGTACATTTGCCAGCCCACCCATTGTAATTAACACTTTCTTTGGAGATTCTAATACTGAAATTGTTGAAATATGCTCAAATTTTAGCGAGCTAAAATCAATTTCTCTTCCGCACGCCACCCGGCCTTCCGATCCCTCAATATTTATTTTGCATCGATCTGGAAAGCTCGAAACTGAGACCACGAAATTCCAACATCTATCTATCTCAACCTTTTCAAGTGAAGGAAGGTGGTTTGGTAAATTTCCCAACAACTTGGGACAATTTTTAATAGAGAGCTCACGTAAGTTTGAGAATGCTTCACAAGGACTCCAGTTCTCCCACTCCAGCATATCACAGAAATTCAGAGTCTCCAAGGATCTAAAAGGTTGTGACGAACCATCCCCACAAATTTCACGACCAATACTCTTCACGCTAGCCATCCCCTTGATCGAAAGGACTCTGAGTGATGGAAGTTTCCCCAATGGTGGCAATGACGTGCACTTTTTACAATTTTCAATTGTCAAGAACACCAGATTAGGAAGCGAAGAACGGTTTAACCATGTCGGAAATTCTGTACCCCCATAACACCTAATAGTAAGTTTTTTCAAAACGTTGTGAGGCTGTAGCATGTTAAGAAACTCTTTCTCACTTGTTCTGTCTTCAGAGTCATCAATATCTTTACTCCATCCCAATGACAACCCATCAAGCTTGGGCTTACCACTTAAATTCATGTCCCTTGCATCCCCTGGCTCAATCACGTTCTCTAGTTTTGAAATGCAGAGTGTTCCTCGAAGATGCAACAAAGACCCTAGCTCCTTTAATCCCGAGCAACAATCTTTTCCCACAATGAAATTAGACAACGTTTGAAGACAAGTTAATTTGTCTATATGCAAAGGCATTGCTTTTAGTGATCTTGCTTGTAAAATATTGAGGTGGCGTAAGTTGACCAGGTTCCCAAATGCTGAAGGTAGTTTCTCTAGATATTCGCAACGTTCCAACAACAATGTTTGTAAATTGTAAAGATTGGTTGTTGACTCAGGCAAGCTGGTGATGGAAGTGTGAGAAAGGTCAAGATATCGTAGATGTATCAGATCACCAATTGAATTCGATATCTCAATTATGTGGTAACCATTCAAAGAGAGCACCCTTAAGCATCGTAATTTCGGCAACAATTCAAAAGAAACATAACTCGTCAAATAACACCACCCAAGAGATGGCAGCATTAGAGGTAAGAAGGTACGTAAACATGTGAGTTCAGAAAAGGCCTCAAATTTTTTAAAACCATCAAATTGTTCACCTAGGTAAGACAAATGGCGAGTCTTTTTAAAAATACTCCCTTGTTTACTACCCTTAACTCTATCTTCCATTCTAAAGCATGTATTTCCAGCAACCGATTTAGCCAAATCGTTGATGAGGTCATGCATTACAAATCGAGATTTATCGTAGCTGGATTGTTGGAAAAATGACATTGATAACAAATCGTGAAAATACTTTGCACCCAAATCTTCCATTTCCTTTCCTTTTTGTTGCGGTTGAATCAAGCCATCTGCCATCCATAATAGAACCACCTGCTTCTCCTCAAATTCATAATCTTTAGGGAGTATAGAACAATACGCAAAGCATCTCTTCAAATGCGATGGGAGATGGTAGTAACTGAACATAAGAGCTGGAACGATTCCACTTTTCTCCTCTAAAATATTCCATATCTCGCTATTCAATACTTCCTCCCAGTCATCACGGTCTTGTTTTGAGCGCAAGAGGCCTCCAAGTATTTTTGCCGCTAAAGGCAAGCATTTACATTTTCGAACGATTTCCAGACCAATGTCTTTGAGGTGTGCATGCGAAGAAAAGTCTTCCACCCCCAAGGCATGTTGGGTAAATATGGACACAGAAGCGTCATTTGACAACAAATCCAGCTGGTAAGCTTCAGTGGTACCTGTCATATTTGAAACAGCTCGATTGCGAGTTGTGATAATAACTACACTTCCTGGAGCGCCTGCTTTGAAAGGAGCAAGTAGGATTGTCCAATCATGATAATCCTCGTTCCAAAGATCATCCAGAATGACTAGAAATTTCTTCCCTTTTAGGGCCTCGCTTAATTTGATTTGTAACAAATTTAGATTATTATCATCATTGCTTCCGTGGCTAAGAGATTTTAAAATTTCTTTCGTGACCCTAATAGCATCGAAATCTTCTGAAACGCAAGTCCAAGCTCTTGGATGAAACAAACTTTTGACTTCTTCATCATTGTATAGAAACTGGGCAAGGGTTGTCTTTCCAATACCCCCCATACCAACTATAGGAATCACAGAGACTGTATCGCTTGATCCTCGACTCAGCAATAAATCAAGTAAAGCCTTTTTATCTCCGTCCCTGCCGTAAACAACTTCGTTCGGTAAAGAAGTTGGGGCCAGTACTGTCCCTCTTATTTTTTCTGACCTCCTATCAACATTTTGACTCAAATTGAGTTTCTCTTTTCGTGCCGCTAGATCTTCAAATCGAGTACTGATGTCCTTGATATTTGACTCCAGCCTAGATCTTAACATAATAGCACTAGGAGTCAAACCACTAAAAGCAGGGATGAGATTCCGTACCTTACTAGTACTTGCCTTATTTTTACCCTTCAATTTGCGTCGCAAAACTACGGTGGCAAACTCATCAAGGATGTCCTCCACATCGTAGGCCAAGTCTTTGAGATCATCCAGCCACTCTTTTACTGCAGCACCCTCAGCATGTAATTCTTTCTCCTCTGCATCATCAAGCACCTTTTGAATCGTTGACAACATCTTGCGCCACTTGTCCAGCTTTTTTTCAAGTCGCTCTCGGCGTGCAAAGGCCAGCAACTCGGGTGAAGCCAATCGGTCAAATAACACTTGAAGGAACGCAGCAAGAAAGAGCTCTCCCACCGCCATTGTTTCTCTGGAGAAAGGAATGAATCAGGAAACGATGCAAAAGATTAACCAAAGAGTGGAAAGAAGTAACTGGTTCCGTCTGGAGAAAAGCTGTAAGAGCACTCTCACAAGTCAACAAGACTTTATTGGTTGTTGGCTATTCCAAGAAATCCGAAAGTGTTTCAGGGAAGGTGGGTTGTAATTTTGTCGCGTTTGATCAACGGACGGAATCCATTGCCTCTGTTCCTCGCACTTTCTACGGTGTGAAACAAAAGAGAAAAAGCAAGGATAAAGTAACTTTATGATATTGACATTGTCGGCAACTTTATTGGATTATTAATTTCAATAATTGTTGTGAATATATGGTTTTTGGATTATTAATATATTGGACTACAACTTTTGTTTAATTTGTTTTCTATGGTACACGTCATGGTGGGTCATGTTCTTTAAAAAAATATGAGCAAGTAGGAAAAATTACGAGAAAATGAGTGGTACTTACCGAGGGATTTGTCATGCACTACAAATTACAAAACCAAAGGTCATGATTTGAAGGCCTTAAAAGAATTCAATTTGAGAAAAACTATTTTTAATCTTATATTTAATACAATATCCAATGACACTAAGTTTGGGTAGACAAAAATATGTATTCTTTAAGAAGAGTCTTGTTACAATTACAAAGAAATTATACAAAAATAATTTTATAAATTGATATATGTGGTTTTATGTAATTCGTTATATTTACTTTATAATTAAAATAATTTTACAATCTGACAAACCATATCATGTCATATAAGTTTGTCGGATTACTTTTGTATAATATATTTGTGACTAGAGTATTTCTTCTTTAAAAATACATCTCACCCAAGGTTTCATTTACATTTATGCGAGATGTTCACTCATCTATTAAATCAAAAATCATACAAGCGGAAGCAAACCCAAGAGCCAAACCTACATAAACGATTTCATTTTATCTCATCTTATTATTACAATTTTTTCAAATTTTCACTTAAAATATAATAAACAATTCAAAATTTTCAAATCTCAAAATAATAAATATTAAAAATAATATTATAATAATATTTTATTTAACTTTTAACTTTCATCTAAAATCATCTCATCCTATCTCATTATCCAAACGAGACCTTAGGTGCATTTCAACAAATATGCATCTCATCCTTTGCCGCCTTTATAATTCCACGGCCCACGATTATTATGTCACTACTTCTATTATAGATGACCTGAAATATCATTTTCTCTTATTAATAAAAGCTTGTGACTACTTGTAATAACAAGAGAGAAAGACACAAAACTCGAAAGTCTAATAGATCTATTAGCAAGGGAAGATCATATATAATTCACGAACAAAAATTTAGTTATTTTGAGGTAGAATTATATAAGACCTTGTTACTTTGGACTGCTTCTATTATATTGAACGGAACATCTTTTAACGACTTTTATGCTACTTTTCGCAGCACTTAGCTTGTAACTAGGCTTTCTTTGTATATTCTACTCGAACTTTGTCTATTCACGTGAATTTATAACATCTTTTCTTATATATCAAAAACAAAAACAAAAAAAAAAGAATTATATAAGAAATCAAGTTTTTTTGTCAGCTAGGGTTCACCTGTTAATTTTCTCTTTCCCTCATCTTTTGACAAGAGAGAAGAAGAAGAAGAAGAAGAAGAAGAAGAAGAAGAAGAAGAAGAAGAATAAGAATAAGAAAGAGAGAGAGAGAGAGAGAGAATACCAAAGGAGGGAGAAAGAAGTCAGCGTTGATAGTAACTTATGGAATATGGAGTGTTGTATTGCTGGTCAAGTGCATCACCACCAGTGACCATTTGAACTCCAGGGGTGGCCTGAATGAATGCTGGATTTATAGGTTCCCTGGCCATTATGATGGATTAACCGAGATGAAGCCAGTCACGAAATCAGAGTGATCCTGTGTGATTTTTAACGCTGCAGCTATTTAGTCTCCCTTGACAAGATTACCAGCTGATCTCATTTCAGCGAGCAATAACAGGCCCCTACCACAAGGCAAACCCTGAAAACAATCTAAAGAGTGCTCAAATTAGAGTAGGATTCTTGTGAGGCCTTGCTATTGCTGTACCTAAACAACAAAAACACAAGCGACCAGGCCAAAGCCAATGATAAAATAGAAATACATTTCAGAAAAACTAAAGCGAATTAGCTCATTCACCCTTCATACTACATCGTCACCGTGTTACCGATGTCAGCAAACTAATTACGATCTTCAAAGATTAAGAAATTATATTTATTGGCAATCTTCAACAAAATAAAGCGTTGAATTAGCCATCAAGCTGGGGAAGGGAATCCTACTAAACAATTTAGACTCGTAAAGAGCATTAGCATTGTGTTTAGAAAAGGGAAAACAACTTCAAAATGTTAACCAGGCCACCATATATGATCACCAAGCTTTAGATACTGATGATGAAAACTATTACTAAGTTTCTCGATATGTAACGAAAAATTGTGATAAATTTGTTCAATTAACAAGTAGAAGAAAAGAAAAACGACTAATGAGAGTAAAATGCAGGAATGAATATATATATATATATACACACACAAGGCAAAGAACTGAGAAAGAGCAGATTCGTTCAAACCTTTCTCATACTCTCCAAGTACTGTACATGAATGACATAAATTATCATTAATATATGTATATTTTGCTGAACATTACACATGGAACACCAAAAACTCAATCAAATTCTAAATCATGTCCACATGACTAGCATCAGAGCAAAATGTCCAAACCAATTAAACTCAATCTGGAAAGTACATATTGTAAAAGCAGATGTATATATATATGTCTGTCATAAACAAGAATTTTGTTGTGGTGGCAAACAAAAAGAAATAGGCAAGTCTTACCGAACGAAGTTTAATTACTGCTAGCTAGCTTGCTTACTTATAGTTGCTCGGCTTCTTTCTCAGTACTGTATGTTCTGAAAATTAGATATAGCAGAATGTGATTGTTAATTATATATAGTTTCATTTCATGATGAATTGGTACCGCCCACTGATATGGAAGAGGTCTATATATATACGCTTAACATCATTCATAATTAATGTCTTTTTTTTTTTTTTAAATGTTGTCACGCTTTGATTTTTCAGTTCTTTATTTGATAATTTATAAACAAGTGCATAGAACTTGCCTAATGAAGTCATCACATACATCAATTGGCCAGGAATAATTGCTCACGGGCAGGCACTAATATTTAATGATCAATTATCACACACACATTCAAAGTTTTAAAATTTGGTATCTGAAATTAACTTATGAAATGGATCGCAAGCAAGTGATGACCAAGATCACGTCTTGTTCAAAGTCTTAATTTGCAGTTGCAATAATTAAGTAGTGGGGCCCCCTCATACTTTTTCAATATTGGGTTCCACTTTCTTCTTTGCTTTGAAAATTTTATTCTCATTATACATCATTCACAACTTTTTCAACTCAAAACTTATTTACATACGAGATTTGATTTTTTTTAACTTCTAATAAATACATATAAACTCATCTTAATATTTAAATACATCTAAATTCATCTTAAATAAATTTCATAAAACTCATTCAACAATCTTAATTCATTATAATTTATAAAAAAATTAAACTCAGCTCAGTTTTTCTGATTTCAGCCTTATTCGTTTGGAAAAAGCTATTTTGTCTCTCCATTTTGACCACTCCACTTGACCGTTGGTCAAATTTTTTTTTTTTAATTAATGATTAAGAAAGTGATTTTAAGTATATTGATATTTTTTTTATTTTTTAAAAATACTTAAATGTATTAAAAAAATGTGAAAAAATATTACACTGGGCGATAAGAGTGGGGCAGCAGAGTAGCCCCATTCCATTCATTTTTCCACCTTGAATTAAATAAGGATGATGCTACAACTCCCGCTAGGGGCACCCGCTAGAGCTTTAGTATGAAAACAACATGTATTTTCATGTGTTTTTTTTTTAATTATTTTTTATATAGATTTTTAAATATTTTTTTAAAATAAAATAAATTTAGAACATCATTAAAAACACTTCCTTAATTAGAAAATTAAAAAAAATTATTAAAAATACTTCTTTAATCATGAAGTAAAATCGAAGTTCTTGGGAGTGGTGAGGTTGAGTTGAAATTCATCTCTGGACGTATATTGATGCTCAAAGATGTTCTCTATACACCATCTATGAGGAAGAATTTGATGTCGAGTTTTTTACTCAACAAAGCAGACTTCAAACAAACTATGGAATTTGATCAGTATGTTATTACAAAAAATGGAGTTTTTATGGACAAGGGTTATGCTTGTGATGGGATGTTTAAATTGAATATTGAGAATAAAGCATAGTATATTTCTTTTATGTCATTTTTTTAAAATATTTTGGCACACTTGCTTATTTACTTCTCAGATTTGGAATAAAAATAGCAGTTTATTTTTTTTTTTCATTTTGGAATAAAGTGATTTTTTAGTAAGGTGTATTTTTTTTTTTTATGAACAGAAAATTTCTTTTTAAAATCCAAAATTAGTGGGGGTCAAGTTTTTAGAAAATAATATTTTTTTAAAAACACTTGGCTCTAACGTTTTCTTTCTTCCTTCAATTCTTTGAGTTTTTGGGATTAAAGTCATAATTGGTTAACTCCTTGATAAGTGATATACTTTTACGGAAAACTTTTCCAGTATTACATGAGATGCGTCTATTTTATTAGTTGCCATTTGGTTTGTCAAGAAACGTTTGGTATTAATTTTGGCGTTAGTATCATAACCGTAAGCCTTTTTAACGTCCAGACTTTAATATAGTTATCCTGAGGTGATTTTGGATGCATGTATTATTTTATCTATGAGCTGATTTATGATTTGAAGTGCATTACTGCATATTTTGGCTGTTTTATGTTGAGAGATTTATACCTTTGTCGAAAAAAAAAAAAACAGTTTCATTCATATTTATTTATTGTGATAGTACTGGTACAATTGGTAGAGTACAAAGCCATTATTATAATGGAAAATCCATATCTTTAGAAGAAAAATACAGTTCTTAAATACAGTTCTTTACTTATGGTGTTATTAATGTGGATCTATTATATAAAATTTTGACAATAGAAATGATCTGGAATACATCAAGGGGAATGAGATTAAAACCCATAATTCAAGAGTCATGTATGAGGATACCCAATCCTGAGACCAGAGATCCTGAGAACTGGGTTCAATGGAAAAAATGAATCATATGATGGTCGTAAGAAATGTACTATTGTTTTTATTTCTCATTCTTATGATGTGAGTGCATTTATCCTGTAATGTTTTGGAGGATGAATTTTTAAAAGAAACTCTTAATGAAATTATGTAGCTCTTATGAGTAGGGTGTAAGAATTACAGGAACACCCTTGATAGATTTCACCTATGTGAGTGTGAGAGTGGGGCCGCTCTATGTGAGATTTGAGTTTATTCTCAAAAACACTCATGAAACTGGGATTAGCATAAGGCCGTAATGTGCTGGCTAATAAAACTTATGTCAATACCTGTATTTTTATGTGTGAATAATAATTCTTTATTTCTCTTAAGCAGTCATAGTTCAAGTCTGAAATCACTATTGACTCTGGAGTAAAGGTTGTTATTTCACTAAGTGAGGGTTCAATGCAGAACACACATTCATGATGCATAATAATCCTTCTTTGTATGGAAGTATCTTTCTTATATTATTATTTATATTATTTTAAAAAATAGTGGGGGAATTTGGTATTTTTTAAAATAATTATTAAGATTTATGAGATTTATTGCTTGAACGGTTTTAAGCTTGCTTTTATTCTCTTGATTTGCCAGTAGTGGAACGGAGAGAGTTTGTCTTTAAGTGATCATACCGTTTTGGTTTTCAAGAAGTTTTATTGCTTTAACGGTTTCTTCAATGTTTCTTAACGGGCTTGTAGTTGTTAATATTGGCTTATTTAGTAAATGTTATTTCCGTTTACGTCCTTTAACTTTTGGGTCACTTTTTTTGTCTAATACACATTTTATACAGTCTTACGGTGTGTACGTGTGTGGAATATTGTAATTTTTTTTTTTGAAATATTTTTTTAATAATATTGTAATATTTTTTCAAAAAATCTATTTAAAAAAAGAAAAATTTTCTTTACAGTCTCCACTTAGAGATTGTATGTGCAAGAATTGTATGAGAAAAAACATCATTTTTAGAATGATAGTTTTATAATTACAAAAAAATTTAAAGATAAAATTATTTAGACTTGCATTACAGTCCTCAAATAAAGACTGTATCTAATATTACTCTTAAAAAAATACATGAAAAAAGAAGAAGATTGCACTTCTCTAAATGTTTCCTCAATAATCATCGGTGAATGTAGTGCTGCCATGAATTAAATACACCTGTCATTTTTTTTTTTTAACGGGAATTATCAACTGTTTTTATTCTCTATCTGTAGCCTGTTAAAATTAAATAATATCATTTTTTATTAAAAAGAAAGTGTCCATCCAAGTCATTTATAATTAAATCATTCGTGCCATAATTAATATTCACATGAAAGTTCATGCCTTACATGGAAGTTCCAAAGAAGCAGCAACCTTCTCCAATGCAAGACATCTTACATTGCCAAGTTCATGCCTGCAAGTAAGGGCAGGGCACCGGTTGTGCTCTCTGGGCTTGCAACCAGAACACAATGTATGATCATTTGAACACTGCAACAATGGAGAGAACTAATAAATTAAAACTTGGCATTTTTAATTTCCCTCGATTAACACCTGGACATTAATAAACTGAAAAAATTATAATAAATGAAGTATTCAATCATCGGAATAGATTGGAACTCTCGGATTCAATCATTCCCTGATAGGAAGCCTAAAGCAAATCAGTCGAATCCCATTGACCATGAGATTAACCATTTAGATGCTCCACTGATATGTTACGTTCTACATCTTAACTTAGGCAATATCGTTACTATTGCTTGATTATTTCTACTTCTATTATAGATGACCTGAAATATCGTTTTGTCCCATTAATGAAAGCTTGTGACAACTTGTAATAATAGAGAGAAGGAAATGCAACTCGAAAGTCTAGGGAACGGTTGTCGTGTGATACTTTGACAAGTAGCGAAACTAGTAAATAATTCACCAACAAAAATTTGTTTATTTTTCTTTAATTCCTACATACTATCTATTAATTTGCTATAATTAACGGGAATATATATATATATTCTTCTATCAATGAACTTTCATTTCTAAAATCCTTACGAATTTCAACGAACGCTTCACACAAAATTGTCAGTATTAACTAATCCACCATCCGCACCGGAATTTTCAAATGTACGTAGAAATGTGAAACTCATACTCTAATTAGCAATCAAGTATTAATTAAGTAGCTAGAAATACATATGAAATTTAGGCTAGCGACGAAAAACCTTTAAATGAAACGCAAGGGATGTAGGCTATCATAGACCCCTCCCGTCCTCGATCTTTCTTGCACCATTCTTCCAACCGAGGACATTTGTAGATATAAAGTTCTAGGAGTGAGAGAGGCAGACAGCCCGTTGAAAATGACGTGAACTTTTTACAATCAACAATGGTAAGTACTCGGAGTGAGGGAGGTAGGCTCTTCTTTGGAAAGGACGCGAGTTTGTCGCAATTTAAGATAGACAGGTGTTTAAGTGATGTGAGGTTTCGAAAGCCCTCGGGAGACAAGTATTCCAGATTCGGAAAGTTATCGATGGCCAAATCGGTTAGACAAGTAGCCAGCTTCATCTCTGGAAAGGACACCAGGTGCGAAGATCCATTGCAAATTCGAAGACGTTTGAGAGAGATAAACCTGTGCAACCCCCACTCAAACAAGCCCTGAGCGATACTGCTATCATGGATTGAAAGCCCAGTTACGTTGGTGGGAAAACCTTCTTCTGGAAAGGATGCGCTTGGACATTTCCCCACTCTCAAATATTGAAGAGAGGTGCAGGTGTGTATGCGATTGACCACGGCCTGCATTTTCTCGCAGTTGGTAAGCTGAAGCCTTGTTAGGTTCGCAGGCAGCAACTCACCGTCCGGTAAGAAATCGAGACTCGGAGTATCTTCAATCACAATATCGCTAAGATGGCTGAGACTGTGTATGCCAGTGGGTAAGGATTTGAGTTTTCCACAATCACAAATGCTAATGGTTTCAAGCAATGAATTATGATGTAATTCCTTAGCTATTGACTCTAGCTCTGGACATGAAGAAATCCATAATGATTTAAGTGTTGCAGGTAACTCACCGCTTGATATTAGGGATTTGAGGGAGGGACACTCGGAAATGATCAAATCCTGAAGATCATGAGATGGGCTATTGTCACCGCTACTGCCATAACTGTTGGTGTCATCCTCCTCTACCAAAATCTGAATATTTTCGCAATTCTGTATATGTAGTTCCTTTAGAGTTGGAGGCAGCTGGCCTTTAGCTACCAACGAAACTAGTTTTGGACAACCAGAAACCTCCAGAAAATGAAGACATGGGAGATGCGGAAATGATCCCACCGCATTCGACCACAAATGCGTCAGTTCCTTGCATCCATTAACCACTAACTTTTGTACATTTGCCAGCCCACCCATTGTAATTAACACTTTCATTGGAGTTTCAAATACTGAAATTGTTGAAATATCCTCAAATTTTAGCGAGCTAAAATCAATTTCTCTTCCGCACACCACCTGGCCTTCCGATCCCTCAATATTTATTTTGCATCGATCTGGAAAGCTCGAAACTGAGACCATTAAATTCCAACATCTATCTATCTCAACCTTTTCAAGTGAAGGAAGGTGGTTTGGTAAATTTCCCAACAACTTGGGACAATTTTTAATAGAGAGCTCACGTAAGTTTGAGAATGCTTCACAAGGACTCCAGTTCTCCCACTCCACCATATCACAGAAATTCAGAGTCTCCAAGGATCTAACTGGTTGTGACGAACCATCCTCACAAATTTCAAGACCAATACTCTTCACGCTAGCCATCCCCTTGATCGAAAGGACTCTGAGTGATGGAAGTTTCCCCAATGGTGGCAATGATGTGCACTTTTTACAATTTTCAATAGTCAAGAACACCAAATTAGGAAGCAAAGAACGGTTCAACCAGGTTGGAAATTCTGTACCCCCATAACACCTAATAGTGAGTTCTTTCAAAGCGTTGTGAGGTTGTAGCATGTTAAGAAACTCTTTTTCACTTGTTCTGTCCTTTGAGTCATCAATGTCTTTGCTCCATCCCAATGACAACCCATCAAGCTTCGGCTTACCACTTAAATTTATGTCCCTTGCATCCCCTGGCTCAATCACGTTCTCCAGTTTTGAAATGCAAAGTGTTCCTCGAAGATGCGACAAAGACCCTAGCTCCTTTAATCCCGAGCAACAATCTTTTCCCACAATAAAATCAGACAAAGTTCGAAGACAAGTTAATTTGCCTATATGCAAAGGCATTGCTTTTAGAGATCTTGCTTGTAAAATATTGAGGTGCCGTAAGTTGACCAGGTTCCCAAATGTTGAAGGTAGTTTCTCTAGATCTCTGCAATGTTCCAACAACAATGTTTGTAAATTGTAAAGATTGGTTGTTGACTCAGGCAAGCTGGTGATCCGAGTGTGAGAAAGGTCAAGATACCGTAGATGTATCAGATCACCAATTGAATTCGATATCTCGGTTATGTGGTAACCATTCAAAGAGAGCACCCTTAAGCATCGTAATTTCGGCAACAATTCAAAAGAAACATAACTCGTCAAATAACACCACCCAAGAACTGGCAGCATTAGAGGTAAGAAGGTACGTAAACATGTGAGTTCAGAAAAGGCCTCAAATTTTTTAAAACCATCATAACGGTTGCCTAGGTAAGACAAATGGCGGGTCTTTTCAAAAACACTTCCTTGATTACTACCCTCAACTCTATCTTCCATTCTAAAGCAAGTTTTTCCAGCAATCGATTTAGCCAAATCGTTGATGAGGTCATGCATCACAAATCGAGATTTATTGTTGCTGGATTGTTGGAAAAATGACCTTGATAACAAATCGCGAAAATTCTTTGCACCCAAATCTTCCATTTCCTTTTCTTTTTGTTGAATCAAGCCTTCCGCCATCCATAATAGAACCACCTGCTTCTCCTCAAATTCATAATCTTTAGGGAGTATGGAACAGTACGCAAAGCATCTCTTCAAATGCGATGGGAGATGGTAGTAACTCAACATAAGAGCTGGAACAATTCCACTTTTTTCCTCTGGAATATCCCATATCCCGCTTTTCAATACTTCCTCCCACTCATCACGGTCTTGTTTTGAACGTAACAGGCCTCCAAGGGTTTTTGCCGCCAAAGGCAAGCCTTTACATTTCCGAACGATTTCCTCACCAATGTATTTGAGGCCTGTGTGTGAAGAAAAGTCTTTTGCCCCCAAGGCATGTTGGGTAAATATGGACACACAAGCATCATTTGACAACAAATCCAACCGGAAAGCTTGAGTGGTACCCATCATACTTGAAATACCTTGATTGCGAGTTGTGATAATAACTGCACTTCCTGGAGCCCCTGCTTCGAAAGGAGCAAGTAGGATTGTCCAGTCATGATAACTCTCATTCCAAAGATCATCCAGAATGACTAGAAATTTCTTCCCTTTCAACGCCTCCTTTAGTTGGATTTGCAACAAGTTTAGATCATTATCATCACGACTTCCAGGGCTGAGAGATCTTAAAATTGTTTTTGTGACCCTAACAACATCAAAATCTTCAGAAACACAAGCCCAAGCTCTAAGATCAAACAAACTTTCGACTTTTTTGTCATTGTATATTAACTGCGCAAGTGTTGTCTTTCCAATACCCCCCATACCAAGTATGGGAATCACAGAAACTTGATTATCACTTGATCCTCGAGCTTGCAATGCCAATAAATCAAGTATAGCCATCTTATCTATGTCCCTGCCATAAACATGAGCTTCATTTACTACAGAAGTTGGGGCCAGTACCGTCCCTCTTATTTTTTCTGACTTCCTGTCTACATGTTCTTTCAAATTGAGTTCACCTTTTTTTGCCACTAGATCTTCAAATTGAGTAGTGATGTCCTTGATATTTGACTCCAGCCTAGTTCTTAACATAATAGCACTAGGAGTCAAACCACTAAAATAAGCAGGGATGAGATTCCGTACCTTACTGGTACTAGCCTGATTTTTACCCTTCAATTTGCGTCGCAAAGCTTCTGTGGCAAACTCATCGAGTATGTCCTCCACATCGTAGGCCAAGTCTTTGAGATCATCCAGCCACTCTTTTACCTCTCTCTCGGCATATTGCTTCTCCTCTGCATCATCAAGCACCTTTTGAATTGTTGAGAACGTCTTGCGCCACTTGTCCAGTTTTTTTCCAAGTCCCTCTCGACGTGCGAAGGACAGCAACTCGGGTGAAGCCAATCGGTCAAACAACACTTGAAGGAACGCAGCAAGAAGGAGCTCTCCCACCGCCATTGTTTCTCTGGAGCAAGGAACGATGCAAAAGATTAACCAAAGAGTGGAAAGAAGTAACTGGTTCCGTCTGGAGAAAAGCTATAAGAGCACTCTCACAAGTCAACAAAACTTTATTGGTTGTTGGCTATTGCAATAAATCCGAAATTGTTTCGGGGAAGACGGATGGAATCCATTGCCTCTCCCTTCCTCGCACTTTCTATGGTATGAAGCAAAAGAGAAAAGTCAAGGATAATAGTAACTTTATGATATTGACGTTGTCGGCAACTTAATTGGATTATTAATTTGAATAGTTGTTGTGAATATATGGTTGTTGGATTATTGGACTAGAACTTTATTTTAATATGTTTTCTCTGGTACACGTCATGGTGGGTGTTCTTTAAAAAATATGAGCAAGTAGGTCTTTAATTTTGTGACAAAAAACCAAAATAGCATTCCAAGAATCTAATACCAAACATATCTAACAATTTTTTTTTTTGAAAAAAATTCATTCTCATCTGCTCACTTTCACAAAATATAAAAGTACAACCATGATACCCATGATTCATAAGCAAAATATAACTTTTACTAGTCTAGACAGAAGCATAATACATGCCAAACACGTCCAAGTACCAAATTTTGAAGATAATTTGTAGTTTTGGGTTTCTAGCTTACATGGTAGAGGCACACCTACATACATACTGTGATGGGCTAAAATTAAAGTAATGAAACACTTGAGAACCAAAATGCATAGATATATGAGAAAATGAGCTAGGCATGTGGGAGATTATACTGTACAAAAAGTGAATTATTGATATTTTTTGTTGGGTCAAGTATTTACTTGAGTACCTGAATCTTATTAGCTTAAAAATTTAAGTACCATCTCAAAGTAGAATGACTGTAACATAAACATCGGGTTCAAATTGTTCAATAACTTCTTTTTCTTCATTCCTCATTGTTGAAGAAAGCATGAATCTCACCCAAAATCAGCAACTATTAAAAGACAAAAAAAAAAAAAAAGGATCCAACAAAGACAAAGCCGCATATTCAAAAAACACAATAACACAATATACGGGATGATGGAAAATATAAAATGGAGAGAAAAACACAAACCCTTGCGGTGGGAATAAACCAACGTCGGCAACCCCAGACGGCGCCGTTCAAAAGACGAGTCGTGAGAAGCAACACCGCAGCCTGTGCGACGAGGCCTTACAGAAGAGAATGCTGGGGGGAGGGGGATGATCGTGGAGAGGGAAGCTGCTAGGCGTGGAATGCTAGGGGGTGACGATGGTGGGGGTAAGCTGGGGAGGGGAGGGGAGGGGGGGGACGATGGGGAAATGCAAAAGTTAAAAACAACTTTTTGTTTCATTAAAAATAAAAATAAAAACAAATTCCACATAAGCGGTGTGTAGAGGTTGCGGGAGACAAGAAAGCTATATAGCAGAACTTAGGAAAAATAGAAGAAAATGAGTGCTAAGCATTCACATTTGCGTGCCTATACCATCAAATTTTTTAAATTTTAGTAGAAAATTAGAACTTTTTTTACAAAAACTCATTTTCATCAGGTTGCCTATTTTACGAGAAGGGTTTAGGAATTAAACATTGGCTCCCTAAATATGGGGAATTATTATTCATCTCTAAATCATTTTTTACAAATATTTTAATCTAATTTAAAAAACAAATTCTTCTTCCAATCATCTATACTTTCTCTCATGTTCGTATTTATTACAGCTGAAATTTGAGAAAAAATGTCACCATAGAGATGATTCAATTTAAAAAAAAAAAAAAATTGATCATTTGTGAAAATATGTTTTTACTTTAATATTATTATTACGAAAGTACTGATTTTTGAAAATATTATCATTTAGAGAGATAAGTAATTTAAAAAACAAAATTCGTTGCAAGTTAAAAATTGAAAATATGCGTACAAAAATAATTAAATAATTATGAAAATGTGAAAAAAAAAATTAAAAGATTCCGCACTTTTCTAAGAAAAGAAAAATGAGTAGTTAAGGATGCATAAATAAATGAGTATAAAAAATAATAAAGAAAGAATAAAGAAAATTTATTTTAATAAAATAAAAAAAGAAAGACAGTGATTGAGACTTTGAAAAGATGAGTAAAATTAAAAAAAAAAATAGAAAAATATGATTTTTATCTCAAATTTGAAGAAAAATTTGTTCACCCGAATGTGAGGAATTTGTCATGCAGTACAAAACCAAAGGTCATTGATTTGAAGGCCTTAAAAATATTCAATTTGAGAAATAATAATTTTTATCTTATATTTAATATAATGTATGTATGAATGCATATACGTCTGTGTTCATTTTAGAGAGAAAATGTTCAAAAATAATGCTTAATTATTTAATTTAGGCCTCGTTTAGATAGTGAGATAAGACGAGATAAAATGAGATAAGATAATTTTAGATGAGTTGAATAACATATTGTTATAATATTATTTTTTAATATTATTATTGTTTTGAGATTAGAAAATATTGAATTATTTATTATATTTTGTGTAAAAATTTAAAAAAATTGGTTTTGATTCATTTTACCAAGTGTTTTTTTAATAACATTGTAAATTGGTTTTCATAAAAATATTAAAAAATACATGAAAAAAAGAAGAAGAAGAAGAAGATTGCACTTCTTAAAAGATTTCCTCGATAATTATCGGTGAATGTAGTGCTGTCATGAATTAAATACACCTGTGATTTGTTTTTCTAGCCTTCATGATAAAATATAAGTTAAAATTAAATAATATCATTTTTTATTAAAAAGAAAATTTCCATCCAAGTCATTTATAATATTCACATGAAAACTTTGTTATTAGCAGGAATTTGATTTTTTTTTTTTTTGTACTTGTCTCTCTTAAAAACAAGGTCCTAATTCTATGTAAAAGTGATGAAAAACAACTAATAAGATTTGCAAAAGCAAATGATTGTTCTGGATGTTGTTTCTGGTTAGAGGATCAAAAACTTGTCATATAATTAGTTTTACAAGTCGTCAAGTATATATGAAGGATATATAGTTTATAAAATCCGACTTTTTACTGATATATTATAACTAATTTAGTTGTTATGTATATTTTTTAAATTGCATAAGAATCCCATGCTGTTTTAGACTGAGAAAATAAATATTTTATTATTTAGTCTTAAAAAATTACCCTTAATTAATCTTCTGATCAATATGGTTGAATATTAATTTTCTTACAAGGCCATGTTTCCTACAATTAAGACTAATTAACGTGAATATATATATTCTTCTATCAATGAACTTTTCATTTCTAAAACCCTTACGAATTTCAACGAACGTTTCACACAAAATTGTCAGTATTAACTAATCCACCATCCGCACCGGAATGTTCAAATGTACGTAGAAATGTGAAACTGATACTCTAATTAGCAATCAAGTATTAATTAAGTAGCTAGAAATACATATGAAATTTAGCCTAGCGACCTATACCTTTTAAATGAAATGTGAGGGATGTGGGCAATCGTAGACCCCTTCCGTCCTCCATCTTTCTCGCACCATTCTTGCAACTGAGGACATCCGTGGATATAAAGTTTCAGGAGAGAGAGAGGCAGACAGCTCGTTGAAAATGACGTGAACTTTTTGCAATCAACAATGTTAAGTGCTCGGAGTGAGGGAGGTAGGCTATTCTTTGGAAAGGACGCGAGTTTTTTGCAATTTAAGATACACAGGAGTTTAAGTGATGTGAGGTTTCGAAAGCCCTTGGGAAACAAGTATTCCAGATTCGGAAAGTTATCGATGGCCAAGTGGGTTAGAGAAGTAGGCAGCTTCATCTCCGGAAAGGACACCAGGTGCGAAGATCCATCGCAAATTCGAAGACTTTTTAGACGGGTAAACCTGTGCAACCCCCACTCAAACAAGCCCTGAGCGATACTGCTATCATGGATCGAAAGCCCAATTAGGTTGGTGGGAAAACCTTCTTCTGGAAAGGATGCGCTTGGACATTTCCCCATTCTCAAATATTGAAGAGAGGTGCAGGTGTGTATGCTATTGACCACAGCCCGCATTTTCTCGCAGCTGGTAAGCCGAAGCGTTGTCAGGTTGGCAGAGAGCAACTCACCGTCCGGTAAGAAATCGAGACTCGGAGTATCTTCAATCCAAATATTGCTAAGACGGCTGAGACTGTGTATGCCAGTGGGTAAGGATTTGAGGTTTCCACAGCTACAAATGTCAATGGTTTCAAGCAATGAATTATGATGTAATTCCTTAGCTATTGACTCTAGCTTTGGACATGAAGAAATACGTAATGATTGAAGTGTTGCAGGTAATTCACCGCTTGATATTAGGGATTTGAGGGAGGGACACCGGTAAATGTACCAATCCTGAAGAAGAGATGGGCTATTGTCACCGCTACTGCCATAACTGTTGGTGTCATCCTCCTCTACCAAAATCTGAATATTTTCGCAATTCTGTATATGTAGTTCCTTTAGAGTTGGAGGCAGCTGGCCTTTAGCTACCAACGAAACTAGTTTTGGACATTCAGAAACCTGCAGATCACGAAGACGTGGGAGATGTGGAAATGATCCCACCGCATTCGACCACAAATGCGTCAGTTCCTTGCATCCATTAACAACTAATTTTTGTACATTTGCCAGCCCACCCATTGTAATTAACACTTTCATTGGAGTTTCAAATACTGAAATTGTTGAAATATCCTCAAATTTTAGCGAGCTAAAATCAATTTCTCTTCCGCACACCACCTGGCCTTTCGATCCCTCAATATTTATTTTGCATCGATCTGGAAAGCTCGAAACTGAGACCATTAAATTCCAACATCTATCTATCTCAACCTTTTCAAGTGAAGGAAGGTGGTTTGGTAAATTTCCCAACAACTTGGGACAATTTTTAATAGAGAGCTCACGTAAGTTTGAGAATGCTTCACAAGGACTCCAGTTCTCCCACTTCACCATATCACAGAAATTCAGAGTCTCCAAGGATCTAAAAGGTTGTGACGAACCATCCCCACAAATTTCAGGACCAATACTCTTCACGCTAGCCATCCCCTTGATCGAAAGGACTCTGAGTGATGGAAGTTTCCCCAATGGTGGCAATGACGTGCACTTTTTACAATTTTCAATTGTCAAGAACACCAGATTAGGAAGCGAAGAACGGTTTAACCAAGTCGGAAATTTTGTACCCCCATAACACCTAATAGTGAGTTTTTTCAAAACGTTGTGAGGCTGTAGCATGTTAAGAAACTCTTTCTCACTTGTTCTATCTTCTGAGTCATCAATATCTTTACTCCATCCCAATGACAACCCATCAAGCTTGGGCTTACCACTTAAATTCATGTCTCTTGCATCCTCTGGCTCAATCACGTTCTCCAATTTTGAAATGCAGAGTGTTCCTCGAAGATGCGACAAAGACCCTAGCTCCTTTAACCCCGAGCAACAATCTTTTCCCACAATAAAATCAGACAACGTTCGAAGACAAGTCAATTTGCCTATATGCAAAGGCATTGCTTTTAGTGATCTTGCTTGTAAAATATTGAGGTGGCGTAAGTTGACCAGGTTCCCAAATGATGAAGGTAGTTTCTCTAGATATGCGCAACCTTCCAACAACAATGTTTGTAAATTGTAAAGATTGGTTGTTGACTCAGGCAAGCTGGTGATGGAAGTGTGAGAAAGGTCAAGATACCGTAGATGTATCAGATCACCAATTGAATTTGATATCTCAGTTATGCAGTAACTGTTCAAAGAGAGCACCCTCAAGCATCTTAATTTCGGCAACAAATGAAGAGGAACATTACTGGCCAAATAATGCACCGTAGGAAATGGCATCATTATTATTAGAGGTAAGAAGGTACGTAAACATGTGAGTTCATAAAAGGCCTCAAATTTTTTAAAACCATCCCAATGGTTGCATGGGTAAGACAAATGGCGAGTCTTTTTAAAAATACTCCCTTGTTTACTACCCTCAACTCTATCTTCCATTGTAAAGCAAGTTTTTCCAGCAACCGATTTAGCTAAATCATTGATGAGGTCATGCATCACAAAACGAGATTTATTGTTGCTGGATTGTTGGAAAAATGACCTTGATAACAAATCGCGAAAATACATTGCACCCAAATCTTCCATTTCCTTTTCTCTGTGTCGTGGTTGAATCAACCCTTCTGCCATCCATAATAGAACCACCTGCTTCTCCTCAAATGCATAATCTTTAGGGAGTATAGAACAGTACGCAAAGCATCTCTTCAAATGCGATGGGAGATGGTAATAACTGATCATAAGAGCTGGAACGATTCCACTTTTCTCCTCTAAAATATTCCATATCTCGCTATTTAATACTTCCTCCCACTCATCACGGTCCTGTTTTGAACGCAAGAGGCCTCCAAGTATTTTTGCCGCTAAAGGCAAGCCTTTACATTTTCGAACGATTTCCAGACCAATGTCTTTGAGGTGTGCATGCGAAGAAAAGTCTTCCACCCCCAAGGCATGTTGGGTAAATATGGACACAGAAGCGTCATTTGACAACAAATCCAGCTGGTAAGCTTGAGTGGTACCTGTCATACTTGAAACTCCTCGATTGCGAGTTGTGATAATAACTACACTTCCTGGAGCGCCTGCTTTGAAAGGAGCAAGTAGGATTGTCCAATCATGATAATCCTCATTCCAAAGATCATCCAGAACGACTAGAAATTTCTTCCCTTTTAGGGCCTCGCTTAATTTGATTTGTAACAAATTTAGATCATTATCATCATTGCTTCCGTGGCTAAGAGATTTTAAAATTGCTTTCGTGACCCTAATAACATTGAAATCTTCAGAAACGCAAGTCCAAGCTCTAAGATGAAACAAACTTTTGACTTCTTCATCATTGTATAGAAACTGGGCAAGGGTTGTCTTTCCAATACCCCCCATACCAACTATAGGAATCACAGAGACTTTATCGCTTGATCCTTGACTCAGCAATAAATCAAGTAAAGCCTTTTTATCTCCGTCCCTACCGTAAACAACTTCGTTCGGTAAAGAAGTTGGGGCCAGTACTGTCCCTCTTACTTTTTCTGACCTCCTGTCAACATTTTGTCTCAAATTGAGTTTCTCTTTTCGTGCCGCTAGATCTTCAAATCGAGTACTGATGTCCTTGATATTTGACTCCAGCCTAGATCCTAACATAATAGCACTAGGAGTCAAACCACTAAAAGCAGGGATGAGATTCCGTACCTTACTAGTACTTGCCTTATTTTTACCCTTCAATTTGCGTCGCAAAACTACGGTGGCAAACTCATCAAGGATGTCCTCCACATCGTAGGCCAAGTCTTTGAGATCATCCAGCCACTCTTTTACTGCAGCACCCTCAGCATGTAATTCTTTCTCCTCTGCATCATCAAGCACCTTTTGAATCGTTGACAACGTCTTGCGCCACTTGTCCAGCTTTTTTTCAAGTCCCTCTCGGCGTGCAAAGGCCAGCAACTCGGGTGAAGCCAATCGGTCAAATAACACTTGAAGGAACGCAGCAAGAAGGAGCTCTCCCACCGCCATTGTTTCTCTGGAGCAAGGAATGAATCAGGAAACGATGCAAAACATTAACCAAAGAGTGGAAAGAAGTAACTGGTTCCGTCTGGAGAAAAGCTATAAGAGCACTCTCACAAGTCAACAAGACTTTATTGGTTGTTGGCTATTGCAATAAATCCGAAATTGTTTCAGGGAAGGGGGGTTGTAATTTTGCCGGGGTTCTATCGACGGATGGAATCCATTGCCTTTTTCCTCACAATTTCTATGATATGAAACAAAAAAGAAAAACCAAGGATAATAGTAATATATTGACGTTGTCGGCAACTTTATTGGATTATTAATTTGAATAGTTGTTGTGAATATATGGTTGTTGGACTATTGGACTAGAACTTTATTTTAATATGTTTTCTCTTGTACACGTCATGGTGGGTGTTCTTTAAAAAATATGAGCAAGTAGGTCTTTAATTTTGTGACAAAAAACCAAAATAGCATTCCAAGAATCTAATACCAAACATATCTAACAATTTTTTTTTTTGAAAAAAATTCATTCTCATCTGCTTACTTTCACAAAATATAAAAGTACAACCATGATACCCATGATACATAAGCAAAATATAACTTTCACTAGTCTAGATAGAAGCATAATACATGCCAAACACGTCAAGTACCAAATTTTGAAGATAATTTGTAGTTTTGGGTTTCTATCTTACATGGTAGAGGCACACCTACATACATACTATGATGGGCTAAAATTAAAGTAATGAAACACTCAAGAATCAAAATGCATAGATATACGAGAAAATGAGCTAGGCATGTGGGAGATTACACTGTACAAAAAGTAAATTATTGATATTTTTTATTGGGTCAAGTATTTACTTGAGTACCTGAATCTTACTAGCTTAAAAATTTAAGTACCATCTCGAAGTAGAATGACTGTAACATAAACACAAAGCCGCATATTCAAAAAATACAATAACACAATATATGGGAGGATGGAAAATATAAAATAGAGAGAAAAATACAAACACTTGCAGTGGAAATAGACCAACGTCAGCAGCCCCAGATGGCGTCGTTCGAAAGACGAGCCGTGAGAAGCAACACCGCAGCATATGCGACGAGGCCTTACAGAAGAGAATGCTGGGGGGAAGGGGATGATCGTGGAGAGGGAAGCTGCTAGGCGTGGAATGCTAGGGGGTGACGATGGTGGGGGTAAGCTGGGGAGGGGGGGGGGGGGGCGATGGAGAAATGCAAAAGTTAAAAACAACTTTTTGTTTCATTAAAAATAAAAATAAAACAAATTCCACGTAAGCGATGTGTAAAGATTGCGGGAGACGGGAAAGTTGTATAGCAGAACTCAAGAAAAATAGAAGAAAATGAGTGCCAAGCATTCACATTTGCATGCCTATACCATCAAATTTTTAAAATTTTAGTAGAAAATTAGAACTTTTTTGACAAAAACTCATTTTCATCGGGTTGCCTATTTTAGGAGAAAGGTTTAAGATTTAAACATTGGCTCCCTAAATATGGGAAATTATTGTTCATCCCTAAATCATTTTTACAAATATTTTAATCTAATTTAAAAAATAAATTCTTCTTCCAATCATCTATACTTTCTCTCATGTTCATATTTATTATAGCTGAAATTTGAGAAAAAATGTCACCATAGAGATGATTCAATTTTAAAAAAAAATGATCATTTGTGAAAATATATTTTTACTTAAATAATATTATTACGAAAGTACTGATTTTTGAAAATATTATCAATTAGAGAGATAAGTAATTTAAAAAACAAAATTCGTTGCAAGTTAAAAATTGAAAATATGCGTACAAAAAATAATTAAATAATTATGAAAATGTGAAAAAAAAAATTAAAAGATTCCGCACTTTTCTAAGAAAAGAAAAATGAGTAGTTAAGGATGCATAAATAAATGAGTATAAAAAATAATAAAGAAAGAATAAAGAAAATTTATTTTAATAAAATAAAAAAAGAAAGAGAGTGATTGAGACTTTGAAAAGATGAGTAAAATTTAAAAAAAAAATAGAAAAATATGATTTTTATCTCAAATTTGAAGAAAAATTTGTTCACCCGAATGTGAGGAATTTGTCATGCAGTACAAAACCAAAGGTCATTGATTTGAAGGCCTTAAAAATATTCAATTTGAGAAATACTATTTTTTATCTTATATTTAATATAATATCCAATCACACTAAAGCTTGGGTGGACAAAAATACGTACTCATTAAAAATACATGGCACCCAAGGTTTCCATTCACGCGAGGTGTTCACTCATCCATTAAATCAAAAATCATACAAGCGGAAGCAAACCCGGGAAACCAGACCTACATACAGTCTTAGGTGCATTTCAACAAGTATGCATCCCATCCTTGCAGACGGTATTCACGAGCTGCCTTGGCGGGGTTTGCCGCCTTTATAATTCCACGGCCCACGATTATTATGTCACTACCTCTATCATAGATAACCTGAAATATCATTTTCTCTCATTAATGAAAGCTTGTGACTACTTGTAATAACAAGAGAGAAAGAAACACAACTCGAAAGTCTAATAGATCTATTAGCAAGGGAATATCATATATAATTCACGAACAAAAATTTAGCTCTTTTGAACTAGAATTATATAAGAAATCAAGTTTTTCTGTACACTAGGGTTCACCTGTTAATTTGCTATTTCCCTCATCTTTTGACAAGAGAAAAAAGAAGAAGAGATAAATAAAAAAGAAAAAGTACACCAAAGGGGGGAGAAAGAAGTCAGCGTTGATAGTAACTTACGGAATATGGAGTGTTGTATTGCTGGCCAAGTGCATCACCACCAGTGACCATTTGAACTCCGGGGGTGGCCTGAATGAATGCTGGATTTATAGGTTCCCCAGGCCATGATGCTGGATTAACCGAGATGAAGCCAATCACGAAATCAGAGTGATCGTGTGCGATTTTTAAAGCTGCAGCTGTATAGTCTCCCTTGGCAAGATTACCAGCTGAGCTCATTTCAGCAAGCAATAACAGGCCCCTACCACGAGGCAAACCCTGAAAACAGTCCAAAGAGTGCTCAAATTAGAGTAGGATTCTTGTGAGGCCTTGCTGTGCTCTACCTTCCTAATTATGTAATAATAAAGCCACATTTCAGGTTAAAGTCAACATGAAGAAATTAGTTGAGACCTTCAACTTTAGTCCATCAACAATTCCGGGACCAGAAATTATGTGAGCATTAACTATATCAGCCCAATCCAATATATGAAAGATCCCACTGCAAACAACAAAAACACATGCGATCAGGCCAAGGCCAAGGCCAATGATAAAATAGAAATACATTTCAGAAAAACTAAAGGGAATTAGCTCATTCACCCTTCATACTGCATCGTCACCGTGTTACCGATGTCAGCAAACTTACGGTCTTCAAAGATTAAGAAATTATATTTATCGGCAATCTTCAACAAAATAAAGCGTTGAATTAGCCATCAAGGGGAAGGGAATCCTACTAAACAAAGACTCATAAGAGTATTAGCATTGGATTATGCAAATGCAAATGTAAAATTTGCATAATATGATATGATTTTACTTATCAAAAAAAATGATATGATTTTGCATTTGGCTATTCCACTCAAAACTAATTCTCACATTGGATTATCCATCTATTAGCCAAAATAATAATAAAGTATTATTAATTTAATATTTTTATTTTTTTTTACCTAATTTTTTTAATCATATTTTGCAATTCTACAGTTCATATCTTAATTAATAATCAAATTATAATTAAATTATTTCATCGAATTGCACCAATTCAAGCAAAACATACGACCTCTGTTTTAAGAATCCGAAACAGAGCACCCTAACCGTTCTCTCCCACACCGTGAAGCTCCACCCTGCACGGCTATCCACCACTAGTAAAACCAGTGACCACCATATGTCAACTCTATAGTAAGGACTTCATGGCTACTTGACTTTAAAGGAAACTGGTGAGCCAACCTTTCATCACTAGGAACACTAATCACCTCTTTTTTATCTCATCACTTCAACTTATGCAGAAATCAAAATCCAAGAACCAACCTTTAGACAGTGACACCCATTGTTGATGTCGCATTGTGCGAAGACTTGCTGCATTCCTAGGATTCTAACCATAATTTGCACCAAATGATACCCAAAAACTACCAACTACATCTTAATGTTCACACGTGAAATTTTCAAAACACCCGACATCAACACATCTGGCCCAACTCTTGGCATGAATGAATATTTGTTTTAAAGAGAAAATCCATCAATACGTTACCCTTATGTAACCAATAACCCATAACAAGCTAAACTCAAAGTGATTGATGAAGTAAATTAAAATGGGCTGGTAAGTAAATCTCAATTAGTAAAACCCATAAGTTATTTTTTCAACCAAAACCATATACTAAAAAAGAAAATGCAGATCTACATCAAGTTTCAATATAAAAATAGTCAAACAACGAGTTGCAACCTAACATAACGGATCCAACGGCAATTTTCATGTCAGAAATGAAATTCCTTCAAAACCCAGAATTCATATTTGCCTAAAAACCACAAAATAGGCTGAAGAACTAATGAGATTACGATAGCAGAACAAAAAAAAAAAAAAGACCATGAATACTGAAAGCATATAGGAGGTTAAACAAAAGTAGTGATTGCATGCACTAACTCTCGATAAGCAGAGAGTATGAAAACAGAGGCGAAGAGAACTCTCCCAAGAAACGAAGCGAAAGCCATCGGAGAAAGAGAGAGAGGAAATCTAGGTAAAGGCCTGAAGTCTTCTCTTGTAGCCACCACATCCTGTCCGAAGAGGGACTCAAAGAAAATACTATAAACATCGGAAGAATTTTTATCATATTCTCTGTTCAAGATGTGCGTCGATTTCTTCTTTGAGAGATGGATGTGCAGAAATTGGAGAGAAACGGAGAGAAGAGGGAGAGAAAGAGGGAGGCTTGGGAATACGAGGTAAAGGGGAGAGAGGGGAGTTGGAGTCTGAGCCTTATTTTTTTAATAAAATATTCATTTGATCTATCTACAATGTTAATCCAAATATGACCGGTGGGAGGAGATTACTGTAGCTCAAAGTCATAATATTATGCATTTTGCTAATTTAATGCAGATATTTTTAAGATAAATTATGCAAATATTTGCAAACACTGGCATTTGGATAATCCAATAACAGTGCTCTAAGAGCCGCATTGTATTCAGAAAAGGGAAAATAGCTTCAAAATGTTAACCAGGCCACCATCTATTACCAAGCTTTAGATACTGATGATGAAAACTATTGCTAAGTTTCTCAATCTGTAACGAAAAATTTTGCTAAATTTGTTCAATTAACAAGCAGAAGAAAAGAAAAACGACTAATGAGAGTAACATCCTCAAATGATTTCAATGCGACCAGAAAATGCAGGAATGAATATACATATATACAAGGCAAAGAACTGAGAAAGAGCAGATTCGTTCCTTAAATCCAGTCAAACCTTTCTCGGACTCGCAAACTCAATCAAATTCTAAATGTCCAAACCAATTAAACTCAATCTTGAAAGTACATATTGTAAAAGCTGATGTGTGTGTGTGTGTGTGTGTGTGTGTCTGTAATAAACAAGAATTTTGTTGTGGTGGCAAACAAAAAGAAATAGGCAAGTCATACCCAACGAAGTTTAGAACCAAATTCAGGGGTGAAGTCCGGCAAAATATCCACATGGGTTTTCAACATGCATATCTCTGGGCCAACCTGCATTAAGTTTAAAGCTGAGCTTACTCCAAAATTCCAAATACCTCATTAGTTATGTGCAACCCTGCAGTCAAGTTTGAGGCTTAACCCCAGTCTAAAAGATCGAAATAAATTCAAAAGAGTAGCACATTTTAAAAAGCCAACATAATTAAACAAATAAATAAGAAAGATCAGTGCAGAACAAGGATATCTCATCTACTGCATATACCTAACAATATTTTGACTTCGCCTCTTGCCCGGGCTACCAATAATGGCATAGGGCCAATTTCAGGCCCAACCCACCTTCCTAAGGATTGTAACCAAGACTGCCCAGCAACCCACATGTGTAGAAGAATATACATCATCTCTACAGTACCACAAAAAGATTCCATTCCTCGGATTATCTTTACCTTCTACTGAACCACTTTTGTTTGTGCTGAAACTAGAGATTTTCTCTTTTTCTTAGAAATTGTTTAAGATTTTGCAGACAAACTAATACAAGGGCTTTCATAATTCCATTTTTTCCATACCTTCTCGGCCAAGTCCAGCAACTCCTTGGCTGTCCCAACATCAGCAGCCAGACAAAGATTGCTCTCCTTCACCACCATCAATTCAAACAGCCTCTTCCCCGTGGGATTCTTGGCTAGCTTGGCCCTCTCTCCAAACCCCAAATCCCTAGTGGTAACCGACTTCTGCATCGCCACCATCTTATTCTCCTCCAAGAACTTCAGGACCACTCTCTCCATCTCCTCCCCCACCTTCCCCTTCTCCCTCAGGATCCTCACCATCTCCGTCAGCTTAATCATTGCGTGGAGCTTAATCCCCTTATCCTCCAGATTCTCCCTCCCACCCTGCTCCCGATCGATCAAAACGACGGCGTCCTGGACTTTCAGCCCGGCAGCGCGTAAGGGCTCGGCGGTCTGGAGCACGGAGGTGCCGCTGGTGACAAGGTCCTCGATGATGAGGCAGGTCTGGTCCTTGGCAAAGACGCCCTCGATGGACTTGGCAGTGCCGTAGTCCTTGACCTCCTTGCGGCGCATGAGCATGGGGACACGGCGGGAGACTGAGACGCAGGTGGCGATGGGGAGGGCGGTGTAGGGGACGCCGCAGACGACATCGTAGCTGGTGGAGGGAGGGAGGGAGGAGATGAGGGTTTGGGAGATTTGGGAGAGGAGGACTGGGTAGGAGACGATGACGCGGAGGTCGATGTAGACGGGGGAGGAAATGCCGGACTTGAGCTTGAAGTCGCCGAACTTCACAGCGGAGATCTCGTGGAGTTTAAGTACTAGGGACTCCATGTACGGGGACGATGACATTTGCTCGCTCCTGAAACATCATTCGATTTTGAGTCTCTGTCACCGTGTGTGGGGGGTTGCAGTGTTTTGAATTGAATTGGGTCGAGTTAACAATTTAATAAAGAGTAATACTAGATGCAGATATATAATGCGTAAATATTAGGTAGTTATTTTAAAAAATAGTAAAATTTATTATTAAAAAATTAATTTCTTTTTATGTGAATCTCATATTTATTTATTTTTTTCAAAGCGACTATACGGTACTTGCACACTCACGGCTGCATGTATCATTTCTCTTTAATAAAATATTATTAAAATATAAATTTTATTTTAAAATTTAAAAAATTAAATTATTTATTATATTTTATTTAAATAAATGCTACTCTCACCGTTGTATTCTATCACTGTGATTTTTTATTTTTATTTTTTTTACTTAATAATTAAGAAATTATTTTTTAATAATATTATGATTATTTTTTTAAATATTTAAAAGTGTTAAAAGATATATAATAAATAATAATAATAAAAAAAAGTTGAATCATGCTTAACGGTGGCTTCCAATGGTAGTTGGGAGCAATGGACGTAGCACTACTCTTTATTTAAAAGTTTAGAAAAATTGTAACAATATAATGAAATGATTTGAGAGTCTTATTTTTGCTCAAAACAAAAAATTAAAATTAAAAACTAAAAAACAATAAGAATTGGTTTATTTATACAAAATCAAACCATCACATCTCATATATTCATTAACTTTCTTAAACTCTTATACAAAATATAATAAATAATTCAATTTTTTAAAATTTTAAAATAATAATTATATTATAACAATATTTTATTTAATTTTTAATAAAACATCCCGTCTCATCTAACTTGCGTCTTTTTCTAATTTTTTTAGATTTTTAATTATTTTCCCTTTTTTATTACCGGAATTTTGTTATCAGCTATCACTCAAAATCTTTTTTTTTTTTTTTTTATCGGTAAATACCACTCAAAATCTTATATAATAATTATTCTTTAAGATGGACTGAAGCTAAGATTTAAGGATTAATTACTATTTTTTTATAAAAATCTAGAGACCATAGTTTTTTAGGGCTAAATTCCATGAACCATTTATAATTTTTACACAATTTTAATTGGGTTAAACCAAAAAAACAAAATTTTTATATGATCATAGGGGATCATGTTTTAGTAGTTTTAAACAGTGTGTATGTGACAAAAGGAGGGGAACAATTGAGAGAGGGAATGAGCATTGCTATTCATAAGCCCAAACACCACATACCAAAATTTTTTTTTTTTTAAAAAAAATTTAAATTTTTTTTGGTTTTATTATTCTTAAAATAATTGAATTATTCTACTCATAATCCATATACCACACATTTAGTAAGAGAATAAAATTAAAAAAATCATAAAAATGATGATGTGTGATGTACGAGAATTATGAATAGAATTTTTTGAGAGGTAATATATCATAGATAGAGAGCATAAAGCTATTGATCGTGCAGTAACGCCGAATTTTAATACAATGCCCTAGTGAAAATGCCATCCACCTTTAGCCAAAAAGAAGAAAGGCTACCACGCCTACACCTTTCTCTTGGGGGGCAATTATAGTTCATATTATGGAGAGTAACAGTATAGAAAAGGAGATTGTTAAAGACCAAACTCAAAGCGTCCTAGGTATTGGGTTTGGATCAGTCACTCTGTTTCGAAAAGGACAAGTGGCCTTTCATTTCGACAAGGGATGAGGAGTGGACTATGTGCCTCGTGGACGTGGTCTCTCACAAGGGCTATCTAGAATTGTTAAGATAAAGTTAGTGAATAGAAGATACTGATCTCATTGTCTCTATCATGGTTTATTTTTTTCCTCTTGGATTTTGTCCCCTTCCTCAATTCAATTGCTCCGGCATCCAAAGCTGTTCATATAGTGATGTATGTTCACCCATGCACGAACGCAGAAGAAAGGATTAGCATCACCAGACTACTATTCATCTACAAATAGAGAAGTATCGTGATTATAGATAATAGGTGTGCCTTCCCACTCGTGTATTTAATGCAATGGACAAGCAAAGAGAGTTTGCCTCCTAAATTCCAGGGAGAAAAAAAAAAATACATGACCAGGAGACACACGGCGTTAGAGTAACGCACTGACCTACTTACTACTAAGGGGTAAGACGGTAAGATAGATGATGTAAGGGAAAGGAGATGATCACTGCTCTTTCCAAATCCTACCAGTTACCCTAAGCTTCAATTCCTTCCTGTCTACTCCGGAGAAGAAGAGAGCCATGTTCCGTTGGATTATGAGACCATCAAAACTGTCGCGAACCTTCCTATGGCTGTCCCTAATGCTTCTAGGTACACCCTGCCAAATCATCTTCCTTCCATTTCCACCAACCTCTAAGCTGTAGCTGTAGTTCTTCGCCTCATTATCATCACCCATAAATCGCAAGAATGCTATGTAGACTGGAGCCATCCCGAGCTGGAAAGCTTCAAAATGCAGACAAAAGTACTGGCCATAGCAACTGAAGACCTAGAAATCAACAAAGACGTCCATTGTTCAGTTGTAAACATATTAAGAGTCTCATGGTAATCCTAGGCTATAGGTAAATATAAAATGATATGTTCTAAAGTGCAAGTGTAGTCACTCCACCATAAACATTTGATTTTTATGGTGGAGTGAAAATTGTTATGCATGGTATATATGGAACACCATATTTCATGTATTGCCATTTTGGATGATCGAGCTCATTACTCATCAAATGTTTCCTGCTCCATAAACAAGGGATATCCAACACACTGACATAACAATTTTCTTCTCAATTTAGGTGAAACAATAGAACAAACAGATTCGGATGTGTCTCACTAAAAATATTCATTTAAATTAACCCCAAAAGGCCGTCTTTTGGATATGTACAATTTTATCCATTAGGCTCAAAGCTCATAACTTAAAAGATTTCCTGTTTTTAAAAATAGGAGATGTTCAAAGAACCGAGATACAAATGTCATCCAATTTTTGCTGAAACAACAAAGCAAAACCCTTCACTGAAGGGAAAACCAAATTCTGTGTCTACATTGACTAGTGAATGTAGATGCATCTGATGTAATTCTTCTACTGAAGGTGTACTAACACATTACATCCTCCACCAAAGGGTAAGCAAGCAAAGAACAATAAAGAAGACAATGAGACAAGGCAGAGCAACACTATACCGTCAGCATCCATGTGGCATTTTCAACCTCTTGTGGATTTGATTTGACATAGCGATGGTTGAAAGTGCTGCCACTGTGCATGTCAACTTTGTGATCATCTTTCAAGTGGGCCACCAAAGAAGGAATGTCACCAATGACAGTGCATTCTGATCCAGCATAGGGACAATTGTAGGGTCTATAGATGCATTGAGATTCATGTTTAAGTTTGCTGTAATATGGGTAGATGCCCATGCACCCAAAACTCTGATATTTACATGGAAGTTCCAAAGAAGCAGCAACCTTCTCCAATGCAAGACATCTTATATTGCCAAGTTCATGTCTGCAAGTAGGGCACCGGTTGTGCACTCTGGGCTTGCAACCAGAACACAATGTATGACCATTTGAACACTGCAACAATGGAGAGAACTAATAAATTAAAACTTGGCATTTTTAATTTCCCTCGATTAACACCTGGACATTAATAAACTGAAAACAAAACCTGTTAACAACTAAAAAGGTTCTGTGACAGATACCTTATTCTAGGATGGATTGATAAGTGAAATTTAACATATTTATGTTAAGAACATAAACATACTTGATGAATAGGAGGGTACATGGCATTTAAGCACACAGGACACTCCAACAGCTCACGTACACTGCTAGAAACAGTCACATTAGGTTTTAGAGCATTTGAAGCAGGGTCATTCACATTCTCACCGGCATCCATCATGTCTTCGCTTTGAGGAGGATCGATAACCTCAGGTTTGCTCCGCATATCATCAAAAAATGGATTCCCAGATGCCATTCTAGTAGTAGGGCGGCTTAGTCTAGGAATAAATCTGGGTAGACAAATACATATATAACATCAAATTCATAATGTGTAAGAAATGAGTTCTGGTACAGGATGCTAAACAATTATAATAAATGAAGTGATCGGTCAAAATACTTCAAGTAACATCAGAACAGATTGGAACTCCCGGATTCAATCATTCCGTGATAGGAAGCCTATAGAGTCGAATCCCATTGACCATGAGATTAACCATTTAGATGTTCCACTGATATGTTACGTTATACATCTCAACTTAGGCATTGTTACCATTGCTTGATTATTTTTACTTAACAACTCCTCTGCATATTCTTGTTCTTACTAAACAACTTCTCTTTGTTCATTCCCTCTCTCGCTCTCTCTTGTTTTTCTATGGAATGTAAGTGATAACTCTTACAACATCATCAATTTATTAAAAAATGGTGGAAAATGATGTTGCAGCCGTGTGCTCTACGGGAGTTGTTTCATAAACTATGCTATTCATCCTTCTTTAAATGACTCAAAAATACATTTAACAGAAGAAAAAAAAAAGAAAGAAAGAAGAAGACAGAAACACATATCCAATAATAATTGCTCTATTTTCAGATGCATTTCTCAAAGTAACCACTCCAATTCAATCTCAAACTACAAAGCATGTGCTCTCAACATGCCGCGATTAATGGATGTTATATAATTACCGGAGTAGCAATTCTTAGCAATGCTAAGAATCCCAGACTACACAATAACTCGAATTGCCAGCAACCGCAGAATAACAGAAACAGATAAACACCAAGTCGAACACAAATCATTGTCGATGCCATTAAAACCAAAAGGCGATCAAAATATTAGATGCTGTCAGCTAAGCACAAACGCCATCGGCCATTTTTTCGAATCTCTCAACGTAAACTACAAAACTATATGATTCTTGGAACAAAAGAAACATAGACTACGAAAACTGATTCATGGGATCGATAAAATAGGGTCCAGGAATTACTCAATGTCAAGTAATAAATTGAGAACACTCAAGGTTCAAAGTCACGCACGCACACATTCAAAGTCAAAACAAATTGACAACAGATCTAAAACATTTCTAAAACGAGGATCCTAGAATGGGATACGCAGTGGAAGTAAGAGGAAATCGAACCAAACAATTTTCCGAAAAGGGCAAAAGGAAATGTTCAAGAACGAGAAAGAGAGACAAATTACCTAGAAGCTCAGATCGAACCAAGACCCATTGCAGATAGCGCACACGCACAAAGACAGAGATTTGGTGGGTGGCCGGCTTGGAAGTATTGATTGTACGGTTTAGCTTAATTACTAAAATAAAAGGAATCAAAAGATACACGAAGTGGGCGTCCAAGAATTTCAAATTAAAGCCGTTGAGAGAGCGAGAGAGAGGAGCGGAGAATGGGTGTTAGGAGAGAGAAATTTCTCGAGAAAATACAAAAAGGAAAGGTTGAAAAGGGCTGGGCTCCACAGTCCACAGAAATCGCAGCGTTTCTAAATTCTTACTTAGCCCAATCAGATTCGACAAATTTGAGAGGGAAAATAAATTTAATTTAAAAATATCATTTTGAGCGAGAGTATATATTGTATTCAGTTATATTAAGGTATATTATATTAATTTATGAATATATTTTTATAAAAAAAAAATTATTTATAAGACAAATACTCTCATTTCATATCATCATTATAACTTTTACAAATTTTTACATAAAATATAATAAATAATTCATATTTTTCAAATTTCAAAACAATAATAAATTAATAATATTTTTTTTTAACTTTCAATTTTCATCTCATTTCAACTCATTATTCAAACCTAACCTAAATATGACGCTTCTTTCATCTCATGATCGTATATATATAGTAATATTATACACTGTATTCTCATTTCACTTTTACTTTAGTATATAACATGTGACATATTTGTTATTATTGAATAATAAAAAATATCTAATAGTGATAAATATATATATATATCTTATATAATAAGATGAAAATGATATGGTAATGTGTTGTATAGAATTTGTCATATATATACAATACCTATCAAATGATCAAATAACAAATAATTAGTGAAATGTATACCATTCGTTTGGTAACTTCTTTTTTATATAGGGTATACAATGAAAGGTTGCGAAATTTGAAAGAATAATGATATTATAACCTCTTTTAACTATTCTTTTTTAAAATTTAAAGCTCAAATCAAATGAAAAATTCAAAATCTAAAATCCAACAATTTTTCATGAAGTTCTTATTTGGTATTCAGAAATTATATTTGCAGTCCTCAAATGGAGACTGCATGTGCAGGCACATTATGAAATAGGAGAAAACATAATTTTAGGAAGGATAATTTTGTAATTTTAAAAAATTTTAAAGTTAAAATAGCCTAAACTTGCATTGCAGTCCCCATTTGGAGCTGTACCTAGCATTGTTCTTTGATATTATATAGTTTTGTAAACATAAGCCTAAAACATTTTTAAAGTTAGTTATGTTAATTTTTACGTTATCAATAGAAGCTTCTTAACAATAACTTCAATTTAGTATTTTATGGAAAAAAAAAAAAAAAATCAGATAGGCGCTTCTTTCATATACTAGCTAGACTCTCATGATCATTAGAAAAAAATGGATGTCTTTTTTGTTAGCAAAATGCTAATCTTCCGGATGGGAGCTTTCGTTAGATTTTTTTTTTTTTGTTTCTTTTTTAACTTTGTGATTAAGAATTATTTTTTAATAATATTATAAATATTTTTTAAAATATTTAAAAGTGTTAAAAAAATACATATGAAGAAAAAGTAAAATATATATTATATATATACGAAATGCACTGGCAGGATCCCTTGTCAGAAGCTCCAAGCAATGGCTATAGAGCCACCCTTTTTGTTATGTGCTCAAATCACTTATTTTTAATTATTTTTTATCTCATTTAGATATTTTCTCTCTGCTATTTTATTTACCACTATTTCATTTTTAATTATCTTCCTCGTAACAAATGAAGGAAAAGTATAACAATAAGTTAATTGGTTGTTTGAAAGTGGTGAAGAAGTTCTTCAAAAAGCACTTGGATCAAAACCTTGTAACAGTGGTTTAGCATTTAAATTTGGATTAATCTAAAATATGATATAATTATATAATATTGTATATGAAGAGATATTATAAATATAAAAAAATATTAAGATATTGTAAATTTATTGGTAGTTAGAATAAATATTTGAAATGAATAAAAAATATTAAAAAATAATATTTAAATAATATAAAAAAAGATAAATTAATATATGACCTATTATAAAAATAGTATGTAAAATAATTTTTTTTTTTTAATAATATATTTTGAAGGATATGATAAATGAACCATTAGAAATGCTCGTGCCTTGCGGTGATGTCGTGCGCTGCATTTCGTTTTTAAAGATTGGCCGGTGGAGAAGCTCTTCCTTTGTATACGAGTTCAGAGAAATAAGTAATATATAAGTAGTTTTATTTGAAAATCTTTATATTATTTACTATTTATATGATATAATTTAATTTGTAATATTTAAATTTAAAATTTATATTGTAAATTAAATTATGCTACGTGAATCATACATGGTGTAAAATTTTTTAAATATAATTATTCAATACAAATAAAAATGACAATAATGTATCAAGTCAAGAGCACTCATTCGCGATTAAGGCCAGTTTAGTTTAATTTTAAGTTGATTCTAACATCTAAACGTCTAACTCTCAAATCATTTAGATCTTGTTTGTTTTCACAATTTCTTTCATCTCATTTTATCTCATGTCATCTAATTATTATAATTTTTTCAATTTTTCACACAATAAAATAAATAATTCAATTTTTTTTAAATCCTAAAACAAAAATAATATTAAAAAATTTATTTTAATAATATTTTATTCAATTTGTAACTTTAATCTCAACTCATCTAGACATATCTCAACTCAAAACTTATTTACACGTGAGACCTACAACCTTTCTCGACTAATACTTCTTTACACGTGAGAGCCACAACCTTTTTTAATTTCTCATAAATATATATAAATTTATCTTAACATCTAAACATATATAAATTTATCTTAGGTGGATCCTATAAAATTCATTCTACCATCTCAACTCACTACTATTTATAAAAAATTAAACTCATATTAGGTTGGGTTTGGATGGACAGTTTAAATGAGATGAGATGTTTTGAATTGTAGTTGAATAAAATATTGTTAGAATATTTTTTAGTATTATTTTTATTTTGAAATTTGAAAAAATTGAATTGATTATTATATTTTTATATAAAAATTTGAGAAAATTTTAACGATGAGATGAGATAAGATAAAAAAATTTGTATATCCGATCATGAGACACGTATGAAATTGAAACATAGTTCATGCTTTTTCTTCGATTATGAAAATTCCGAGCAAAATTTGATTCGCTTTCCTTCTTACCCAGGTCATATTTTCAACTTGAACAAACAAATGTTTTGGTTATATCAGATTTAAAAAAAAATATTTGTAAAGAAAATATATTTTTTATTATTGATTTTTTCATTTAAAATAAATTTTACTGAAAATAATAATATTTATTATAGATAATAATATTATTCTTCTAAAAAATATTGTGTGCCAAAATAAATACAAGAAAAAAATACAAATAAATGACCAATTTAGACCGGGTGAATTCAGCGTCCGGGCCGAGAAACCCGTTCAGAAAATCCGAAAGGAAACCCGTGGCCTGCACGTAAAAACACGGGCGAACAAAACCCAAACTCGAAAGAGCTCGCGTTCGCAGGTGAATGTGACCATCGAAGCTCTGAAACCCCAGACACCTACGCACCCACTCTCTCTCTCTCTCTCTCTCCCACCTCTCGCTTGCGTCAGCGAAACCCTCTCGCACTCGCATGCTTCTTCGATACCGGAAGTAAGCGATTCACATAGATTATCTTTCTCAGCTACTCCATGGTAGTCGTTCTACTGTTCACGATTTTTAATCTGGTTGATCGTATCGTCTGTATTTATTTTTGTAATTATCTGTTCTCTTTGGTTGCTGTGAAATGATGGAAACGGAAAGAAGGTGCAGGTTATTGGGTCCTGCTGTTTATCCTGTTTAATTTTCGATTTCATGGAAATAGAGCTGTAATAAGTTTGATCAGGAGGACTTGTATTCCCACGTATTCAAGTGTTAGGCGATTTTCATTTAGGTTGGTTTTATACTTTTGTAACATTTTCTGCTTAGCCAAACAGAGGAGTGGTGGCAAAATGGTATAAATTTGCTGAATATTCGGCAGTGGCAATTCTAGCATTTATTTTGAAGTTTATTGGGGTGAAATTTTTTTGGGTTCTTTTCTTTTGTTTGGTTGCTGAGCAGACACAGCAGATTAGAACGAAAATAAAACTTTCTGATCTTACTTGGATAAGTCCTGCTCGAATCAGCTAAGCCATAAAAGTTTCCTTTCGCATAGATTTTAAATCCAAGTTTCCTTCGCTTTTATCTTACATTTTTCTAGAATCGAAAATTGACTAAGATTATGCAACTTTTTTAGGCGAAGCGGTGAACTTTGGTGATAATCATGCCTGACGTACAGGTCCTTGTGAATGATTTCCTTAACAAGCTTAAAAAACGGTAAAATCTTCAGCACTTTTTTTTCCCCCCCCGCACTGGCTGTGTCTGGAGGCTCTGTCCAAACTCCAAGACCATATGCTCATTCATGTGTTTATTTTTCTTTTTTTGTGGTCGCAGTAAAATTGAGGGCTCGCTGGCCACGGCAAGGCAGACGGCTGAATTGCTTCGGTCGGTGATTTCACAGCAGCGTGTACCTTACAGAAACCAGGCTAGAGCTTTGATTGATGCTGTAAGAGCTGTTGGGGAGCAGCTGATTGCTGCAAATCCTGTCGGTATGTGTATGGATTAATTTTGCAAATCATGACTAGAAATTATGCAGTAGTATAGGTTCTTGAGAGAACTTCATCTGTTAATGAAGGTCACGCCATGTAGGATAAAAATCTTTATATCGTTGCAGTCACTTTAAAACTTTGAATCAACCACAGGTTTTTAATTAGGTAAACTTGAAATTGGCTTTTTACTATTACCTTACGAGAATTCTTTAGTATTGATATGCTTTTCAATATTCAGACTATTCTTCCTATTATTATTATTTTTTATTATTCTTTTTCTCATGAAGCAATTTTTTAAGGAAGTTAAGATTGGTAAATTGAACTCCCAATGCTGTGGTAGACAGCATTCTAGCAGTGCTGTTGATATGGGCTTTGTTTTCTTGCAATTTCTTATTGTGAGCATGACTAGTCAGGTTTTCTTTGTTAGGATGCTTTAAATCTGCACATAGGGAGGTGTAGAAAATGCCTAGTCAGTTTTTCCAGTTTTAGTTTTCAGGATTTTTAAGATCCATTCACTCTTTCTAACTTGGTGTATATACTGTATACTCGGGTGGGATCATTTTTGCTCATTAACTATATCAACTCACTCATAAAAAAGGCCCGGTAAAATTGTCAGTGCCAAATGTCTCTTAGTTACAAACAGTCATGGATGTTTGCAATTTCAGCGAGCCACATGTCACAATGGTTCCCAAGAACGGAAATGTAGTAATGTACAAAACAACACTGGTTTTTCTCATTGCTCATGCAGGAGGCCAAGTATTTCTTTGAATCAAACATGGCCATTTTGAACTTCTATTTTAGGCTTTCAAACTATGGCGACTTGTTGTCAATAGATTTAGCATGCAAAAAATATGTCAAGGCATTTTTTTTTTGTAAGTAAGAAGTTTATTGATCCATGAAAATAGGCAATGCCCAAGTACGTAGGAAGTATACAAGAAAAAAGCCTAATTACAAACTACCTGCTATGAAAAGTAGCATAAAAGTCATTAAAGCTCGCACAATTCCATACTATGGATGAAGCCCAAAGCAACAATGTGTGATAGAAAAAGGCCCTAAAACCTTCCGGGGAACCTTAACTTTTATGTCAAGGCATAAAAGTCATTAACGTTATTCCTTTGAATTTAAGTGTTGTTTTGTTATGTTCTGCTTTACTCAGAGCCAATCAACTTTAATATTTATGAAGTACAGCACTCTTATTCTTAAATTTTATGCGTGCACATGTGCATAACATTTGTTTATATGGTTTTGCTGTCTAAGAATGCTTATTCACTCGGGCTGCATATCTTTGATTCATTTTTCCGCATTGCTGATGGCTTATCAAAAAAATATTGTATAATCACATGAAAATGACAATTGTGGAGGATGGCTTGCATTTTTAAGGTTTTACTTATATGGAGTATAAAGACTTATTTGCTGTTTGCCTATAACAATATGATATGTATATCATTGCAGAGCTTGCTGTTGGTAATATCGTGAGGCGTGTTTTGCATATTATTAGGGAGGAGGATCTATCTCTCACAACGGCTGCTATGGCTGGTCTGGGCTTATCAGCTGCTAGTGATGATGAAGACGATGCTGATCAAGATAATCATCCTGTTCTATCAGCTGCTGTTGTTGCTGCTGCTGCAAGAAGTACATTGCGTCCACCTTCCTTGCAGACCCTTCTTGAGGATGTGCCTGACTCAGCAGCTGTTCCTCACACTTCTTCATCTGGGGGTGATTCTGAAGGAAAAAGCAAATGTGAGCTCTGCAATTTTATTCATTTCATTAATTATTTTTACTATTGCTGTTTTTTATAATTAATATGCTTGTTCATCAAAGCTTTTATCAGTTCATTCTATATTTCTATTTAGTCAATCTACAATATGCATGATGATTTGAAAATTATGCGTCATATTCTCAGAAGATAAATGTGGCTAATTGTGGTTGGACATTGGTGAGTGAAAGAAATTTGTTCCTTGCAGTGGTGTTTTGTTTCAATGGAAGTGGTAGTGCTGAATGTGGGAGAACCATTTGCGTAATAAATTTCAAAATGACGAGCTTTGGTTGTTCATAAATGCTTTTCCTTGGCAGCTGCTGACAAAAGTTCAAGAACTCGGAAGTTAAAGCATGATGTCATTGAAGCTGTTAATGAACTTATTCAAGATATTGCCACTTGCCATGAACAGATTGCCGAGCAAGCAGTAGAGCATATTCATCAAAAGTAATTTTTCCTCAAACTAGCAATATTGAATTTGTTTTTATTTATTTATGTATTTTTTATAATTAATAAGAGTTTTATTACCATAAATAGGCATAGCCCAAGTACATAGGAAGTATACTATAGAAAATGCATACATACAACGACTAAAAAAATAGAAAAAACTAGAAAACTCCAACACACCATCGCCATTCATTACATTAGCCTTAGCCCAAAGACATAGAGTTTTAAAGAAAAATTCCCTAATTTCATCCAACGTTCGTTCTTTGGATTTGTTTTGGATTTTATCCAACATCATCACCATTCATTAAATTGAATTTGTTTTGCCTCTAGATTTAATTTTTCCTTTTTCTTCACCAACAAGCTGTAGCTCAAATGGCACCTACTCCCCCCTTACGACCTGGGTGGAGGGTGAGGTGTAACTGTGTAGCTTACCCATAAAAAGATTCCCCTTTTGCTCTCGAACTCTTCTGTATTAGCATTATGTGTTCATGCATAAGCTCAAAATTACAAGATGGTCTTAAATTTGTTTGAAATGGTTTATACAATTTTGAGTTGACAATGCACTTAAAAATTATTTTTTATACAAATGAAATAAATATCTGCAAGCATAAATTTTCATTCTTGTGGGATTTATGCATCCTCAAATTTCATCAACAGCTGATTTTTATTGTCATTTTCCTGTGGTGGTTTGTTCATTAGTGTTCATATTTGTGAAGTTTTTGGGTTTTATGCTGAGGTGAAAGACCTGAAAATTTAGAGGGGGATTTTAATTTAAACTTGGAGCCAGAGATGGGACTTTAACAAAGAAATATGATTTTCATGATCAAATTTCTTCAAGAATAACTGTAGCTTTTGTTTTTTTGTTTTTGGTTTTCCTTTTTTAAGAGCTATAGACGAAATAGTTGTGCATGAACTGGTTAATTTGTTTGCCTAAAACCTTCTGCTGTTTTTGTGTTTATACGGTTAAAGGGAAAATATTTAAATGGATAATGGAATTTGGCATGGACGTGGATACATAATGGTGGCAAATTGCCAGAAACAGAATGTGATATCCCATTCTGATAAGCGATAAGAGTAGGTGGTGTATGGGATCCCACATTGTTTGGGAATGAGTAGTTTTTGCTCTTTATAATATTCCAATGGGGCTCCAATTGTATCATTGACTTCTCTTATTACATAAAAAAATTGTATCATTGACTAGTCCTTTTGGAGTATAGGCTATGTGGCTTGAGCCTTTTATTGGGGCGTTACACAGAATCCTTTTGATATGGCAGTTTGACTCATCAAAACGGTGGAGTCGATCATGAATCCATACTTTTCCTTAAACCCAAATCTGCAGTAAAAGCTATAATGTTGAAAATTAAGTGACATGATTCTAGCGTTGACTTAAATCACGAGAATAATGGTCAACTTTGGGGAACCGATTTTAGCTTATGTATGAGTTGGATGCATCTGGCATGCTGAACTAATTGACTCATTCATTTCTCAGAATGAACAAAGCTCCTCTTTAGTGCTGTGACTTTTATTGCATGACTCAGAACTGCTTACCCTTTCTCAAATCATTATGATGCGATCCCTTACAGTAACGAGATTTTCATAGATATCTTGATGAGTATGATATGTTGACGAGGATTGTGAATTGGTGTGTTTGATTCATAGTTCATGTTTGAGTGAATGATACATGCAATGAGTGCTGCAGCTGTTCATGGATTGATGTTGCAGTCTAATTGTTAGGGCAGGTTTGGGGCACAAGACAAAACACAAAATTCTCATCTCATCTCATCTCATCTCATCATTACACCTTTTTTAAATCCCCATATAAAATATAATAAACAATTCAACTTTTTCAAATCTCAATACACCTTTTTCAAATCCCAAAACAATAATAATATTAAAACATAATATTTTAAACTTCAAAACAAAATACAAAATTCTCATCTCACCCCCCAAACCTCCCCTTAGCACAATCTATGTTCTTCTACTCTGTATTCCTTGCATACTTGTAGAGCACTCACATGTCTATAAAGTTACGTCTTTTTGTGTTGTCCCATTAGTCTGAAACTACAATCATACGAACATCAGCTTGTGTGAAAATTCTTTTTCTATGGTCTTAATTTCTTGATGTTCTTGTCATTGTATAACATTTCTAATTGCAATTTTTTCCCAGTGAGGTAATTTTAACTTTAGGAAGTTCAAGAACAGTTTTGGAATTTCTTTGTGCGGCGAAGGAAAAACAGAGGTCATTTCGGGTGTTTGTTGCGGAGGGTGCTCCAAGGTTTGTGCAAGTGGCTACGTCTTTTGGAAGCATGTTTAGCTGTGATAGTTTTGATGTTCTCTTTTAATGTCCTTTGTTTTTTTTTGCAATTAGGTATCAAGGACATCTTCTTGCAAAAGAATTGGTCACAAGAGGTTTACAAACCACGCTAATTACTGATTCTGCAGTCTTTGCCATGATTTCCCGGGTGAACATGGTATAGTGACGATCTTGAGCTTTTCTTTTTTCCTAAGTTTTCTTCCTCCTTTAGAAATGGATTTGTTGGACTGATTCTTGGCTTCATGTGGGAATTCCTTAAGGTTATAGTTGGAGCACATGCTGTCATGGCCAATGGTGGGGTCATAGCACCCGTTGGATTGAATATGGTTGCACTTGCGGCCAAAAGGCATGCAGTTCCGTTTGTTGTACTTGCTGGCAGTCACAAGGTAATTTGGCACAATGACAGCTCCACTTGCCCTAGAGGTTTTAATGAAAGATAAATCAGATCTCCTTATGAACGATTCTTAGATTTCTTGCTCTTTTATTATTATTTTTTGATCAATAAAAGATAGATATTATATATATGAATGAAAAAGGTATAGCCCTTGTACACAGGAAGTATACATAAGTGCTCCTAAATACATTCTAAGTACGATAAATTAAAGACAAGAAATCCTGAATATTGTCCCCATGCAAAACAATAGTGGAAAACCAACACATTAGAGTGTGGAGAAAAAAATTCTTCAACTCGGTCATTGTATGTTCCTTATCTTCATTATGCTCTTTGGATGGGATATAATGGAATTGTGTTTTGTGAAATATACTAGGTCTAAAGTGTAAAACAAGACTTATGTCCTTTGGTCATCTAACTTGAGTATTTAAGATTTTTACTGCTTATTTCGATTTGTGTTGAAAACAAAAATGTACCTTTGTAAAAAAAACTTCTAAAAACAAAAATGTTTCAGAACTGTTGAATTTAGTGTACTTCCAAAAGAGAATTGTCTGCATTTAATTTATGAGATAATCAAGATCCTTCGACACGGATACTAATAGTTGCAAGACAAAGCATATATTCTTCGAAAATAAACTCATTTTTAGTTGCTGTTTATCTAATCAGGTTTATGCCAATATCCATAGACCATAGAGCATACTATGAGCTGTCCATCTTTGTTTTGCATGTTTGGATGTGTGAGTCGTGAGCAAACTAAGTTAGTAATGACTGAAATCTATATGGCCTAAACATTTGACATGTATTGCAAAAGAAGCAGAGAAAATTTTGTGATTGCTTTGGCCAATGTGTATCTCAATTGAGTCAATGAGTGCTCAAGTGCTTGTTTTGTCTAAAGTTTCTGACATGCTAATTATTAGCAAGTGGAAGTGCCTTACTTTTGAATCTCATTTCTTAAAATTGTTGTTATCGTCATCATCTAGTGATTGCTCATGTACTATTGTGGATTGCTGTTTTGTCTACTTGACAGTTGTGTCCTCTGTATCCTCACAATCCTGAGGTCTTGTTGAATGAGCTGAGATCCCCATCCGAGCTGCTGGATTTTGGAGAGTTCTCCGACTGCATGGATTTTGGAAGTGGCACTGCTTCCCCCCTTCTTCATGTGATTAATCCAACATTTGATTATGTGCCACCAAAACTCGTTAGTCTTTTTATTACTGACACGTAAGTAACAAGACTAGAATGCTTAAAAAATTTTACTCTAATGAGCTTGCTATGCATCATACTCAATGTTTTATCTGATAGTAATCCCCCTCCTTGTCTTTAATAAAATCTCGAGTACTTATTAAAGAAAGTAATCCCCCAGTGAAAACCAGAAAAGAAGGGGAGAGAGAAAAAGCCTTTAATGTCTACTTTATGAGTTTATGTAGCTTAGAAGACAAAGTAAGAAATTTGAATCTCTCGTAAATTTCATAAAAGAAAGGATTTTGCATAATCTGGAGTTCTTTGAAAGATGTCTCCTTCACTCTATTGTGCGATCTTTTCTTTTATGTCCTCGTTCTAATTCATGGATGTTAGTTTTAGCTCACTTCTGTATGCTTTTAGTTGGTTTTTTTGAGAATTTTGAACTCTGTCGTACTAGTCTTGATATTTCATGTTCACTCTATTCCTATTAGCGTGATAACTTGTAAATTACTCAACTTCACAGAGGAGGGCACAACCCATCATACATGTATCGCCTCATTGCTGATTATTACTCTGCTGATGATTTGGTGGTGCAACGAAGACCACCTACAGGGAGATGAGTTTAGCTCCCCCTTTTCTTGTCATATGTTGGGTAAGTATTTTAGTTTTCTATGTTACATGAGTCAAATGGCTGTGCCTGGACTCTAGTGTGAAATTGTTAGTACAACACATTTCGTTGATGAAGCAAAAGCTTGAACTTTTGAAATTTAAAATTCCAGCACAACGAAAATGTTAATATCTATGTATGTAACATTTGGAACTTATACACATGGCAATTCTGTCAAGTGGCTGGTGTACGTTAAAAGAGCAACTATCTTCATAATGACATGGGATCTTATTTCATTCAATACTGAAATTACTGGAGGCATAATTACTATAAAATCTGGAAAGTATACCCCATGTGCACAAGGTGGCTATCTAATTTAGGTATTAGATACGGACCTTGGCAGGATCAGATACAATGACATGAAAAAGAAACTAGTATAAAACGACTATAAGATTCCTCCAAAGAGGCTCTTATCCCAATTGAATATAGAAACAATCCATTAGAAACACTTGGGATTACTTGTAACCTCTTGAAATCCAACTTATTCCTGGCCTTGGTATGGGATGATCATGTCCAAATCTGATGTGGCATTAAATTGGGGTATGAAATAGATTTTTTTATTCTATGCTGCTTCAGCCTGTTGAAGTTTGGGTGGCTTCTTATAGCTTTTGGATTAGCTCATTTATCGAGCCTGCAGTCTAGAGAGAGGATAATTCGATGTGGAAAGTAGACATGAACTAGACGATTTGGTTTTTTTGCTTTGAAGAGTTCCTCACTAACTATCTGCAGCTACTATTCTCTTTGTCATTATTATCATGATTTTCTTGCATGCCTAGGTGCGGCTCTTGTATATGTCCCGTTTACTTGGCTTCGCCTATTTGCAATAAAATTCTTATTTACCGATAAAAAAAATTATCATGATTTGTTGTTGTTTAATACCCTGTTCAACTTTCAGGTAATTCAGAAAACTAGTGTGATAAGCAGCGCGGCAGTGAGATGAAAGTTGGATTGCATTGTATGAATTTGGGAGCAAATGTTAATGCTGGAAGAGACTAGGAAAAGTTGCTCTTGCGATGTTGTGAAATGAGAATGAATACGCAATAAGAATAGCAACTTCCTGACTATGAATAGCCGTATTGTCAATGTGAGAGGGCAAGAGTCTCAGTGCTGTATTTTGTAGCAAAGCTATGGCACATAATTAGACTTTCACCATTGTTGTATTGCGCATGGCTAAAGTTTATGTCGCAGTTTGCATTCGGGTTATTACGCCTTTACTCGATGGGCATGTTGCTTTGGTATTTCTTAATTAAGAACAGTTTTGAGACTCCATCCTCCGACGAGGAAGGAAAGAGTTTTTGGGTGGTATACAGCTTAGTGAAAATATTATCACTGTTATTAAGGTGTTTTTCAGGCTTCCAGCCTTTCAGGATTGCTTTCGCATCAAAACCACCCGCGTCTTAATCTCCAGTTATTCATGATTGCTACTTGCATCTGCACCACGACAACGTTTCATGCCCATCTCAACATTTTAACGATTGATTTATATACATACATATATATAATACAATTGCCATTAAACTCACTGCTAGTAACGGATTATGGACCATATACATACATATATGGACCATTAAACTCACGGAGCCCCGCCCCACCCATGTATTTTATGGTGTTACTCTTTGATTAAGATATCAGTTAATTTTGGGCTTCAGAAACCAAGAGCTGCTTCCTTGTATATTGATCACACAGATTACAGAGATGACATTAAGTTCGACAAAAATAGAGTGCACGCACAATCTGGGACCACTACTCTTAGGGACTAAAGGAGGGAGGAAAGAAAGAAACAAAAACCCAGTTCCAGCTGCTTGGAACTAATTATGGTCTTGTCTATAGATTTCAGTTAGTTGCCAGGGCCACGAAGGTTTTGTCAAATGATCTCAACATCCTATTGGTGAAAATATTTACCTAGTGAAGTGTGAGTTGGTAAGAAACCTGGGAAACCACAAAATAACATTCAATTGAAGGTTATGAATAAAGTTTACAAGAATAAACAGTCGAGCAATATCACAGGCAAATTGAGGATGACAATGATCATCACTGATGCTCCACATCAAACCAGAACAGGAGAGATGTTCGGGCATAAATGACTCGAACTCGCTGCAATTCCAGGTCCCCACTTGTCAAAACAGCCCTGGCACCGCCTTCAATGCGAGTTTGAGATACAAAGACACCATCGCTATGGCTCTTCATTGAGGAAGGGAGCTGCTGAGTAACACTGGCTGTACTCACAATCGGGCATGACAAATAGTCCAAGGGGTTAGACTCGCATTGAAGAACACATCCATCGATAGTTAGCCTTCCCCTTCTATGAAGTAAGCAGCAACCAAGCTCTGCCTTCACTGTCAAGTTTGCCAGTTTGCAGGTGGACAGGAACTCCAATGCGCTGCCCAAACAAAATGAACAGAAAATACCAAAATTTCTTGCTCATGATGAGTTTACAGAGTGGTGATTTCCACCAGGAGTACTTTCCAAACTGCTGGATAAATTAAAACGGCAGCTTTCAACACCAGTAATACTAGTGCAGCACATCTCTTGTGACAGACATGCACTACACGTGAATCTATGCTCAAGGCAAAAGGCTCAAACACATTTCTCTTTAATTTGGACCATTAGATCCAGCAGTATGGAGATGGTTCCCCATAATATTTTCAGAGGGAAAACTGGTATAAAACCACACATAACAACATAAGATAATACACTTAAAATTTCCAAACCTGTCTGAACCTCGAGAACAAATTAGCGTTGTCTCATCGGGAAGCTCACCTCCACCAATCTGAACAAAGTAAGATTAAATTGAAAATAGCAGTTTTTTTATGAGCATGAAATAGCAAAAAATGGAAAGATATTCTACAATAAAAGTATATATTTTCTCTCCTGGAATAAAATCAGTAAAAAGAAATGAACACCCTTTGCTCAAAATAGGCATTTTTATTATAAGTGTGTAAAAAGAACAAGTGAATTTGTCATTCCCATAAGAAAGCTGCAAGCAATTTCATAGCTTCTTCAGTGCTGGTTCAAATGCAACCGAGTTCCATGAAGATGGAGTTCATGGAAATGAATTGCTTACAGCAACATTTTTAGAATACATCCAAAAAATTTCGGTAAACCTACAATGAGTGAAGCTATAAAATTCACTTTAAGTGTGTAAGCTAGAGTTTGAAAATCAGATGTAAATTGTAATACATCTAAAATGTTGATGCACAACTTTCTAAGAATCAGCAGTCGAAACATTTACATGAGAATTGTTAGCAATGAGTAGGCATTGCTATTAGCAGTTAGTGAGATGTTTAGCTCATTAAGTGAGACAAAGAAATACAACCTACATAAGGCTGCAACCCAAAAAATGTTGAACAAGTTTCCTATAACACAAGATGACCCTAAAATAAAAAAAGAAAAAGAGAGATTATATTTGCAGTCGTGATTGCGCGGCACTTGCGCAATCAACCTACATGAAAAAAACTAATTTTTTAATAGTGGACCCCACTCTTTTTCAAAACGATTGCGTGGCACTTGCGCATTCCACGACTGTATCTAGTTCCAAGGTAATAACCAGAACATGCCTAAAAAAGAATCAGTATTAAAATTTAAATCTTCTTCTCTCCAAAAGTCAATTGAATGTTGAGTGCATTGAAATCCAATGATGTAAACTTTATATATACCAGATCAGGGAGAAACTAAAATGCATATATAATTTCTAACTCCATTTATAAATGCACACACAATCGCTGTGATACTTAAGTAACCTTTCTAGTAAGAAAAAGAACTTTGGACACACCAAACAAAGTGGTTTTTTTATTTGAATATTAGAGGCAAGATGACTCCCTCCTGCTGCAACTAAAATGGTGTCTCCAGGCCTATAAGGAAAAAAAAATAATGGTATCAGGTTTTAAGCTTTCTACCCAGCCAATGAATGGCATATGGGCAGATGTAACTTTGCAAACCTTGCTGCAGCGACGGCTGTCTCAATATTTGGAAAAACTCCAGGATCAGATAAATCTTTGACTGATCGGTCTACTCGCAGCCACAACCGAGGGTGACATGCCAAGTACTGCCATCTGTGGCAAACGAGGGCGGTGTTATACCGATCTGCAAACTCAATAGCAATTTTGTGACAGAGACCGTACAAAATTATGTCACATGCATCGCGATGAAGTCAACTAGGCTAAGCCAATTTGTATGATCAGAACATTCAAACTTCTATCTTCTCGTCATAAATCATTAAAATCACACTGAACTTGAGAAAAACAATGTTATTCAAGAATGCTAACCATGAAAAAAGAAACATAAACAGAAGTTGTACATATGAGGTGATTGACCTAGTTTCTTCCACCCAGGCTTCCCTGGAGTTATAGACTTGGTTCCTCGTCGTCCATGAGAAGAACCAAAAATCTAGCCAGGTTCCTCTTCCTAGTATATAAGAAAAATAGCCGTTCCTCAATAATTTCTTAGAAACCCATTTCAGATATTTTCTTCGAAATTTTCATGACTTGCGGTAATGACTAAAATAAATCTGCAGCCTTGATGGTTAATTATATAGTATTGAGACCGCCAATTATGGCATGCGAGTATATTTTTCTATTTCTTTTGGTTCATGAACATCACAATTTACACTGAGATATCAACAACATGAACTCCAATCAGACTTTTAAAGCTTGTAACTTACGAAGTTATGAGTGTAGCTAAAATAAACTATAAGTAAACCGGGCTGATATCCATTCACACCATAAAATTAGCGGTAATTTGATTGGACAAAAAAATACCGTTACCTAACAAATGATAATAAATCACCCAGAAAAAAAAAAAAAAAAAAAAAAAGGATCCTTGATGAAATTAAGGTTTTGTTTTTACCATATAAAGCAAAATAGCTTGATACCCACCAAAAGGTAAAAAGATAAACTTTGGATTGAATCGACTAGCAAGAAAGAAATTGTGTGAGAGCAGCTAAAATGGGTACCTGGAATTGGTGAAAGGAAACTAAAGATGTGCATGAGACAGCCATCATCAAGATTGTTTATTGAACATAACGAAGCTGATTTAAAGCTCTTTTTCCTTGGGCTTCGCTTCCACTTTCTCCCATTTTCCCCTTCTTCTTCTTGAGTCTTCGCCTCCATGTCCATTGCCCGACCCTCTCTCTGGATTTTTTGGAATATTTCGTTAAGATGAATTGACTGTGACGAAGAGTAACCGACAAGCAGTTCTCCTCGTGGGCCCGTTAACCGACATGTAATTTTATGGTTCCTGCCCAATGGATATTTGTAATTCGGACAGGGCCTAGTAAGCCCAGTCTAACCCAAGTTGGCCCAAACTCCCCTTACCAACGCAGTTCAACTTTCTTGAAGCAGCTTCCCTGCTTAATGACACGTGTCCACAAGTTACTTCAATGGACGCAACTTACCAAGTTACTTCTAACCGATCACGATTTAGTTTTGGACGAAATTTAGAATTGAATCGGTATACATCGATTTTATATTTTTGAAAATTGATTATGTACCAGTTAATCTCTTAAACCAGTACTTCTGATTTTACCTGTTCTGGTCAGGTTAGGTCCAACTTTTCGATTTTAATAAAATGCAAATTTGTTAGGTTATAAAATATTATTAATATATATATTTTATGTTTAAAGCATATGATCTAATAAATTTTCATATTTAAGATTAAAATTTTATATTATAAATTATAATAACATTATCTTATATATAATTATATAATTATATATAATATCTATAATTATATATAATATTAAAAAATTAATTTAAAATATATAAAATAGTGAACCGGTCCGGTTTTAAAAAACATAGAATCGGACCAGTACCGGCCAGTTTTGGAACTAAAGAAACGGGTCCCGGACCGGACCGGTCCAAAGCTAGACCGGTTCCACTTGTTCAAGCTGGTCTGGTCTAGTTTTCCAATTAAATTTTACACCCCTAAACTACTTCATACCGTCAACATTTCAGAACTGTTTTTATTGCTTGACAAGTTATTGACATTTTTGGGAAAGAAATATCACATATTGCTGATAAAAAAAATGTGGATCAACATATTTTAAAATTTCCATCGGAACTAAGAATATAAAATAACAAAAATATAGATATACGTAGTCCGCATTATAATATTTATACATCGTTTAATGATATTTAGGAAAACTCGAAGTTTATAATGTGACAAAATAGTAAGCTTCGTGCTATAAAAAATGCCTTGGTAAATTTACCTCATCCTTGAGGATATTCTTGGTACTTTTTGAGCTTTTTTGTACAAATATAAAACTCTTGGTGTCCTTGTTTATTTACATAGAAAGAAAAGTAAAGTGCTGAAGAAAAAGGGTTCTTTTTCTGGGTAACATTTGTTGGACATAATGAAAATTAAACAAGATATGATTGAAAATATCTCACAAAAATGAGGAGAAATAAAAAGGGATTATTAGAAAACTGAAAATTATATATATAGAGTGGATTGGATTGTTTGATCTTTTATTCATTCGTAATTAACTCTTCATACGTGCAACCTCAGCCAGTGAGTACCATTTTTGTTCTAACCAGAGCTGAAGATAAGCAGCAGCATTAAGATTCAAATACTCAAATAATCTCCAAAACAAGGGCAATCATGTGTTGAAAATCCTCAAACAAATCAAAATCTTATATGAGAGTGATCAAGAGTTCATCTTTAACATAAGCAGATATAGCCCAACGATTTCATAATGAAGTATTTCAAGTATATAATTCAAACTTTCCAACTCAATTGGCATGCATGTATCTGCAGAGACTTGAGACATTAAAGTAGGTTCACCCTTTCACGCATTAGGCATATATTGACTCACACACACAACAGTCATCACCATGAATTTGATGAGTAAAATCTCAGATAGAAGTACAAAACCATTTTGACAATACTACTTGAAACATGCATTCATGCAATTTCTCTAGGGTCTTCCATAACAATGAGGTTTGAGGTTCCATGATCCACTCTTGATAACGATCCACTAGGCTGACAATGGAAGAGAACCATAACGTTACCAGTAAATCCATATAATTATATATGGAAAACATATAAGTAGGCATGGAAGAGATAAAGGAAGGAATTACCCTAGAATCCCGGAAGATAACTCCATTCATTTAGAGGCATCAGCCTCCACAGCTCCACCATCTGCAGTCTCATTGTTTGAAGCGTTCTCTGAAGTGTCTATGCAAGGGCCGCTTTTAAACTGATTGACATAGTGGGTTTCAGATAACGGGCAAGAATTCTTAGATCCTTGGTGCGGAGAGTTCTGTTTACTTTTTGCACCATCTGGCAGGCAGCCCATCGACAAGTTCACTGAGCCTGCGACTTTGCGTTCATGTGGAAGCTTTGTAGAAATAGGTGATTCAGGTGTATCAGGATGTCTTGATGGTAACTCCAAAGGCCTATGAAAGAGTAAATGGGCCACTGTTCTGTCTATGGGATTAGTCTCTGTCTCCATGTCAGGCATTGTTGAATACCTGCAATACCATAATGGTTCAACTAAGGAAAGTGATGATGATTTGAGCATCTAACATGGAAAAGATGTAGCTGCACCATGATTAAGCTGAAGTTGGAGAGGTGCAACTAGCAAATGAACTCCTATCATCATGGTCTAACTTGGCCAGTATATGACTTCCTCTAACACTCTAGCCCACGTGCTAATGCAATAGATTTAGCAGAAATACAACAGAGATAAATGGGCCAAACCGGCCGAACAGAACTAGAACCATAAGAAATATACCAAAAAAAGAAGGAAATGGCCCAAACATATGGAGTGTAAGATCAAACAAACTGAATTTCTTGGAGATTTCAACCCAAAAACTTAAGATAATGGGTGGGAAAACCCAACATGTACATAAAAGATAAATACCTTTGTTTGTGCTCAAATATCTAAAACTAATAAACATGAATTCTCTCCCTTCCTGTAAGGTAAGCAAAAAAACTACTAAACTGGCCACACAAAAGTCACCTAAAATGTGGATCAGACATGGAATGAATGTGAATTCAGCCCTTTTCCTAATCTTTTTAATAAACGATACGGGTAGGGACGTAAGCAAGATATCAAGAGTTCTCGAAGGCTGTAAATGATCAAAGTTTCTCATTCTCAAGAACTTAAATAATCACATAACGTAATCATTATTCATACCAAGTGAAGATGCAAATGACAAACAAAAGTGGGAGAAATAACGTTTATACAGTTTATCTCGTTCAACTGGCATCAAAAGATTTAACAAAGTCAAGTAACTATCCACTTTCCATCAGTTCTCCACCTGTCCTTTTAACCTAGGTAGTAATGCACAGAAAACTGAGATTTATAATATTTAATCTGTAAACCATCACTTATCTAGAGTCAACAATAACTTTCAACAGATCAGAAGTGCATGATGGTTGAATTTAACTGTTTCCATGTATGTAAAAGAAATGGAGGTGTCCACACTTCCAATTTGAAGATACAGAATGATGACTGTATTCAGTGTACCAACCTATTACAACTGTTGATTTCTTCTTTTGCAATGACTTCATGTTCATCCCTGCTACTTTTGTTGGTACTGCCTGTATCACTAGCGTGATGCCTTTGCATTGCACTTTGAGCCAACCGGAACAAGCTATCCCGTATACGAAGTCTTAATTTCATGTCCAACTGTATCAAAACATTTGCTATCATAAATTTTAAGCTAGTCCAATCTACTCTATAAGGAAAGTAACCCTGCATAAGTCGGGCATACCTTTGAAATAATATCTTGAAGCCTGTAAAGTACCATGTCCTCCACTGAATAATTATTTACTGCCACAGAGACTGTATTGGAATCATCTTGCTCAATAGGTGAGGTTGGATTCAGAGCAGGAAGAGTGCTTATATCTTCAACTTCAAGATCGGCTTCCTCAAAGTGCTGAGTTTGGCTTTCTTGGAGGCATCTTTGAGTGATAAAATTATTGTTAGAAGGGACTTGTTGACTAAATTGTTGCTGTTGTTTCTTAATGGCAAGCAGTGCTTGCATTTGCTGCCGCCTCCTTAGTTTTTCAATTTTTTCCTGAGGTGTCATGGTCAGAGGTTTCACAGGGGTGTTCACTGACTTGCTTTGAGGATTTGGATCGCATGGAGAACCATCACAACCAGAAAGCAATGGCTGATGCTTATGCTCAGCAGACTGAATGTGAGCAAGCACAGGCATGGCAGGATATGGACTCGTGAGATTCCCATATGCTGATGGAGCCACATATAGATTGGCAACATGCTGGTATTGTAAAGACTCAGGTCCTGGAAACAGCCTCTGTTGACTGAGCATTGAAGAGGGAGGAGACTGATGCATGGAGGGAGCCAATTGGCTCTCAAATTGTCCGGATGGGTTTTGTGATGAAGACCAGGTACCATGCAAATGAGGCAATGTTGTTCCCTCATTCTTCTCCAATGACTTTCTCTGACATTTCAACTTTTTCGTTTGCCTAGAAGCCTATACATATGAAGAAGAAACTAGAATAGTAAGTAGAACACTTGGGGGTAAAATTTTTTACTGTCCAGATCTTTAAAGTCATCATGATATACAATGGCATGTTCAGGCATGTACCAATTAGAAAAAAAAAAAGGACAAAAATGTGTTAAAAACTATTTTCATATGTTAGGAATACAACTGCCACAGATGGAAAGATCCAGAGATTACAAGCTAAACTGCACCAAAGGTTCCAGTTTTAACAGAAAACCAAATGATGAACTATTAGATCCCGAACATAATGCACTTGGCAGCCAACTCTAAATTTTTAACACTCAGAATCAGTTGTTAATCCGCCACTGCACTTAGCAATAATGAAGTTCTTCTTAGAAAAGTCATCAGGAAACATTTCTTTCTGAAGGCCCAACATCATTCTATACCACGTATTTGGCTGAGGCTACATGAAGATGCAGAGATTCCAACTATATGAACCTTTAAATATAGTTTGATAACTATAATATCTATAATCAATCTCCCATTACTTTAAGCAAACACTTCGATGAGATATTAAATAAAAAATTGCAGCATGAAAGATGTTACATTTCCACTAAGTTCCCCCCTTTGAATCTGATTGAATACAAGATTAGGTATTAAGAATTATACAATTATGAGGTTGAATTGATCTTTTTTAAAAGAGTCACCTTATCGATAAGCTCCTCAGTGTTCACAACGTTTGCAGCAGCTGGGCGAGAGGTTGCTGCAGAGGTTTTCACTACCATGTCTATATCTATCTGCAAGAGACAAACAAAACTAATGTGATTTCTGTGGTCCCCTTATTTAAGTGAGAAGCATTTTGCAGTGCAAAATAGTTAATACCTGTGCCTTTTCCACAGGCTTCCTTTTATCTCCAACATATTCCACATGATCTGAGATCCCATGTGCATTCTGCATACCATGCAGTGCAGGATCTTTGATTTTCCCATGGCCGAAGGTAAATGCCTCGTCATCATGTTGCAAATACTCTGTTTTAATTTCAAATTGTTTAGATTGTTTCTGTGGTTCTCCAGAAGCCAAACTTGGTGAGTCAACAGATATTGGGAAGGTTTTTACTGGGCTGTTAGCAACATCTTTGGAAGAAGACCATTGCACATCAGCATTACCAACACTTGCATGGCCAAAGACTGGGTCATCATTGCTGCAAAATCATCACTTGTGAGGATATTGAGTCAGATAGATACCGTAGTATATAAAAGAGCGAAGAATGAAAGGAAAAAGTAAAAAGGGAAATAATTGAAGTAATAAAGTAAAACAAGGGACGGAGAGAATATTTTCACAATTAACCATGCTCGCCCTGATCTTTCATCTAAAATATTTTTATCAATCAGTTGCACTTTCAGCTTAAAACATGATGCAAGACTTGTAAAATTGGGAAATGAAAAGTTCACCAAAATTGAATCAACTTATAATACTAGTTAGTAGTTATACTTTTGAAGTTAAAAAGAAGCCCAACATGAAAAATTGTCTATTAGTTCCAGATTTCAAGTTCTATTGTTTTACTTGTCGAGGCTAGAGAACTTGATAATTGAAGGCAAAATTAATGGGACAATGATATTTGAAGAACTCATTTTTTAGATAAAGCTAAACATAAGTTTTATGTAGCACATTTATTTTTCAATTTCATAAAAGAATATCTTTATTTATCAGTATATCACCACATGCCTACCAAGAAAATGTATCAGAGTGTTGTCAAAGTGATGCTAAATTACTGCTAAAGGTAGAGAGAGAAAGATAGAGAGTGAGATACAGCTAGCTCAAATTACCTGAAAATTCGATCAAGATCGTCAAAGCTTCCAATATTTGCCCATTCATAATCAATCAAATCATCTTGTTCTTTATCTTCATGGGTATTTTGAAAAATTTCAACATCTTTATCAAGTTGAGCTGTCTCTGCCATCCAAATAATCAGATTATAAATGAGAAAATTAAATAACTGCCCCTTCTATTGCTTGGGCTACACACACACACACAAAAAGAAATATACACCTATACAAATGCACTTTATTTGAATAATTGACATTTTTACCACCTCTTGATGCTTTAAATTGTTTAATTTCAGTTAAGCTGTTAGACACTTCAGTACCCATAGAATCCTGATCAGTTTTGGCAGGATTGGATAAAGACAAATCAGGCCATAAATCCACGCCAAATCCTGAAGTAGTAATATCTGCATTGGTGTCAAGGTCGGAACTGCTCTCCAGCTTTCTGCCATGCAAATCAATTTTCACCCCAGCTGTCCTCGGCTCAGTAGACTTGATGGTAGCAGTTTCTTGGTTCCATTGCTTCTTCTTGGGATAATCTTCACTTGCCTCGGGATAAGGCACAATGTGGTCACCACTCTCTTCACCCTCACCCCATATTATGTTTGCAAGCTGAAATTTTAAGTGGTTCAAACATCACTACGACAAGTAAGAATAACAAAGTTATCTAACCGGATAAAACATCATTAAGCAATTGATAGTATAAATGTTGGAGAATTCATTAAATTTTAAGCAGCCCTGGAAAACATCTTTGATAGGTATGAAGGGAAAGACTCTTAATGTTCACCATCATTAGAGTTCAACTGATCACTAAAAGCGTATAATACACATATCTTTAGATTTTAAGAAAACATCTAGCACAATTTTCAAAAGTAAAAAAAAAAAAAAGGGCAAAACTGATTGTGAAAACGATGGTATAGGTAACTGAAGCCGCAAATACGGTTACGCCTCAGGTGCGTCTTGACTCTTGACCAATCTTTCCATCCATAAAGCATACATGCAAATGAAATTATCTGATCCTTTCTAAAGTAATTCTCTCCTAGCTAACCCTTGATTGAGTCCAGTGACCTAAGGGTTCCTTGCAGGAAAGTTCAGAGCAGAGATCACTGATCCTCAGACCTATGCCACTTCACTTATAAAAATTAAAGTGCTGGAAAGACTCCCAGCATACAGGATGACCTCAAGCTCATGTTATATATATTTCGTTTCCAGAAAATCCGAAGCTTTTCTAAGACCTTTTGGAGTACTTAAAGATATTTTGGCTTCTTTCTCCAATTGTTTCAAGTGTCTGGCTTTATTTCATTCCATGCAAGTGATAGTCAATCAAAAAATAATGTATTTAACTAAGATCTATGGTTGTACGAGATCTATGAGATACCAACAAGCAGTGGTGGAGAACAGTTGCACAGTCCACTCTTCTACAATCACTTCCATTCCTACAAAAGTTTATATATTCCAATTCAATCATAACAATGCCAGTAGAATTGTTTCCACCAAATCCCTTTATTAGACGATCCCTTTGTTGATAACAGTCATTGAAATCTGACTTAAGAAAAGACAGGAAAACCCAATAAATCCAAAAGCCTGAATGAAAGCATGTGAAAATAAATATGTGATCAGCTAATTTTTCTTGCCTCCTGCAAATCACACATCTCTTGTGGGTGGTTTTGTTTTTGTTTTTATAAGTAAAATAAGTATATATTCATCCAAACAAGTGTCAATTACAAACATAAGTTCTAATGCTCCCTTCCTAATTAGGTGGGAGCATTAGAAACTAAAAACTCATGAAATTCCATGCCATTAAAGACCACAACATTAGCCCAAGTACATAGGGTCCTAAAAAATAACATTTTTAGCTCCGCTATTGATCTCTCTTTGTCTTCAAAAATCCTCTCATTGCGCTCCTGCCATAAGCACCACATAATACAGTTTGGAATCATCTTCCAAACCGCTTTAATCTGTCTCACTCCTCGAATTGAGGTCGAACAGGCCAAAGCATCCATCACAGTTTCTGGCATAACCCACGGTAGATCTATTCTGTTAAACACCGCATCCCAAATAGTCTTGGCTACCTCGCAATGTAAAAGTAAATGATCCACCGATTCACCCCCTTTTTTACACATATAACACCAGTCTGCTATAATTATGCTTCTTTTTCTTAGATTATCCGTAGTAAGAATCTTCCCCAGAGCCGCTGTCCACACAAAGAAAGAAGTTTTGAGAGGAGCCTTATTGCGCCAAAGCTTTTTCCATGGAAATTGTATGTCAGGAACTTGTGTGAGTACCTTGTAAAAGGAGCTAACAGTGAAGACCCCTTTCCTTGTTGGACTCCACCACAAATCATCTGTATGCTGGGTATTTGGGCGACAAGAGTATAAAAGACTATAAAGATCTACAAAACTCCCCATCTCCCAGTCATGTGCTGCCCGAAAGAAATTGATATTCCATTGGATGTTTCTACCTACAACTTCCATTACCTCCGCCACCATGGCATCTTTAGCATTTGCAATCACGAAAAGTGTAGGAAACCTATCTTGTAGAGTACTATCGGTACACCAAACATCCTTCCAAAATCTGATCTTTGAACCTGTACCCAATTGCAATCTTGTATGTTGATGGAAAACCACCCATCCTCTTCTAATGTGTTTCCATAGTCCCTTACCAGCGGCCCCTCGAACATCTCTAGTACACCAACCCCCCTCAAGACTACCATATTTGTTCTCAATCACAATCTTCCATAAGGCATCCGGTTCCTTGATATACCGCCACAACCATTTGCCAAGTAGTACTCGATTGAACATCCTCAGATTTCTAATACCCAAACCACCATTGGAGATAGGACGACACACAATTTCCCACTTGACTAAATGGAATTTGAACTCTTCACCTAGACCCCCCCACAGAAAGTCTCTTTGTATCTTCTCAAGACGTCCCGCTACACTAGCCGGTATAGGGAATAAGGATAAGAAGTAAGTGGGTAGATTAGAAAGCGTACTTTTAATAAGCGTAATCCGGCCCCCTTTTGACAAATACATTCTCTTCCAACCTGCCAATCTTCTCTCTACTTTTTCAATCACAGTATCCCAAATAGAAAGCGCCCTCGAGGCTAAACCCAATGGTAATCCCAAATAGTTCATAGGGAGAGACCCTATCTTACAACCCAGTGTACCAGCCAACACCCTCAAATTTTGAACTTCTCCAATAGGCCCCAACTCAGATTTATCATAATTCACTTTTAAACCAGACACTGCTTCAAAACAAAGCAACAATGCCCTCACAGCCCTCAATTGATCTAACTCGGCATCACACATAATAAGCGTATCATCTGCAAACAGTAAATGTGAGATGGTAGTGGTACCCCTACTCGGCGATCCAATCTGAAAACCACTCATATAACCATTAGTCACTAAGGTTGAAATCATCCTGCTTAGTGCCTCCATAACAATAACAAAAAGTAATGGAGATAATGGATCCCCTTGTCTCAAGCCACGAGAGCTCGGGAAGAAACCCTCTGGACTGCCGTTGATTAACACAGAGAATCTTGCCGTGGAAATACACCATCTGATCCATGACCTCCATTTTTCTCCAAATCCACACCTATCCAGTAGATATAGAAGAAAATCCCAGTTAACATGATCATATGCTTGGGTGGTTTTGTTATCACTGCCAAAACCTTATCCAATACCACTGTCTATCAAAAGAGTCAACCTTCACCAAATATTAGTTCACTCCAAATTGAGAAATCCACCAGCATGACTCGCGATTACAATGACAATAGATTTAACAGCGATAATTCAAATTTTCCAAAATCTAACTAAAGCAAAGCAAAACCCCTTATTCACGCCATCCTTTGACAGTTTAGAAATCACCTACCTTGATAATTCTTTTAAAACAAGTCGACTAAATACCTCCAGTCTCACCCTTTAAGTAATAAATCAATCACTACTCATTTATTGCTAACCAAAGGAATATGGAAATTGAAAGAGCATTAGTTAACCCACAAGGCACATTTTTTCATGAAGACTCCATAACTGGGGTTCCCTTCATTTTATCTTTTTCTTTCCAGGAGAATGGGCTTCTTCACTCCCATGAAACCTGCATTTTGATGAAGGCGGGGTTTGATTCCAAGCCCCAACTTTAAAAAGCTGTAGGATTCACTAACAAGTTACCAGCTTCTTCTTTCAGTCTCATCCTTTCTGTGTTTCTGTCTAAAGTTTAACAAACACCTAATCTTTTCAGTTAAATCATAGAACACCAAAACTCAATATCTCGCATATAACTCCACTTGAGCAATATTCCATATTGGAAATTAAAATTTTCCCTTTTTATTGGAATATAATTTTCAGAAATTCCAGCCCAATCCTTGTTCCTTCATGTCACTTTCATTCACTCCACCAAAGAACTCTTCTCTGCACCGCACAAACTATCTTCAGCTCCTATGCATTAAAGTGATATTGAGCTGGATTGGTACTTATTGTTGAGCAGGCTGAATGTGGGAAATGTTTCACAAAGGTACTGAGAATCATGATGTTGGTGTAAAAGGGGCTGCAAAACAAAAAAGAGTGAGAGAAAAGTTTGCTTCAAGGCGCGTTATAATGTCGTTTTCCTTAAGACAATATTCTCCCCTATAATAACGGTATGCACACGAGTTATAAGTGAATTTGCCTTCAAGATATAATGAAGCTCAGAACAAGTCTGTTTGTCTAACTACGTTATGCACACACGAAATTAGACCCCGAATACTCTCAGATTTTACTATTCAACCAAGAGATTAGAAATATGTTCTTAGCAGAATGAACAGATCCCAATAACAAGTTTTGAAGAAATGAGAACTTTTGGGAGAGAGAGAATTTCAAATTTTCCTTATGAGTCTGTTCAATTTGTAGGCCAATGGGTCTATTTATAGATGATCAAAGGGTGCGAACAAAAAGTTGTAACTTTTCATTTTTCTGAAATCTGTTCTGAATAGGTATATGTATTACACCTGCTGCCAACCAACACATAAGTTGGACTTGGTCCAACGGTCATGTTGATTCCCTACCATCCTTCTCGCACGGGTTTGAAACCCAATAGGTGCGACTTTTGGCATTTTATTTGCCAAGAGTTGTGCCTTTGTGTGCCAGGCGCCTTGCGCTGGCTGAGCAAGCCACACGCCTATAGGCCCGTGCGGACTGGGCTACACACTGGGCCACACGCCCATTTTCCACAATAAACCTTAAAAAAAGGTGCCTCATTGTGTTTCGAACCTCTACCCACTTGATCAATTCAAGTGTTCTTACCACCAAGCCAATTATCTAATTTGACTTATAATGCAGACCCAAAATATTATAACCAATTAACCATAAGTAATAGCTTATAAACTTTTCTTAATTTATCCTTTTTCAAAATAATTCATAACTTCTAAAAATAAATCCCCAAAATATTATTAATAATAAATATAATATATATTATTTTGAAAATATTTCCAACAATCCCCCACCATTTTCAAAATACATCCTAGTTGGAATATGAAAACTTATACATAAATGAAGGTGTCTTTTGGACTTGAACCTTCACATAGTGAAAATACATCAAAGCTAACTAGAATGGCATAGTAGACATGCTTTGAACTAGCGATTCTATACGATTAGCCGGATATATCTCATGTATAAATTTTATTCTCTTTGGGTAGTTCATAAAAGCCGACACGTGGATTGACCTTGTGTCTATATCTTGGTTTTATGAGTGCTCTAGAGACAAAGCCTAATTCGCATAGGAGACGGCACCACCCCCGACACTCATATAGGTAGACTTATCGAAAGTGTCCTGTAGCTAAACGTTTTAACATAACCATGTTATAAGTCTATTAAGAGCTTATTACTCAGCCTCTCATTTTCATTACAGTACCAAGCACCTCAAGCCTTGGGATGGTAAATTAGTTTGAAGACTAATCTTAATATTATAGTGCTTGCAAACCACGGACATATAATGTACTTTGCTCATTGAACTAGAGTCATGATATGTTCAAGAGTTGAGTTGAGTTTCCATTATTGGTGATTTTATTGTTTTGACTTTAAACCCATCCTTTTGATGTCCCACATTAATTATCTTGCAAGTTTTTTAGTTAATGGATATGTCATTTCTGACAATATCTCATAAAATCAATTGTAATTACTTCATCTGTGAGTAATTGGCTTAATATGCCTCGACTTGCCATTATATATATGGCTTAGGCCCATGACAATATAACCTAACTGTCACAATGCAAAGATATTGGTGGCATTGATTTTGGCCAAATCCGAGATCTCTATCAATAGTTTATTAGCCACTCTACCTCTTTGCTACAAGAAACCAATACTATAAACTCAATCATCATGGTTGAGTAAGTTATGCATGCTTGCTTCTTTGATTCCAGGAGATTACTCCTCCACCAAGGGTAAGTATCCAACTACTGGTTGATTTGTGATCATCATGCTCAGCTCCCAACTAGCATCTATATTCCTTCTACAACCGAAGGAAACCTCCTTCTATAACCGAAGAAAATTTGTTATACTCAATACCATAATCTATGATATTTCTCAAATACCATAAAATGTTTTGTACAACTATCCATTTAACTTAATTCTTTGAAAGCATTATATAAACATAACAATATATAGAAAAATCATATATACAAGTCACAATTTTTTTATTTGTTTGCATGCATATTCATTAATTAAATCATATCATTTCTAGGCTTCTAGCATTAATCTGTTCTAAATAACATAGATTAAGCAAAACATTAACTTAATTATTAATATCAAGTTTGAACATGTCTTCACTCAAATATTCATTCGCCACGAAATTATCCTTTTTGGTCTGTACAAATTTATCTGACTCAAAAACCAATTTAAACCTATACTTATTCAGAAGACTACCAGATACAAGATTCTTTCTAATTTCTGGTACATAATATGCGTCTTTGAGAGTAAGAACTTTTCGGGAAGTAAACTCCATTTTTATTGTCCCTTTGCCTTTACCTACAATAGTGGATGAGTTCCCCATATAAAGAACATGACCATCTTCCATTGGCTCGTACCTCTTGAATAGGCTTCTGTCTTTACAGACATGCCTTGTTGCTCTTGAATCAATCCACCAGGAGTTATCTCCTTCAAGAGTGTTAGTCTTGGAGATTATGGCCTCATAATTCTCTCTAGAACCAGAGTCCTGTCTTTTCTTTTTAAGACAACGACATTCTCTTTTGTAATGGCCTTGTTTGCCACAATGGAAGCAACTTACTCCCAGATTCTTTTGATTCTCATTTTGGAAGTGACTTTATTTTCTTCCAAAATTATTCTCTCTTTCGGTTTTCATATTCGGATTCATTGGGTTGTCCGGGTTTGTGGGTCTTATCTTCTTCTACCATGTGCATGTTGGAGGTCAAAGATTCATGCTCTTCATATTGTCTCTAAGCCTTATCTCTTCTTCTATACGAAGATGTTGACCTAATTCTTCTAGAGACATTTCCTCCCTTTTATGTTTCAATTTTTTTTTTTTTAGTTTTTCCATGATTGAGGAATTTGATCAATAATGGATGAAATTGATATGGATTCATCCATTTTTATGTCATGTTGAGAGAATTGATAAAAAATATGCATAATCTCTTTGAATTGTTCAATAACAGGCCTAGAATCTACCATGATATAATTGAAGAATTTTGTAATAAGAAATTTCTTACTTGTAGCATCTTCTAAAAGATACTAAGATACTTAGCCTCAAGTGTGTCCTATAGATTCTTAGTGGTTGCTTTGTTCTCGTAAGCGTCAAACAATGTATCAGACATTGCATTGCAAATGTGTCCTTTGTAGATGTAGTCGTCTTGTTCCCATTTGATCCTTGCCCGACTTTGAGCGATTGTCTCGTCCTCATTTGCAGAAGGCCTAGGAGTTGTTAGAACATACACCACTTTGAGACTGGCCAAGAGAAAGTGCATTTTCTTTTGCCAGCGTAAAAAATTGGCTCCATCAAAGCGTTCGAGTTTTACAAAATCTGAAGCAAACTCTCTCAAACTATGCGCCATTAATAATCGAATATTGTCTTAAGATTATTGGTGCAAAGGGGTTGCAAAACAAAAAATAGAGAGAGAAAAGTTTGTTTCAAGGTACGTTATAATGTCGCTTCTTTAAGACAATATTCACCCCCACCAATGCATATGCGTTACAAGCGAATTTGCCTGCAAGATACAATGAAACCCAGAACAAATCTATTTGTCTAACTGCATTATGCACATACGAAATTAGATCCCGAATACTCTCAGATTTTACTATTCAACCAAGAGATTAGAAATCTGTTATCTGTAGAATGAACAGATCCCGATAACAAGTTTTGAAGAAATGAGAACTTTTGGGAGAGAGAGAATCTCGAAATTGCCTTATGAGCTTGTTCAATTCGTAGGCCAATGGGTCTATTTATAGATGACCAAAAGATGAGAACAAAAAGTTGTAACTTTTCATTTTTCTGTAATCTATTCTGAATAGGTATATGCATTACACCTGCTGCCAACCAATACATAAGTTGGACTTGGTCCAACGGTCATGCTGATTCCCTACCATCCTTCTCGCACGGGTTTGAAACCCAATAGGTGCGACTTTTGGCATTTTATTTGCTAAGAGTTGTGCCTTTGTGTGCCAGGCGCCTTGGTTGAGCGAGCCTCACGCCTATAGACCGGTGCGGACTGGGCAGCACGCTCGGCCACATGCCCATTTTCCACAATAAACCTTAAAAAAAGGTGCCTCATTGTGTTTCGAACCTCTACCCACTAGATCAATTCAAGGATTCTTACCACCAAGCCAATTATCTAATTTGACTTATAATGCAGACCCAAAATATTAGAACCATAAGCAATAGCTTATGAACTTTTCATAATTTATCCTTTTCCAAAATAATTCATAACTTTCAAAAATAAACCCCAAAATATTATTAATAATAAATATAATATATATTATTTTGAAAATATTTCCAACACATGAAAGACTTGAAATTGAAATGTTCTCTCTCTTGGAAAGAAAGTCTCAATTTCACACTGAAGTACCATTTAAACTTGAGCCATGCTAGTTGGGTTCTCCCTTGACCATTCCTATTCAAAGTTTTCAGTAGCAGTAAGAAGGTATTAAAAAAAATAGGGAACATGTTTTCTATTGAATTTCTAATTGGTTTCAGAAAACAGTGAACTTTCTGATAGAATACCAATATATACTTCATAGCCTTGTTCTTAATTCTCTGCACTAAAAAAATCCGAATATAGTCCAGCATCCTATTACCATATCTATGATTGTTCAACATATCCACACGAATTCACAATTAAGGAAAGACAAGCTAACATACCCAGAAGCAACATATCCACAGCCAGAACAAGACAAGCTAACATACCCAGAAGCAACTTGACATCATAAGCTCAAATTCGTACACATACAACCATTTCACATTCAGACCATCAAACTATTAACTACCAAACTTCAATCATATCAAACACGAGGAACCACGACGTGCCATACATGTGAATAAATAAACAAATTAAAGAACACAAAACTAAATAAAATTGGCAAGAATTGAGGAATTGGGTAACCTCTTCGTCGTTCCAATCAAACATCTCTGAAAAGCCAAGAGCAAATCTCTACGCAGAAACCCAGATCATAGCCACGCAAGTAGATTGACTCGCACATTTGCCAAAATCCTCAGAAAAATGCTAACAGAGATAGCATAAAGCTTCCGAGACCAAAAAACAGCAAGCGAAGATGTTGTCTTTTGTAGTGTTATATTATTGTTGTTCTTCTTCCTGCTGCTGTAGTTGTCCAAACGGCAAGCCAAGATACCACACAGTGAAACGGAGTTTTCCAGAGTTAGGGAGCACGTGATGTCACGTGGGTTTGTGATTGGTGGAGTTGGGCTACACGTGTCCGGGGCGTATCTGTACTTGTGGCCAGGAGAGGACGATCTTATGCTCGCACGTGATTCGCTGGAGCTGGATTTGAATTTCATTTCGGAAATTTAAAGGAAAAAATAAATTTTGTTCGGTTCATTTGCGTTTCATTTCAAGTGGGCCCAATGGGTGGATCTAATTCGTGGAGGAGGTCGCTCTCAGTCGGGCCGAGTGGGCCATGGTCTTGCCTTTGTGAGTCTAGTTCACCCTAGTTTTTTTTTTAGGTCAGAGTTAATTAATTAGGTGATAATGGCCATGTGCAACACCATTTTTGACTCCGGCTTACTCATTATCCTCTTATTAAAGTGGTTTGATTTGATAATATTTGCTTTAATTATTAGCTAAAGACTTTTATTTGGTTCCACTTAAAATTATTTATAAAATATTTTTAATATAATATATATTTTAAATATATATTTTTTTAAGTATTTGGTTGAAGTAATTCTATATACAACTGTAAAATGCGTAAACGCCACGTAATCGTTTTGAAAAAGAGTGGGATCTACTATTAAAAAATTAATTTTTTTCATATAAGTCCATATTTTATTTTATTTTATTTTTAAAAATGATTACGCGACGGTTGCACAATTCATAATTACAAATATATTTTCTCATTTGGTTGATGACATAAACCATTTTCTAATAATTTGGTTGTATAAGATATCGATCTATGCCATTTGTAAAAGCTCGATGGCAAAAATAATTACGATAATTATGGTGATGGAGGACTGCGATAGTTATGAGGAAGAGAGCGAGAAGATGATAGAAAATAGACGAAAATAAATTGTCACCACAAGAAATAGAAGAATATAAAAAGAATTTATGGTGGTAGTGAAGAGATCGGAGAAGTAAGAAAGAATATGGAGGAAGATAAGAAAAGTGGATGGTGAAGAAGGGCTTGTTTTTCATCACTCACATATGTGTTTCCACTATCCATGAAAATAAAAAATAAAAAACAAATAAATAGTGAGATGATCATGATAGATTAGTATCCTTGGCAATCTTAACAAAAATTAGTGAAAACCATCAAATGTGGTTAATTTGGAAATCGATAAGATGCTAAAAATATTAAATAAGAGTAATGCTACATGTATAGTGCGCAAGCGTCGCATAATAATTTTGAAAAAAAAAATGGAGTTTACTATTAAAAAATCAGTTTTTGTTTTTATATGAGTCTTGTATTAGCTCACTTTTTTAAAAGAGTTTTGCTACACAATCTCTACCACACTTCACACTCCACATGTTTTTAAATTTTTAAATTTTTTATTTATTTTTAGTTTATTTTTTTTAAATTATTTTATTCATTATTCATATAATAAATATTTGATAACAGAAAAAAATAATAAAAATTAAAAAAAATGTGGAGTGTGGAGTGTGAAGAGGTTGTGAAGATTTATTCTTTTTAAAAAAAATTGTGCAACGCTTACACACTCCAAGGGATGGACCTACGTTGATGGTTGGGGGGCGATTGCCCAGATCCCCCCAAAATGTTCAAAAACATGTTTTAGTATATGTTTTTTTTTTTAAGTTGTTCTTATATAAAGAAAATTCCCCCCGAAAAAAAAAAATAAAATTTTTTCTAAAATCTCACTTAATACGTCAAAGGTTTGTGGCCTAATTGACTCCAAAATATAGGTCTTAGGTTCGAAACTCTTCATTCCCAAATGTATAAAAAAAAAAAAAAAATCTCACTTAGTACTTAGTTCTCTAGGTTTCTTTTAGTTTTTCAATAATTTTTTCATACTTCACCTATTTTTTGTCATTAATCAAATCTCATATTCTCATTTTGTTTTCACATCTCATGAGAGGCAATAAAATATCTTGGTCTATTTTTATAAGCTATTTGGTAAATTTACAACCTCATTTTTTCTATTTATTTACACTTTTTCTTTCAAGTCTTCCACTAGTTAGCTCTATATACTACCATTGAATTAACAATTAGGAGTAAAGGTAACATATCTCACATAACTATTTCTATCTATATTATAGAGACTTTACAATATTCAATCTTAGATTCAACAAAAAGTTTGTCTTTGTTTACTTAGTTTTTATCATTTGCTTTAAAAAAATCTTATATGACTATTTTTATCGTTCATTTGAGTCCGATGGAGTTCAAGTGAGAAGTTTAGATGAGTGGCTTAAATAATTTAGTTTGTCCATAGATAACAATTCTATATGGTTAATATTAAATGTTGGCGACACATTTTACTACCTTAAATGTTGTGTACTGTTCACCCATACATCACATACATACGACACACTTTGCTAATCGCCCCCAAGCACCAAATTCTAGTTCTGCCCCTATACACTCTACGACTGTAAATATAATTTTTCGTTAAATAACGAAGAAGTAATGCTAGGTACAATCTTAGAGTGCAAGTCTCAGACTTTTTTTAAAAAAAAAAAAAATAGTTAAATTTGAGATTTACGAGAATAAATGATTTTTTTAATAGTGGATCTTCTTTTTAAAATGAGTGTTGGACTTATACACCTAGTAACTATATCTAATATTACTTTAGAAACATTACTAGTTTAGTATTCTTTATTATTTGGGTTTTATAGTTTATGAATTCATAAGGTGGAAGAAACTTGAAAAAAAGCATCAATGAAAAAGAAATAAAAAAGCACGAAGGAACGACTCCACTGGGGATCGAACCCAGAATCTCTGGTTCCGTAGACCAGCACCTTATCCATTGGGCCATGGAGTCCTTCATGATGTTTGCCCACAGAATATGATATATAATCAAATTCAATCTAATGCAAAACTTGATCATTTATAACTCTTAAAACCAATAATGGGAAAAGTTTTTAATGCAATCAACACAAATATTTTCTCCATGCATGAAGACGGACGTACATCTAATTAACCACTATTTATTTAATTTAATTTCCTTAAAATCTAAGTAAAATGGAGAGAAAAATGATAAAATGATATATTTTTAAGTGGTATGTAAAGTGCGAGACTAATATCTAAAATTTTTCTAATTCAAATGGAGCAGAGAATTATTTTGAAACCTCGATTTAGGCGTTACTCAAAAAAAGACTCATGATAGGTGTAAAGGAAAAGACCTGCATGCATGTGGAAGAGATGCTGAGTGTTGTCGTTTATCAGATGTAAGTAACGTCCAAATTAACGTGATAAGCGTGAGTTTGGCGTTAATTCTGATGCTAGAGCAAAGTATTATAAATAGGACGGCAAATTGGCAAGGTGTTCTTCACATTCATCATCATCTCTAGCTTATATACTGATCATCGAAGAGAAACTCAAAAAAGCTTCGATATCTATCATCAATGGCCGCCAGCCTCGTTGCTCCTGACACCCACTCTCCTATGGAAGATGCTGAAGCTCTCCGAAAGGCTTTCAAAGGTAATATTCTTAATCAACTGTACATGATCTTACATGCTAGTGTACGTATGCATGTCGTAGCTAGGGGCAATAATCTAAACATATTTAATTTTTTGAAATGTTTGACCCATTAAAACACAAAAAAAAAAAAAAAGGAAAAAGAAATTGAAAGTGTCCATAATCCAAAGAAAAAATCTTCTTCACACTCTACTGTGAAGAAGCCCCAGCACACATGTGCTAGGTTGTAAAAAAAAAAAAAAAAAAAAAAACTTTTTCTGAAGTGTGGTGCGGCTTACGAGCTGTTCCCCATAACTGCTCTAATCCAAATATAGTTGAACAACCTACATCCACCCATCTTTAATTAGTTCGTCAGCATGTTCCTAATTCAGAGATAGAGTCGAGTCGAGTAGTCATGGAAAGACAAGAAATTAAAGAAAGGGCGCCACGTATTATGCCGTAGCGCCCTTTCATTTAGAGACTATATATAGCTAGCTAGGATATTCATGTTTTTAATTTTAATTATCAAGCTTTACTAGCATTTTATAGAATATTATAATGAAAATTTGGAAACTTCCTAATTAAATGAGAATATTGTAGAGGAAATTTCCTTGTAGTTTCCTTACAAAAAACCTATATTTTCAAACTATTAACATATAAGCACTGCTACATCTACAAAGGAATTACACAAAAACAATCATACAAATTGATGTGACTTCATCTGATCCGTTAGATCTACTTTATAATATAAGTAACTTTACAATCTGACGAATCATATCAAGCTATGTTAGTTTGTAGGATTGCTTTTGTGTAATCACTTTATGACTAGACTATTTTCCTTAACATATATATATATGCTGCACGCATCATCATCATAATTAATTAATTCGGAGTGAATGGAAAATTAATTGTAGCCAATGAAAAAATTAAGTGGAAATTAAATTAGGTTTGTGCATTAACTTATAATTCGAGTTGTGCATTTGGTTGATATATAGGATAATTAATAGTACTGCTAATTAATTGACTGGATGGAAAATTAATTAATTAATTACGGTTTCAGTACAGATCAGACTCATAATTTGATCCATCATGTATGTTTAGAGGAAATTAAGAATAATATTTTTGTAGTGCCAAGAAATAAAAGAAAGGGAATTAATTAATCCAAATTAATATCCCAATATATATCAGAAATTAAAATGATCACCTAACATATTAATTATATATATATATATATATATATATATATATATATAAAAGAACCAATAGACCAACTAATTAAAAGCGTATTAATTAAGTTCCATATTTATATTAATGGATCTGTGGCTGTACGTGTGGGAAATTAAAACATACGAACTTAAAGCAATATATATTATAAGCTCCTTCACATGAGCTAGCAGTCTATACACTGTCGAGAGACATTGGAGAGCTAATTAACAATGGCGACCATCATTGTTTCCCAAAACGCTTCTGTCCACGAGGACGCACAAGCTCTCCGGAAGACTTTTCAAGGTTAATTAATATTAACTTGTTCGTTCTTTGATTTTTCCATTTTTTCAATTATTTTTCTTGGTGACTGAGATCAGTAGTAGTAATCGGTCTAACTTTCCGGCCATCTTTTGATCAAGTCATATGCAATATGTACGCGCGTGTTGATATGTGAATGCTCAACATATCAAAAGCATTCATATAATTTGTGGTTGGATTTCGTGGGCTTCCTTTTTAAATTCATATAATTTTCCTCATTTTACATCATAATTCTCGTTCCCTGAGGACTGAAGAAAATAACATTAATGATGCCACTTTTATATATCTTCAAAAGAAAACCATTTGTGAGAAATGCTAATTGTTCTAATCTGCATTTTTGTCCCTTTTCTCGATCTTCAAACACAACTTGTTAGGATGGGGAACTGACGAGAAGGCAATAATCTCAATACTCGGACATAGAAATGCGGTTCAAAGGAAGCAAATTAGGGAAGCTTATGAGGAGCTTTATCAAGAAGATCTCATCAAGCGCCTTGAATCTGAACTCTCGGGCGATTTTGAGGTTAGTCGACCGATTATCATAATTACATGATTTATCTTGTAATCATAAACAAGTTGATCAATCTTTTTGGAAAAATATACATGATATATAGAAAGCGGTGTACCGGTGGATATTGGATCCAGCAGATAGAGATGCTGTTTTGGCAAATGTAGCCATCAAGAAAGCTGAGACTGATTACCATGTTATCATCGAAATTTCATGCATCCTATCTCCTGAAGACCTCTTGGCGGTGAGACGAGCCTACCATTATCGCTACAAGCGTTCCTTGGAAGAAGATGTGGCTGCTCATACCTCTGGTGATTTGCGCAAGGCATGTATATTTATTCATTTATTTGTTGTTAGTATATTCTATATGAATTAATTAGGTCCCCTCAACTTCTTATCCGAACTTGAGGTGATAGAGCAATTAATTAGGGGTTTTGGTGACAATTACAGCTCTTGGTAGCCCTAGTGACTGCTTATCGGTATGCTGGCCATGAGATCAATGAAAGATTAGCAAAATCTGAAGCTGATATTCTTAACGATGCTATCAAAGACAAAGCATTTAATCATGAAGAAGTTATCAGGATTCTGAGTACAAGAAGCAAGGCACAGCTCATCGCATCTTTCAACCGCTACAGAGATGAGCATGGCATTTCCATCGCTAAGGTACGTTAACAACATTCTCTGGGGTTTTTTTTTTTTAAAATATTAATTAACAAAAATAAAACAAGTATTTAATAGTATAAAGAACTGATGATCTAAACATGCCTTTTTCCCCAGAATTTGTTGGTTGATTCCGATGAGGGGACGTTACAAAAGGCATTGCATGCTGCAATTCGGTGCATCAACGACCCAAGGAAGTATTTTGAAAAGGTGACATTTTATAGAACAAAGATTAATTTTGAGTAATAAAATAAGTTCCGATTAATGACTAGGAGCATTTTCTTGGGTATACTGCAGACAGTACGCAATGCAATAAAAGAAAATGGGACTGATGAGGATGCACTGACTCGTGTGATTGTAACGAGGGCAGAGAGGGACCTGAAGGACATCAAGGAGCTTTACTACCAGAGGAACAGCGTTTCCCTTGATCATGCAGTGGCCAAAGAAACTTCAGGAGATTACAAGGCCTTCCTCCTTACTTTACTTGGGAAGGAAGATTAAGATGGATGCAAGCTTTCCTATGAGAGTCTTAAGAATAAATTTGGTTAATTGTGGCGTTCTAAGTTGGATTTTGTTGCTGGGTGTCTTTATTTTTCATGGTCTTACCTTGAATTTCTATGGAGTATGAATTTTGAGCTTTTGGTGAGTGTTTTGACAAGGAGTTTGTTGTCAAGGACATTAGTTTAAGGGTGCAGTAAATGGGAATTGAGTCTCTGATCTAAGGCATCAATTGAGAAATTGTACCAATTGCAACCCGGAAAACATACAATGTTGAATGTTCTTGGTCCACCCCTGCCCTCCCTATCAATGTGTTAGATACTAATATGTTTATCTCAAACCGCGACATGAAACTTATGATTATATGGGATTTATTATCCATCACACCTGTTTGTAATCTGAAAATCAGTCAAATCATTTGGGAATTATAGTTGGGAATGATAATATGAGAATACCATGGGAATCATACTCGTGGTTCGAAAGGGTAGTAGATGAATAAGATATTTGAAAATTTATACCAGTATGCTTATTGTATCAAAATGGAGACAGACTTAACACAGAATAAAAGTTCCATATGGGTGGCTGACCACATTTTGATGTAAAACTCATACAAGCACAAGAACACATGCCGCAAGATTTTGATTTTCTTGAAAGATATATAGTTGTGATGTAATCATGATATTCCTCGCCATAAGTGAGGATTATTAATAAAATCTCCGGATAAAAAAAGGAACACATGCCGCAAAAAGGAAAAAGATCGACAATCAGCCAGAAAAGTACATGTAAGTAACCCAATTATTATGAATCATTCGATCAACTCCCATATTTCCAATTAGCCACCTCTTGCAATTAAAGTGAGCAAGAAATCCTTATAGTTCCCATTAGCTGTATCTTCAATTTTCTTGGACAGAGAAACCCCATATAGTTTATTGTACTCCTCTTTGATCTCCTTCATATCTGTGTCGGCTCGGGTTACTATTACTCGAGTCAATGCTTTTTTGGTATTCTTATCCACATCCCTTTTCAGTGCAGTGTTCAAGACCTTCAGAAAAAATGTTACAAAAATAAAAAAATTAAGTAACTTTGCATTTTGCATATCCTTGCAATCTGGATGTGGCTTCCATATTACCTGGCTGAAATATTTTTGAGGCGTGCATATGCATTGCACTGTCTCTTTTAACCGCAAATCAGCATCGAGATCCTGAACAAAAATTATGGATGAAAATTTTGGAGTGATTTAAACACTGACACTTCAATTATTGACAATAGAGAATGCCATGTGCAGGCTTTCAGATCATATTTCTTTTTGAAACAGAGGTAATGATAGTTGGTACAAGGGGAGTGAGGCCTGGAGTCTTTGAAGTTATCTATTGGTATTGTGTTGGAATGGGGTTTGATGGAACAAGATAAGGAAACCCAAAACAGGACAGTTTGAGCATCATTGGATAGGGTTGTTTTCTGTAGTGCACACGTCTTTACAGAGTAGGAAGTTAGGAATTCAGTATCGAAAATATTGTTATCTATGATCAAGAAAATGTAGTCATGTCTTCAATAGGACTCCATTTTAGAAGAACACTTGGGCTGTCTTCAACGTGCATATGGTTAGGAAACAAGTGCTGAATTTGATTGTTATGCATATTCCTTCAATATTGGTGCTTCTGTAACTCATACCTCATCAATGTTCTTGCCAGAAATCTCCTTGTAGTGCTTATATATTGCTTGGAGGTGGGGCTTGCTCCTTGTTGTCAGCACCCTTATTACTTCCTCATCGTCAATGGGCTTCCTCTTATTGGCATCTTTTATGGCAGTAAAAAGAGTTTTAGCCTCAGATTTCGCTGCATCGTCATTAACCTTTGATCCTTCATACCTATAGGCACTAACAAGTGCAACCAAGAGCTGTTCAAAGCATAGAAGAAAATAGTCATATCACTTCCAATTGAGATCCTTGACTGAATCCAACGGTCTAATACAGAGTGAAATAGATACGACATTAAATATTTATGTGGTGTCCAAGTGATGTTCCTATTTCTCTCTAAAATCAGACCATTCAATTCCATCAGACAATTAGAGCTAGTCTTGATACACTTCCACCTAAATTCATACATAGGATTATTACAATAATGCTACCGATTACCTTACGTTCACTGCCATTGATGTGGTGGGCAACATCTTCCTCTAATGAATGGTCAAAGAGAGAATGGTAGGCCCTCCTTGCTCCCAAAAGCTCTTCAGCTGATCTGGTGCATGCGATCTCTATGAGAATGCCATGCGACTGCGGACCCTTCTTGATCAAGGCCTCCTTTGCCAACCTAGCATCTCTTTCCCATGGATGCATTGTCCAAAGCACCACAGCATTCTGATCATCATTCAAAAGACATATTATCTCAATAGTTCCCACGTTCCAAGTTATTATTATTATTTTTTTAGAGAAAAGATATTTGCAAATTGTGCAACCGCCACGTAATCGTTTTGAAAAAAATTAATAAAACATGAGACCCATATGAAAAAAATTAATTTTTTAATAGTAGACCCTACTCTTTTTCAAAATGATTATGCGGCGTTTCCGCAGTTCAACGTAGAATTCCTTTTTTTTTTTTTTTAATCGTCTGAGCAGTATATTTTAAGTTAAAAAAAAAACTAACTAAGTGATTACACCTTATTGTATAATCAGGGATAGTGTTAGAATTAAAATTTTTGAGGACCAAGCTATACCAAATTCTTTTAAGGAGCCACCATTAATAAAACAACTTTTTAAAAAAGCTTTTGAAATGTTGCAAATTGTTAAAGGGAAAATTACTAAAAAGCCCTTGAAACTTTTTTCCCATCAAATTTGAAAATACTAGTTAAGATTTTATTTTCTTTTTTAGAACAAAATAATATAATCTGATACTGTTAACTATAGTACTAATGCGATAAACTAGAGAAAAGAGTTTATAAAATGAAATCACCTTAAAACGCATGAATTCATGCTTAAGAAGCCTGACATGGTGATCATCCCACCGCTCGAAGTTACGTTCGTCCTCTACGAAGAAGTGCGGACTTCCTTTCCGAAAGGATTTCCTTTCTTCGGGATGCCATTTTCCCAATATCGATACTAATGCCTGCTCGTGGATTCCATGCCCTGCATATAAGGTATACCAACTGTTAAGATAACAGATAGCTTTAATTTCCTCACTTCAGAAGAAGGAGAAAATGGATTCCATTTTCCCTTGCACAGAAGAAAGTGAAGAAAGACTGATACAAATCCTAGGAATTAGAATGAAAACATAAAAGAAGGATTAAAAATAAAAAAAGAAAAAGAAAAGAAGAACTAACGTGAATTAAAATGGAATGACTGTAAAACAAAAGAAAGTTGAAATGCAAGTAATATGAGGGAGGAAAAAAGGAGGAAAACGAAAGTAGTACCAGAGAAGGCCTCGGTGAGAGCTTCCAATTCATTAGGGAGAGCCATCGATCCTTTTGTGTCGGAGTTTAGGCAAATGGAGGATGGAGATCTTCTCGGCCAAGAGTTGTAATTTATACAGACCCCACAATGTCAATTATGTCATTTAATAATTATAAGGGCATTTTGGGTGTATCAAATATTACCAATATGATAATAATAGGGGTTGGTAAAAACTGAAATAAAACTGATCAATTAAGTTTAATGACATGTAGCTCCCTACCGACCACTTTAACGTATTATCGTTTATTGCTTCAGTTTTATGTAATCAAGTACCGTACATTCTGGTGTATTTCTTAGAATACCCCAGAACTTTTGTTACAATTCATACTTCTCACCAAACAATATCAGAATATATATTATATTCAAAACCCAAAGAAAAAAAAATCGAGGTGTGTAGCACATGCCATATATATAAGGCGTATAATTAGTATAGGTAGGTTCAAATATTAATGAAGAGTCTCCAATGATATTCTGTGTGATATCTCATATGATAAGGATAAGGGTAGCTAGTGAATGAGATCGCATATTGTTTGAGAATGAAAAGTTATAATTGCTATTAATAAGGTTCCAATGGGTTTCCAATTGTATCATTGACTAGCACTTTTGAAATATAGGTCATGTGGTTTGGGCCTTTCATTGGGGTATTAAAAATGGTATCAAAACCTATCCCAACCAGAAATGTGCGATTTCAGCCGTGCCATCTACAATGGACAGGCCCGACGAGGACGTCCGAAATTTTAAGGAGGGAGATTATGATACTCCATATGATAAGGATAAGAGTAGGTGGTGAATGAGATCTCATATTGTTTGGGAAGAAAAAGTTTTTATTCTTTATAAAGTTCTAATGTGGCTCCAATTGTATCGTTGACTAATATTTTTAGAAAATAGGTCATATGGTTTGAGCATTCCATTGAAGCGTTACATTCTGATTACAAAATATATCTAACATGAGATGATATATATTAATGATCTTAATTATATGGGGCCGGTGTGGATAGAACATGATCATCATCATCATCCCCAATTATTGCAATCCTTATTCTGCTTTGTAAGTATCATGCATGTGTATATACATGTAATAGATAGATCATATATATTATCTTGTACGTACGTCCAATTAATAATCCATTTCGTTAGGTGGCAGCTGGAAAACAATATATCGTAGGGCCAGCAGCTTCGACATGGTTTGGTGGCAATAATAATACAATATATTGTTCGATCTTTAGTCCTTGGACACTGTGTGAGCAGTACGTAGTACTGCAATTGGCTCTCTCTCTACACGAGGCAAGCTTCAAGAGGGACATGTTGGGCTAGATATCGACTTGATTTCGAAAATTATGGCTTGCATATATTTAGAGGTAATTTGTGCTAGCTGTCTGATCAAGAGATGATCGGATGGATCATATAGAATAACTTTCGTTACAGATCGTACGTACAATATTAATTAGGAGTATATATACATGATGAGTACTTTATGGCCTCAACCCTCAAGCTTCGCGCTATCTTTCATCTTGATAACTTCAAAGATTATATATGCATGGAGTGTATATATATATATATCTGAGGACATGTTTGGATTAAGAAAGTCGAGTCGATCGATCATGTTTGTCTTGTCTTAGTTGACGTATTATTATAATTTTATCTATTCCTTTATAACTTGAGTGTGTGCGTGATATGTCAACTGTCATATAATTAGTTATCGAAAATCACATTTAATGTTACATATAATATACAACTTATAATCTCACTTGGACATATATAACGCACGTACGATAGATTCTGAGTAATGAGGTTGTAGATTTTATGATTATAAAGAGATCAGATCAAATCATGATCACAATACTAACGTTAAAAAAACCCGACAGTATATTTTTCCTTTAAATTTGTACGTGGGGATCATCATCACATGCAAGGAGAAAAGACAATCCTTGTGGGCTCTGTAACCGGCTTTCTGCTTTTGTTGTTGAGATGTATGGCCATGATGTTCATGAATTATTAAGTCCTTGCAGGAAGATGATCCGTATATATACGTGCAGCCCCATGTCTTGATCATCATCTCCTTTATTATTATATGTCCTACCATGTCGACTATGATTGTCAATTGACATTCATGTTTTTGCATGAGGAAAGAATGCATTATATGCTAAAAAGCTGGATAGATAGTGATTGATGAGTTGGAACGTCCTGGAAGAAATCATGCTTTCTTTTCATCTCTGTCTTTTGGTAGCTGCTTGGCCGGCATTAATATTTGAGCGCAAGGAAGGAAACCAAGAAACAATGAGAAAAAAATGGAAGAAAAGTTTGGAACTTGGTTGCAGGCCGCCAGGATTGTTGCATATAATATATCATGTTGATCATCTTATTGATAGATCACAGACTGCAAGTGATATTAATGAAGCTGTGGGCATCGATAAAGGAGTCTCAAACATGATTACTATATATTCCCCAAATAAATGAAACATTTTTTTTATGACAGATCAGTTTCTATATATTGGAATATTATTAAACATGCAAGCGATTTAATTCATCGTTTTTTTTTTAAATTATATTAAAACGATCATGAATGTAACGCTGCTACATATCTGAAAAAGGACTTTAATTTGTATGGTTGAGTCTATATATTAAATAAATGTATATAAATATTGGCAGGTTGAGCTGAATATTTAATTCATTGAAACTGATACGTTTATGTACATAGAGGTTACATTTTATTTGAAGTTATGACCAGTTTATAAAGACCATATATCTCAATATTGGGTGACAAATTTAGCCTCTTAAGTATGAAAAGAATTAAATAAATGTAAATCTCAGGAGTTAATCGCAAAAGGAAAGAAAAAAAAAACAATTATTATGAAGTAAATAAATTGTTCATGACATGGGAGTTCATAGAAATAGCAAGAACGTGAAGATGAAAATCATAAATTGGAAAAAGAACAGGGGCTTGTTATTTACACCCCCCATACTTTTAGAATATATCATTCAACCCCCTAAATTTTTATAAAATCAAGAGGGTATTTTCGTCCATAAAAAGATGGACGAGAAGTTCTATATTCCAGCGGGGTTTGAGCCTACGAGGAGGGAGGGAAACCAACTGATCACGGAAAGGAAAGAGAGCAATGAAGAACAAAACAAAGACAGCCAAAGAACAGACGTGCTCCGTTAGATAAACCCTCAGTCACATAGTATTTGTAGTACGAAGAAACTGAATCGTTTCCAATTGGGTTTAGTTCACTGAATCTGATTTGCAGAGAAAAAAAGCTCTTGACGGATAAGGAAAAAATGGGTACGTTGAGAGTGCCAAATGTGGTTCCTTCTGCAGACCAAGACTGTGAGCGACTCAAGAAAGCCTTCGATGGTGTGTCTCCGACTCGCTGTGTGTGTGGTAGTGAGTGCCATGATGTTCTTAATTCTTATGTTATTTCACTCTTGGGATTGTTTTATTTTTCGCTTCAATATGCAATATATGTGATTATGTGTCTATTAATTCATTGCAGTAATCAGAGATGACTGGGACTGAAATACGATGATCTTCATCTCGATATCTCTGTTTTTATAATGTTGAAAATTACGCAATCTAATTTATGCATGATTATGGGATGACTGATGAAATTAATTCAAATAGACATCTAAGCCTTAATCTCAACCAAATTAGAAGACTGAAATCGAATTATGATAATATAATATTGATTATGGTGATTTTCCCCTCTATTCCTTGAATTTCTATCGAAGATTTTTTAGAATTTACTAAGTTATTATCTTTACACCAGTTCTTTTTCTATTTGTTTGTGGATTTCTTGTTTGTCCTTTCAAAGATATGGGGTAGCAGTAGTAAATTAAGGAGTTGCAATATTCATCTGAAATATCTTTTCATGAATGTTTTTGTAAATGGATTGCTTACCATGTTTGTCTTGCTATAATATAGGATGGGGGACGGACGAGAAGGCTGTAATACGGGTATTAGGGTGCAGGACTACAAGCCAAAGGAGGATAATTAAAGACAGATATCAGCAGCTTTACAATGAATCACTCATTGAGCGGCTCCATTCTGAACTTTCTGGCGATTTTGGAGTATGTCTCCTCTTTCCCATCATGTCCCTCATTATCATAAAATAGGAGAAAAAGTTCCAGAAATAATTAACCGAACATGAATTCTTGTTGTTGTTGGGTTTTGTGGTGATGTCATTATGTGTGTGCATGGGAGTGTTTTTTTATGTAAATCGGACAGCGTATGTGCAAACAAGTTTTTAGTGAATGTTGATTGTCAAGATGTAGTAGCTTAATAAAGAAAATCATCATGTTTATATCTAAATCTATTAATTTTGTTAAAATGTCTTGAAGGGATCAACTTTTTTCTTTAATTTGATTTCCATTTACAGTTCCAATTGATAAATAATTTATTACCAAATATATATATATATATATATATATATATATATATATGGACCAATTCAATCACTGCTAGTACATGTTTTCATTTGTATTTTAAGAGAATACGGCGATAGATCATCTGGTTGTACTAACTAGTTTTCAGTTAACTCAAATATCTGCATGGTTGACTTGTTTAAATGCCGAGAAGAAGAAGAAAAAAAGACTAGTTCGAATGAAAAAAAATAAAGGGTTGCTTTTCATCAGCAACTCATTTGGCTCTGAATTTTAATTTAGGATAATTGACAATGGCAGAGGATCTATTCTACAAAACTTTGCTCATATCTTACTATATAGCTGTACTTCTGATTGTTGGGTTTTGCATCTAGACAGGTTAAAAAATGGCTTATAAGGTCAATATGGGTTATTTTGAATTATATTTTTGTTCTAACAAGAGCATGCCATTCCAATAAGCTATTGCGCTCGTATATGTAATTCATATGTTTATATGTAACAATTCCGTCACCTGATGTTGATAGAAAGCAGTGATTTTGTGGACCCAAGATCCTCCGGAAAGGGATGCTAGACTGGCAAAGGATGCATTAAGGATAAAGAAGAAAGGAATCAAACATCTAGAAGTGATAGTTGAGGTAGCATGTGCATCATCTCCTCATCATCTGATGGCAGTCAGGCAGGCCTATTGTTCTCTTTTTGATTGCTCACTTGAAGAGGATATTGCCTCCACTGTTGATATGCCACTCGGAAAGGTAAGGCAACCTCAGTCATACACATAAGAAGCAAACATTTGATGAAATTCAATGCATGAAACTTACTAGGCTCACCCGTTTCATGAAATCTGCCCATGGCATCATATTATAGGGCCAATGTGACATCACAGTCTGTAGGCTAAAGTCAGTCCACTTAGCTTAGTGAAGTTCAATTTTCACGTGTGTACTCAATCGAAATTTGAAATATATTTGATGGTTCATAACGTGGGTTTGTGCAGCTTCTAGCGAGTCTAGTGAGCTCCTACAGGTATGACAAAGAAGTGGTGGATATGTCAGTCGCGAAGTCAGAGGCAGCTACATTACATGAAGCTATCAAAGCAAAGCAATTAGATTGTGATCAAGTTGCATGGATCCTCTGCACAAGGAATTTCTTTCAGCTCAGAGCAACTTTTGACTGTTACAAGCTAAACTATGGAAACCCCATTGACGCGGTCTATCTTGTTCATTAACTAATCAAAAACTATTTGTTGTTTTTTGTTTCAATATCATAACTGGTGTTTCTTGACAGGATATTAAGGGCTGTGGGAATGGAGATTTAGAGTCTCTTTTGAAAATGGTAATTTGGTGCATTGACTCCCCTGAGAAGCATTTTGCAGAGGTAAATTCTTCCCTCCCAACCTAGGAATTTTGAGGCTGCAGATTCTTGTAAATGTTCTTCTGTGTCTATACACATCAGCTTAAAACCTGGCTTGAAATGTAAGACTAGAACCATTTTTTCCCTTTTTTTGTGCGAATCAAATAATACCGAGCTTGGATTTAAAACCTCGCTTCTTACCAAGCAAATTGGTAAGAATGATTCCAGTTTTTTCATGTTCATCTGGCCAAACTTTGCGGTTTCCTTGACGGATGGTCCAATTATCAGTTCCGACATTTAATACGAGAAAGTGAAAGTGAAGTTCCTTTCGGAAACTTCAGCAGAACTTTTCTTCTTTAGTTGCCCATTTTACTTCTCTGAAACCTGGTTGTGCTCTACTTTTCTACGGAATCCCTTTAGGTTTTATTTTGAATATAGTCATCCAAGTGGAATGTTTTAGCATGATCTTTTGAACTGTTTTGGAACTAGCAGTTATCTTTAATACATTCTCCATTGCTTGAGATGTCACCAGGTAATCGGAAACTCGATTATTGGGCTGGGGACAGATGAAGATTCTCTAACAAGAGCAATCGTAAGTCGAGCTGAAATCGACACAATGAAAATCAGAGGGGAGTATTACAACATGTATAATAGCAGCCTTGACAATGCAGTTATTGGTGACACTTCAGGAGACTATAAAAATTTCTTGATGACTTTGCTTGGAGCAAAAATATGAATGATTCTACCTCTACACCACCTGGGTTTGTTTTTATTTCATTCATGACCTTGGATTGCTTATTGGCCTCATTGGAATAAAATTTGTGATGGGTGTGTTACCTGTGGATTAAAGTTGGTTTTTTTATTTTCATTTAATGAGAATCTCTAAGTTTATTGTTTGTACATAACTTGGGAAGACTTTTTCCAAAATGGATATATGACTGTCATGGCTGCAAATCCAGAGATTATTCAGGGTATTACTGTGAACACTTGGGAAATTGTTCATTCAATAGTTAGCATGATGAATAATTTAAACTAATGGGAAATGAAGATTTTAAGTACTCATCTACCGTTCTAACAAATCAAAACTATAGGTAAGAAACAGTAGGTAGAACATTTCAATGATTATGGCATTTTACTGATGAACAAGCATTGAAAATTGAGTATCCTGTTCAATTTTTGTTTCCATTTTTTTTTATCCCCCTCCCCCGCAACAGCCCAAATCCCAAGAAAGAAAAAGAAAAGAAAAGAAAACTAACAATTCGGTTCTATTAAATGCCATCTAAAATGCTATCTATGGCTTCAAAAATGAGAGAGGCCAAATTCTCGTCGACAGCACTAATAACAGTACCTGTTTCACCGATTTCTATCAAAGCCTTCTTAGGATCATGGACATGTACCTTACAAGCTTTCTCCGATCCTTCAACACCCACGCCTTGTTCTACAGATGCATTAATGCCCATCTTTGATAAAATACTCAGAAGCGTTTCCAAATCAGGTTTGCCCCAGTGTAGAAGTGGCCTCCTTTTGGAGGAATTCAACTTCGATGGCTTATTTCCAGAGTGTAACCAGTGCTTGCCATGATCTACCTGCAGCTCTCCCTTTAATCTTGTGATATTCATATTTTCGTGTTTCAAATTTCTCCACTGGAACTGGAAAGCCAAGTCCGTTGCAATTTCTAGTTCTGAACTGTCCTTCAAGCTTGGTATGATTAATGTTTTATTTTCAGAATAATGAAAGACACTGAATGGATTCACATTTGTAAATCTGACCTTCTGCCTCAAATCCTCCGGCAACTATGTAAGAGAACAGAAAATAAAGAACTGATTAGATTAATTAACAAATCCCATATCAAATTAAGAAAATATAGTTTAGCCAAGTTGTGCACTTGTGATCTCAGATACTGATCTACGGTTGAAAGTAAAGATTGTTTGGGTCAGAGGGTTGGATGGTTAAGACTCAGAACAAAACATGGTGAGGATTCAGCTGGTCCTTTTGATTAGTTTTTGGTTGAAGACATTAGCCTTTGGAGGTGCCCAGGTTGCCGATGTGGATGGTGCTGGAGAACAAGAAGGTGGTGAAGCCGAAGAGGATAAGGATTGAGTCCTTGTGGAGCTGCCAGCCATGTGCCGTGCCAGGGTAATCTAGGTCTTCTGCTGTTAGCAGCAGCTGATGCACTCAGTACCCACCTCCCTGCCACTGATACTGTTCCCCTCTCTCTCAAACACATTGTAAATTCATTGTTAGGCAATGACTAGAGGTTAGGTGATAAGCACATGATCTGTAAATAGTTGCTTTCAATGTCCAATCAATTTGATGGAAGGATTGAGTGCGACATTTTGTTGTTTAGGGGAGAAATTGCAAATGACTGTATAGGTTATTAGGTAGACCATGATTAGAAGTGTAGGAGTACCAGTGTAATTTTTGGCTGCAATACATTCAGCAAAGGCAGAATTTTTGGCAATCTGCAAAAAGAATATACAAGTCAAAAAGCAAAAAAAAATTGAAACCAACAGTTAGTTTCAGCAGTCAAGTTCCGCAGTGCAGGGGTGTAAGGCAATTTAAAAATCTTTTGGCCTTAAAATCTGAACAGTTTGCTAGGTGCAAACGAGTTGTATGGCTGTTCAAGATACAGCCCTTTTTAACCTACAAACATCCACTCAATGCCTCTCTTCACACATTACTCATGTTTGTTGGTGCAGGGCCAAACAATAAGATTCTTCCACTGGAACATAACTTGTTAGAAAGGTATTATACTATTATTTAAATCTAATAGGGTATCTTAGTTGTATATGATGCTTATAGGAAAATCTCAGTATATTATTGTGCTTTCAGTTTTTACAAATTTCCATCAAGTACAAAATCAAATTGATGTAGTTAACAACAAAAGCAGTAGATCCAAATAATTCTAGACTCCATTTAGAAGACATGCCCATGTGACACATAATTCAACAAGAATTACTATTTTTAAATATATGCGTATGTAGACATATATATATATATATATATATATATCTCTATAAACACACACAACATGCACAGAAACAAGAGAGAACCCGGGGGGGGGGGGGGGTGGTTGGTGAAATAGCCAATAAGAGTTGAGCAGCTGAGTTTATCCTGGCTAAGTAATGTCAAATTCATCAACACATCACACATGTAGGGTAAAAAAGTAACCCTTACTTTATTCCAGAGAGAAATGAGCACTGAAGAACCTTCATTTCCATTGGCTGGAAAGGCGACAGCGCCCGCTGCACATCCTGTCCACTCTGCATATTGGCCATCCATTTTATGCTTATTAATAAATACATCCCAGTTATCACATATGGTAAAAATCAGTTGCACATACAATTGAGATGATTCAGTGAAATATAACTAGATAAACAAGCCAGCAAAATGATTTTTTATAGTATATTAGCACCTCTAGAACAAGCAAGGAGTTTGGATCCCCCGACCAACGATGAAGCAAATGAACAACTGGACCAAGCCGTAGACACCAGTGAGGACAAAATACGATGCATGGTTCCTGCCAATTAGTTCTATCAGCAAAATGTCAGTTTCAAGTGTTGAACACTGATGACATACCATACAAGTTGGTAAGCAATGCCAAAGTCACCACATAGCAATGTTGATGTGTTACTACTTAAATGGTGTGTGACGAATGTTCCACAAAGGTAAATGATAAGCCAAGAAGAGAAAACACCAAGATAAAATGAAAGAAAAAGGACAGGAGGCTGACTTTGGGGGAGGGGAGTGGAGAAGTAAATTGTGCGCGTGCGCGCACACACACTCAAACCTCTTCAGCAGGACATGGGAATTTTCTCTAACCTTTGGGTTTTATTAGGGAAGACACTCTACTCCACACCTTTTTGATATAGAAAATTAGGTTTATGTGGGTTTTAGGTGTAATTTTATTGCACATTTCTGGCAATTGTATCCCCCTGAATATGACTCCTACAAGCATTATAACAACTCATTTCAGTTTATGGCCGTAAAAAGTTCCAAAGAAGCATTGAGAATGACACCTGGGTCTTGGTTTCAAATAAGACTCATCAGCATAAGGAAATATCTCTGTTTAAATTCTCTACAAAGACATGAGGTTGGTGCAGTGCTACTTTTTAATAGGCTTAAGTTAATACCATTGTAATTGAGCAGGGAACCATAACTTTGTAATTCAGGAGAAAAAAAAAAGAATCAAGTTCTTTTGATAAAAATCTTTCAAAGAGTCTCTATAACATGAACATTAAGAGAAAGAAAGGAGGCTGCATCTTACAAAAGTTTAGGTGAATGAACTGCGGGCAACACGTGAAGCTTGTTATCTTTTATGAGCTCGACATGTGCAAATAAAGGCTCACCGGAGAAAAGCTGCAAAACCTCTCAAGAGAGTAAAATTAGAGCATGCTTGTTATCTGATTTCTAACCCTAGAATGTTGGGCGTCGACAAAAACACAACACAAGCTGCAATCAATAAGCATAAAAATCTGTTTTACCTTTTCTTGCCGCTCTTTGCATAGCCATTCTGGAATGACATTGGTGTATGCCAAGAGTTCTTCAGCTACTGAAGAAATAACATATATAGGAACCTAGAAGACGATTAATAATCTGATTATAAAATAGGAAGCATTAATTGATCACGTCAAGAAGCATGTCCCACTAAAGTAATAAGCCAGGCTTTGACATAAGTTTTGCACATTCTTACTTCTCTTGATTTTTTTATAAGTATTTTTACTTCTCTTGATTGAATATGGTATTTATAAAATAGATTCAAATATTCTATGTTCTGCTATAACTTCTTTTGTAGAGACTAAATGTGTTTTCCCAAAAGGGAAAAAAAGAGTAAATGGCTACCTTCAGAGATGAAGATTCTAGTGAAGCTGATATCTGCTCCAAAAGTTGAATAAAAGTTCCAAGTCGGTTGATGGGAATAAGGACTGAACCACTGGCTTTAAGAGAATCTGTGGCGCAGGAGCATAGATAATATAGTTTCTCCCTTTCTTCCAAATGCTCAGAAGTATTGAGTAATGCTTTGGCAGACTCTTCCCAACTGTTATTTTCAGAGCTACAGAAGTTAATTAAAAAGGCAGAAAGTTTCGATATCAAAGTTAGCAACTGCAAATTTGTCAAAAGAAGGAAATTTAAAAATGTAAATAGCTAAAATACAGCGTCTAATGAAAAACATAGAACCCCTCAAGAAAACTGTCAAATCCAAGCAAAGAGATAAATACCTTAGAGTTGAGAAACTGTCAGTACTTAGAAAAGAGTAACCATCCTCAACACCCTCCGTGGTGTCCAGGGATGATAAATCTGAATATAATACGATATCTTTCCCTTGAAGAGCATGATAATCAAAACTCATCGCATGAGCAGGAACAAAGATAGAGCTTGAAATAAAAGCAATGTCTCTCTTCGGACCATTTATTGACCAATTACAAGTGCCTATTTCTAAACCAGAGCTGAATGCCTTTATGACCAATTTTCCATTATAGCAGACCTCTTCAGCATACCTTAGCGTCTGAACCTTCTGCAAGCAGTCCTTCACGTCAGCTGCACTGATAAATTCCACTTATTACATCATCAAACACAGGAATTTGCTATCTTGCCTTCAATGAAAGTTGAGAATAAGAAATGCACTGGTCTTATGGGAATGTCGACTTTGTTGTTTATTTATAATTTATACAGAAGACAGAGAAACTTGAAAACATCAAACTAGAAAAAGCAGCTGCTCCATGTCAACTGCATCATGGAAGCATCCCTAGATATAGGATTGCCTGAAGGAAGGAAGATCCCAGATTTTATACTAATCACTCATGGAGCTCAACTAACAAGCAGGGGAATTCCCCAACTCGCCAATCAACATAGAAATTGGAAAAAAGACGCTATTGCACCACAAAAATCATTAGGTCAACCTCTTCAATTGAATAGCACCATGAAACAGGTATTGCAATATGAAAAAAACTCAGTCCCAGAGAATTAAATTCATCCGAGAGTCTGAGGTTCCTTTCAGAATCATTTTACCCTTCTTTAAAAGTTGACGGAAAAGTTCTTTGCTTAGATGAGTTGCTTTGCTTAGCAAGGACTTGGTAATAGACTCTTGGATAGACAATGAGATATAAAAAACTAGTTCAAGAAAGATGCAAAGCCAGTATGCCACTAAACATTTCAATCAACAAACAGCTCCATAGACTATCAAATAAAACATCAGTTACCTGTACAAGGGCATCCAACCACCCAGCTCAGCCCCATCTTTGCCTAAAACTACTTCTCTCAATGCAGATGGCCGCAGGTCAAGCTCTTCCTGCTCCATCCAGCGAGGGAAAGTAGACCCCTCAGGTCCATAAAACTGCCTGAACTCCATATGCATTGAAACAAGATCCTCCATCATAAGCTGCCCAAGTCTAGCGGTTACTTCAGTCACATATATCTGGCAAAGTTACCAACCAAAATTAATGCGATCATATCTACAATATTTTTTAAGGCTAAACTAATATCATAGCTGAATACTTCATACCTTAGCAGAAAATCCCTTCATTCGAGTAAGGAATGGTAATCCTAGCATTCCCATTGGGCTCGAAATCAACACAACATCAATGAAAGACACATTCCAAAGGTGCAAATACTTAACAATTTTGTACCAAGGCACTGCACAGATCAAATCATTTGCATCGAGGGGCTTTCCAGTTTTCTGCCTCTTCCAAGTCACACAATCCGAATCCAAAGTACTATAGCGTATACAATCAGAATCCTTTTCATCTACCACATCACGATAACCGATGGGAACAGGAGAAAAGATTGTAAGAGCTGAAAGGTCCAGCGGGCAATCAAACAAGATCCTAAACCCGCATACATTGAGTATGTGGCATGGTGGGAAATGGAAACCCCCACCTTTACTCAAACATGTCTGCATAAAAGGAAGCTTATCAATCCCCTAAACAATATTTTACATGCACATATTCATACAGAGGTATTTATGTATGCAAATTAAAGGTAACTACGCAGAAAGAAACTTACAAATTTCATGGAGATGAAAAGCACGAAAATTTGTCGCTGTAAATACGGCAGACCCTTAACTTCACCCACAAAGATCCTATCCTTCAAAATAAATAAAACCCATTATTTGAAAAAAACCCAACGAACACATTACACTGGGTTGAGGTAGCTTATACATTTGATCAAACACATTAACTACAAGAGAGAGAGAGAGAGAGAGAGAGAGAGAGAGGGAGAGAGAGGGAGAGACAGATTGAAGAAATACCGGGTTGATAGGAGAGGTCAAGAAAATACATGGGTGGTCTTCATCTTCAACGACAACGCCTCTACCTTCTTTAAATCAAGTCTCATTCATTTGCAAGCCAGTGAGCATGGTTCGCTGAATAAAAAATGCTTCAATCGCCAGGTGGTGGGGGGTGGAGAAGCAAGAAACAGAGAGAGAATTTCGAGTTTAAAATGAGAAAAAACGAACTCTATAATGTTTCAGAATTAATTGGAAAGGAATACAGACAGATTTGGTTTTAAAATATGTATATTAAACGTATTGAAAAGAACATATATTTTCATTAGGAATAAAGAGTATTCCAAATCAGAGCAGCCAATGCGCAGCTACATCAGGCGCACACATGATATGTCCGAAACGGTGCGTTTCGTTGAGTGATGAGTGACTGCGTTTCTTTTAGAGAGACGAGATGAGAGAGAGAGCCGCCGGAGAGAGATGATGAGAGAGAGGGGATGTGATACAGCTGATGGTGGTGCGTTTTGCATAAAAAAAAAAAAAAAAATACGCGCGGGGTTATGGAAATGTAGGACTTGTCTGCGCGTGTTTCGCAGATTGGGTCACGAATTGGGCTGCCATTTTTATTGGGCCACCGTACTCATTCCCTATAGATTAGTTCAGGTAACGCTATAGGTAGTTATTGAGGGTTCAGTTTTCGCATATTTTATTTAAAAATAAATAAAAATCACTGTTAAAAAATAATTTTTTTTATATGAGTTTCAAATTTTTATATATATATATATTTTAAAATAAATATGAGAAAATTAAAAATTCCAAGACTGAACAATCAAAATTATTCATATACAAAATAAAGTATTTTATATCTTTTATGAAATTCAAAATCCCTCAGGGTGAATTTGCTTTATAAGAGGTATACATATGTTCAACACATATTTATGTTGTCATTTTATTTTCTTATTTTATTTATTTTTTCTTGTGAGCTCTTCTTACCAGAATTTGTGGCATATAGTGCATTTATAGGCTCGAGTCCTAACCCAATCGACTCCATCTATTCAGTAAGTGCCCTACTTTTCATTGGTAGTTGAATTTCAAAATGTTAATTATCTCCTCTAAAATACTTGGGTATTTTTATTATCGTATCGTTTGAATAGTGAATTAAATTGAGATATGTTGAGTTGAATAAAATATTATTATTTTGAGAATTGAAAAGTTAAATTATTTATTATATTTTTATATAAAAATTTAAAAAAATTATAATAATGATATGAAATGAAATATTTTTACTATTAAACGGAGGCAGCCTGGTTTGCTTTCAAGACTAAAATTTAAAATTTTGAAAATCTCTCATCTCATCATTATAACTTTTCTAAATTTCCACACAAAATAAAATAAATAATTTAATTTTTTTAAATTTAAAATAAAAATAATATTAAAAAATATATTCTAAAAATATATTTTTTAATTTTTTAACTTTATTTTTATTTCATCTCGTCTCGTATCAATACTGCGAGCAGATCCTGTTTATCCTTGTGCAGTCTGTTTTTTTTGTTCATCTGCATTTGATTCTACTGCATTAAATGATGGGTTCTACGTACGTGCTGTGTGCAGAAATCATTGTCCAATCTTACTGTATGTAGACCAGGTACTGTATGAAAATTGAAAGCCGCAAAAATACAACTAAAACTGGAATACGGTTGGGGGGAGCTCATCAATGATGATAGTGGCGTCTGAGCGGCAAATCCGGTGGGCAGGTTACTACTTTTCATCCCCAAACTTCATACTATAAAAGCCGCTATTTAGTGCAGGGTAAGTGCACCGCTTAAACAGCTTCACCATGCTCACGATTATATAAGAGAGAGACCTCTGAAACTCAATGACACCCAGACATTGAAGCAGATTGCAAATTAACTTTTGCAGGTTAAACCCAAAAAGCCATCATCAGGGTTCACTATGAGGACGAAATCCCCATGGCCAGGGGCTCTTCTAGCCTTCTGGGTGTGCTTGTTTGCTTTGAGTTGCCATGTCCAGGCCACCTCAACAGGTACCTTCTTCCTTTTGATGCTTTGACTTATTTGCAGATACTAAGATGCTCAGTTGTCAAGTGCATTATGGTTTAATATTGACATCATCTGCTTTTATAATCCTTGCATATGATGATCTTGTGCATTTGTTTGTGCAGAACTTGGTGTAAACAGTGATGGAAAGCCTCAGAATGTAGAACACAAAGTGGCTGCAGATCTCCACCAAGAAGAAGAGAAATTCAAGAAACCTTTTCTACCACATCCACCAATTTATAAGAAACCATTCCCACCATTTAAGAAACCATTCCCACCGTTTAAGAAACCGTTTTTTAAGAAGTTACATCCACACCCACTTCCAACTTTCAAAAAGCCTCTTCCCCCAAAATTTCCATTTGTTAAGAAACCATTGCTTCTGCCACCAATTCCTGGCTTCAAGAAACCACTTCCACCGCCAATTCCATTTTTTAAGAAGCCATTACCACCACCAATTCCTATTTTCAAGAAGCCATTACTGTCACCAATTCCAATTATCAAGAAGCCTTTTCCACCAAAAATTCCTATTTTCAAGAAGCCATTACTGCCACCAATTCCAATTATCAAGAAGCCATTACCACCACCAATTCCTATTTTCAAGAAGCCATTGCCGCCACCAATTCCAGTTTTCAAGAAGCCACTTCCTCCGAAAATTCCAATCTTTAAGAAGCCACTCCCACCACCAATACCCATTTTCAAGAAGCCGCTTCCTCCGAAAATCCCAATATTTAAGAAACCACTTCCGCCACCGATTCCAGTGTTTAAGAAACCATTACTTCCACCATTTCCTATCGTCAAGAAACCACTTCCACCACCAATTCCGATATTTAAGAAACCTTTTGTCAAGAAGCCTTTGCCTCCAATTCCAGTTTTCGAAAAACCGCTTCCTCCTCATATACCCATTTTCAAGAAGCCTCTTCCCCATCCATTTCCAATCCCCAAGAAGCCACTCCCACCCCCTTTTCCAATTCACAAGCCAATCTTCAAGAAACCCATTCCTTAGAATAATTATTGATCTGGTATCAGTGTAGCTCTACTGTAATAAAGTGAAGACAATGAAGAGAGGGAAGAGTGAATGATTATTAATGTTAATGATTTATATTCATAATGTTATGATCCTGCTGGAAGTTGTAACTATTTATATTTTATACAAATTAGCTCCTTTGGACGACTAAAAAACGTCAATTATGACGACCAAAATGGCCAGGACTTCCATTTTATCTTCGCAATTAATCATTATTGACACTCGCTGGCATGGGCCATAAACTTTCCCTATCACTCATATTTTCTGACTTAGAGGTAAGCAGAAAATTTTCATTGGAGCTATTGATCTAACATTTTGGGATGTTATTAACTCCAAAGCAGAAATCATAGATCTAACTAATACTTTTGCATCGACCACAATGGATGTGGGCAGTGGGATCGCTTTAATCATTCTTGGAAGTCCAGTGCATGTTCTTTAGAAGTGTTATATCAAAAGAAATCTTCTTTGTGATGAAGCGTTTCTCTTCTTTTTCTCATGCTTAACGCTAATAAGGACTTGCATGCATGCGCCAAAATTAACTGGCAAACGGCCCTACAGATATTCTACTTAGCTTTCTTCCCCGGAACCTTTTTTCTTTGAAAAATTGGTGTGTGTATTCCTTTGAAAATGAAAAACTGGTATAAAAGATACTAGAATTGAACTATAAACGTGAATATTTCAAGGGCGCTGGTGCAGGCATGCACATGAAAACTAGCTAGCCGGCCTTTGCACAAATAAAGGCCGTAACTGCGGTGCAGTTGACAATAGAGTAAGCAAGCATACGGGGCGGGAAACCTCTTTAAAAACCTAATCAACCGAGTAAATGCGCGGCTCATGCATGGTAGGTACGTAAGGGCAACTTCTCTCTCTTTCTGTGTCTTCAAGTTCCCACCGCGCGCGTATATGCGTGCATAATGCGAGGCGGAAGTTGTTGGCCTGATTTTATTTTGTTTCCTTTTTCCACTACTCATCATCGCTTTCCTACAATATCTAATTGACATTTGAAAGAGCTAGCACGTACGAATGAATAATGAAACTCAATCATGCATGCAGCTTTACACCGTGTTATGACGTGTTCTTTCTTGTTTCTCTCTCAAATTTATTGAAAGATTCCGTGCATTCGGCTAAAGGACCACCTCTCAGGTAACTAGTTCAACTCTTCCTCTCAACCATTCGATGGGGCCTCTAACTTTCAAAAAAGAAGAAACAAATATTATCAACCTTCTGTATGACTTAGAAGGATATATAAATTGTAATTAATGTAGTAATCTCTAGCTTATTGTAATATAACGTATTTAATACGCTTGGTCTCAATAACACAGAAGGATCCTGGACAAAATTGTTGATGATGAAATAATTCAACATCTTATGTCTAAAGAGTGCGTAGTTTGTTCGAGTAGTTCAGAAGAATGGAGACGGATATAAACAAGCTAGAACTCAGATGGAAATGAAGAAACTAATGGTTGTGTCGAGCTCGATTCTGATTCCAGGAAGTTTACAGGCTGCAAACATGGGGAGCAATATGCATTAATCGCATCCTCGTAGTTAACTTCCATCTGCCTGCTCTTCACATCAAGCTCATCGTTTTCTACAGCATTCTGATAAAAAAACAAATCCGTAATCAGGTTATAGCTGGAATATAACGAATAGATAATGACACACACATACACTCACTACAAGAAAAATAAGTTTTCGTGACCAATTTATTGCAACCAAAAGACTATTTGTAACATTTCGCTGGAATTAACTGGTCGCAAATGAGCAGTTTTCTTGCAGTGACTATGCAACCATTTCATGCTAATGGACCAAGGTTTAGGTGCATCTCCTTCAGGCTCTGGCTCCTATAAATGGGACCAAGGAAATCACGGAATCATAGGAAGTCATTAAAATAACTAAAATACGGTAAGGCCATCCAGAAAGAAGAGCTGGAGCAAGTTTAGACCATCCAGAAACAAAAGTTTTTGAAGCGCAAATTGCAAATTTGAGATGCATCTAAAGGCTAGAAGTCCAGCTTTCTCAACCCACAGAGACAACACAAAGGTGATTAAGAAGTTGCTTATTACAAGACTAAACAAATCTTGCCAAGTTATGGCTGCAGTCTGCAGGAAGATGGACAAGTTACATAAGAGCGACAATAAAATCATAGTGTTAAAAGAAACGACTAATAACACTAATGGCTTCTCAACCCGCACTTTAAGTAATATATATACCTGGACAGGGTAATGGTGGAATGTGGGAAGAAATCGTTTCTTGCAGTACTCATTAAACATCAGGGTGAACAAGAGGAGTGGAATTGTTAATATGGAAGCAGCTGGCTTTGACTTCAGTCCAAAAAGACCAATCATAGTAATTTGCATAAGAATGATCGCAATGACAATATAGAGATGAATGTATGGCCAGTATTGTCCACATGTCTCATACACAGTTTCATATACATCTTCAATCTGCAGAAATTGTCATTATAATCCTTGAAATTGATCATTTAGAGAAATTAACTTGTTAAAAGAGAACCATTATTGAATTTCTAGGTGTATATCAATCCTTGCAATGACAGAAGTAGATGATACTGGTTCCATATGAATGGAAGTGTGGGAATAGTTTTGACTCCAGTCAGGACAATGTTTGATACATTGTAAAGAGCTATACATAGTAAAGGAGGTAACTTGGTTCACAGGGATCTTTCTTTTTTCAGCAAAAAAGCGAGAAGAGAGGAGGAGAAAAATGGGCAGAGTGGCACCTGAAAATTAAAAGGCGGGAGTTGCCATGGTCCCTGTAATGGTAATAAATATTTGATCGTAAAAAACTGCAGAATAAAACTCAAGTAATGGATAATGCCTTTATAGATGATCAAACTTTGTCACAAACAAGAGGCCCATATCATTTAAAAAGAAAAAACAGCAAAACAAATGTACACTTTGCTGCTTTGTCCTAAGGTAGAAAATCAGTTGTTGTATGAAGAACGGGCCTAAATGGAAGTTGTACGGCCATGGCTAAGCAAGTTTCGGACGAAGAGTGAAAAAATAACATATAAAAGTCAACAAAAGCTTTCCTCTTCCTTTTTCTTTCCCCATTTTATGTTTGCTTAGGTTCTAATGACGATCACCTTGACATCGTTAAAGTAATAACACAGCTTGATGGTGAAAGACTAGTCCATGGAAGCATCCAATTACATGTAAAAAGGGTTGAGAAGAGTCAGGTAAGAAATCCAACCTGGTTGACGTAAACAACATAGCCTAGAGAGAAGTAGCCAATAAGAAATGGGAGCAGCAATGGTGCCACAACTGCATATACTGTACCAATCAGTACTGACAATGAGACCATAGGAATAATCCTAAAGTAGGGTAGCGAATATAGATAAGGATTTTTCTTCTTCCCACGGCCAAATGTTATCAATTTTATAACATCCCAAAAGAGTAAGCCAGGCTGAAGAATCTCCAAAGAAAACCCTGAAAGCCCATCTGTTAAGATGTATGTCATGAAGAAATCTGCCTGAAACACAATATATTAGCTGTAAAACAGGTAAGAACAAATCTATTGCAAACATAAAACTTCGGAATAGTTGGAAATAACTTTACAGAGCTTCCAATCTTATACACAATTTCTTTTGAATGTAAAGAAAATTATCATTTTAATGATGCCCTTTCTATTAAAGCTTTTGAAAAAGAAAACTATGTAATAATATAAAGATTATTAAAAAGAGCCAGCAATATGAATAAAGGTTAACAAGCTTACTTGAGCAGAGACAGCACTAGCCAGATGACTAGGAAAATCCTTGGGGTGAGTAAAAGATTCTCCGATTTCATCTAATAAGGACCCTGACAACACGCTCAAAAAGAAAACATTTCCCACAAGAAAATAGAAAACCATGTTGCAAGCTTTAATCTCCTCTTTGCTCTTTGAAATACAACCTGCTGCTTTAGTCATCCCAAGCATTGCAAAGGGGACAATGTATATAAAACCTTTGAGAATGACACTAGGAAGATACCCTGTCAAGATAGAGCTTAAGCCTGGTCTGTTGATAATTAATGCATCAGAGAGGATATTTATCCGATTTGAAAGTCAGCAAACATCATTATATCACACATATCAATGAAAGTTTCATTATATCACACACATCATTATATCTTAGCATGCTTATTCTATTTTAAATTTTCTTCAATCTCTATTGTATAATTTGTATGTAGTCAAATACAAAAAGAAAGACTAGGATGATGAAAAAGAAGGTTGGCATTTGAAAGTGGAATAGCAATAGGATATGCAAGGACAAGAAGTTCGAGAGTTCAAAAGATCAGGGATTCAAAAGTTTGGATGAATAGGGAAACTCTTAAGAAACTAATTTTCAGTAATTCAATGGACAGAAAGGGGTTGGGCATGTGCATGTTTTGTGGGTATGAGAAAGTTTATACACCAGCTCATCTTAAGTGTGACAATATATAAATTTTAAAATGCCAATGAAATCAAAGTGCTCCAAAGATAATAACATAAAAAGGAATAAAAAAAATTTTAAAAATGAAATGAAAAAGCTCAATCTAGTTCCCAGTGGATCTCTTATGAGTTATGTGTATCGAGCAACAGGGAAGAACACCCTAATTTTACATCATGCATGCATCAACTCCTAGTTCACAAAGATCCACTGTGATCCACTATGCATCAACCCTATTCAAAAGTTTGCATGAAGTTTGGAAAATTTTCATCAAACTACTGAGTTAATTGTAGACAAAGTAATCGAGGTGTCAAAGTCATAAGCAGAAAAGATTCCACCAACACTAATCATCTCCAGAAGGAATGGAGCAAGAACGGGGCTCTTACATCAACCGTCTTTAACTAGGAGCAGAGCAAGAGCAGAGTTCCTTACATCAACTGTACAGCCATAGCTGGAGGAAACCATTTCTTTAGTCTCTCAAATCTGGCAATTCCTTGAACAGCAGTGACTGGGATAGCAAAGAAAATCGTAAGAAGTGATGCTGCAAGAACAACCCCGATTTTGTAAAGCCACAATATTCTATAGGGAATCACCAAACTCCTCCAGGATACATCCCTTGGTTCTGGAGCCATTTCAGTGATCCATAGAAGTGGATGCGGGTGCTGCTGAGATTGGGCAGCTAGTGCAGCACCCCACCGAGACTTGAATATAACGAAAGCAACAGGTAACTCCTACAAAAATGGAAGAACTAAGGACATGTAAATTTATGTATCTTCAAAAAATTAAAAAATGCAAATTGTCCCAGAGTTGCCTCAGTTTGCATCCAGGACCTCATAAAAGTATGTGTGGAAATTGCCACATGAACATTTTCAACATAGACATAACGAGAGGTCCTTCAATAGCTATGGTGCCACTGATTTTATCACTTGATTCAAAAAGACAACTCATGATGGATTGGTTTAGCCTATTCACTCTCCTGTTACTGAAGATTCATCTTTTGGTTTCAACCACTCTAAGAAAAGGACCTTTAGGCTACATGAAACCCACCCTATAGCTGCACAATTACCTAAGTAAAACCTTTGTTTCCCAAGTCTACCGTATACCTCTATCAAGCTCAAGCAATCCCCTACATGCTTTACCCAAGTGACCCGAATATAGATAAATGCATGCGTAGCAAAGAGAGATAACACCTTGTGTCCAACCAGTGGTGCTCCCAACTTCCACTAGGCCAATTGAGAATGTCGTGAAAGAAATATATATCAAGACTCCTACCTAGTGGTTTTGTGCTTACCAAGGAATCCAGAAGTACCAAACGTAGCCAAACCATAAGATCCTGGACAACGAATTTAATGATAGCAAATGTAGAAGATGATTAATTTGTATTTCTACTTCACAAAACAAGAAAATGACTCCAGGCAGGGGTTTAACAGATGCTTAATTTTTATCGCAAGTAAAATGACTCCTGGCAGGACAAAGCTACACATGTTAACCAACTACCAAGACAAGAAGTTCAGATTCCAGGAAAGAGTCGGTGGTCCATGATAGAAAGAATACTGCACCAATGGTAAAATGCATCGGAGATGGCATGATTCATACATAAAAGTACTGGACCCAGTTTACACACACACACACACATAGAGAGAGAGAGAGAGAGAGAGAGAGAGAGAGAGAGAGAGAGAGAGAGAGAGAGAGATAAAACAACACTTTTTCCTGGTAGTTTTAATGTAAAGAAGGACAAACTCAAAATGTCATACGTTAAAAAGACATTAATATAAATGCCCATGCCACCCGTGCAGAATTTCATTGTAATTATTGCCACCATCAGAATTACCTTTTGCTTGATTATAATCTCACGCTGTAACTGGCGTATCATTTCGCAGAATACTTGAAGCTTTTCCTGTTGCAAGGATATAGCACATTCTTGAGATGCATCCAAGAGCAAACGTTCTCTCTTATGCTTGTTAGCCATGGGCCTCTCTCTCAAGTCCTCTATCTTTCTTGCAATAGGTTCTGCCTGGCTCTACATGTAATAGAATCTGTAAGAGGTGTCCATCACAAACAGAAAAAAACTAAAGGATATCTCATGTGGGCCTAATTACAGAGAATTTTGAATAGAGCAAGCTCTCATGCAAAAAAGGCTGGAGCTCTACAAACAAGGCTAGAGCTCATTGTCCTGCAGTATGCTTACATCCATGAATAAAAGAGGAAAGTTCCTATGTGTGAAAATTAATATTAAAAACACTATTCATCAACCGTCGTTCATCTCAGATCCTGCTAGTCCAAACTCAGAACTATAATCATGGAATAAGAGCACTGTTCTGAAGGAAAATAACTTAAAACTTTAATCATGGAATAGATTTAGAAAAACGGGGGCTACGGGTCTCAAGAATAGTGAACGCAAGTGCTGACAGTTTACACAGTGAAAATTTCAAGAATTAGCAGTTTCACACTGTTACAACCTTACCAGCAACACCTCAACATCTTTTCCATCGTACAGCATTTGATAAGCATGATAAGTGTAAGGATGATGTTTAGAGAAGAAGTGATCAACATAGCAGCCACGAGTGTTATGTTCTGGGCAAAAGGGAATTTCCCTAACTAGAATAGTAAACTGGTCAGGCCGATGTCTTATCTTCTGAAGTTGTTGAATCCTTTTCACCAAAATCCCATTGTATTCCTGGATTTTTGGAAATTAAAAAAAAAAAAAAAAAATGCAACGTAAGCTTATCTGAAATTGGAAGTCCAAGAACCAACATGACTATTCCAATAATCAGCATCAAAACTCAGACTTGTCAGGAAAGAGTTCAAGGAGTGACAGTTGCTTATACTGTACTGTTGTGCTTGCATTCCTCTAATAAAAATACCCCCATATATCAAGTGCTTCTTCAGAGTGAACAACTAACTATTCAGCTTAGATGTATAACTGCAAACCTCACCTCATATAGTAGGTACAATCCATAGAGAGATATAAACCATAAGCATGAAAAATGCACCCAAAGCCTGCATATTGAAATAGGAAGAAACTTCGGGTAAACAAATTGGTTGTTAATGTCATTTCAGCTTGCAAATAAGTAAATATGCAATGCTAAATCAAAGAAAGTACCTCAAACCAGCAAAACAAGTTACATGAGAATGTTAAACATTTAAATTTTCAGAGTTGTGTACTTATACTTGTGCATCTATACAAGATACATATACGCTTTATCAATTTAAACAATGAGGAAGATTCTTTAGTACTAAATTTACGATTACTTTCTTTTAATAAAACATATTGTTCATCTTAATGTCAGATCTTACAAATGGTATAAATTGAAATATACGGGCAGTTTAGGGTGCAAATTGAATTTTGATAGTTTATGGGTAGTTCATGTGGATAAAGAGTGTAATTTCACCTATTTGTTATTAAATTCATAGTGAAATACGCCAGTCTGGTTCTCATGCTCACTAAGCAAACTTTACCTGTGGTGATACCCCTTGATATGAATATATACCTTAAAAATTACCAAAAATTCCCACTAGATTATTTTACTAACAGGAGAGGAGATCTTCCAAGGATGTCACAAAGGATGAAGGGTGGGTTCAATAAACAAAAGAGGGGGCAAAAGATGAGTTGGTGTGACTAAAGAACAGAGGTAACCGGTCGGCTATTAAGACTGGCAGTAAGGAATCCACAACCAAATGGTAGGCTGGACTTCATCAAAGTTCTATTATATGTGGTCTTGCCTTCCTCTGGTTGAGTCCCAGTTACAACAAGGGTGGCCCCATCACAAATTGTAATGATGAAAGATTCCAAAAGTTAGTGCTACTTTTGACAACTTGCATTCGCACCATTTGATCTAAGAAAATGACCTTTCCAGCCTTATTCAAGTAAAGGGGTGGGTTTGGTTTTTTCATAGGCTCAAATGATATCTTACACATAAAGTGGTTTGCTAAAATTCTCTAGCCGAGGTTACATGGTCAACTATAGCCAAATGTTGAACGATGCCAAGTAGCAGGAGAAAAAAGGCTACGGAATGTTTCCTTTAAGCCAATCTGACAAAATGTTCCTTCACTTCTAGCATTAGAGCCACAAGTTATTTCAGTATTTTCTCATGATATAGCATGCATGCCATGACTCTGGAGCATGGGGTTGGAAAAAAAAACAAACAAACGTTTTCCCCCAAAAGAACTCGGGGAAAGGTGTTGCCATGCCAGGTGCGCGAATTTACTTCATGCCAGTCTTTGTGAATGGTTTCATGCGCAAGATTAAGAGAATCTCACCTGTTGGAACCTGGACTAATGTTAGATATTGTAAAAGAATCCATGGAATGATAGCTTCGATATAAGCCATCCTGGCCATTGTAATTAACTGGGATAAGTACAGCCAGTCCAACAAGAGAGCATACCACAAAGAATTTGATGCTGCAAAAGAAGCACATTTAGAATATATGAAGAGCATCGATCCTTGTCAAGAAATGTTTGGAAACCTTCTGCAGTGTGCAAAGAATTGTTTATAGGTAAAATCATTTCATATATTTTTGCAAGAATATCATGGCATCAATTTCTAAGTAGCCGCCGCATTCATTTCTACAATGCCCGACATAACAGCATTTGGTCAAAGACGCGCACGCACGCACACACTAGAACACTGAACAAAAACAATAGATCTAATCATAACAATCGAGATTCTACTCATTTTTCTATAAAACACAGCCTACCATATTTTCGTTTCTGCAATGGAAAACTGCACAAATCACCGTTTAGACATGAGCATGGAACATAATATAGAAAAGCCTGAAGACATCATGTTTTAAAAGCCATTGAATAAGCTTCTTTTTTTTCCCTTGAACTATAAATTGCAGAAGGATGGATCGTCATTCTCAGCACCTGAAGGCTGAAATATTCATTAGTCCTTGATTAATGCAGGAAGAGTTGAGGTCTCTCTTTTAATTTCTTATTTTGCAAGGCAACAGGTGGGGAATTTGAACCTTGGTACTCCAGGTAAGAAACCAAGGCTTATGTCATCTGGGACAGAGGCCACTGGCAAGAGTTGAGGTCTGATCATTAGTTGAATAGATCAACTAATTCTGTGACAAATTCTATTCCCACCCAAGTTTATACGATGAACATCTCAATATTATTATTCGTAATCATAGAAATCCAGTACCATAATATTATACAAAACTATGGTAAATAGTATCAGGGGTATTCCCATGAGTCCATGACAATATCTTAGGCAGTAACTGCGAGTTCACGTAAAGAAATAAAAGAACTTGAAAAAACTGACCCGAATTTAAAGAGTCTGATAATGACAAGAGCGTCGAGGCCCCCGGTTTCGAGGATTTCGTCTTCGGTAACGCGAAAAGCGCGTGGAATCCAGGAAACGGAAGGGAAGAAACGATGGATTGAGAGAGAGTGATGGAAGTGAATGTTGTGACCTTTCGAGAGACGACTAGCGTAGTATATGGGAGCGTTTGAGGGTTGTTTCTTGAGGATAGAGAAGAGAGAGAGAACAACAAAGGCCAAGCCTATGTTAATGGCAGCCGAAGCAAACAAGCTCTGAGGATTCATTTTCACACAAATACACGACAGAGATAGAGAAAAGAGATCTCTGTACATGGCAACAGAGTAAAACAGAGAGAGAGAGAGAGGTTGCCACCTTAGGTGGTACGTGGCGGAGGTACATGAAAGTACGAAGTTAGGATTAATCAAGCTCCTTGTCTCCTTTCATGTTACTGTATTTTTATTTTTCACTTTGTTATTTATTATTTCTACACACTATATTTTTTTTAAAAGAAATTATTTTTATTCTTCTTAAATTAATTAAATTCTTCTATTCATCATCTATATATTACACATTTCATAAAAAAAAAATTAAAAATATGTGGTATGAGATGATGATGAATAAAAATTTTCTTTTATTTTTAAAAAATGACTTTTGGAAATTTATTTTTAAAAAATATTAAGATATCAATCTCAATAACCTCATAAATTAATTTGCATTTAATTCGCATGTATTTATATGCGTAATTGAAAGTTTTGAATTAGCATTGAATACAAAATTTAGAAAGAAAAATGTTGCTCTTGATTTTAGATTTTTTTTTTTCATGATTTTTATCTTTAATCATCTTTACTTTCAATGAGGATTCAAAAAAAGTTATTTATCTTCCCTTCCAATGTCCTTTTTTTTAATCTAAATAAACGTTTTTTTTTTTATAGTTTATTCGTACTCAATGGTGTGAATTGTGAATTTCATATAAATATTAAAGATAATATACACCTACAACTATTTTATAATTAATTTACAATTTATTTTAAATCAACCAATAAAATTGTGACACTTCATTAAAACATAATTTCAATTTTATTTAATTACTTTTCATTTTAAATAAAACAATAAACTAGTTATAAACTAATTATAAGCTTATCATTTTCCATATTTCAAAGATTTGAAAGCAAACTTTTCCCAAAAAGAAAAGCATCCATCCCAATTCCCACCTCATTTGGAATGGATGGGTGATTCCATACTCCTTTCGGCTTCCCTTTTTGCGTTTCCTTTTCAAAACTCTACTGCTTTATAACTCAAATCCAACACTCGAAAAGAAAGACATGTTTTTCTAGAAGAGCATGATGAACCTTTTTTTGCCTTGGAAATGTGGAGGATGCTTTTGTGGGCCATGGCCCATATGTTCACTGGGTATGTTTTAGTTTAGAGTAATGTTAAGAGAAAATTCACTATAGCAGTGCACACTTTACACTCACTGCGTGATTGCTTTTAGTTGATTGTTCCCAGCACTCACTTGAAAAGATGTGTGGTCTTAGATGATGTCACATCATGTGTATAAAATGGATACTCCCAATAATAGCTTCTATCTATATTTATTCTTTTAGTTTATATTTATTAGAGCATACACATTTTTTTTTTCTAAATTTTAACTAAAAATTATATTTTTTTATATATATATTTTAATTTTATTCATATTTACAAAACTTTCTACATCCAACTCTTGCACTCCCTATTTTTTTCTTTATTCTATTAAAATAATCTTTCTCTCTTTTTTTATTATTTTTTTTTCACTCCCCTTTACAATCTTAACTACTTACTATTTTTTTTTAAAAAAAAAATTATGAACTATTATTCTCTAATGAATATTTTAAACAAAAGTTTTTTTTTTTTTTGCGGGTATGATACTATTTTTAAAATTATTACGCTTTTAAGAATAATATAAATTTTTTCTCAAAATTCGCATTTTCCAACCGTAATATTTTGTAGCGGTTAAATTTTAAAAATTAGTAGAGAATTAAAATATTTAATTAAATTCAGAAAAAAATTAAAAATATATAAATTGAAATCGTATATAGCAGTGTGAAAAATAGAAACGTATGTTTGTTAATAAAAATTAGTTAAATTTTTAATCAAAATGACTTAATTAATATTGTTGAAAGATATAAAAGTATTATCTACCTCACATTAACAAAAATAAGAAACGTTGATTTTTATGATATAGTTTATAGTTTGTAAGAAAGAGCAGGAATAATAAACATATATGTTTAAATAAATATAAGCGTCATATTTTATACAATTATGTTTTAAATGAGAGGTATTTTTATATAATATTTTATAAAAATAACATTATTTTATAAAAATATCTTTATTTTATAATATTATTATGCATTATATAATTATAATGTATACTATAATAAATAGGAAGTCGGATGGAAACGGTCTTATATGTACTATCGACTTATAAATATAATAAAATAAATCAAATTATATAGATGATATTTGTACAGAGAATAGAATTGGTTAAATTCACATGAGATTATTGAAATCCACCCGCCGGGTTAACACCCAGCCCAGGCCCCACACCAATCGAGACTCAACCGGCCGAAGTATCGTTGACCTGGGAAACCAGTCGGCATCTAGCTTGTTTGAATACGTGAAAATAAAATGGGAACAACAAGCAAGTGGACGAGATAAAAGAACCAAAAGAAAACAGTGAAGAGAGAGAAGAAGGAAGATCCTTGACTTCGTCTTCCCTGATTGAAATGGCCGAAGAAGAGGATGATATTGATAAACTGTACGTTGTATATTTTAATCATGTCAATGAAATGGTCAAAGCCGACTGACACTGACTCGCCGTATAACCTTCTCCATATGTTACCAAACCGCAAAACTCCAACGACCCCTCTCAACACCTCACTCTCTCTCTCTCTCTCGCTCTGTTTTTTATATTTCTGACTCGGCAAGAACGGGGACAAACAAGAACGAGTGCAAGTCTTGGTCTTTCCTTTGGCTTTGGTTTGATTCCTTTTTTCTTGTTCTCGGGTCTAAGACGTAGAGGTGGATGCACAATCTTTGGAGTCTCAGTCGGTCAGAGAACCAGTCTTTCTTGCATTTGCACTGCAGATTCATTTCCTTCTGATTATCTCTCTCTCTCTCTCGGTCGGTCGGTCTCTGGTTTTCTTTCTCTCTGCTGTTGAATTCTGTTTGCTCTTTGATATTTCTATCTATATATACTCTCTTTATATTCCGATTCTCTTCTATATAATTCTTCATAAATTGGATCTCTCTCTGTACCTGTATATCTCTCTCTGTCTCTCACTTCCCTTTCCTTTGCATACTTCACTAATTCGGTAAATTTTTTCCTCTCCTTATTGTATCTGTTTCTGTCACACATACGCTTTTTGTTTAATTTCTGAGCTCTTTTATCGGAGTGATTAAGTTCTTCGTCTTCATCTTCTTTTTCAATCTATATGTTACATAAAGAAATGAACAATATCGATGGTAGAAGCTTTTCAGAGCTCATGTCGGAACTGATGACGTATGCCGACGAGGTTGTCTCTCTGTCAAAAGAGCCTGGCACCGAAAGAGAGACTTCCACTCAGTTTGCACTGCTGGTTGGGAAATTTTCTCCATTTCTGGATGAACTAGGGGGGAATAATAAGTTCATGGAGAGGTCAACGATTCGAAAAGCAGTGGAATCCCTTGAGAGAGAGCTTAAACTCTCTCAGGCCTTGATCCAAAGTCCCAATCCGAAATCTGTTAAGCGTGTGGAGGAAATAATTGATAATCTTGGGCGGTCGCTAGGCCTTTTGCTCTTCGCTAGTCTTGAACTGTCTACAGATTTTAAAGACAAGATTGGGGAGCTACAAAAGGATTTGATTAATGCAAGGTTTACTCCGAATTCGAGTCCAACTTCCAGTCGGGGATCAGAGTTTGTTAGTGAGTTAAAAATGGAGAGTGAAATTATTGAGGAGAGAACTACTCTTGATATTGGTGATGTTGCGTTGCAGCTTAAGTATGGCAATGATGAAGAATTTAAATTTGCGGTTTGGGGATTGAATGAGTTGATTGGAAGTGGAAACGTTAGTCATGAAATGATCAGTGAAGAAGGGATCATTCCAATTTTGTTTAACCGTTTAGGTTCAAGCAAGCAGGACAATAGATCGACTGTAATTCAATTAATACGAAGACTGGCTTTAGAGAGTGATGACAACAAGGTATATATATATGTGAAACTACTGGTTTTCTGTTTCCTTGAATACAAAAACTGCAAATTTGGTATGTTTCTAATCAATTAAAGTGTACAGGAGAAGGTGGCGGATGCTGGATATTTATCAATGCTGGTGAAGTCTTTGACACGGGACGTGGAAGAAAGGAGGGAAGCTGTGGGGCTGTTGCTAGATCTCTCAGATCTCACAGCAGTTAAGCGGCGCCTCGGCAGAATTCAAGGTTGCATTGTTTTGCTGGTTGCGATGCTAAATGGGGATGATCCCATTGCTGCCCGCAATGCAGGGAAGCTGTTAAATGCCCTTTCAAGTAATACTCAGAATGCGCTTCATATGGCCGAGGCCGGTTACTTCAAGCCACTAGTGCAGTACCTGCAGGAAGGTGATTACGAAGCCCTGTGCTTGAATGCGCGATTTTAGTTGTGTAGTTTGATGTTCTGCATTTTAGCTTGGTTTAGTGTGAATTGGTGTTTGCAATGAGCTAGCTGCAAGAAATTCGAAGATTGCTTGACGAGCCATATGCTTCAAACTTTGGGTTTCATCTACAAAACATGAGTCTGTAATTTGAGTGGAGGGTCTTATGACTCCCATTCTCAAAAAGATTTCAATTTTAAGGAGTACACGAAAGTTAAAGATAAACCAGTGAAGCATTCGGTCGTAAAGGCACAAGGTCAATGGATTTGTAAACTTTTGATATGGCTGTAAAAGCATAATCAGAGGGGATCAACCAGGAGGATATACCTACTGAATTGTACATTTTCTGAAAGAAAAAACATTTGCTGAATACACTACCGTATAACTATATGCTTATACCATCCATATACATCAATCAACACATTTGTCAGGTTATAAAAGTTGGGTTTATCTGATTAAATCTTCTGGTGATATATCCGCAGGTTCTGACATGAGTAAGATTCTCATGGCAACAGCACTCTCAAGAATGGAGATCACAGATCAGTGTAGAGCTTCCCTTGGAGAAGATGGGGCGATTGAACCCCTTGTTAACATGTTCAATTCAGGGAAACTAGAATCTAAATTGTCAGCTTTAAGTGCATTGCAAAATTTATCTGTCTTGACAGAAAACATCCAACGCTTGGTCCGTTCAGGCATAGTGGTGCCTCTTCTTCAGCTTCTCTTTTCTGTGACTTCTGTGCTCATGACTCTTCGGGAGCCAGCATCGGCAATTCTTGCAAGGATAGCTCAGTCAGAATCTATTCTTTTTAACCAAGATGTGGCTCAGCAGATGCTCTCACTTTTAAATCTTTCGAGTCCAGTAATTCAGTGTCATCTCTTACAAGCACTCAACAGCATTTCTGCCCATTCAAGTGCGGCTAAAGTTAGAAGAAAGATGAAGGAAAATGGTGCAATTCAACTTCTACTACCCTTTCTGATGGAAAGTAGCACAAAAATCAGGAGTGGGGCCTTAAATTTGATTTACACACTCTCTAAAGGTTTACCAGAAGACTTAACCGAACAGCTTGGAGAAGCCCATATTCACATCATTGTCAATATCATCTCATCATCAACATCCAAGAATGAACAAGCTGCAGCCGTTGGCATACTCAGCAATCTTCCCATTAGTGATAAAAAAGCAACAGATATACTTAAGAAGGAAAAACTGCTGCCTATTTTGGTCTCCATTATGAGTTCCAATGCAACTTCAACACCCACAACATGCTGGTTAGTGGAGAGTGTTGCAGGTGTATTAATCAGGTTCACAAACCCTTGTGATAAGAAATTACAGCACCTCGCCGTGGAACACGGGGTTATTCCTCTGCTTGTGAAATTGCTCTCAAGTGAGTCACCAGTTGCAAAATGCAGAGCTGCAACCTCACTTGCTCAGTTATCACAAAATACACTCTCCCTTAGAAAGTCAAGAAAGTCTAGGTGGTTGTGTGTTCCTCCTTCTGCAGACGCATTTTGTGAAGTTCATGATGGCTACTGCTTTGTTAACAGCACATTTTGTTTGGTCAAGGCAGGTGCTATATCCCCACTTGTCCAAATATTGGAAGGTAACGATAGGCAAGCAGATGACGATAGGCAAGCAGATGAAGCTGTGCTCAGTGCCCTTGCAACCCTCTTGCAAGATGAGATTTGGGAGAATGGAAGTAAATGCATAGCAAAAGTGTCAGGCATTCAAGCCATCATAAAAGTTTTAGAATCAGGGAACGTAAAGGCTCAGGAGAAAGCACTATGGATATTGGAGAGGATTTTTGGGGTGGACGAATGCAGAGAACAGCATGGGGAATCTGCTCAGGTGGTGCTTATCGATTTAGCACAGAATGGGGATCCTAGGTTAAAACCAACAATTGCAAAATTATTGGCGCAGCTTGAGCTCTTGCAGACTCAGTCTAGTTACTTTTGAGACAATCCATTACATGTAAGCTAGACGATGCCTCGGATTTTGTTTCATAGAAATTTCTTGTAAGTAATCCTTCATACATTACATTTTGTTCCTCACAGTACATATGATGAAAAGAGGAGTGTGGTGCCGTTATTTGGCTAGATTATATGCTGTTTAGGAAAGGTGAATATTCCTACTACCTGTTCTTTGTGATATTTCTTGTCTATATCCATATTACTAAAAAAAGAAATTGTGCATTTTTTGCAGTTTCAATCTTTATAAAGTATTTGACACTAGTAAATCCATAAATGGTCTGAGCAACGTTTGTGTATGAGAGAGAGATTATATTAAAAGCCCAAACATTAATTCAAAAGTCCTAAAATTGTTAGATACTAATTTGATTAGACTTTTAACCCTAAGAATCATAACATTCTACAACACTTCCAAACTTGACGTCCACGACGGCCCACTCTATTAACACTAACTCGATAGTAGCCATTTCTCTTTTGACGACTTCACTCATCTATCAGTATTCAATGACTTAACACTATATTCATACATAATACAAAAGCATTTTAATCCAACCTATTAGTCGCTCCCTCAGTGACTCACCCCCTCACTGACTTGAACTCATGACATAATCCCTACTCTGATAACAATTGTTAAAGATCCAACTATTAATCCAAAAGCCAACTATTGGATACTAATTTGATTAGACTTTTAACCTTAAGAATCATAACAGATAACATCTTCAACCATTAACAAAAACATGTTAAAGTTACCAAAAAAAGGGCTGAAACCCGATACAGGATGATTTTACTTGCAACGAATGCATTGTTTAGACAGTACAGGAGACGAAAATTTTTCAACAAATACAGCGCTGTACAACTAATACATACTCTGGTAAGCAGAATACATTTTTTCTCTCTTCCAGATGAGGGAGCCACAGAGCACTCTCTCAAGGAGTTTTGTTTCAGAGCGTCAGGAGTAAATTCTAATTCCCACGACAATTCTCTCAAACACCAATAAACGATGTCATGGAACCAGGTAGACTAGCCTGAGACCAAAGTTAGGGCAAAGCATTCCCCGGTTGGCATCGATTGGCGCAAAGCTGAATCAAGAGATCTTTTATGGGTACAAAAATCCCAGATAAGAGAACCCTTGAGAGAAGGGCTATTAAATACACTACTCTTCCATTGTGGTTCCCTCATTTGAGTTGCTTTCAGGTAGTGGGTCACTCTCATCGTCTCCACTAACCTCCTTATCTACCTCCCCGTTCGAATTCACAAGCGGAACATCCCCATTTTGGCCATTAATAAGGCCATCCATCTTTGTATCCTCTTCCATGCTGCTTTCATCTGGCATATCCCCGGCTGCGCCATTGACAGCTTTCGGTATATCAGTGTCCACAGAATGATACATGGGTGTTGAATTCTGTTGGCCATTTTGCACCTCATGTGCACCCGGGTAGGCCATATAATGATCAAATTGGGGCCTCGTGTACTGTTCCTGACATCAAATAAATTTTATATTGTCAACTTCAGAATTCAGCTACACAAATACAATTGAAGTTCTTCTGATAAAACTAAAGTAAAAAGTTCTTCCTAATTGATCAAATCAGTGCCTTGTGCACTGACAACAGAAGTTTATCATGAGGGAAATGGTAGCATACCTGATACCTCCAGTTAAAAATGCTAATCATCTCATCAACACTGCTGACAAGATGGATAGGTCCAGTATCTTCAACATGGCGTTCTGTATATGATGTGATCTCATTCAAATTAAGGGCAAGGTGGTCAGGTCTCTGAAGCAGAAGTTGAAATGTAGGCTGCAATTCATAGCATTGTTCAAACAGAGAACGGCGGCAAAACACATACAGACCAAGTCGGGCACGAGACATGGCAACAACCAATCTTCTAACATCACGAAGGTGACCAACAAAGCGAGTACGCACAAGAGACAGCAATATAAAATCATTCTGCTGACCTTGAAACTTATCAACAGTTGTAACCTGAAAAGAAAAAAATAAGGACAACTGTAATATAATGTTGCGATGATAGGGTCAAGACTCAAGACTCTGGAGGTTCTAATATAAAGAGATTTCGTGGAATAAATGGGTAATTATGGCTTTAAAGGGTCTTCCTGGTTTTACACAGGTCTTCCTTAGTTTTAAATGGCATTCGGAAGCCCTATAATTGACACTGCTGGATCTCATTTCTGGCCTCCTCCAAAAGGGTTGTTAAGAATTTCAGATCTAACCTAGGCAATCATCAGCAATTGAAACTTCACCCCAGGATGGTTAGGGTTGATTGTTTATTCCCAGGAATTTTAATGGGTGAAACCATCAAGTGGAAGAACCCAACTATACCTTGCTATTGGACATGCAAGCTTGTCACAAACCGAACATGGTAATGTTAACATCATGACCCACTATTTAACTGCTAGTATATCAGCAAATTCTAATGTAATAATGTACCTTGCTGGGTGGACCGATGAAATCATACGGAACACATCTTCTATTGATAACATCACGGATCAAAAGTTTCTGGCCATTGTATGTCGTCAAGATGGATATCTTATTAGCAGGGTAACCTAGCAATCGCATGTACATATAGACACTAACAACATATTCAGCTTCTCCCTCGTTTTGATAGAACCAAGGAGAAGGGGCAGTCTCCCCTCTCCCGAGGTAATCGGGCACATCAATTAACTGATAATCATAGGAGAAGCCAGCATTTGCCCTATGAAAGATTGCTTCCTCCTTTACATAAGGAAGGTCTCCCAAACCCCTGTACCTCCAGTTATAAAGTTTGGCAATACTTGGCCTAGCTCTACCCTGGGCATTGAGCTCAATATAAGGAATGCCCAGACGAACAAACCTTGTAAATAGGCTCTGATCCATGTGACTGTACTTTTGGAAAGCCATATTCTTCACAACCGGAGGCAACTGGTGATGATCACCAATCAGAATGCAGCGTTTAAGTCGCGCATAACCATCTTCTTGCCTCTGAAGCAACATCGGGATAAAGGTCTCAATCTCCAATATTTGGGCACTTTCTTCCATCAACAAATTGTCATACTTAAAACCTAACTGAAGAAAATCTTTCCTCTTTAGAGCTGCATGAGTGCAAGTCATTGCAACAATCTTTGCTTGCTTGGTCATTAGATAGTTCGCACGGTCAGCCGTTGACTTGAGCAATTCAAATGCCCTACACTCTTCAAGCTCTTGAAACATAGTCTTAAGATGGCGAAAACACCCCTTTGCTGCTCTCATGTCTTTCTCAAATGAATCACCGGTAAGAACCTGATGTGGTGTGTTGGAGAAATACTCCTTAAAGGGGAAGCGGTCTTTAATAAATGTCGGTTTATCTTCATTTTCTGCACAAGCAGCCAGGAATTGTTCCCAGCGCGAGTATACATGAAGCAACCAAAAGTATCCAGCCGTTTCACAAGTATAACCTACATCCTCAGGCAGTTGGAGAGATCTCGCCAGCCTCTCCACTTCACTAAGCAATTCTAACCGTCGAACAAGCATTGCATTTACACGGCCTTGCCTGCTGAAGTCGAGATCGGTCGCTAGCTCTTGCTCACCTTGACCAAGTCGAAGAAGATATCGTGCAGGTACATCCCTCTGAAACAGTAAACAGAATTTTGCATTAAAATCTATTTAACAAGAGCAAAAAAAGGGTAAAATTACAAGCTTAACTACTAGACAAGCAAAATCATTCAAAGAGTGAAAGGGGGCAGAGGCAGTTATCATCCCAAAGGGACAACCCATCCACACCTGCATTATCTTCTCAAAAAGATCATTCAGAGCCTGATTTGAGTGAGTAATAATTAATGTTCGCTGAGAAGGACAATTGTGATAAAGAACATTCAGGACTTGTACAGCTGTATCAGTCTTTCCTGTACCAGGTGGACCCACGACCATTGTCAGTCCAGGCTGAATACCAGAGATGATTGCTCCAATCTGTGTAACAGAGAAGATTGTTAAGAACTGAGTGAGAGTAATACATCAGAGAACACCAATAAATAGATAAATATAAGATAAAGGACCTGATTGAGAAAGTTAAAGATCAAAAATAAAGAAGAAATACGAGTTATAAAGGCAAGGTCCACTGGTTAATTTAGTCAACAAGCAAGTTTCCCATTCAAACTTGATTTCATGCAGCTGATTCTAAGCAATTGTGACATGACACAAAAGTAGAACTTGAAGGACTGCAGCCAATAGTAGAAGATTTGGGAGCATCAGAAGAGTTTTTCTTTTTTGAAGTAATCAAAGGTTTATTTTTTGATCAGTAATTGAAGGCTTTATTAAAAAATGCAGCATAAATAACCCACGTACACGGGTAGTATTCGAGTAAGTCAGATAAGATTTAAACACAAATAACACTTTGGCAATTAAAGAGAAGAGAAGCATATCGCCAGAAAAGATTAAAGATGATAACACTTTAAAATAAAAATACTAGTAGCATAGCACCTGTGTACTTGTCAAAAAAAAAAAGCATAGCACCTGTGTAGGTGTAAATCTAACTGAGTTCTGTTTTGGCTGATCCTGGGGATAAGGACCTGGATCAGGCGCAGTGTATGTCTCAACAGTGAGTTTTTCTTTCTCAGAATCAGCATCTGCCTTATTGGCATCATTTGCTGAATCAACGGCAGACATCTTTTTCACTGGGAGGGCATGAATGCCACCTTTCAGCATCCTGGGAAGACTAATTCGGAAAGGAGGCCTCGGATGCAAATTTTCACTCCCATCTGGATTTACAAAACAGACCTATATAGACAGAAGAACCAGGTAGTGTTTAAGTCACATTTATTGTTCACAATGCATAACATCTAGAATTGGTAATTAATGATCTCACATCATCAAAAATAAATACAAATAAGAACCTGATAATCTGGAAAACTCTCCTTCAAATGGTCAGCATCAAGAAAAGTATCTTTGAAATCTACTGTTTCCAAAATATCAGGCATATTAGTCCATTGTGCTGCAGAAGGATTCCCATAGCCCAAAAAAATGTTGTGTAGCCAGTCAGGAACAATACAATATTCATTCATAAGATCTCTTATGGATTCTAAAATAGCTTTGAAGTTGTTTTCTTTAGGCTTCCTTCTCATCAATATATGAAATGTCCCATAAACATCATCTGCACCTTTCTCTGCAATATTGCTGACATCCATGTGGTATTGTGCTGTATCTAAAGCAACAGTTACAGTTCTCAGTTCCCCTTTTGGTGGCTTCCACTCATCTCGTTTAATTCTTCCTGTGAAATCATTCATGAGAGTTCCCTCCTCGTCACGAACCTCAATAATCTCACATCCCCTCACATATTGAAGGCCAAGCCTTTGTGGCACACTTGCCTTGGCGGCTTCTTCTGCAGTTAGAGGCTCAAATGAAGGGCGAATCGAAAGTAAAAATAGAACATCATGTTCTTTAAGGGCATTCCATTCTGATCTTATTTGGGCTCTATAACTGGAAACACTAAAAGTGACTTTGGCAGTAACAGACGATGGCTTGACTTCTCCAATGTTTGGCTGCTTTACCTCAGTGATCTTAAATTCTTTAATTGGCACAGCCATTCTTGACCAACCACGAAAAGAAGTGTCTCCTTCATTATTAATGTACGCAAGGAGATGGGGTACAGCTTCCTGAATATCCTCACGGATCTCATACGTTGATTCAAGACGGAAGAGATTGAAATTTCTCAGAAGATAATCATGAAGTGTTAGGAATTGTAAATTAAGCTTAGGAAGAGCCAGGCAACCTTCGCCTGAGTAATTTATGCTTGGTACAAGGCTTTCATCCCACATAATCTGCTCATTTGGGTAAAGTGGGAGAGCATTTATAGCTTCTTTTTGAGATTGTTGTTTCTCGAAAAAGGAGACCATGACTTCAATCAGAAAATCAACCCTTTCTGACCAGGGGTCTTCATCTGAGATCAGCTTGAGCTGCATAAGGGAAACAATGTCAGCTATAGTAACAGTCCACTAAGTTTGCCCAAGAAAGAGTTACAGAAGAATAAATTCCGTACTTCTTCAAATGCCAATATAAGGATTTCATGATTAAGAAACAAAACTGCTAAATTTAATTCATTTATAACTGCATTGCCAGTAAGCCAGAAATTGAACCCAGTTGCACTATATATCCAGAAACATTAAAGATTATAGTCAACGAATACTTTTTTTTATATAAGTAAACTCAAAAAATACTTGTAACCCACTTAAGACTCAGCACATACATTAGAGATTATAGTATTAATTTGCAACCTTTGTGCACCAAAAAATCAATGTACAGGAAATAACTAGTTATAAAGAGCAACACTCTGACACCCCCAACCCAAAATATATAAAAAACAAACCTAATGAGAAAAGGCAAAGCTGTACATCTTTCTTCCAAAATATGGGAAGGCATCTCCCAAAAACTCCGGCACCAAAAAGTATCATCAATTCCCCTCACTGTTGTGCTATAGAATCATGTTAATGCAAACCACAAACCACTAATGTTGTGGAGTCTTTACACAATGAAAATGCATAGGAAATAACAAACGAAGGTCAACCATATTTAAGGTGACACTATGGAAGACTGCAAGCATCACCAAAGTCAGATGCTATAACTTTGTGACTCATGATTAATCAGAGTTGAAAGAGTGATGATTCATGAGAATAATCAGTAACAAAATAACCTCTGCATCAATAGATGACAGAAACAGAGGCCTTAAAACAAAACCATCAAGAAACAACAATTGTAAACTCCATGCAAAAGGTCAATAAGAATATCTGTACAAGGCAATATGGAATAAATCATCCATTTACAGACCTTGCAGCAAATCAAATCCTTCAGCTCTCCAGGAGAAAGCACGGACAACTTCTTAGAAAGATCAGCACGCTTGTGAATGGCACCAACGTTAGCCAATGCAAGCTCTTGCAACTAAAAGCACCAAAGAAAATTGTGACATCTACAAAATTCATTCGAGCCAGATAATTTTTCCCAGCATTTATTAACAAAAAGGAGGAATTTGACAAATTCCAGACACTTATGATTGTCTTATTAGAAACACACCTTGGGAATCTTCTTAAATGCAAGAAGCTGAAAAGATTGAAAGCGGTCATAATGAGACTGGAGGACCTCATCATCTGTCAGTTGTGTCCCAACATGATCATTAATCTCAAATTTCTCATAGAACTGCAGCAAATCGACCAATTGTGCAAAGAGTTTCCCCTTCTGATGTCGATAGAGAGCACTTAAATGGCACTTGGGAACAACAGCAACATCAGCAACAAGAGGCCTCAAGTACCTTATTCCCCATAAAAGAAATAGAGAAAAAAAATTATTTAACATGTTTTTTTATATAAAAAAACATAAACATGGAATAAGAAAATCAGTTGACCAAAGCATTTCCACCTTTCATAGTTAGAAGCATATTTCCCTAAGCAAAAAAAAAAAAAAAAAAAACCTATTCTGACAAAAAGATTTTTTTTTTTTTTGATAAGTAATAATATGGCTGGCTGGAACTAAAGAAACCAGTGTCACAATGAGAAGATAGAGAGGAGATTAGCTAGCTGGAAAAAGATTTATTTATCAAAAGGGGGTAGAATTACTTTGATTAAAAGTACTTTGTCTAACCTTCCCACTTATTTTCTCTCTCTTTTTCCCTTACCTGCGGGAGTAGCTAAAAGAATCGAGAAAATCTTCAGGAATTTCTTATGGGACAGTATTGGGGAGGAAAAAAAATTGCACTTGGTGAGCTGGAATAAAGTTTGTGCCCCGGTGTCATGTGGGGGTTTGGGAATTAGGAATTTAAAGCTTTGCAATAAGGCTCTTCTTGGGAAGTGGCTTTGGAGGTACAACAAAGAAAGTAAGGCATTATGGAGGCAGATTGTGGATGCCAAATATGGAAGGATGAGGGGGAATTGGTGTACTAACGAAGTTAAAGGGGCGCTTATCAATAATATTAATTTCAAAGTGGGGAAAGGGGCTAATATTTTTTTCTGGCATGATGTTTGGTGTGGGGATTCAGCTCTTAAATCTATTTATCCTAATCTCTTTAGAATAGCTAGAAACAAAGGGGCTGCAGTGGCTGAATTGTATCAGATCTCTAATAATCTTCTGCACTGGAATGTGGATTTTAATAGAGAATTACAGGATTGGGAAGTGTGTGAAGCTGCTGATTTATTTGCAAAGTTATATGATATGAAGATCGATCAGAATAGGGAGGATAGGCTGCTGTGGATACATGACTATAATTCCAGATTTTCAGTGCGATCTTACTACAAGGTGTTAAATAGTCATGGTGATTCAGCATACCCCTGGAAATGTACCTGGAAAACAAAGGTCCCTAGTAAAGTTGCATTCTTCTGTTGGTTGGTGTCACTTGAGAAAATTTTAACCATAGATAATTTGAGGAAAAGAGGATTATTTGTAATTGATTGGTGTTTTATGTGTAAAAAAGATGGTGAATCTGTTAATCATCTTTTTCTCCATTGTTAGTTTGTGACAGCTTTGTGGAATGAGATACTTGCAAGGGTTGGCATTGTTTGGGTTATGCCATTGCGAGTGGTGGATTTGTTGGCTAGTTGGCATGGTTCAGCGGGTTGCAGAGGCAGTGCAGAATTTCGGAGGATGATCCCCTTGTGTTTGTTTTGGTGTTTATGGTTAGAGAGAAACGGGAGGTGTTTCGATGATCGTGAACGTACTATGGGGGAATTTAGGGATTTTTTCTTTAGCTCTTTTAAGTTTTTGGGTGAAGAACCTTGCAAGGGATGGGAATACTTGTAATGTTGTGTTTTAGTTTTGTTTTACTTTAGCTTGTATTTAGGTATAATCACTTGTATACTTCCTGTGTACTTGGTTATGCCTATTTACTTGGAATAAAATTTCTTATTACCTATAAAAAAAAAAAGGAAAAAATCAAAACCACGGTAATGTGTGTTGGAGATCAAAACAGGCAAAGGTACCTTTATCGCCTTTCTTAGGGGTGTGATTGGTCTGGTCTAGCCCAGGGTAAAAAAACCCCACCTCAAGACTAGACCGAAAACCGAATTTCCCTACTTTCTTGGATCGAGACTAACCGATTCCTTAATCGGTCTGGTCCGGACTGACTGAAAATGGTCGGTCCAGTCGGTTTTTTCGATTAGGACCAAAATTCTTATACCCCTAGCCTTTCTACTTACTTTTTTTATAAGTTAAAAAATATTTTTAAGGTGCAGGCTTGCAGCCTTACCTTCTTGTTGGCAGTTGGCTCAAAAGATCAATAAGAAATTCCATAAACCTCTCGCAGTACAAAACACAGGCATCATCAACATGCTCCAATCCAATGGCATCAATTACGTCATCATCTTTAATGCACTGTTGCTGGGGGAAAACCCCTGAATCAAGTACCTGGTACAAATTAAAAAACTTAAACCATAAATACCTTGAGCAACAACAATTATAGATCAAACAACTACTTCTAAAATTTATTGCACAATAAAACCTCCAGAAATTCTTCAATAAATTTTCTCAAGAATTTCACTTCAAGCTTGGTTGCGGGGTTATAAAGCTCCCCTTGCTTTGTTGCCTCCTTAGCCTCTCTCTTTATCATTCTTTTCCATTTCTTTATCAGATCCGTATTAAGACAAAGTTCCATCTACAGAGAAGAGAAGCAGATTTACTAAGTCACGTCAAGCATATATGACATAAACTCCAGCCCGGAAAAAGATTTAAGCCAAAGCATACATCATACCTGAAAACGGCCATATGACAGACCATGCCAGGATTGCAAACTTGCTAATCTCAAAACGGTCTCGCTAACAACCTCATCTTCCAAACTCTGTTACAAAATTTGTTCAATAATCAAGAGAGAAGCAAGAACCACTCATATGTGCATGCATGTACATGTATGCTAGTGTATTATACATATAGGCAGGCATGTGTCCACGTGTATGAACAAGTCAAGCATGTAGCAATCATGATGGTTTCTTGAGTGTCTACTTGAAGTTAGGTAGCTTTATATTACTTATAATCATTAAATAAGTATATTTTATACAGCTCTACCAAGAAGAATCAATCGCATGTATGCTTTATAAGAGTGTCTAAAGTTTACTTCTTTGCATTGAAAATATGGTAATTTTTTATATAAGGAGGAGGGGAGGGGGGGAGGGGAGGCGGCTGGTGGCCTCGTTTCGAAAAACACATTCGGTTGGTAGTTGGAGAGGGTAATCGAATCAGTTTTTGGCGGGATGTGTGGTGTGGAGAACATGCATTGGAAGGACTTTTCCGGCTCTCTATTGTATTGCAGCTAATAGGGAGGCTTCAGTGGCGGATATGCAGCTTTTTTCCCATGGCGCTCACCAGTGGAATGTACTTTTTAATAGAGACTTTCATGATTGGGAATTATCTAGTGTATCAAATTTTTTCAGTCTACTATATTCCATTGGGACTCCTACGGTACAACGCAACAAATTGAAGTGGAGGTACAAGGATCACAAGAAATGCACGGTTAAGGCGTACTATAAAATCTTGTCAACACAGGATCTTACTCCGTTTCCTTGGAAGAATATTTGGAGGTCTCAAGTGCCTTCTAAAGTAGCCTTTTTTGTATGGAATGCTGCTCTTGGGAAGATCTTGATCACAGACAATTTGAGGAAGAGGGGATGTATTGTGATGGATTGGTGTTCTATGTGTAAAAAGCATGGAGAATTTGTGGATCATCTCTTATTGCACTATGAGGTAACAAGGATGTTGTGGGATGAGATCTTTCAAAGGGTTGATATTGCTTGGGTTATGCCTTTGAGGGTGGTGGATTTGTTGGGGTGTTGGAGGAAGATGCAAGGTTGTCACCAAGTGGTAGCCGTGTGGAAGATGATCCCGTTGTGCATCATGTGGTGTATTTGGTCGGAACGGAATGTGCGATGCTTTGAAGACAAGGAACGCACTATGGCGGAGCTGAAGAATTTTTTCTTTCACACCTTAATGCTTTGGTTTTCTGCTGTTTTACTAAATGGGAACAATGTTTATGATTTTTTGTATTTAAGTTATCACTCTTAGAATGTACTTAGGGGTCTTTCTGTATATTTCCTGTGTACAAGGGCTATGCCTACTTCATTCATATCAATAATATTTATCTCTTACTTATCAAAAAAAAAAAGTACGGTGATTTCAGGCTCCAAAGATTGAACTTCAATAATTTACTCGAAGACTGGATAATATTTGGTACTTCAAGTAAATAAAGGCAGCTTGTTAAAAAAAGGACATCGTGATCTAATGGGATATTTGAAAATAGTTTATGTTAATGGCATGGAACCTCACCAAGGCAAGGCCCTTTGGACCCACCCTTTGGAGTAAACCCAGGATACATGGTCCCATCCACCAGAACTGTCAGGTAATCCAAGGAACTGCTAGTTAGGGATCAAATCCGAGGTGTATGAGTCTTCAGCTCATTCCAAGCCCATCCATTAACCACTAGTTTGCACCCTAACAGGTGTATATCATTCTATATCACATGCATTCTAATATGGTGCATTCAATCAGATCATAAAATAGGAAGCTAGAATACCTGAAATGCATTGATCATGAAGACCAAGTAATTTGTCTTCTCTGCTATGCTTAATTCTCTTCCCTACAATTACATTTGAAATGTTAGAGATTCAATCAGAAATTAAAAAATTGCCACAAGTTTATCACATAATCAAATGATTATGGACAAAAGTAAACACACACAACCCCATTACAGTGAATTAAGATATTTATCAGTTGAAAATTCCCAGTGAACAGCAGGACCATAAGATAGTTTGTGACCATTACTTATTTGAGCAATGTGGATAGATATACTAGATTATGGGACTGTAGACACTACACAATCATTTTAAGCCACAGACAAGTGCTGCGAAAACCAAGGTCATCATGATAGAAATAAAAATCCTAAATCCATGCTGCAGTATCACTTAACTAAACAGATTAACTAATAATGACATAAAGAACAACGTGAAATAATACTAAAGCAGGTAGCATTGCTTAGAACCAGTACTAAGGTGCAATATAAGTCTTAAAAGCAGAAAAAATACCAAGTGGTCAAGACTATAGCAGTAAAAGATTTTTTTTCAAACTATCTGAAAATCCAACCAGATGGTGCGGGCTGCTGGAAAAGCAAAAGAAACTGTTGAGTTCTTACAAATTATAGACAAGATTAAAGAATACGGCACTAAAGACACCCAGCTTTCGATAAGAGTTTACATCGTACCTACCTATCCAAAAGATTTTACATGGTACCCGAAGATGAAGATGTAGTGTAGAAAAGAAACGGTAGGCTTTGACAATAATGATGAGCAGTTCAATCAAGCATCTGATAACTTGAATACAAGAAATATTCAGATGATAAACGCCATCTAAGTTCATAACACTGACATCAACAGAGCATTAAGAATGTGAGGCTTGGACACATTTGGAGGTCCCCACAATTGCATAAAACTGTAAACCGATCGCTTGATTCCAAACCTAGCTTTCCACAGAATGTTGAAGTCCTTTAACAAGAACGACTTAGTAAGTTAGTATGGCCATTTAAAAAAAAAAAGGGACAAACCTCCTTCAGCCGAAGAACTCGCTCGAGGAATCCCTTGAACACATCTTTCCGATCATAAAAGCATACCCAAGCAGCCACGTTCTCCCGAAACTACGAGTTCAAAAGGTAATCTTGTGAGCTAATCATAGCGTGCAATACATTCCCTCTTCCCTTTCATCGGAATATAATACTTCTCTGCGCATTCATTCCCTCACACTTAACCCACTAACAAAACAAAACAAACTTCAGAATCTTACCTTCTCATTCACCATGATTATCATCGACATCACGTGCTCGAACGTCGCTGTTTCGGGGTCGAAATTCGGCCATAGATAGTTCTCCAGGTACTGGCTGACCTCCAGGATCATCACCCTCTGCAACGGAACGGGCTTTCTCCCACTTTTCACCAACAGCTCTGTCTCGTAGATCTCCTTGACCAGCTCGGGGTCGAACTGCTTGTCGGGCTTTGAGCCGCCGCCGGCTTTTGACCAATTAGCCGCCGCGATCTTAGTGAGACGGTCCCGCTGTATCTCCGATAGAGTTATCGTGCTCGGGAGCGCCGCGCCAGGCTTTGGCTCCGCCGGCTTATCAGCCGGTGTTTCCACCGGGTACTCCGCTACACGGTGCCGCTTGAAGTCGTACGCGCCGGTTCCGTACACTTTCGTCATCGTGAACAAGTCAGTCGGAAACTAATACCCCCCAAAAAAAAAACTGGCTTCAGATATGTAGGGTTTTGTATTGCGAAACGAAATGCGCAAAAATCGAGGGTCTTGAAATTAAAGGCTACGAATCTTAAATCAGGGTTTTGAATTGAGCTCCTAATAAGAGGAAAAGAGTGATAAACCCTAACCCTAGAGAGCAGGGGGTTCTACTTCAGAGTAAATTTTCAGTGGACGTTATGGTTTTTTTTTTTCAAAAATAATAATTTGATAAATCTGAGAGGCGGTGTGTCAACGGGAAATTGGGGACGGGATCAGAGATTGGGGCGAAGGAAAACGATTCGGGTTTGATCTATGGGCTGGACCCGACCCCTTCTTTAACAAAATCCCGTCTCGCCGAGGGCCCAAGGGATTACACATTTAAATTACACATTTAAATAATAATTTAAACTCGTATTTCAAATTATTAAAATTAATATATTACACATTTAAATTACCAAAAAAAAAAAAAAATTGTATTTTACACTTCTGCTCAATTTCGGATTATTATCATAAATAAAATAAAAAAATTATGAATAGTTTAAAGATGTAGCATATTAAAATCAATTTTAATAATTAAGGATAAGATGTATAAAACTTTTGTTAACCTACTCCTAACAAATTTAATTATTCCTAAATTTTCTCTTCTTTTTTAAATATTTTCCATATATATATTTTTTAAATATTTCCCAAATGCTTAGATCCAACATATATGGACGTATGTCAAGAAATATGCTATATTGCTATTGAAAATATTAAGAGTAATGTTATGAATAAGTTCTGAATCTAAAACAGAGTTTATTGTCTTGACCATCTGATCATTTCTGGGCAGAAAGATTTTGCTTTCTACACACATCAAAACTGTCTTCTGTTGGGTAATATCCGTTCTCATTAGATGCACTTGTTTTAATCTAAAAGTGAAAACCCTAATAGATTTAGTTTATATACAATACAATATATATAAACTTCAGATTTTACAACTGTTTTTTTATGGGGTGAAAAAACTTGCAGACTTCTCAGTATTTTATTGATTAATCAGAAATGTTCTCAAGGAAGACAGCCCTCAACCAATCAAAAATCTGTTAAACCGAAAAACCTTCCCTTATCTAACAGTAACTGAAAAACCAGACCCTCTCAATTCCCAACACTCACAAACCCATTAACTTCCAACGCCAACCCACCATGGGCTCTCTTCAACCATCTTGGCTCTCTGCCCTCAATACCATGAACGCTATCTCTCCCTCAAAACCTACTCTCTTCTCCCCCTCCACGAATTTCAGCATATCCCATTCGTTCAAGCCGTTGAAGCAGCCTTTCTCTGTGAACTCATCCAATGCTGAATCTTCCGAACCCGTTCCACCAAACTCACCGGAAAGCACCCCGGATGCGAAACTGGGTGCTGTTGACCCTGTGAAGCTAGCGTTTGAAAAGGCCAAGGCTTATAAGAAGGAGGTAAAATCGAAACTGGTTTCGGAAGTTGAGCAGAACCCAGTTGAGGATTCTGGCGTCGGTGGTGGGACTAGGGAAGTTCCGGTCTCGGTTAAGGTTGCAATGGAAAAGGCAAAAGAGTATAACAAGAGTAAAGGAGTTGTGAGTAGTGGCACGAAGGGTGGAGAAGGCGACGCAATTCCATCTTCTATTTTCGAAAGTCGAGGTATTGAGATAAAGCGGGAATGGCCCGTTTTCATTTTCTGATTGATTGGTTGGCACATCCAAAGACGCAAAACAAGTACTGGTGTTACCCTAATTATATCGAGACTTTTGTTTTGTTAATTGTTTTTTATATATTATTTATTAGCTTAGCACACAAAATGTTGTTACTGATCCTGTATGATTCTTGGTTGATTGCAAGTTTATGATTTTTGTTCAAGAATGATTTAGTTGGACGAGTGACTTGAGCTAAATTTGGTTTTTTGCATTTATTTTAAGGATTGAACGGAGGAAAGGGGGGGAGTCTGGGAAATGGGACTGTGGAGAAGACGGTTAATAAGAAGGGAGAACTTTCAGTTTCCAGCATTGATTTTATGGGGCTTAACTTCGCGGATAAGAAGAGCAGCAGGGGACTGCCACCTGGGCTGGTTCCTGTTTCAGATTCTTTCCCAGAAGAAGACTTGACTGATGTGGAGTTTATTGTTGGGGATGCTAGCAAGTTTGAAGACACAACCGCATCACAGCTTGAGCAACCTCAGGAACATGATTCGAATCTTTACAAGCCAAAGGTTTCTTCATGGGGAGTCTTTCCTAGACCAGGAAATATCTCAAGAACGGTATGTTAATTGCCATCACAACTGATGTTGGAGTAGTGAATTGATATATTTTTGTCAAGATTTTTGGTGGGCATATTTGCTGAATAAGTCATCATCATAGATATGCATTTTATTTTAGAATATCATTTGTCGTTTACTTTTCTTGGGATTTTGATTCTGCCTTTTAGGGTTACAACCTTCTTAAGCTCACAAGCACAAGCATGCAAAAGTTACTTTGATAGATATTTCCTTTTTGCTCTTGGTTAGTTCGGTGGTGGAAGAGTTATACGCCCTGGCGAGGTGCTTGAAACGGCTGAAGAGAAAGATGCTAAAGAAGCACGTACAAGAGAGTTACTCGCTGCCTACAAGAGTAAAACTGGCTTAAAAATTGATCCAAAGTTAAAATCTGAATGTCAGGAGGTATGTTAATAGTATGTTATTATTCTTGAATTAATGTTGAAAGTGTTTTCAGATGAGGAATTATAATTTTCTTTTAGAAATTTTTAAATATGATTGGTTTTTGTCATGTTCTAAGATCTTTTTTCATACAAATTCTTGAACTAAGAATTATGTGCTTACTTACTCATCGTTTTGATGAATCAATGATTTTCTAGTTAATATGGCCCTATGGGTACTGGAAATTGAACTTTAAAGTTATGCTTGATATTTAATATCTAAACTAAAATTTTATAGTTTCTGTGTAGTTATTATGAGTATTGGAATTGAGCTTCACCCTTTTTGTTATGTTAATCCGTTAACTACCTTCAAATGCATCTTTTACACAGTTCTTTGTAACTGTAATGCATTTTCATTCAGTGAACTGATTATGTTTACAGGCATTAAAGGATGGAGACTCGTTAATGAATCTTGGAAAGCTCAAGGAAGCATTACCCTACTACGAAAAGGTCATGGAAAAATTACCATTCCAGGTGATATGGTGTTTAAACTATTCGAGCTGCTTGTGTATTTGGGATAAAATAATACTCCTATGTATATTTTGACTGTGATATCAATCCAGTGATACTTTTCTAGCTTTTCTTCTATATCTTCCAGCCATCTTCAGGAAGGTTTCATCTCATCTCTAATAAAATTAGCTGTTTTTGCCTAGATGTTTGTGAGATTGATTAAATAATCCATCATTTTAATGTCACATAAAAAATCTATTATACCTTCATGTACATATTAGATGAAAGTGAACAATTTCCAGTCAGGATATGAATTTTTACCTTTATCTCTCCCGTTTTTCTTTTAATTGGTTTCTTTAGAAGTAACAATATCTGAATGTTCTGTATTTCATTTCATGCATATAATTTTTGCAGAGTGAGCTTCATGGGCTAGCTGCTTTGCAGTGGTCTATTTGTCAAGACTCCCTCAGTAGGTATATCTGTCATTTGAGAATTAACTGGAAGTGGAGAATCCTCATGGCATCCCTTAACATGGCATGATACTGAATTTGTTCTTTGTCAATATTCTCAATAGATCTTGAATCATTTGCAAGCATCAGAGCGTATGTGACTAATTATGAGTTATTTTTGGTTAGTTGATTATTCACCATTTATCACAGTACTTAAATGCTTGGGACAACTAGTTACTAGTTAAGTCTTCCACATATTGTAGTTGAATCTGGCTTCCTACGTGAGAATGTTAGAATATTGTTTAAATGACCGTACCAAATAAGGTATTTGAGAGTGCGATTCTAAATAGGATGACTAGCTATGAAAATCTTCTCGCTGCTCAGTATTTTTAGAGGTTTTACTTTTCTATGTCAGAAAAGGTATTGTTGTGTCGGAATCAACATTGTAATTTCAGTGGATAATTGTTATTAAGGCTGATGACAAAGAGAAAGAAGTAAGAGATTTTAAATCAAATATTGAATTGATTGAATGAGAAAAGAGTACTAGATGGTCTCAGACTTATTTTCATTTGGCCTGATATTAAAGGATAATAAAAGTGGAATTATTAAAATCAGAGAGTCAACCTTTGATCACTCTGATCCTTCCCAAGGCAGAGTACATGGGATTCTGCTCTTGAGTTGTATGGGAGTTGAATTTTAATGCGCATAACAAAGGATGAGGTTCACCTGCATCTGTCACTATTGCCGGGTTTTCCCAAGGCTACGTACCACTGATTCTAACAGGTTGTTAGATACATCAAAATCCATTTGCCTAGCTTGTTAGCTGCTGCATGAGTTGAGACCTGTTAGGTAACAACGCATGTTAGATTGAATATGTAGCCTGTTGACAAGCAGAGGCAAAATACTGAGTGATATTAACTTTCTATTGTTCACTTGATGATTATTAAACAGTGGTAATGGTTGACAGGCCAAATGAGGCTCGATCAATGTATGAGAAGCTTCAGTCTCACCCAAATGTGCAAGTAAGCAAGAAAGCAAGACAATTCATGTTCAGCTTTCAGGTAACTACCGATTTACTGTCTGTATTTATGGGTGAAGAGTCAAAGTTACTGAAAGGTTTAAATCTAACATGGCAGTGTTAATAATGAAATGTAACTTATGTCAATGCTATTCTGTGTGGGCATTTTTTTTTCCTGATCATGGCAAGATTATAGTTTTCAAGTTTAAATTTCCCACCACCAATGAGAAATAGTTCTAGACATATTATGGGGATTTTCTAGAATTGGTCACACATAACAAGGTATATTCACTTTTCTTTTTTCCTGTTTCTATCTAATAGTCATTGTCAAATTACAACTCTAACAGGCCATGGAGATGATGAAGTTCACAACAAGCACGCCTTTTTATCTGAAGAATGCAGGTTACCAGAATTTTTTTGAGGCATTTATTGAAAAGAAATCAAACTATCCCCTAAAAGAAGTTGAGTTTGAAGAGGGTGGTCTGAATCAAGTTCTCCCATATATTATTTTTCTAGTTTCTCCCATTTTTGCCTTATTAATTATTGTTGTACAAAAGAGAATATAAATTGAGTATACAGTCTACTAGGAAATGAATAGAAAATACGTATGTCTCTCAACAACAAAAATAAATGAAGGAACGGTTTATCTGTAACTATTCTCTCTTGTGATTCCTTAATGGTATATATCTCTAACTATTCTTTCAGTTCATGGTATCACTAATCATGTGGTTGATTTAACAGAAAGAATATTTTCCATGAACTCCCATGTACCGGACTGTAACACTACCCTTCCTCATGGGGGAGCAATTGTCAGGTTGAGCTGACAAAAGGTTTTGGGGGATGGAGGTAACCCTCAAACTGGGGCAAGAATCTCTCACATGATATTCATTCATCACTAGAACACAAGTGGTCCATTCACTATTCAATGGTCTTTAAAAAAATTTCAATCAGCTAAAATGTGGTCCAACTGGGTTAAAAAGAATTATCTAGAAAAGTAGAGTTTTTTCTTTTTGTTCTCTTGGATGAGTACAGAAATAGCAGTTGGTGTTTAGTTGGGGATACCTTTCCTGCTAAGTGCTAATCAAAGCAAAAGATTATGCTGCATTATATGCATGATGACATCTGTAAAACACAGTAAGGTTATGAGTAGTTTCTCCACATGATCTAAAAGACTGCAACTTAAGATTGTACACAGGAGGAAAAGGGATAGTCCTTTGTAAATTTTTTTTATTCAGTTAAAACAGTAAAAGAAAGTAAAACAACCATGATATTGGAGTGCATGCTTGTAATAATGTAGTAAAAATATTCAAACTTTTTCAATCATTTGGGGTTTGCTAACGATTTCTACTTACTCCGTTAATGATGCCATCGATAATGAACTAATGAAGCAGAACATTTTGGGGAATGCTGCATATATGGAAGCCATCTATCTAATCTCACCAACTATGCTAATTAATTAATCTGCAGAAAAAGTAGCAGTGATTGGCAAAGTTTCAACCCTGGAGCAATCATCAGTGCCATGCTTTTCATTGCACATAACCCCGCAATAATCTTCTGTTTATTGTGCTGATCAGATAGAAATAAGATAAGAGAGAAAATAGCGAAGAATGCACTTGAACAATATTCTCATGTCCCAGATTTTTTTTTTTTTTTTCCTTTTTAAAGATTTAGGACGCAATCCGATGACAAAATGCCAATATCCACCGCAAAATAAATATATATATATATATATATTATATGTTGTAATAAGTTGAATTTTATTATCCTTTTTCCATCCTTAACTTGTGGATTGATCACTGCTCATTAGTTTTCATTAAAGAAGAAAGACATACTTTTATTACAAAAAAGTTTCTTGATGATTCCAGGTAATTTCTCACGCACCAAACAAAAGTAGATTCCCAATAAGATCCTTGTCTTTAATTTACCAAAGTTAATTGCTTTCTAATATATATTACTTAAAGATGCAACATGTAACATCATATAAAGCTAGGCACTCTCACTCACTCTCTTTTTTCTTCCTTTTGATAAAGTAGGTATGATATTGTGCCTTGTTTCTTGGTAAAAGGCCCAAATATCAATATTATTTTGCTCAGTTTCAGGTTTCATAAATCAACTATATATTAACCTATTAAGGTACTTAACTATCATTTCAAAGGATGAATAAATAGATTGCGGCCATATTTGTTGGTACAACCCAAAACACCAAGGACCCATTAATGTTCAGATAGAGATGGACCAGGACGACCATAGTCTTTGGCTCTCTTTGATCTCTCCTTTTTTCATGGGGGAGCAAGACAATGGAAAATGGGATTGTCTTGGGAGAATTTGGCAGCAATAGGATGAGCATCCGACACTTGAGGAATTGGAGAGCTGTGTTTCCATTTGCAGCTCACGTGGTGCCATGATAACTTGCACTAAGTGCTGTTTCATACGTTCAAAAGAAGCCAAAACTCATTCATATCTGCATTATTCTTAACCACTCCTTGATTCAAAGTGTTATAACCTTATCATTGCATGAGAGACTTTTGGACTAGATCTCTCTCTCTCTCCCTCCGACATTTCTTTTCTAGTTAAACATGAAAACCTTCTTCATGATAAGGGGAAAAAAAAAAAAAAAAATCAATGGACTGGAGCTGTTTATGCTATCCCGGCCAATTGACAAATTAAAGCTAGCTTGGAAATAAACAAGCAGATAATTCGTACGTTTTGGTTCAGACGGACCCATTAATGCTTAATGATCATGATTGAGCTTGGAAGTGGACGAGTTCATGTTCCTTGTTTATTACGTATGAAAAAGTAATGGTTTTCATGTGTTCATTCATCAAAAAGTTAAAAAGAAAAAGAAAATGAAAAAGTGTTTTCATTGATCAAATGTCTGTCTAAAGATTATAAAAAAGAGAGAGGAAACTAAATTGTACGCTACGTTATTTTTTGATCTGCTTCTTTTTCAACGAGCAATTACTATATTAATTATATACGTACAAATGCACCTTACTATTTTTTTTCCTTTTTTTGGGCAATGCTTAATAGTATTGTTTTTCTTGAATATCTTTTTTCTATAATACCACTTTAAATACCCACTAAAGGCAGGTTTTGGGCATGTGATGAGATATAAAATTCTCGTATAATTTTATTTTATCTCTACAAAATTTTTAAACATTATAACTTTTTCAAATTTTTAAATTAAAAACAATTTCAACTTTTTCAAATTTCAAATTTCAAATAATATTATAAAACTATATTTTTATAATATTTTAATTTAATAATATTTTTTATTCAATTTTTTCTCTCTCATTTCTCAAAACTCAAAAAATACTCGACTTAAACTATCTAACTACTATTTACAAACTATCTTATTCTACCATTCACAAAATTCTCATTTCATCTCTCTTCAAACTTGTTTGCTCATGGACAAAAATGCGTAGGGCCTACAATATAGGCAACTTGAATGCATGTCTTAGTTTTGATGATAAAATATCATTCATTATAGACAAAATAGGTTTCAAATTATGAAATACAGATTATAAAGGGTTCAGTTCCGATGAGTTTGATTAGGTGAGTTTTCCCTACAGAAGAAAAATTTAGATTTCCACCCTTTTTGAACAGTGATAGTTGGACGATAAATATCATCCTTCACTTTAACTTAGTTTTGATTTAGAGGCGTAATACGCAGTATCTTGACACTTCTGGCCATATCTTTACACAGTATCTTGACACTTCTAATATCTTGACACGTCTATTTATTCAACCAAATATGATAATTAGTTGAATGAATTGATGGTTCATCGTGTATTACTTCGAGTTATTAATGTGAGTGATGGGGTAATCTAACCTATCTCACAACAAATCTAAACCTACCCGAGGTTGGTTAATTGAGTGAATCTACCAAGCTGGGGTAGTTTGAAATTTGAGTATTTAACTTATGAATGTTCAGGTTCCAAAGGGCAAACAAACACTAGGGTATTAAAAAAGTCATTTAATGTCCATTAAAAATGGCTCTTTTAAAAAAAAGAAATAAAAATTAGAAATTTGCAATGAATTGAGCATATATATATATATATATATATATATATATATATAATGAATAATGCTACCATGTCTTATTTTACTTTCTCATTTTGACTTTTTATGTATTTAATTTTTTTTATATTTTTTTCTTTTACTCACTAATCAAGAGAGTGACAATTAGTTTTTTTTTTATTTTTTTAAAATATTAAAAAATATGAATAAAAAAAATTACCTAGAGGACACGCCAACGATCACTGCAGCCGGCACCCTAGCAGCACTCTATAGTCTATATACACCAGAAGAATTGGATGGTGGCATGTCCTGAGGGTGGGCCCGTTCATATATTTTTCCTTGTGCTGTATTATATGCTTTCCGTTGGGAGCAGGGAAGAGGAGCGTCTGCATAAAATGGACCATCGGCCCGGAGTAGGGCCCACTGGCAGCCCATTATCGCCGACCACTCCGCTTGTCTTTTTTAAAGTGCTACCGCCCAATCTTTATTCTGCACTTTCTCGGCCGAAAAAAGTCAATTCCATATTAATTTGTAAAATTACTATACCACCACTACCAGCATCACTTCAAAAATATAAATAAAAATCTATAATGGAGATTTCAAATCCCAAATACCTATTTTCTATTAATTATTAAGAAAAAGTGCAGTGCTACTTTGTTGCTCAGAGTAGTCCGTTGCAACTTACTGCTAGGCCAAAATCACATTTTTATTTTTTTTTAATTTTTTTATTCATATTTTTTTATCATTTTAAAACATTTTTAAAAATATAAAAAGTAAAGAAAAAAATTTAAAAAAATAATTAAAATACATGAGGTGTCAAAACGAGAGAGCAAATTGAATGGACAAAATATCATTTTTCTAAGAAAAAAAAGAGATCATTTCACTAAGTAACCATAAAAGTCATCAACTATAAAATATCTTATTAATTAAAATATTGACAAACCAAAAATTATATTTTCCTTGCAAACGTACTATTCCTTTTGAATGTTTGTGAATTGTGCAATATTTCAAAGTGGGTTTGGCTGGACTGCAGCTATAAGAAATGAAAAATCACTGTCCAATACCCATTACCTTGGGTTCATCGAAGCCTATTGCCCTAAAAATTACTAGCAATTAAACAATTAAATAGAACCAACCTTCCTCTCAAGCATTTGAGCTCATCAAGAAAGCAATTTGATTGTACAGAAACATTGATTGATTGAGGCCCCAAATGGATTTTCAAGTTCCATAAAATGTATATGTTTTGGTTTGGATTACCTAGCTGCTCATGAGCTGATCTTCCTTATCCAAAACATGAGGGGCTATTTCTGTCATTGTATAAGATAATGGGTTAGGGTATCATATCATCATTAATTATTTTAATACCTTAACAAGCAAGAAATAAGATAGTGCCAAGTGTAGAGTTTACATGTCAGAAGTGAAATAATTCAAACCGGAAAATTGGTAAACAAAAACCCCTTCCACACACCTGTTAGTGCAGGTCAGCATAATTAACATATCTCAGCCTTATTCAAACTCATCTGCCTATCACAGTTGAAAATCCACAGAGAGGCCACCGACCGCAAACCAAAGAAAACCAAACCATGAAGAAGAGTCTTTTCTTCTTGTTTGGGTTTCAAGAGTTTCCTTTTCTTGCCCCCATGCAGTTTTCATATCAAAGCAAACCACAAGACAGAGACACATACCTTTCTTCCTGGGTTTGATGTGCTTATTTGCCAAGGGGAAGAAAACCCACCCCACGTCAAATTCATCTCCATATGCTTCTCCTGTAGTTTTCCTCTGAAAATGGTCCAAAGAAAGGTAACCAACAAGCTTGGAATCCAAGCTGATCATGTTAAATCCGAAAAGCTGTTGGCAAACCTCAAACCATCTTTTCAAAACCAGGATGGCAAAAACAGAGTAGCTGATTTGAAGAGGAAGATGAAGAAGACAAGATCAATCAAGCTTTCAGATATTGAGAGCTTGAGACCATCACCTATGAGAAGGAACGTATCACAGCCGGGAAAGCCGCCTCCTCTTGGTGTTCCAGCCACTGCAGCCATCCCACAGAAGCAGCAGCCTCTGATCAAAGCATCTGATGTTTCACCAAATTACATGAAGTCCACAAGCTGTTTTGAAGCAAGGAAGGAGCAGTCTCAGGTGAGTCTTCGGAATACCCAAACTGGTTCTGAAAGCAAGAATATCAGTAGAAGAAGTTCTAGCAGTTCAAAACCAAGCTCTGCTTCTGGTAATAAACCAGCAAGAGCTTTAATAAGGGCGTCTAGTTTGAAGCTGGTGAGGACTTTAACAAAGACCCCCAGTTTCAAGCCAGTTAGAGCTTCGGCTAAAAAGTCTTCCAGGGTTGTTCTTTGTGAAGATACGAATGCACAGAGAGCAACCTGTGCTTCAACTCTGAAGGACTCAAAGTTTCCAGCATACCTTATGCTTAGTCCAGGGGCAACTGAATCTGAAGGAACTTCAGTCATGAAAGTATGCCCCTACACGTACTGTTCTCTTAACGGTCATCGCCACTCTCCTTTGCCCCCATTGAAGTGCTTCTTGTCGGCAAAGAGACGCTTGTTGAAGACCCAGAAAAGTATGAAAATGGAAGCTCTAAGCCCACGAAGACCGAAGCTGTCTAGTGAAGGAACAGAAAAGATTGATACTCCTAAGTTGATCTTTGAGGACAAGCCTACGCATAAAGAAGATGATTTTGGTAACTTGGCCACGCTTCCTTTCGCAGAAGATGGGAGCATAGATTATTTCATAGAAATATATGCCAAAATAAAGCACGAGGACACTGTTGCTGGAGATATTGAGGAGCAGAATGATTTCATGTTTATAAATGATTGGGGAGATGCAGCAGTGTCAGTGTACAGGGACGAACAAGAAGTGATAGGGAGCCTCTCTGATGGATCGCCTGAAATTGAGGTTGATTTTGAAGTAAAGACCGAACAACATGGTGATACTACATCCAGAGAAATGGATAGGACAGAGAGCTTTCCTGGAGAACAAGTAGAAGATGCGGATGAAGACTTCTTACGTATCTTCGCTCAAGAAAAAACAAACGTGGGGACGACCTTCTGCACTGATAGCGACTTTGAAGGGGAATGGGCTGGTTCTGAAGTTACCGATATGGAATGGGAGGAGGGGCATCTTACTCCCTCAGAACAAGATAGTGAAGCTGATTCTTCAATAAAGATCGATGCCGAATCAGACCTGAATGTTGGTTGCTCAATTGACCAGAATCCGGATTTTCATAATGAGTATGTGATCATATCAGATGACAACGTTAGTAGCTGCAACGAAGTGATTCTGGCCGACGTACCACGAGAACTGTTTGCAGAGGGGGAAAGCGCATGCTCTGAGGCGCAATGCGATGAGGGGGATTCTGAACTACATAGTCTGAGTCAGAACTTAGAGATTCATGAACATAGCCTAGCCTTCGAGAAAAAAAATTGCAACCAAATGTCTTCAAATGAAAATGCATTTGAGGAATCAAAAACTGCTGAAGATGAAAATGGACAGTCGGAGAAGAAGTTAATCAGCACCGAGACCCCTTCATTTGTGGAACCATGTGCAAATAGTGAGGACAGCCACGAGAAGAACGGAGTTGAAGCAGAGAACCTGATTCCTGAAACTAATCCTCAACTTGGAGATGATGGAACTAATTGCACCAGCAAAGCAACGGATGAAGCTTCAAATTATGAGCAGATGCATACAACTCTCCAAGATGCCGAAGATGGAATCGAACAGACAGAGAAAGCAGATGATGCCATTATAATGGTTGAAGTCCAAGCTTACTCTGAAGCAGACCAAGTCAGTACTGAGGTCGATAATGATAAAAGCCACAAAATGGCCCTAGCTTGCCAGCCTGATGACACAGCTGAAGACTGGAATTCAAGTGAACATATTGATGGTGACGGCTTAGCCGAGGAGACTCAAACTACTGTGTCAGATGGGCACTCAAATAGCTCCAGTGTTGTTGAGGACCAGAACTTGGAGAAAGGCCAAAGGGAAGCAAAGTGTTCCAAAATCTCTAGTTCCATGGATGATCAGAGGCAAAGCAAGCCAAGGCTGAAGAAATCGAATTCAGCTGAAGAGTGCGTAGAAGAAGTTGAAAAAATGGAAGTGGAAGACAAAAGCGAGTTAGAGGCCTCAGATGCATCGAAAAAAATCGATGGTATAACCAGTCCAGAAACGAAGACAACATACTTGCCTGCTGGGAGCAATTCCACCCAAGAATTTCCTGACTCTTGCAAGAGTCAGAAATGGACAACTAGATGCAAGAGGCGAGTCAACAATGAGGAGGAATTGAGGAAATTCAACCCACGAGAACCAAACTACTTGCCTATAGTTCCCGATCCAGAAGCAGAAAAGGTTGATCTGAAGCATCAAATGGAGGATGAAAGGAGAAATGCAGAGGAGTGGATGCTCGATTACCACCTTCAACAGGCTGTTACCAAACTCGCTCCGGCTAGGAAGAGGAAGGTGGCACTACTTGTTGAAGCTTTTGAAACAGTCATGCCGACATCCAAATACGAAACCCGCTTGAGGAATACAGCAGCCTTTGCTCATGCAAGACCCATGCAAGCTTGTAGCTAACAGGGCATCTGAGGTAAACATATGAAGAAACTTCATAATCTATCCAACATTTTTTTTTCTCAGTAGTTATTAATTCTCTATTTATGTCTTTAAACTATCATTACAGAAATCTATTTGCAATCTCTGCAGGTGATAACAAAGAGAAATTAGTCAGTGAAGTAAGTTCAGAATTAAGGAAAAAGCATCCTGATGAACAGATGTTCAATTAGAGACTGAATTAGACTGTTGTTGTTGTTGAGCTCTGCGACTGAAATTTTAGTTTCTTCTTCGATAATAGTATGTGATGACAGTACTATAGATTATTGTGTTTAATTTCTTGTATTGGTATAAACCAATCCTTTGGTTGTCTCTGGGGGCACTGTTTCCTCCAGATATGTTCTAGTTGCTTGTCTGATATTGTTTACTAATAATTTTGAGTCTACATTCTGAGTGAGTTCTTTTGTTTTCACGTCTTCTGCCATGCCTTCCTGTGGCAAAAAGAAAAGAGTCTCATGGATTAGACAACCGTAACAAATAGTTGATAACGTTGAACTGTGTTTCCCTACGAGTAAAATAAACGCCATTTTTAAGCAATTAGTATTGGGACTTGCTTGAACATCAAGATTCAAGCGAGTAACATACGAAAAGCATATAAATGCTTTAAAACATCACAAGCGCTTCAATATCCAAAGGCCCCGATTAAACTCGTTATACAACAGGGACATGTCACACGAAGATTAACAGCATCTCACCTGAATGGTTTTTGTCAAGGCCCCCGAAACATCCAGAGACAAAGTCATCAAACCAAACTACCGACTATCATAAACTAAGTTAAATATATAGCCTAGCATGTCTGAATCTATATGTTTCTCTCTCTATCTATAGCAGGGGCGTGTTCTTTGCTCCCATTTTCCAATAGTATCTGCATTGCACTTCTATATCTATATATAGATGGATTTCTGACATCATTAAAATACATAACGAACCAGACAGACTGGACATACTATATTGAAATATAATTTATTCAATACCATGAGTTCAACAATAAATGGTGCCAGAGTATCAGATATTTTTTCCTCCAATTTTTGTTTAGAATAAAATAATTAATGATATAAAAGTTACAATAGCATCTACTGGTTGACAGGAAAATGTACATCGAGTGCAGGACAGGCTGAAAGAAGTGATTGGAGCTCGACGAAGTAATTTTCTAGACTATTAGAGCCTGAACTTTGCTCCTGCAGACTTGGTAAACCAGAACTAGCCTCAGCATTTTCACTTCCTTCTAGGGCCTTTTTTGCCACGAGATCATCATTAAACAGCCGAAGAGCATCCACTGTCGAAATAGAGTGAACAGATTCATACAAGACCCTGAATTCATCTCTCTTTTCTTGGGTTTCAATTAACCGTTCCTTTAATCCATCTGGAAGGGAAGCCAATGCACTTCATTTGTGTTGTAGATGCCCAAAGTAAATGCAAACTATTAATTCTGTAGCAATATCGAGTAACTTAATCTCTATCTGTAATCTAGAAAAAGCAAAATATTAGCTTTTCCCCACCCCACCCAATCCCTTCCACCCGGTTTCTTTACCTGGTAACACCTCTGACAATGCCCCAGTTGTACCCGACAAGGACTGATCGCTTAAAGCCAATATTAAACCCTTCTTGTGCAGAAGCTTCTTTCCCTGCAGAGATACCTTCACGATACCCATGCTGAAAAATTCAACAACAAAAGAAAATAGTTAATAAACAAAAACCATTTAATCTTATGCACTGGAAAAAATGAAAATAGATCAGGAAAACCAACTATAATTTCTGATTACTATATGATACTGCTCACGTCTCCTCTGCCATTCCCTGTCCAATTCAGATGATTCATCCAATTCCTCCCCAGAATTTTCCCACATCGATCCACCTTCATGCTGCAAGTCATCCACATCACAGTCTGAAAACCAGAAGATGATTAAGACGTTTTGGGTACTAAAGTACCAAACCTCACGTTCTACTCTTAAAGAAGTTTCCTCCATAACAATTATGAAGGTAAAGAGGGAATTATGGACCTGAAAAGGCAATCTTTACATATATATATATATATATATTTATAAGTACAACGAAAAATCATTCCATAAATACTGGAATAAGAAAAAGGATATACAACTTTTTACGATAATGTCACTCAGCATTTGCTGAGAAAAAAAAAAATACAATCAAGTTGGGCACTTTTTGAAACTGAATGCAAATGTAGCAGAAAGGCTTTACTTTCGTCTCAAATATCTGGATGAATGAAAAAAATCACCCTTTTAGATGCTAACACTAACCATTTCACTCCTGGTCATTCAAACTAATCAATAAGAAAAAATAGAATAAAAAACAGAAAGATCTAAACAAAAGAAATTTCCTTTTTCCATTTTTTTCAAACAACAAGTAACTTAAGCACCTAGGTAGATTGAACCGTGACCTTGCCCACCATCCATCCTCAGGCGGGTTGGAATTGCCATTTGCCAAAAAAAAAACTATAATAAAATGAAATAAGCATCTGCCATTAAATTTTCGTACAGATTCTTCTTAAAACTAGTATCCATACCACGTGAATCACTTGCTTTACTAATGGAGATTGAAGAAGAACCCAAGTCTTTCTTTGATAGCTTCAAACTTTCTGAGTAAAGCTCTTCAGCAAGACTGCCCCCCATCTGTGCAGCCATAATCAAGCAATTGAAGCCAGAAGTAACAAAGTTTAATATATCAACAGGAAAGCACCTCAGAATAACGCAAGGATTTTCATCAATGAATTTTCCTTACAGCACTATACAGACAAATTGGATATAAATATACTTCAAGTGGCAAGGTGTTTGGTGTTTGCATAAACACAATAATCAACTCCTAAAGTATCAATATGAATTTTTTTTCTTGTTCAGAAGTAGATTTATATATGTTAGAATATAGAAGTGGACATGCAAAAGTACATGGATATAACACAGGAAAGACGCCAAAATCTAAACCAAAAACTCAATATACCCATACAAATTCGTCACGTAACAGTTGCAGTTCCAAAGCAGGCATTTGCGACAAAGAGAACGAATATCAAGCACGCAAGAATTTACAACCCATGTACTTAATGTAAACTTAAAAACCCGTTGCCAATAAGACATTTCATCGAACAGGTGGAATGCCCAATACCTAAAAAATGAAAGATATTCTATCGCCAAATTCAACATCCCACCACAAATCCAGCAATACCCAATCACTGACCTGAGAAGTTTCAAAATTTGATATAACAAAATTCATATACATATATATATATATATATTCGCCGATATTATGCACACCAAATCAAGAAAAATAAATAATAATTAAAAAAAGAATAAACTTGGAACGAGATAGGAGCAACGACTAATTTTCTAGAAGAAAAAAGTAATACAAGGAGCTGCTTGGCTTGGATTACCTCAAATCCTTTGGCCGGCGTGGGGTGAAAGTTTTCGGATGATTTCCTTTCCGATTACTTTGGAATGCCAGTACTCTCTCTGTCTCTCTGTCTTTGGCAGTTTGGCGGTGCTTCTGTAGTTACGTGGCACATGCAACAGATACGCTTAAAAATAAAAATAAAGAAAAATTACAATTATAAAAAGAAAATGATAGTATCACGTCCAATTTTATCATTTCATTTTGAATGTTTATATATTTAAATTTATTTTTTATTTTTTAAGAATATTTAAATATGTTTAAAAAATATAAAAACAAAAACAAAATATAAAATTTATACTAGTGGGCACGCCCAGCAGTCAAAGCTGGGCAGCACACTAGTATCACTCTTATAAAAAATAGAATAACTCAAAAATAAAACATAAATAACGGGTGCTATATGGTCTTTCAAATTTCAATGGTGGTGGAACCGAGTCTTCTTCCCTCTTTCTCCCGACTTCCTCCTCCTCCTCATTTCTCTCATTCCCTCATTCACCTACCTTGTTTATCAAGATTTATTTTACTTAGTTTTATTTTATTTTCTTTATTTAAGGTTTGGTTTTGTAAAAATCACTATGCATGATTCTCACGCTCCATCCACATCTGCGCGAGATCCTCACATGCCAAATCACCGGACTTGCCACCACCAGACCTTTCAGATCTGGCCTTTGTAGTTGAAAAGAGATAAATGTGTTGTCTTTAGAAGCCATCACAAAATTTGAAGTCTACCAGAATTGGTCCAAACTGTAATTTGTCATTTTTCACGTCTATTTTATTGCTTTCATTTTTTGTTTCATTATTGTTAATTAAAAAAAGTGTTCATCTCTTAGACTTTTGTATGTAGAGGTTGAGTCTTCTCTTTCTATAAAGGGTGATGTTGAATTTTCATTTAGGTAGAGAGTATTGTATCTTGGACGTTTGTCTGTAGAGAATATCATCAGTAGTGAAGACCAGACCAATCACAAAATAAAATAGTTTACTGGAGGAACTCCAAATATATTATTTTGGTTTATGATGTCATGTTAAATATGGAGATGTTCCAAAATATATCTAATCATGAATGCAAGTTTATTTGATGTATAAATGATAACAATTTCCCTTAAAAAAAATTAACAAGATTTTGACGGTGGAAAAGATCTGAATTTTACTGTAAAATAGATTGGATAGTCAATGGATACGATCCATTTTAATAAAAAGATTCTTATTCTACAGTCATAACTACCTAATTTAATCGAGCAAATTAGTCAAATTAGTAGGATCAATTGTATTTAATGGAAAGGATCGACATTTGGCTGGGGCTCTATTAAAAAAAAAAAAAGATATTATAACTATAAAGAAATTTTATAAAAGTAAAGTTATAAATTATAAAGTTACATTAATCTAATAAGTTTATTTTTATAAAATTTCTTTATGATTAAAATATTTCTAAAATAAAAAATAAAATAGATAAGCGCGCAATCCTCTAATTTTATTTGAACGTGTAACTAGTACGTATATTTAAATAATATCATCACTTTCAATTAAAACTTCCAGTAAAATCATAAAAGAAAATTCTATACATGCACCACATTAATATCATTCCACTTTCATCCAATTATATAAGATGCAGCAAATTTATCACTATTAATTGATCATTTATTTGATGATTCTTTATCATGATTCAATAGTGATAAATGTGTCACATCTTATATAATAAAATAAAAGTAAGATGAGAATGTAGTGTATAACATTAATAACATGTTACAAATGATTCTACAAGATAAAGGTTATCTGCTTCTCTACCTTCCGGCCTCCTCATCATCATGGCAATCACTAAATACCCATTAATTTGTCCATTCTCTCTCTCTCTTTCTCTCTCTCTCTCTCAAGTGATCTAAACTGTAGAGAGAAATCCATGCGTGCAAGAATTAATGAAGCCAACTATAAGACATAATGATACGTTTATGAATTGAGGTGTAAGTGGTCAGTCATGTGGTGCATGTGATGATCAAACATTACCTAATTAAAGCAGTAGTTCCAAATTAGATCTAATGGATGGATGGATGGATGGATGGATCATGCACATTCTTTGACTACATGCATGAACTCCATCGATCGGTGATCTCCAGCTAGCGCTCCTATATATAAAACTCTCGTCCCTAGCTTTTATTTTCTTTGCAATTTTTATCATGTCAACGGCCTCTTCAAATCAAGGAGCTAGCGAGCTGGGATATCATATCATATCTGCTCTGGAGTACCCCTTCCTGGAAGCTGGTAGCATTAATTTCGTTTTCATTCTTAAATTACAAATTAAATGCATGTATCAATTTAAGATTTGTCAAACTTGTTCATGCATATATGTTCAAATCTTACGTACCTATATATATATATATATATATATATATATGTGCGCGTATTTAAGATATTAATTTTAAGGTGATTTTTATAGTGGATTCTTTGAAATCTTAAATACTACTAGTAATCAGAATTACCGTAAAAAAGGAAAATTGTATCTATTATACAGCTAAGAAAATTCTCCATGTAATTACATCTCTCTCTCTCTCTCTCTTCTATAGGTATATATAATGATGATTCCCAATCTCTCTCTCGCCCTCTCATCCCTTCTTCACCAGAAGAAACAAAGATGCAGCAGGGTTCTGGAACAGTACAGAGGTATTCTTGTTCCATATTCGTTGTTACCTTCTTTGTGATCTACGCATGCCTTTGTCTAGCAAACTCTCCAAACAATAGAGACATGAATGTGAAGTGGCGAAAGGAGCAAAGGATCAGTTGTAACTTGTATGAAGGAACTTGGGTGATCGACGATTCTTACCCTCTCTACGATTCTCAGACTTGCCATCACATCCGCAAGGAGTTTGACTGCCAGAAGTTTGGTCGGCCGGATAAACTCTACCTCAAATATAGATGGCAGCCCAAGGAATGCGACTTACCCAGGTTCTGATCTCTCTCTCTCTCTGCACTTCTGCTCTGTCATGTGTTTATATGAATAAGAGTGTTTAACTTTTCCCCTATGAGGCATGTGATCGAGCGCAACCGCACATGTAAAAGATAGAAGAAAAAACAATAGCAGCTGTTCATGCACCTTCCATTTAGCCTATCATGTATTTATCAATCTTCTGGCTTTTAAAAAAAGTTGGGTGACTTTTGCAAAAGTGGAGTTCGTTTTTCTTCTCCTAACGCCGCTGTTTTTTATCTCCTCTCTACCTTTTTTCGGTGGAATTTCTAGATTGTCTACCATCTTTTTTCGCAGGCCGCTCACACAATTTCCTTTTTGAGTCTTGGACGCATTAAAATATCTAGAGAATACATGATCTTCACGCTGTCTTTTACTAGCGTGTTGTCCTGGCTTTCTCATTTTTCTAGGATATTGTTACTGAGGTGCATGGAGTTCTCGTAATCGAAAATGAAATAAGTCTCGTGCATTGTTTTTTTAGAAGTGCTAACGGGGTAAAGAGATCATCACATAAAAATACATGCATAAATTGACATCATATATGGTTACATCATATGATACATTATATCTACTTTATAATAAAAATAATTTAATAATCTGAAGTATCACAATATAATCAAGTCATATATGTAAACTCGTAAATTTATTTTTGTAGCTAAAATATTTCTTCTTTTTTTCTTTTTTAAGTAAAAAGTATAACGCGAGGGTCTCATTGTTTCTATTTCAAATTATAATTAGCCTTTGATTTCGTCACGGCCATATTCGAATAAATTTTTTCTCAAGTACCACATATATATGATAGCCCCCCCAAAAAAAAGGTACCACAGATGATATATATATTCATATAATTGACCCAATTATTTAGTGCTCATATATATATTAAGTATATATTCATTTTTAGTTATTAACTTTCTTAATTACCTTCTTTCAATTTTTTTTATTTTTTATTTTTTGGTTTTGATAGATTCCTTTCTTGAACCATTAGCATTTTAGGTAACATATATCATCATCCCAGAGCAATAATTACCTACTAATTGACTAATCAATGAATGGGAAGGAACAATTGAAGCTTCATGCATGCCAGCTAATATATGATAATCCTTTGCTGCATGCATATGGCATAAGTTTTCAGAGACTCATACAATTATTATCTTGAAATTAATGTTTTCTTGATCTTCATAAATGATCAGTTTTACAATAATTAAGAGGTATCTTGCTTAAAATATATATAGAAAATTCTATATATACACCATACTACCATCTTATTTTCAGCCTACTAAATATGATGTGACACATTTATCACCATTAAATGATCATTTATTTCATGTTTCTTTATTATCTAATGGTGATGAATGTACTACATACTATTTAGTATGATCAAAATAGGATGATAGTATGGTGTATAGCATTACTCAATATATATAGTCCAGGGATCATGTTTTTGTCTTGATCTTCCAATATTACGAAAATGGTTTTTTTATTTTCTTTGATCAATAAATGATCTGAAAATGAAAGAGCTATATATATATATATATATTAGTCAGTGATCAGGCTGTTATATTTTACTTTTTCTCTTCTCGTTGGATATTCGATCCTGTCTTTGGTTAATGCTAATATTCTTTATTTATGTTGGAAAACATTAATGGCAGATTCGATGGTCAAGAGTTTTTACAGAGGTTTAAGGGCCAGAAGATAATGTTTATAGGAGACTCTATTAGCCTCAACCAGTGGGAATCTCTAAATTGCCTTCTTCATGCAGCTGTGCCAAATTCCACTATCATAGACCAGAGAAATGACCCGATTTCTAACACCACGTTTCAGGTATATATAATATAAATGAACTAATAATATTATTAATTAATTAATGTACGTACGTACCAAAAATTTAGGTTTCATGTACATTAATGGCTAAGAATTGCAGTAGTACTCCATAAACTTAATTTGCATGCAGGACTATGGAGTTTCAGTTCTGCTATTCAATTCTCACTACTTGGTAGACATCGAAGAAGAACAAATCGGTCGTGTTTTGAAGCTTGATTCCCTGAAGAATGGCGACATATGGAAAGAAATGGATGTTCTGGTTTTCAACACTTGGCAGTGGTGGTACCGTAGGGGACCTAAGCAACCGTACGTACAATATTGATTACTGACCTCTAAATTATAAAGTCGAGAATCTATGATATTATATATATATAAAGTACTGTCACATGCAATTTCATAACTTTATGAAAATAGGTAACGGAATTCTGATTGCAGATGGGATTACATTGAAGATGAAAACAAGGACGTTGTCAAGGACATGGATCGGATGGTTGCTTTTCGAAAAGGTTTAACAACATGGGCGAAGTGGGTCGATACAGATGTGGATGCTAATAAAACCAGAGTCATTTTTCAAGGAATTTCTCCTTCCCACTACGAGTAAGATCATGATGAATATACTTTTTTATTTCTTAAATTGTAATCTTTAATTTTTCCCAAGTTTTTTTCATGAATATTTGTGTTGATCATGAGCTGGATATAGTGGGAAGGGTTGGGACGAGCCAGAAGTAAAGAACTGCTCAAAGGAGACAAAGCCCATAAACGGGTCGTCTTATCCAGGTGGTTTGCCAGAGGCAGCATACGTAGTGAAAGAAGTGTTGAGCACAATGAGGAAACCTGTTCATTTGCTTGACATAACGAACCTCTCACAACTGAGAAAAGATGGACATCCTGCCTCTTATAATGGATTCATGGGCATGGACTGCACCCATTGGTGTCTTGCTGGAATTCCAGACACCTGGAATCAGCTTCTATACGCGGCTCTCATGATCTCTACCTAGCTAATTATTAATCCAATTCTTCAATGAAAAAAGCCGCGTAGCTAGCTAGCCATATTGCATGAAAGCATTAATTAATTTTTAAGAAATTACTCCAATATATAGCTAGTACTGATCATGATCTGTTCACGATTGATTTGAATATTTTTACAGAAAATAATATATTCTGCCTGAGATATTAATTATAATTAGTTAGCACGTGGTACGAGCATCATGTACGTACGTACTAAATTAAATAAGTGAATCTGTGTTCTAAAATTCGAATTATTAATTAGCATTGAATTGCTGATTATCCGTCATTATTAATAGAGAAAAGATATTTGTAACCGTAAATTATGTAACTGTCGCATAATCGTTTTGAAAAAAGTGAATAAAATATAAAACCCATATAAAAAAAAATTTAATTTTTTAATAATAGATTTAACTCTTTTTCAAAGCGATTACGCATCGTTTACACACTTCATGTGATTCTATTATCATATATAATGAATATTTATAGTACTTCTCGATCTTGTCATGACCATCTATTATCATATATATCATGATTTTGCATGCATATTCTCATTATATATATGTGTGTGTGTGTGTGAACTTCATCATTTATGCAATACTCTTGGGATCTTCATTAATTCTGCATATAAGAATATTGCATTGCTCTATCTGATGCGCTCGAGAGACCTGCAAACTCTCTTCTTAAGTTTCGCTCGAACAACCTGTTGTACATGTGAACATTAAGCAAATTTTTTGTCTGGCCATTCGCTGCAGCTTGGGCCTATAGACACAAGCATATGCTCTATGGCTCAAGATTCATTGAAACTCTACCAAAAAATTGTAACGAATCCATATCATGTCTGGTCGGATCATCAAATTGCACCTCCACAAGAATAAACTAGACTTTAACAAACCCAACATGCCGGATCCTAACTATAACAAGCTAGCTCCGATCCCATCTAATAATGGAACGTACGTACTGATCATTAAAGTTGGCGGGTAATGATCTTTTTCCTTCTAAAAATGAAACGTTCTTCTTTCTAATTGGAGTTAATTTCCTCGATCAACGTATATAGTTATTTGCATCCTTAGCAGCTATTGTTTATGTATATTTGATCACGAAACATGCACAAAATATTATATATGCAGAAATTAATTTATAATGATCATGATCATATTTAATTTTGATATCATCAATAATCTTGCATATATGCACCCTGACCGATAAGTTTTAGAAATTGAAGGGACCGGCCAAGAATATATATGCATGCAATGGTCTCTTGAAGAATATGCATGCATCAAAACGGGGCCATATATTCCATTTGAAAAAGCTCTTAATTAGAACTCGCTATAAGAAAACTGCTTATTTGTGACTAGTTAATTATAGTGAAATGACTATTTACAGTTAAAATGAGTCTATTTTGATCACAAATAATCTTTTCGCCGCAATTAAATGGTCACAAAAATTTATTTTTCTTATAGTGACTGTACGCAGATACTGGAAAGATATATGATATATCTACCTTTTCCTGTTCCCAATCTATTGATGAATGGTAAAGATATTGCCATTAATGAACAAAAACTAGATCAGTAGTACCATTAACCTCCATTCACAAAAAGTAAGATCCTAATTGGAGACAAATTACAATTTCCAAATTCCGAATGGCTTCATTCCTTAATTATTACTCTCTTGTCACCCTAATTTACTTCAGTACCCTCTACTCAGCCTTTCTGAATATTATCAGTAGTGGAGCTTGGGAGGGGGGTTTCCCCTATCGGGCCGGGCTGATTCCCCTCCTCTCAAAGGCCCATCTAACTTATGGATAGACTGCCTCTCCGTATGATCAAATGGAAAAAGATCCAAGCCCGACCTGTGGAGTACACATCAGGAAGAGGCTGTCACTTACATGCGAAATAGCTTGCACGGATGGCAGGAGATCATGCCGCATTAGATGCCACCCACGTTGGGGGTGGCCCGCCAAAACTTTTTGAAATTATAAAATAGTACCCCTAGATTTTATAGATAATTCTACAAGTATAGAAAATGACTCCCTAAAACAATTTATAATCTCCATATGTTCTTTAAAATTTTTTAGAATTTTAATATACCTACAAATGTTTCTCTCCAATTTTTTTTATAGTTCCAAAATTTTGTTTAATTTATATATATATTATGATCTATTTTCAAGGATGTAGCTTCTCCAAAATTAAAATTAAAACTAAGTTTAGGAGAAATAATAAACTTACTAATATGGAACTCAAAATTTTTTGTTATACAATATTGAGTTTCTTAATATGGAATCCAAAGTGAAAATACAAGAAAAATTATTTAAGATCGATAATCTATATGAAAAATAGTTTGTAGTTATGTTTTTACAATTTTTCAATCTCTTTTTAATTTACATAAGAGAAATTATGTTTGCAGTCCTAGGATCATGTGCAAGCTCTGCCCACTCCTTTTTAAAAAGTAGATAAATTTAGGACTTACTTGAAAAAAATTATTTTTTAATGGTGGACCCCACTTTTTTTTTTTTTTTTTTTTTTTTTTTTTTTCAGAATGAGTACGTAGATATTACACAACTTAAGACTATATTTAATATTACTCTTTACATAAATGTGTCACACGTACAGTAAAAAAAAGTTAGCCCCTTGACACAATTGCTGATTCTTCCACTAACGACAGCAAGCAACAATCTCGGCAAAGACTCACACTTTTTAGAAACTCAGAAAATGTGCGCACTCCCCACCCACCTACCACATGGAGTAAGACGTGTAGAGAAGCGTCTCCACATTCAATGCGGCAGCATGGCATTTTGAGCAGCAGGTAATATCCTTGCCACAGGCACGATGCCCAGTACTACACATGAGCACCTCGCTGATAGGGAGTGGGGCCTACCTCAGCCAGGGTATAAAAGCCTGAACCTAGGTTTGAAAGGGGTCTTTAGATCTCGTCTAAACTCTCATTTCTTTCTTTGGAATATCATATCACTTCTCTTATTGACTTGGACATTGGAGGCGTCACTCACTATCCGGAAGACTCTCCCTTATGTGTCTTATAGGTATGGCTGAGTGGGCGAGGGAAGTTGTCCGGAGTACAAAACACTTCATCAACAAAGCTTTTGTTGAGGAAATTACTGAATCCATAGCGATAAAGTGCAAGGAAAACATGAGCCACCTCCAGTAGTACTTCTACCTCCATGACATCCTTAGTGGCAAAAACCCAAGTGCTGTCAGAATTGCAGGGCCACCAAACAGTACCATTTTCAACTTCGGGAGCACAATGAAGATGGATATTGATGCATGCATTCGTGGGTATGAACTTTTCAACTATAAAACTCGTGGGAAGAGCTCAAGCTAGCTAGGATTATATTCCATGGCTGCTCAAAACGAGTTAGCAAGGCTTATATATGGTTATGAACTTTGCTTTCCTGCTAGGTAAGTATAATGGAGGTAGTAGCGTCAGCATTCTTGGGAGAAATCCATGCATGAGTGCTTAATGACGCGAGAGAAATGCATGCCCAATATTGTTGGAGGTAGCGGGCATTTCAGGAATGCTCGTGGCTATGCATTGGCACATACAATATTTAGGGTTGATACAAGCACAAGATCTAATATATGTAGGGTTGGCACACACAAGACTAGCTAGAGATCATCATGCCCCTGTTGAATACCATATTAATATATGTATGGCATTTCGAGCTAATTAACCCTGCCCATATATTCACATCATCTAATCATGCCTACCTAGTTTATTTTTATATTGCTATTTGATCATTGGGCATGCCTTGGAGTACTCTTATTTATTTTTCGAATAATGTTGATGTGAAAGATAGTGAAATCCTATTACATATTTATGCCGTGTCTATCACGTACATTTGAATTCACAACCCCAGTCTCTAGGGGTGTAAACTCAAATCGGAAAACCGATCCGGTCCAGAACCGGTTTTTAAAATGTAAAAATCGGCCGGTTCCGATTCGGGATTTTTTGGACCGAACCGGACCGGACCGGTTGATTAAAAAAAATAAAAAATAATATTTTTATATGTAAGTTTTATATAAAATATTATATATATATATTAAATATTAATATGTATAAGTTTTATATATAATGTATAATTATAAATTTTTATATATAATATATATAATTAATATATGAAATAATTTTTTATTATAATTTATAAATTATTACATAAAATGTTAATACTAAATCACTAAAAGTTTATAACTAATACTAATATATAACTTATAACTATACCAATAGTCTAATATTAATACTATTATATAGTCTAATATATTAATAAAAGTATAAAACAGTTTTTTTTAAATCAATTTTTTTTTATAAACAAATTTTAAATGAAAAATTGTGAAACTTACATTTTAAAAAAATGGAAAACCGGACTGGAAACCGGTAAAACCGAAAGTATCGGTTTAGGAGGGTAACCGGTGCGTAATTGGTTTTGAAAAATACAAAACCGGTACATACCGGTTCGGTCCTAGATTTTATCCAAAACCGGACCGAACCGGACTGGTTACACTCCTACCAGTCTCTGTTTCTCTTCAAACTACTACTGCGTGAGCTCTATTGATCATCTTCATATATATTGTGCTTGAACTCTGATCTAGTAGAATTAAAATTTAGCTAATTTTATCAGTTGAGCCGACTTGTTAAGAAATTTGGGTTATATGTGTCTCAAAATTATCAATTAATACTAGATGAAAAATGAGCAGTATGACAAATTTTTTACGATGAAAATAACTATTTATAATGAAAATGAACTCATTTTGACAATAAATAGTCATTTTAATAAAAAATAACTGACAACAAATGAACAATAGTACTTTTTTTGTAGTGTGCAAGTTTGTCAGTCACGGATCATTCGGTGTGGCAACCTACCATATGTAACCTGAAAAATGAAATACAAAAGCAAAAATGAAAAGCAAAGGTATATAATACATATGGAGCCTTGGTTGTGAAGCAAGCATGTTAATCTTAGAATCATTTGAATCCACTGTCAAAAAAGAAAAGGTCATATGGACATGACCATTATATGTAACCTGAAAATGAAATTATTGTCCATATAGCAAACCTAGCTTTATCCTTCTTTTTTCTTCCATTCTTTTCCCTCTTCTTTTGACTTTCATACCACCACACTTTATATATAAAAACCCGGCACGCACACGCGTATGATCGGTTCTCATGCATGTGTCTGATTCTCATATGTTTAAATAGGGGACATGTAAGCTATATATATTAATTAGCTAGATGCCATGTTCTCAGAGAAAGAAAGGCAGGCAACTGTGATGAAATCCGGCCAGTTCAAATTTGAGACTCACATATGGAATCATGTGACAAACATATATTAATTGGAAATAGGACTCTTGATGATGAGGGATACTTATAGCTAGCATTTTTAAAATTTGCATTTAGTTAAGTGATAATCTTAAGCACTCCTCGATCTTGCTTTTACATGAGGTTTGGCACACATATTTATCAAAGTCTGATTACATCTAGCTTTTAAGTCAGCTTGACCAGGACGTGATGGTCATTTCTTGGAAATGATCTGATCACTTGGTTCTGAAAAAATTCATGGGTCTAACCTATCTCATAAAATCGGTTTTACAAGAGAGAATTATTCATTCCTCATAAACATGTTCAAGACCTTGTCCACAGACAATATGAGATTATTCATCTACAGGCTCAGTCTGGGCTACTTTGATTTGACTTGATCCACAAACAATAATCCCATGCTTGTAACTGTGAAACTATTTATAATTTATTATCAAACTTGATGTCTCTGCAAGTCATGAAACTATGAAAGCATCTATTTCCTTACATTTGTTAAAAAATGCAAGTGCGATTCCACGAATCAGTTGAAATCTTATATATCAAGCCACTGGCCACTTGTCAGCAGTACCCTATAAATAACCTCTCATAGTCTTATACCACAGGCCAATATAACTGAAAACTGATGCAAAATGACTTCTGATCTTCTCACTCTATCCGTTACTCTTTATCTCATCCTCTTCTCCACTTCATTCGCCAGCAGTTTTGGAGTGTTCTCACAGCAATCCCCCATAACCATGTATACAAAACGCATGGAGAAAATGACCCACTTGCACTTCTATTTCCATGACATCTTAGACGGCAAGAACCCGACTGCGGTAAGGATTATCACGCCACCAAACAGGTCAGTTGGTGGCTTTGGTGCTACTTATATGATAGATGACCCATTGACTGAAGGACTAGAACCAGGTTCAAAGCTTGTGGGAAGAGCTCAGGGAATGTATGCTTTGGCTTCTCAACATGACAGTGGGTTGCTTATGGTGATAAATTTCTCCTTTTTAGAAGGTATTTACAATGGGAGTGCCTTTAGCATTCTTGGGCGGAATCCCGTTCTCGATACGGTCAGAGAAATGCCAATTGTCGGAGGCAGTGGCGTTTTCCGATTTGCTCGGGGCTACGCTTCGGCAAAGACAGTAAGTTTCAGTCCAAAATCTGGGGATGCTGTGGTTGAATACAATGTATCCGTCTTGCATTTCTGAAAATTCCAGTTAGCTTGAAGCATTTATTGGAGTTCCCGTTCTTGTTCTGTTCTTCCGAGTCGTGCCCAGCCTAGGGGCATTTTTTCAATCTTCAGATTACTGTAATTTCTCCAAGTCTAGAGTAAGCTAAATCGAGCAGCAAATGATACAAGTACTTTTATTCCTAAACCCAAGTTCCTTTTGTTCGCGCGCGTTTGAGAGAGAGAGCATCCATATATTTCTTCAGAACATGGTTTCGGCCATAATATACAAAATATCAACTTATACAAAGGAAACTAAAACCAATAAAAAAACAACAGAATTTTTGGAACAGAGAATGAAGTTCTCGATTCCTTTCCGTCGCTATGCAGTCGCAGAAGACTGAAAACTTAACATCCCTTTTTACACAGAAGAAAACGACAAGAGAGCATGAAGCAGTAGAAGAAACGGCACTTGCCAATAAAAAAGGAACAAGAAGAAAAAAAAGAGTCAGTCCCAACATAGCAACTAATCTCAGTGTCACCTTCTGAATCTCCAGGCTGATACCGAAAAGAGGGGCCTATCGTTCCAGCAGATAACCAAGCAGTCATTCTCATCTTTGATATTGTACCCATTATCACCATAGCTCTTCAAAAGTCTACTTACCTGCAACCTACCGTGATAGCTGAAAGGCACCCTCCCGAAACGGGCCGACTCGAGCCTCGCAATCCATTTCTCAAGTTTTTCGTGCCTCTCCTTTCTCTCTGCTCCCTCACATGCTATGATGTTTTTAATTTCCTCTCCAAAAAGTGTCTTCTCAATCTTTTGTCGCTCTATTGGTAATCTTGACACAGTAGACTCTAAACTATCAAAGAGAGCAGCATAGAAGTGCAATGCTCCAATAGCCCTCTCCATTAGAGTAAAACCATTGTGGTTTGCTTCCTGCTCAGTCACTACCATTAGCTTTGGGGAGAGCGCCCAAAGAGAATTTAGAAAGGTCCTCATTCTTGGGGAAGCACTTGGAGAATATGGGGATGATGTGGAGGCAGAATCAGGACTGGCCATGTACACATTGATCGGATCCTTCTCAAGGAACTCTCGTAAAGTCCTCTGGTCCAGATGGAAAACTTTGGGCAGGCTCTTCGATAACGACGGAGAGTTCCTTCTGAGGACTTCCTCATCAGCAGCCAAAAGAGAATGTAGTTGAAGTACAGAGCTGACCGCAAGTGCTTCTCCTGTCTTTACCCCTAAACTTTCAAGATCAAGATCCTCTAATTTGCTCAATATAGGAATGAATCGAAACGGGATGTCCAACCTTTCGGCTTCTACAGTCAACCGAAGAGCCATTTGCTCCAATACCTCTTTATGTTCATGAATTCCTGTAATTCTCAAATGGGGTGGGCCTTCTGGCCGTGCACTTATTGTCTGAAGAAAATCAATCCACTGGGCTGGTTCAAATGAATATAAGTCAATAATATGAACCATCTTCTCCCCCTCCATAGCTTCTATAATCGCTTGATTTGTGATCACATATGCAACCTTTAGGAATGGACAGAGCTCGAAGAACAGTTTTTGAACAATAACCTTCTCAGACAGAGATGATATTTTTGTTGAATTGAGGGCTTTATGCAGGCCAGGCCGTGAGGCTTTAAGCATCCTATCAGCAAGTGCCTCAGCGAAGTATGCAGCAATTCGCTGCATTGCATTGCCATCGGCAGAGGCAAGATGGGAACTATGCTCAAGGCCAATATCAGCATTCTCAATACTACCAGCAGCCACATGGTAAGCACAGGCTTGAAGAAGCTGTATCAAATACAAACCCCTCTCCTCAGTTTTCAGCTCCTTGAGCCAGGAGTATGGTGATCCTGGCCCAGGAGATAGTGACATCCATGGAAAGAGGGGTGAAGAATTTAAAGAAGATCCATCCTCTTGAAACGTTCCAGCCATAAACAACTACGAGCAAGTTCTGAGCAACTGGAATGGAAAATCTGAAGCATTTGGAAATAGCTAGAATGAGACTAAAGGGAATTAATATTAATGCTGGAATGTTACACTGCACCATTTGATTACTGGGAAAGCTGATGGGAAGAAGAATCAATGCTTTAGATTTTTTTTAAAGGTAATTAAAGAATGCTAATTAGAATCCATGTTTTATGCATGTATGTATGTATTAAACCATCTTTTCCGAAAACAACAGATCAGATCAAGCCGGTAATCTTAATTCCTTTTTCCCATAATTTCTTTTCAACATTCGGATAGCTGAACAGAGCATATTTGGATTTCGAATTACTTATAGAATCATAATACAATTTCAAGAAAAAAGGAACTTCTCCTTCCTATATCTTAACAGTATCAGAGATTGACCACGAAAAAGAATCACAAACTAAAATAAATTTTATGGAGGCAGAGGAACAGAAAACCAAATTTTCCGCTGACCATGGCAGAAAAGATAAATCATGTTTGTTGCCTGCATTTTATGCTTCAATTGTTCTGAAGCTATATATCAAGCTCGACATAGTAAGCCAAAACTGCACCTGAAGTTGCGGAAGAACAAAAAGTAGAAAGATGGACAAAACAAAACCAAATCGTTAACAAGCAAGGCCCACTCGATTGATACATAATGCTTTCTAGATACCAAAATACTCCAAAAATGGAATTGGAAACCTCATGTATGTTATATTCCAACAATTTCATTTTCCCAGCAAACAAACCATGTCAGAATGCAAGAAAATTTCACCTAGTATACAAAAATCAAAGGCATCCTCCAGCGGGAAGGTGTATTATTTTCCAGAATTCATCAAAGGGATCAAACTCATGAAACAGAAACAGGAGAAATTACCAGAAAACGTTCCTCCTTGAGAACTGTTCAAGTACACCACCACCACCTTTAATTAAGTTCCCAACTGGGTTATCAAATTGATCAAAATCCCAGTAAACCCCCGAGAAAATTTCAAAGCTTGCCGACTCGCTCAATCTCTTAATCCATCAAAGAGGGTATCAGATTTATGCAGGGTTTTGATGCAAAGTGGGTATTGGAATTAAAGGTAATGTGTTAAAAGGATTTTTCCATGGCTGCGTGTGACAAAAGAAGAGGTTGTTTTTGTCGTCATCAATTTGTTTTTCCTTGGTAGAATCAGAGGAATATGGTATTTTCTGAAATACAGAGGTAACAGAACCCCCTCTCTCCCACTCTCTCTCTCCCCCGTCTCTTTCTTTCTAGATTTTCTCTTTGAGTAAACTTTGTTTGTTTCTCTCTCTAGGTTGAATTTTGTCAGTATTCGAAGTGGATGGGAATAAGAGCTGGCCAAACTGGGTATCATTTTCAAGCACAGCACCAATCCAAAAATGCCCTAACAAAAGAAGACAGCAACCTTGTTTGTTGCTTAGTGGGTAGTGGTGATTGCAAGGAAAGGCTTCCAAGTGCCTCCAAAACCATTGTTTGGATTATTTTGAAAGCCAAAGACCATCCACTGGGTACTTTCTTCTTGCATTTGGACAAAGAGACAAGGCAGCTCTGGAAAATGCCAAAAAGTGGATGGAAGCATTAACTTTAGGTGTGGAATACTTGGGGTACCTGGCTGAGCTCCACTCCTTTAATACTTCTTTATCTTTTCAAGGCCATTTGCTACCAAAACATGTTTATTCAGTGCCCCCAATTGAAGTTTTCCTTTGCTTTTCCTTTTTCTATTTTTAAGTGAAAGTGTTACTTCTCATCTTATATTTTACAATCTTAGATCACACATATATTTGTGTGTGACAAATTTTAAGTAATACTCATATCAACGAGTATGATTGAGAATACTAAAACTTAAGATTGAGAATAATAATATTCTTTATGAAGGATTTAGACATGAAGACTTCCTCCCAATGAATGATCAAAACCTAAGCATCTTCCCTAACGCATGAAACAACAATATATCATTAAACAATGAAGTGATTGATTTTTTCTTTTGTTCTAATAAAAAACTAGGAGGTTATTAACTACTAGATTGAATAAACGTGTGGGGAAACAATATTGGACTATAAAGTCATCATGTAATCATTACAATATTGTAAGGAACCTTTTTTTGGATTCTTAAGCCCATAGTTTCAAGGTTTTCATTATTTTTTTTTTATGTTGGGTAATAATACATGCAGTCGTGGAGTGCGTAAGTACTGTATAATCACTTTGAAAAAGAATAGGATTCATTATTAAAAAATAAGGCAGTCATTTCACATTTTTTCCCTTCTTATTAACATATCTTAATTCCAACATTTAAACCCAATGTCTAAAACTTAATATTGCAGGAAATTGATGGGTCCAAGGCTCTGTAAATGTCTCTGACTCTCTGCTGCCGCCCGAATCTTACCTTCACCACCTCAAGTTTGATGAAAAATTTACATATTCTCTCTCTCTCTCTCTCACTGTTTTTTCTTGGCTTTTCCTTCCTTCTCTTTGGATCTGGTGTGGGGAATTTGTCAGTTTTAAGAAGTGATTACAACAAACGAACAGGCCCAACTTGAGGCAGTAGGTGTTTCCAAGGTACAGATATCGTCATTGAAAGAGAAAGCTTATGTTGTATACATAAGCAGTTGTTGATTCAAAGAGTATATCCTTAGATCAGCTTCTTACTTTAGAGATCAGCATATTGGCTTTTAGCAGCGAAAGATACATAGCTTCTTTGTCTTGTACGTAACCTGAAAATTGCAATCGACCCTAACAATGCTTAGTGTGGGTGTTTTCAAGGAGACACCATTTTGTAGGTTAGTGACCAGACATGGATTTTCGGGGAACAAAAACTTGGCTATGAAAAATCCTCAAAATTCAGGAAAGATTTATGGGTCAAGCAAGAACAAAATCATGGAGGACCCACAAATATATATTTGCGAGATTTTGTATATGGATTTCTAACTTGATTTTAGGTGGATTTTTTCCGTATCCCTGCAGTTAAATGTTGTTTGGGGTTCGAGAAACGAGCATTTGTTTGACAAGAAGATAAGGATTTGTAAAGGGGGACAATGAGTGGTGGTAATAATCGAACTGTAGTCTTATGTTTGATCTCTTTGTGGGGACATGGTCACGGGGTTGGAATTGTCGAAAAATAAGATAATTTCTGATGTCAAATCGAGATTTGGGATGTTTTGGGTGTGAGTTTTTGCTTGGAAATTGTCAAAAAGAAGAAAAGAAAAAGTGACCTTTCCATCGTAAACTTCTAACATCTTTGAGCTACACGCTTCATATAATTGAAGTTACATCATATTTACAGAAAAATGAATACTTTAGCATATAGTCTCGTTAATCATGGTGCTTTGGGCAATCATGTAAGTTTTTCTTCTATTTTTTTAACTTTCCAAACATATGGTTGGACTTTTTGTATTAATTCTGATATTCTTAACTTCTTATCGTATTTTTAATAATGGTTTTTCTGTTTTATGAAGAGCTTGATTTTAGATTTTCAGATGTTTGTAACCGTCTTATTCTTTTTGTATAAGGTATTTATCTGTCATAAATAAGAATTTCTCGATAAAATTGGAGTCAGGTCCTTTTCTTTTAAAAAAAAAAAAAAAAAAAAGGTAATGATACTCTTCCAACAGGTTTATTCCTCCTTTACCAATCATGCTATATTTCAAATTTTTTATTTTTTTATTATTTTCTTTTAAGTATTTTTTTTAACATATTTAATCATTAAGAAAAAATTAAAAAAATATATAATTTTATTAATAATTACTTTCTTAACTATTAAGCAAAATAAAAAATTAAAAAAAATCAAATATAAAAAGAGGAGTAAATTAATAGTAAATAGGGAGTAATCTTATCATTTTCCGTTTTCAAAAGCCCACGTAAAAGGGGAATGGTCTTCAACTGGCCCACGTTCTGTCCAAAACTGAAGCCCAATGCAAACCCATCTAAACTGAAGGGATCCCCATGCAAACTGAGCAAATAAAAAGTTAAAACCCTGTTTTGCATTTAACTCGACGAAAACAAAAATGATAAACTCACAACATTTTATATAACAATATTAAAAATGAAGAATATTTTTGTAAAATATTTTATAAAATTAATATTATTTTACCAAAATACCCTTATTCTATAATATCTGTTGTGCAAAGTGTTGTGTGTTTATCACTACTCCAACGAAAAAAAGCATAATATAACTTCCCAACAAGTCAAAGACAATATCTCGATGATTTAAGATTTATTATGTTCTTATCCAAATTCAAGAATAGCAAATGAAAGAGAGACCAACACATAAAGTATGCTTTAAAATATTTATTGAGTATTTACTGCAAACAATTTACATAAACAATAATAAATACTATAGAAGAAACAGAAGTGTGACAAAGACACGAGTGGAGTGACCAATAGAGCCAACGGTCTTAACGTGACCAATAAATGAGCTCCACATGTGAAATTCGGGCCAAATTCATGCACTCCGATCCTTATCTTCCACATGTATAGGATCCATAGCCACATTCTAGTCTGGCCTTCACCTAACACAAGCCATAACCTAAAGTCTTCTCTGTATCTTACAACCAAATCAGACTAAAAAAACAGAACCAGAGAATTTAGAATAAACACAAGCATGCAAATGTCTATCAAGGAATCTCCTCATTCATCTTCTTCTTCTTCCTGGGTTTTGCAAACTTCCATCCTACTCATTTTCTTTCTCTCTTCTTCCTCTCCTTGCTTTTCATGGTCTTTGCCTCCTTCCATTGTCAACTCTACTAAACAACACCGTCATCACACTTTCATCTCCGACTTTCGGGTACTAACGAGAAGAATACTATCCGAGTGTCCTGACCCAAACCCTTTTCTCCAAATAAATGTTACTCCCAATTCCAACCTTGCGGATGAAGAGAATGTGACAGTCACGGTTAGTGGAGTTTTTGTTCCTCAGAAGGACGATTGGGTTGCTATGATTTCACCTGTTAAGAATTCAAAGTAAGAGTATTGCATACACACACATGTTGAATTATTTTATACGTACTTTTTCATTGTTGTCATGTTATTATTTCTATCAAATGTACGCCAATGACTCATGCATGTTTCAGTTTTCTTCCGGTCTCCCTCTTTGATACAAATTAATATTGCAGCGATGTTTTAAAATGTCCTGCAAATGAGCTTCTTTATGCAGAGACTGGTGATCTGAGCAAACTTCCGCTGCTGTGCCATTATCCCGTAAAGGTACGTACTTATAAATGTTTGTTTTCGGAAAAGAGATTAGATGATTAGTTTGATATTAAAATTAAAAATATTTTTTAATATTATTTTTATTTTTAAGTTTAAAAAAATTAAATTATTTATTTTATTTTATTTAAAATAAGATAAGTTGAGTTGAGAAAAGCGGTGAAAACGACGCTTAACAAATAGACGACAAATATGATTGTCAAAATCAATGTAGAGATATTTAAAACGTGCGTAGCATGCCAGCTGTCAAGTAATTAACCCTCATAAATGAGTTTGCGGACCTTTTTTTTTTTTTTTTTTTTTCACTTTTTACTGCAAAAATATATTTTGGAAAATATGTATTGTTTGGTAATTTCGTATATAGCCTCCAGGTTTAGATCTATAGTATTATCATTTTCTCACTAAATTAATTAGGATATTTTCTCTAATTAATTAATTTATTTTTTCTTAATTTATAATTGGAACCATCGAATTTATTATTTTCTTCTGTTTATATATAAATATATCAATTCTATTATAATAAGTGACTACCTAATTGTGAATAGTAATTTTTTTTTATTTTTTTATTAATTTTTTTTATTAATTTTTTTTATTTTTATGTTAAGTCCGTTAAATTCTGTTTGACCAAAAGGTTCTTAAGACTTTTGAATATCTAATATGTAGCTGTTATATATCATGGTAGTGCACGTAAGGGCGGCTTAAGGTCAAACCATATTAAATTCTTCGTATTATTTTCTAAATATTCTTCACTTCTCTAATTATAAGCTTTATAATAAATTAAAATTAATCTATTAATTAAATGCTGTAGCTAGCTAGCTCATGAATCAGGTTTTCGTTGATCTCATCTATTTTTCTTTAATTTCCCGTCTCAGTTTATCATGCTTATCATTATCATCTTGTAATTCATATATATATATATATATCGATCGTTATCCCAGTATGATATATATATATATATATATTATATCCGAAACTCAAATTAAAGATTTTGGAGAGGGGTGCCAAAATAAGGGATTAAATACGTACATTTTTAAGAAATTAGAATAAATTGTTCAATTACCAATTAAAATTATATTTTAACCATGCAGTACTTGGCTAAAGATGTTTTCAATGCTGTGGGAGGCCACCTCTATATATATATATATATATGGCACTGCCATGCATATGGTCCCGGACTCCCCATAGCCCACAGGGACCATGGAAAAATAGTCTTGATTTTGCAAGCTGGTATATATAGAATATTAAGTTTTGGGGTGAATTAGTTGAACAAATTAATGGAATTAATTAAGTAATTATAACTTGGACCACGTACTGAGCCTAATTAAGCTGGCAGCCTAACTTTTTTTGCTTGGGTTTTGGGTATATGGCACTAAAATAGCCTACTTATAATAGTCAATTTGCATATTAATTTGTTTTTCTTTTCAGATAATCATATTTTTCCATTTTTTATGGCATAAAATAATCTGGTTCTATATATTAATTAACCGGACTATTAATATTTGATCGTCCGACTTGAAATGAAGAAAACAAATTCAGCGGTTCTTTTGGAAGGAACTCTAAATTCTAATCTATATATGCTCTATCCACATAGCATACAGTGCCCACAACGGAAAAAATAAAATTGGCATACAGTCATTAATTTGTCTTAAGTTTTATAACTGTGTTATGGATGTATTTCGCAACAACTCCCACGCAATCACCTTCAACCAAAGAGAGATAGGTCTTGGGGGCTTCGTGGGAATGTCTCTGATACTTAAGTTAATAGAATCATAAGAATTTCTCAGGGGTATAAAAGAAAATGTCTGGTTTGTACCTGGGCTAGTATAAATAGAACCCACAATGCCTTTTGTTTGAAGAGATAACTACCTAATCTATCATTTCAAATTCAAATGATAAGATGGCTTTCTGAACTTCTTTTGTCTGATATCAGCTCACTCGAGATTTTAGGGCAGTTAACATTTTATCCTATCTGTAGGCTGTTATGGACTTGGGGCTCGTTTGAATAATTAGATGAGATGAGATAGTTTGTGAATAATAATAATATTATTAGTTAAAATTAGATGAGATGAGATTGTTTCATCTCACTTTTATATCAAACGAGACTTAATGCTTCATGAAGTTAGGCTTGGGGCCAAGCTGTGGGGCCCCGATAAGAGGAGGGGATTAAACCTCTTCCAATAAAATTAATGAAAAATTCTAAATATAAGTCTCACACTTGCACATCTACTTAAAAATATGTCATTTTACTTTTTTATTCACGCAATGAAAATGATTTCAAACATATTTGTAAGTAAAATATAATAAAAAGATAAAATGACACGTCTTTAAATGAATGTATAGGGTGTGAACCTTATGAGTACCACTGCTCAGCATTAATATGGTTATCAGTAACAATAATTCGAAGAGATCTAGATAATATTTCTAGTTAGAGAAAAACTTCAAGCCGGTTGGGTATAAAAACCGTTCACACCAGCTAATCAAATCGCGACACATAAGAATCTCAAACTCCAACCTCTGCACCCGGCTACACCAGAGTCCCAGAGCGTTCTCTCTCCCTCCCCCTCTCAAACACACTACTCTTCCTTGAACTCCCTCTCTCCCAGACATTCCCTCTGTTCTCTCCCTCTCCCTTCCTACCATTGAGAGCAGTGGTGCAAGTCCTCTTTTTTGAGCAAGAGAGAGGTTCCAGGGAAACTAGTTACAAGCTACTACCCTCGGAGCTGAGTCCTAGAGGAATGCAAACACCAACTACAGTAGACAATGAGGGTAAGCTAAAACTGGGTCCAGATGAAAAGTTTGGTAGAAGGGAAGGCACGGAAAGGACCACGATTTTTGGAACCACTGAAAAAGATCAACTCAAAATGAAGAGATCAGAGGGGAAATTGTCCCTAGCATTGGAAAGAAAGTTGACCATTGGAGAAATTGAGGAAGTGGAGTCGAAGAAGGGGAAGGAGATTAGAGAAGAAGTAACGCCTAGGAGCAAGTTGGATCCTAAAAAGATCATACCAAAGGGAAGCAGATTGGACCATAGCCGTGCCAAAGGCAGAGACAGATAGTAAATAGAGACCATCCTGTTTCTGATTCATCTTACTGTAATTGGCCTTTGTTCTGTTACCAAAATGTTTTTTGTTTATAAGCCATTTGCATCAATTGTGTCCTGAGAAAGTTGTTAACTAGTTGGGAACGTGCTGTTATAAGGCTATGTATCAGATGTTGCTTATCACCGAAGCCAAATAGACTAATTCAGTTTCCAAACAATCCACTTGGAAAAAAAAAAAATTGGACCTTTTCACACAGATGACATACCCAAATCCCAAAAGTAGCCTGAAGTCGAGTGCACATTGACTCCCCCTAACGTGCATAGCAAAGCCAACGAATATAATAAAAGTTCATGGAGGAGATCTTTACCCACTGCAGACATTTTTCTTTGAGAATATGACGTAGACCAACTGATTGAAACACTGGAAGGGAGAGGGAAAGAACAGAGAGAACGTCTGGGAGAGAGGGAGTTCAAGGAAGAGTAGCGTGTTTGAGATGGGAAGAGTAACGGTCTGGTGTAGCCGAGTGCAGGAGGTTGGAGTTTGAGATGCATACGTGTCGCGATTTGATTGGCAGATGTGAAAATGGGTTTTTATACATATCCGATTGGAAACTTTTCTCTTCTAATTAACTCTATTTGAATTTACGCTAATGAATTAAAATAGAATGCTAATATATAAAAAGGATGATGAATAGCATGATCATGTAATATTTATCTTTTTTTAAATTTATATAATATATGTCGATATAAAATTGCATGCATATATGCAGGCGCAGTACATGAGCAACGACCCAGACTATATCAACTGCACAAAGAAGGAATGCAAGAAATATAAGCATGGGAAATGCGTAAAAAGCACTTGCAGTGGTTCCTTGAGGTTTCATGTTATTAATATAAGAACAGACATTGAGTTCGTGTTCTTTGCTGGTGGATTCGAGACACCTTGTGTTTTAACCAGGTCAAACCCTCTCAATTTTGCTAATCCAAACCAGCCTTTATATGGACATCTTTCAAGCATAGATTCAACCGGAACCTCAGTAAGCAAGTAACATATTTATTTACACTAAAAAAAGCAAACATCGAGGTTATAAACACTAGCTAGTATGGTGGTGCAGATGAGATTAACATGGGTTAGTGGCGATAAGGCCCCACAACAAGTACAATATGGGGATGGAAAAACACAGATATCACAAGTTACAACATTTTCACAAGATGATATGAAGAGTGAGTTACCCTACGTACCCATCACATTTCTTTTTCACATATGATGTCAATTCCTATAAATGATTAAATTTATGTCTTTTCAATATGTTAAGCTGTTTTATTTTAACATGATTGATAGCTGATAACATGATATAAATCTTGACTTTAATTAAATATTTCACGTGTCGAACGAATTCGTATAGCATGCACAGCTTTTAATAATGATACGGCCATCAGCTTGTAACAATTATTTTACATCTTCTGCTTAATACTTACTGCTTAATGGTGAAATGGGTAGGTCGTTCTGCTGTACCAAGTCCAGCCAAGGACTTCGGGTGGCATGACCCAGGATTCATTCATTCGGCGGTAATGACTGGCCTTCGGCCTTCAAGCACCTTCTCCTACAGATATGGAAGGTATAACATCTAAGAATATTCGATGTTGTTTCAGATTATTTTCTGTTCAAAACACACAGATTTGCACTTTCTGCATGTAACCGATCAGAAAACAGAGGAGAATGAACTTAGAGTACTACATGGCTCTATATATGAACTTCATAGCACACTACTTTCAACAAATTTTTTTATCGTGAAATCTGAAGGAACAGAAAATTGAATTTGGTGGTAAATTTTTTAAAAAATTGGAAAAAATAATTTTATATAATTTACCTAATAAAAACACCACAAAATTTTAGTTTTAATAGCTTTTTAAATTAAGCAAAGTATAACAATGCGATTTTCTTTTTTCTTTTTTCTTTTTTCCTTCTGGTTATACAAAGTGATTCCGTTGGCTGGAGTGATCAATTCCAGTTCAAGACTCCGCCTGCTGGAGGATCAGATGAACTGAATTTTCTCGTATATGCTGACATGGGAAAGGCTCCTCTTGATGCTTCTGTTGAACACTACATACAAGTAAGAGGCCTTTATTAACAATGATTCATGTGGTACATCAAAAACTGCACTCAAGAGACAATTTGGCAGATTTTCACCACTTCCTTGTTGTGGACACAAGATTCAAGAAATCCAAAGCCTCTGCTTAAAGGAATATATTTTCCAGCAATATACAATCACCAATATCTTTACAACTCGTGTATACATATATATAGTAGTTTCAGTGATGCAAGTGATCTCTAGTAGTTCCAAAATCTCAACTTTCTACTTCTCATTTGCAAGTGAATTAAATTAAAGAAAATATAAACTGATACAACTGGGATGTAACGCCGGTACTCTTGATTATTTATAGCCAGGATCCCTCGCAGTGATTGGTGCTTTGACTGACGAAGTAAATTCTGGAAAATTTGACTCCATCTTTCATATTGGAGACCTGAGTTACGCCACTGGATTCTTGGTTGAGTGGGATTTTTTTCTTCAACTTATAAAACCAGTTGCTTCCAAAGTCTCTTACATGACTGCTGTTGGAAACCACGAAAGGTAGAAATTTTATTTTCTCGATCCAGTTTTATTCAAATTATTTGCTGTTATTAATGCAGATACTTGCATAATGTTCAGTTGAAATAGTAATGAATGATTTTTTTTCTCTGTATTTTTCAGGGATTATCCAGACTCAGGGTCAGTATATATTACTACTGATTCAGGTGGAGAATGCGGAGTTCCTTATGAGACTTATTTTCCAATGCCAACCCAAGCAAAGGATAAGCCATGGTATTCCATAGAACAAGCAAGCGTTCATTTCACAATAATTTCAACCGAGCATGACTGGTCAGAAAATTCTGAGCAGGTAAGATGAAACAAGTTACTGATTTCCTTTATAATTAATTGAGATTTCTTAACCACATTCGTATATCTCTTAATTTTTGTACTTCTACAGTATGAATGGATGAGAAATGATATGGCCTCCATTGATCGATCAAAAACTCCTTGGTTAATTTTTATGGGGCAAGTGATTAAACTTTCTGGGCAATTTTTATCATTAAGTTGTCTCATTTTAATTGCAAAGTAAATTTTCCAGTGTTAAATTAGCATAAAAATTTGCCAATGCAGGCACAGACCCATGTATACTTCAACAGATGGAATCTTTAGTGTGGATAAGAAATTTGTGGAAGCTGTAGAACCATTACTACTTGAAAACAAGGTAAGCTTCTATGGCTTGATGAATTATTATCAGTTTGTTCATCTTTGGTTGCATTGTAACACATGCAGTACTGTTATGAACACGTACAATATATATCCAGGTTGATCTGGCTCTCTTTGGGCACGTTCACAATTATGAGAGAAGTTGTGCAATTAATGATGGAAAATGCAAGGCCATGCCTACAACAGATGAAAATGGCGGCGCCACTTATGATAACAGCAATTACAGTGCCCCAGTGCAGGCAGTTATAGGCATGGCCGGCTTCACCTTGGACAACTTCACAAACGATGTAAGTAGCTAGATTCTGATCTCCCTCTTTTCCCAAGTATGTTCTTATCATTTCATAGTCATAGGCTGTACTACTTTTGAGATCATTAATTTTGTTGGTTTTGGACAGGGGAACAGTTGGAGTTTACGCAGGATTTCTAAATTTGGGTATGTTAGAGGGCACGCAACAAGGGAAGAGATCAGCTTCGAGGTTTGTATGCTCAAAGTTCATAGCAGCGCAATTCGCTAGCCTCAGAAACGAAACTTGGTATTGATTCATCAATGTTGCATGCAGTTTGTGAATGCAGCCACGATGGAAGTTGAGGACAGATTCCGCATTCTTAAAAAGCAAAGTGCGGAATATGTAGATGTCTCGCAAATTATGACTGGCTTCGGGGGGATAGCGGCAGACGAGGTCGAGAGAGACAGAGACAGAGACAGATCAGAGTTGTAGTACCTTTCTCTTTCTGTCTGATCTCTGATCTCCATCTCATACATTTAAGTGCAATAAAACAAAAGAGTCCTAATCTCTTGTGGGAATTCATGAATTTGAGCTGATAAAACATTTTCAATTCATATGTTGTAGAGCAGTAGGTAGTACTTAGAAAAAAGCCACATGGACTCTTGCATGCAGTAGTTGCTGTAATAATTCCCAATCACATTTGAATGCATATTAATACCGTATATTATGATTAATACTGTTCTGGGAAGATATTTCAAGCATAACGCATTTCATGAAAATGGGTATAATTATGGCCGAAGTCAACTAGGAAAACAAATGCTTTGGAGCAAAATGCTAATGTAGAAAGACAAATTGGACAGTTAGTGGCCAGCCATTAGTACAAGATCAAGACAATAAAATATATATTCAATAATATATATTACGTTTTAATTTCAAGATTCTTTCATTCTTCTCTAATTAATGAAGTTGTACTTCAAGTGCCTTCAAATTTTCTTTTTCTTTCTCATAATTATCTGTTTACGTTATTTATTATTATTATTGTTGTTATTGCAATCTTTAAAGTATTTATATATGAAGAAAAAAGGAGTTCATCTGTTCATCAACGTATACGTAGCTTTAACTCTGCGTGCGTCACTTTCACTGTATAGCTGACAATTCAGGATAAAAAGGTGTGCTTAATATTATATGCTAAATCAAAACGGTCGGATGCGAAATTTTGGAATTATATTGTAATATAATTTTATCTTGTACATCCTAGCTTGGAGATTTATAAATATTTCTTCTTCACATCATCAATTATATAATGCTACATTTTTGTCCAAGTGCTATGTCACAAATTTTTTTTTATAAAAATAAATTCACAAATTAACATAATTTAATTTTATATGATACGTTATATATATTTTATAATAAAAATAACTTTAGAATCTGACCATGAGATTGAAAAAACTTAAACTTTAAACTTTAAGGTTCTTTTATAAATTTAAATTTCTAATGAGTTTGTGGAAAATGAAATTAATTATTGAAAAGAATAAAATTAATAGACAATGATCAGGATAAAAACAGGGAAAATCAGGAAATGAAGACAGAAATGGACAGTTAGCAACCTCAATAGTATCAACGCGCAACCAAGTTAACCAACGATGTTACGTCAAGAAACTAAAGCTTCCTACGTAGTATCGGCATAATTACAAGGCATCCATCCTAGCTAACTGCATATTCTCCATATATATTGGATCCTTTCACACATTATTGTTTCCCAACCCTAAAGTTCGATCTTCTCTAATCTCTATCATTCTCATAAATCATCTCTCAACCAACATTAATACAGAAAAAAAAAAAAACTTTCTTTGCTGCCAAACAGTACTAGTACTTGTTTTCTCCTGGCCGGCCGGTATAGTTATTAATTCTCTGATGATCATGGAACCTTTGATCAGTTCTTCATCAACGGTTTCGGCCTGCAGACTCCTAATCATGATATTGTTCATTATGTTTCTTGTCTCCCCTTCTCCTTGTTTATCGTCGTCCTTGCATCCTATGTACATCGACTCAACGGCCATGCACCGAAACCATACAGCAATATCAGAGTTTCGGCTATTAAACAGAAGAACATTAGCCCAATGCCCCAACACTAGCCCTCTCCTGCAAATTAATGTCAGTTCGAATTCCAACCTTTCGGATGAACAATATCTCACGGTTACTGTTACCGGAGTTTCGAATCCGTCGGGGAATGATTGGGTCGCCATGATCTCACCTTCTCATGCTAGGTACTATATATTAATTAATATATAAATTAATTCCTAGGTCGATCTCTGATTTTTTTTTTTATGTTTTAATTTGCCAGACTTAATTTTCTTATTGGTTCTGATGATCTTTCTCTACATAAATATGTATGCAGTGTTGAAAGTTGTCCATTCAACGAGGGTTTTTATTTACAAACCGGTGATCTTAGCAGTCTTCCTCTGCTCTGTCATTATCCTGTCAAGGTACGTAATTAAACATGATGATCATGATCATAACCAATCAAATTATGCTATATTTTGATTTGTTTCTTCGAGGATTAATTATTTTAATTATATATATATATATATATATATTACTGAAATAAAAATAAAATGAAGGGTGGGAGCAGCAGCATCATTAGCATGCCTTATCTATACATGAATTATATATATTATGGAGCTGGACCTGCCCTCAAGTTTGGTGTGACATCATGAGTACATACAATATCTAAAACTTTAATATTAATTGTGATTTTGTATTTTCACTGTATGGCAACGTGTCCAGGTAATTTGTTTAATTTCCAAATATATAATATTCTCTTTATGGCAATATATGGAGAAAAATCAATTAATTAATTTTATAACAAAATAAATTAATTATATTTGTGTGTGTGTGAATATTAATTATGGGAGGGTAGTTGGGGCATATACAGTCGTAGAGCCGAACTGCATAAATAATTAGGCGGTTGCCACATAACATTCATAACGAAGTCATAACGTTCACGTATGACAAAGTACGTGTGGGCTGTGGCTGTGGCTGTGGCTGTTCCCAATGTGGCCGTGACTTTACGCATTTAGCTCATCATATATGATTGAGCCATGCGTCTTTTTTTTTTTTTTTTTCAAAGATGAGGTTAGGCCTCCTTATTATTAGCCATCCTCATCAAGACTGAGGAGAAACCGCGTGAACATATAAATAACAAGAAGCTCCCAACCAATACCCACATAAATAGAAAGAAAAATGATATAAACCCAAGTAAAACAGAAACACTGCTATACAAGGTCCTTAGGACCGAATGCAGAAACATTCCCCCTTATCCAATCGAAAAGACCTTTGATATTTTGAAGGGAACTCAAGAGTTTTGATGCCAGACCTTGCAAACCCATGAAGAACCGAGTCTCGCACGACCATCTGTCAAGAAATTACACTCTTGGTAAATATGCCGAACCCGTAAGCAGAGACCATCCATCAGATGAAGTAATTCCTTCCAATAATCCTCCAAGTACTAGAGGTCACATATCTTCTTACTTAGCCAATCAATCACCAACATAGAGTCCATCTCAATTTTCACCTTTTTCTTACCCAAAAATCTCACAGTTTAGAGACCTTGCAGCAAAGCCATAAATTCTACAACATTATTAGACTGCACACCAATTGACATGGAAAAACCACAAATCAAATTTTCACAATGATCCCGAATTACTCCACCCGCACTTGAAGGCCCTGGATTCCCTAAGGAGCTTCAATCCACATTGAGTTTAACCCAATCCCTGAGACGAGGAGACCATTTTACAATCTGAAGAGGCTTTGACTTTTTATGCTTAAATGGCAAATTTAAAACCTTCAATATCTCTTCATCTCTACGGCTAAAACTAGACGACTCTTTTAATTTTTCACTTGCAATAGCCAACCAGTATTTGATTGAGTTCCAAACAGCTTGAACCAATTCATGAACCCCCTCCATTCTAGCTTTACATCGACGCTACCAAAGCCTTCAAGTTATAATGGAAGGGAGAATTCCAATCAATTGGCCACTGTGTGAATCGTTGGCTTTCCTATACCAGGATTCTATCCTTTGTTTCCAAGTTATAATGGTATCCAATCACATTTGGATACCATGTAAATACCAGCTCTCCTTATACGGTCATCAACTGGAAGACAACCATACCAGGCCTTCCACACAATAATCAACATTTTACCCGACACAGATGGATGCCACACCCATTTCATCCAAGGAATTTTAGGAGAACAAACCCGTTTACCTTCCCATGCACTATGAGTTGAGAAACTCCCCTGAGAATTTGGCAGCCGAATAAGAATATCTCTACCAAGTTTAACTCTGCCCAACTCATCCAAAATTTGATCAGTTTTTTCAATTCCTACCAAATGATCAAAATATCTTAACATTCCATCCATTTTCCGTTTTGCAATCTAACAACAATATCTCTGGCAGTTCATTAACAAAATGATGAGCAATAACCGGACCATCAGTGAGCCATTAATTATCTTTCCAGAATGACACATTTCCTTCCCTCACCTTCCATTTAGAAAAATGAGTAACTAAAGGAAGATGAGATAAAAGCATTTTCCAAAACTTTGATCCTTTCATAGAATCAACCTTATAAATTTGCTGATTACCCACATATTTAGAAAGAAAAAACTGAGCCCAAGTCGATTTTCCTTGGAGAAGATTCCAAGTCAACTTCATGTGCAACGACACTTGCACTTCCTGTAATTTGCGAAGACCCACCCTACCCTCTAACACTGGTCGACATAAATCATCCCAAGCCCTCCATTTCTTTTTCGGCTTACCACCACATACACCCCAGAAAAATGTACTCATATATCTCTTCAATTTGTCAAGCACAACCTTAGGAGTTTGCAAGATCGACAGGTAATGTAAAGGAATACTATGCAAAACATGTTTTAATAGAAGTAGCCGTGCTCCGCTGGACAGAAGACTGGTCTTCCATCCCTCTAACCGATCATTCACTTTATTCAGCAACCCTTCAAAATGTACAGAAAGTAACCTTCCAGAAATTATGAGAGCCCCCAAATAATAAAAATGAAGACTTCCCTCACTAAAACCAGTCATCCGAAGTAGCATTCGACGACTAGAAGTGGTAATATGCTTAGAAAAACAAATAGAAGATTTTTTTTCTTGTTAACCACTTGACCCGATCGACCATTCTTCATGTTGCTTCAACGCCTTCAAAACATACCTTAGCGATGCCTTTCCGCCATTCAGAAAAATCACTATATCATCTGCATATAGAAGATGTGAAATAATAGGAGCTGAAATAATAGGAGCTCCTCTAGGATAATAAAATGGTGTAATCTTGCCCAGTTCCACCTGCCTTTTAAGCATTCTAGATAAAACTTCATCGACTAAAATAAAAAGATAATAAGTCATGACTCTAATTGTTTTTGATAGAGAATTGAGATGAAATGAATTGAAATAAATTTTAAATAGTAAAGAAGTATTTAAATTGTGTTGATATGAGTTAGAAATAGTTTTAATTAAAATATTTTATGAGATTTTAAAAAATAAGAGAGAAAAAATTAAATAAAAATATTATAAAATTAAAATATTGTTATAATAATATTATTTTTATTTTAAAATTTAAAAAAGTTGAGTTGTTTTTATGTTTTGTTTAGAAGTTTGAGAACATTGTAATAATTAGGTAATAATTAAATGAAAATATTTGAAGATTTGAAATTACAAAGTGTTTGTGGTATTTGAAACTTTGGATACGGAGATGAAATCATGAGATGAGTCGAGATAAAATCATCTCTCTATCCAAACCAACCCTTAGAGTTTTTGTATAGAGGGATATATATATATATATATATATATATATATATATATATATAGACGTACGTAGTATTCAATAATTTGACTTTTATAATATTTATTGAGTATTTAATATTCTATAAAAATTATTCGGCCGGATAAGTACTGTAAATGACATAAAATCTACTTCATATGTCTATCATTTTGTCACTATAAACTTCAATTAAAATATAAAAAATAAGAGATCGATTCAAATCTCCATCTTTATGTCCCTTCTAAATAAAATTATGATATTTTAATCTCTTTCTAATTATAGATAAATATTATATATATTGATGTATGTAGTTTATAATATTTAATGTTGAAAAGTCACTCCTGTATATATATATATATAGTAATTTATACGTACGAACAACATCGCATATATATATAATGGGTCCAATAACAAATAAATGTAAAGAATATCTTATTGAAAAATGATAGTTACAGTCGTGAGTTCGCAAGTGCCGCGCAATCATTTTAAAAAAAGTGAATATATACGGGACCCACATGAAAAAAAATCAATTTTTTAATAATAGACCACGCTCTTTTTCAAAGCCATTGTACGGCGCTTACGCACACTCCACGACTGCATGTAGTATTACTCTATTTTATTTGTCTTATAACTAAAATTATTTTCTTATCATCTCCACGGGCAAGAAATTAAGCCTAATTTAATTTTTTTTTTCCCTTGTATTGCTTCTTTTATTCATGTCATGAGCCTCCTCCTATCGATTCTTCAAACAACATTAACATATATATGTACAGGGACGTATAGAAAGATCAGCATAAACAAATTTATGATACTTGGCGTGCGTGGTTTTTTTAAGTAATTGAAGTAGTACGTACGTACTTCGACGTTCGTTCTTTTATATATATATATATATATATGGTTGTGTGAAAATGCATGAATATATATATGCTGCGCGCAGGCAATGTACATGAGAAAAGATGGCGACTATCTAAGTTGCAAGAAGAAGGAATGCAAGAAATACAAAAAGGGCGTATGTTTATCCTACACTTGCAGTGGTACTTTAACATTTCATGTTATCAACATCAGAACGGACATCGAATTCGTATTGTTTGGTGGGGGATTTCTGACTCCTTGTGTTTTAACCAAGTCCAGACCTATCAATTTTGCCAATCCAAACCAGCCTTTATATGGACATATCTCAAGCATCGATTCAACTGGAACATCGGTACGTACGTTATTAACTAAGCACCATGCATATATATCATGATGTATATCTACGGATTTAAAAAATAAAAAAACTTTGAAAAATTAAACACAATAAAAAAAGTCATGTCAGTGATGGTACACGATTTGATATGCCAAACCGTTTGTACCTAACAAGGCTCTTCTCGTTAATCTTAACTTGACTTAATTACATGATGAGTACCACTTGTCTTGCAGATGAGAGTAACATGGGTAAGTGGGGATAAGAAACCTCAACAAGTACAATATGGAGATGGCAAAACGCAGACATCTGTAGTTACTACATTCTCACAAGCTAATATGTGTAGTGAGTCCCTACTTTTGTTTCCACTTCTGGCCACAAACATTAGGATTAATGTGTGTGTGTGTATAATTATGTGCCTAGCTCTTTTCTTTCTTCTATCTTCTACTTAGATTTTGCTGGTTTGTTGTGAAATTGACATGATTAGGCTCAGCTTTAGAGAGTCCAGCCAAGGACTTCGGGTGGCATGATCCTGGGTTCATTCATTCCGCAGTCATGACAGGACTTAAGCCCTCAAGCACCTTCTCTTACAGATATGGGAGGTTTGGACATCCAGCTTCTTTTTTCCAACTACTAATAGTATATAATAATTTTATGAAGGAAAATGCTATATATTCGTCCCCATTTTTTTTCATCATGCTAGCACTCATTTACATACGGTCACCATTTCTATTTATTTAAAACATTAATACTTCATGCAGCGACTCAGCTGGTTGGAGTAAACAAACCCAATTTCGAACTCCACCTGCTGGTGGATCAGACGAACTCAAATTTTTAGCATTTGGCGATATGGGAAAGGCTCCTCGTGATGCTTCTGCCGAGCATTACATTCAGGTAGTAGGAGGACTTAACCTTCAAGTTTTGTTAGTTGTTTAGAACCAAGCTATGTATTGAGTATTATACAAATTATAACAGCTGATGATCATGTACTAATTAACCAGGTTAATTTCTAATTTTGTGATTTGTAGCCGGGATCCCTCTCAGTGATTAAAGCCATGGCCGACGAAGTAGATTCTAACCAGATAGACTCGATCTTCCACATTGGAGATATAAGCTATGCCACTGGCTTTTTAGTTGAATGGGATTTCTTTCTTCACCAAATAAGCCCTGTGGCATCAAGAGTTTCTTACATGACGGCAATTGGAAACCATGAGAGGTAGCTCTTTCACCTATATACTTGAATTATAATCTGTCAATGGGAGTTATGCTTGACAAAGTTGTGTGAAATCTCTTGAAGGGCTCAAAAAGTAGAAGGCAAACTGATAAAATCTCGCTTTTTAAGATCTTAAACCTTTACACACACATATAACAGACGCATGCAAACATTCCTAAGTCCATTTTCTGTCCTACCTGTGAGCATTTTGCTGATATATGTGCACATTCCTTCCTTTATCAGGGACTATATAGACTCAGGATCAATATATATAACTCCAGACTCCGGAGGTGAATGTGGAATTCCTTATGAAACTTACTTTCCCATGCCAACACCAGCAAAGGATAAGCCATGGTATTCCATAGAACAAGCTAGTGTTCACTTCACAGTGATGTCTACTGAGCATGATTGGTCAGAAAATTCTGAGCAGGTTTGATGAACCAAATACTGTCTCGATCCCATTTTTATTTCACAATCAAATTTCATATCACCTTCTTTCATATATATACATATAAATGCAATTCTTTCAGTATGGGTGGATGAAAAAGGATCTGGCTTCCGTGGATCGATCAAAAACTCCTTGGTTAATTTTCACGGGGTAAGTACTGAATCTTACATATATTAAGAGTTCTGAGTTTCTTCAGATTAATAGATTATGGTTGTCTGCATGTTCTCTGCAGGCATGTGCTTGTTTAATATATATAGTTTATACTCTAGCTGTTGCATTCTTGACTTGAAATGTGTATATACCATTAATCTGTTTTCAGATCTTGTTAATATCTATGTTTATATGCATATGCTCCAAATTTCCGAAATTACAATAAACTGTAAGATCTGTAAATTGCAGGCATAGACCCATGTATACTTCCTCAAACAGTATACTTAGCGTCGATCCAGAATTTATCAAGAAGGTAGAACCATTACTGTTACAAAATAAAGTAAGTTGCTTCTGAACTAACTGGTTATCCCATCTTCGATATGAAATATATTCTTCTCTAGCTTTATAAAGTATGAACTTGGCCACTTTTGGTTGCTTTTGAACAGGTTGATCTGGCTCTCTTTGGCCATGTTCATAATTATGAGAGAACCTGCTCAGTTTACCAAAATAATTGCATGGCCATGCCTAAAAAGGATAGAAATGGGATTGATACATATGATCACAGCAATTATAGTGCCCCACTGCATGCAGTTATTGGTATGGCTGGCTTTTCCTTGGACAAGTTCCCAAATGATGTAAGTAATTCTCAGACTCTCTGTCCCCCACTCCTCTCCGCCCTCTCAAAACACACACGCATATACAATGATGCATATATTTGTCATGTGAATTTCTTCATGTACATTGAATCAGGTGGAAGGCTGGAGTCTATCAAGGATTTCCCAGTTTGGTTATTTTAGAGGGCATGCAACAAAAAAAGAGTTAAACTTAGAGGTCAGTATCGTGCACTTCTAGCTGCAAGAATCTACCTTCATGCACGCATACAAGTACTTGTCTCACTCATTTCCTTCACTTTTGCAGTTTGTAAATTCAGATACAAAGAAAGTTGAGGACAGCTTTCGCATCATTAAAGCATAAGGTTCCTCGTGAAAGATTTGGGATCACAGAGACAGATGAATTACCGCCTCACCAAATGATCTTTGGAGCATCTCTTTTGTACATTTACTTCTGTAATAAATCTTTGGCTTTTGACAAATATAATGTGTTTTTTTTTCTTTATAACGCCTTTTTGTAATTAGGCATAGCAAGAGCCATACATGCACCATTTGGCTTGTTCTTTTATAGTCCTTACCAAAGAAAAAATAATGCAATATCATAGGTACTGGGTGGAAATTATTTTGACATTATGCTCATTAAAAAAAGAAAGAAAAAGAATAAAGAAAGCCATCGAGAATAGTGGAATAGAAGATACAAAGAGTGTATGCTTAAACAAAAATATGTCAACCTATAGAATGTTTTGCAGCATAGAGTTGAAGAAATGCGCAGTAGCAATTAACCTTTTCCTACTTGAAAGCTATGGCAACAAAACTCTGCTATGAAACCAGATAAATCTTTTTGAGAAGTGCTAGGTTACGAAAAGATCTTATAAAAATACAACTCACAAACTGATATAACTAGATATAATTAATTAATTCTACTTTATAATAAAAATAATTTCACATTCTGTATATCACAACAAGCTACATTTGTTCATGAGTTTTACTTTTGTAAGTTCACTTTATAAACCAAACATTTCTCAAATCATTTTATGTTGATGTCTCAAACTTTTTTTTTTTTAACTTTTTTTTTTTACCTTCTCTTTATCTAGAGACAAATATGCGAGCCTCGTTGGTTTGAGAATCTTGCCCTTCATCCTGATGGTTAGAGGCTTCTATTTTTTTCAAATGATGGTTAAAGGTTGATTATGCCATCAAGCTGTAACAAGGGTGACATTGATTATACAACAAACTTCGAGAATGAGATTGATTGGCATATCTTTTCTGAACATTTCAATAGAAAATGTAAAATCAAGTCCAAGTCCTAACATTTAAACAGAACACTGCTCAACATAAGAAACTCTTCAACAAACTCTACACAGTACCTATCTCTTATTTACATTGCATATTGCAAAATCTCCTCGAAGTTTGAAGCAGATTGCTTTTGCTTCATAAAATCAACCTTCAGGACCCATGAAGCCTTTGTTAGTTCAAGGGAATTAAAACACTCAGTTGCCCCAGACTAAGTAGAATATATTCTTACTAGCAGCTAAATTGATCACATCTTTACTCTGCCTGCTAAGCATCTCCTCTTGTGCACTTTGGTCGCCCTCCTAGTCAAAACAGAGTGTTGATGCCAGAATGAGTAGAATTAAGTAAAATAAAAAAAGCACCATTCAACTTGCTCATATAAATTTCAAACCAAGGAAAATGGAACTAACAAGAAGAGAGTAGGCACGGGCAAGAGATAGAAGTGTTGGGTACAAATCCAAAACAGCAATGGCGACATCCTCTGTAACCTGTGGGACCTGCATTTACAAGTTAAGGAATATCTATGGAATTAATCACCTGATTGTGACAGAAAAATTAAATAGTACTATGAACAGTACAAAAATGTGTATTGTCCGTGATTTGCTTAGTGTTTCCTTCTGTCCACCTATCATTTTTCTTGTTTAAATTCAAGTTGTATTTGGGATATGTGCTTAGGGACTTGTAGATGAACGAACCTGGGATGCAACAGGCGTGAATCAAATTTATCATTTTTCTATGGTTCTCGTATTGCTAAAATCTCAGAACAAATTTTGGTTCGAATATATTAAGGACAAGAACTCCAGAAATAGAAAGACCAAAATCTAAGGACAATTTCACACCTCTAAGCACAAATCCACATTTTATCATACCTGCATGAGTTGAATTGCAAACACATCGCTGACTGTAACTTTATCCAGGTCTTGGCACCTTTTGACAAATTCATCATAAGGAGGGCATACTCCTGCGCCCTTAGTGCAGTCCTCAGGCAACAATGATTTATAGTAGTGAGATATTGCTTGGGTAAGATAACCATACTTCTTTAGAGTATCAGCCAAACCAGTTGTTCTCTGCACATCAAATCCCTCCAGAATCTCTGTAGTAAAACAACTGCAAGGCACAGTATTAAAAACTTGAAGACAGATCAGAAACTAAGGGTACGTTTGGATGTTGAGTTGAGTTGAGTTGAGATGATAAAATATTGTTAGAATATTATTTTTTTTTATTATTATTATTTTAGAATTTGAAAAAGTTGAATTGTTTAATATATTTTGTATTGAAATTTGAAAAGGTTGTAATGATGAGTTGAGATGAGTTGAGATAGGTTTACTTTCCAAACGAAGCCTAATTCTTCAACATCAATGACAGCCAAAAAAACAAAAACATTATAAAATTAAAATATTATTAGAATATATTTTTTTAATATTATTTTTGTTTTGAGATTTGAAAAAGTTAAATTGCTTTTTATTTTTGTTTGAAAGTTTGGGAAAGTTGTAATGATTAGTTTGAAAGTGTTTGTGTTTGAATGATGTTTGGGAAGGAAATAAGATGGGATGGGATGTGATGAGATAAGATGAGATGGGATGAAATGGAAATTGTTTCCAAACACCCCCACTCAACTGCCATTACAGATTATGCGGTAATTAAAAACTGTGTAACTAAACTGCACGTTCAGCTTTGAAATTCTGAAAAACAATAGTGGATTAAGAAAACAAATTGCTTAAATCAACCCCGGAATATTTAATAGGCCAACCATGTATTCACAAACACACTCACGCATATTCTGGTTAAAAAAAAATCTAAATCCTATAAATACTTTCAGAAAATAGCTTACGCTGTTTTAATGCTTTCGGCAGCTTCAGAAGAATTTGGATCACCCTCCACAAGATATATCAGCTTCTTAAGTCCACACCTCTTACAAAATGCAATTTAACACCCAAAAAAGTCAGGATGATATAAATTAAAGACAACCATAAGTAGAAGATGAGACAGAGTAGCAAATTCCTAATACTAAAATTACGAGGAAAGAACTTCAAATGCTCTAGTCTTAAGCATGCCCAACAGACCACAAGACCAAAAGTTTTTGACTCTCAAAGCATCCTTCCATCCATCCATGTATGTGTGTGTAGCAAATTTTAACACCAGAAATAACAGCTGCTGGGAAACTTCAAGAAAGAAATACAAGGCATTGAGTTATTTGAAATACCAAAAGCCTCAGTTTTTGGTCCCTATATCGATTATCCCTGATGGAACAGCGTAAATCATCAACATTCTTCCTTTCAACAATAAAATCAAGTACATATTCACTGTCAACATATTTATGGCGAGCTATCCAGATTCCATCTCCAACTGGTAACCGTCTAACCTGCAGAAGAGTCAACATTTATGACAAAATTTCAAGAGAGTTTTCTATGTATATATGATGTATGTAAGTATAATAGTAGGGGAAAACTTTCAATAGTGGTTTCCATTATCCAAAACCAACAACGATAAAGAAAATAATAACCATACCCATCAATATTCAAAGAAGCATTATGAACTAATAGGTAAGAGGATTCAAGAGAACTCACCTCGATTTTGATTCTGAATTGACTACAAATATTCTCGATAATTCTCCTAGACCGCGAGCTAAAACCCAATATATAGTTACCTCATCAAAATCATTGCAAACATCACCTATCTTATATCTTAAAAGAGAAATATAAATAAAACTTAAGGCCTAAAGAACAAATAATAATCCATTTCAAGAAGCACGGCAAAATTCCCCAAAGCATGAAGTTCACTGACCCCTGAGTGGCAAACTGCTCTCGATCATCCAATATCAAGGTCACTTCATATGCATCCTCAAATCTCTCCCCAAAGCTCAGAGGTGGCATGCTTAAAACATTCATATTTCCTTCTAAACCATCCATCCTTGACTTTTGTACAGGGCGATCCTAAGAGATTCAAAAGGATTTAGAGCATTAAATCATTAAAATCTCACGATCTTTAAGCAAGTCAACTGTGTACAAGAACAAAGGGAAAGGTAAATCTGAATCCCGGCTATCTGTTTCATATGAGTAAACAACTTTATGCACATGAAGCTTGCATACATAAATAGACTTAATCAGCACGTCTAACCATTATCATCACAATCAGGCTTTAGCATCTTGTGAATCATAAATAGGCCTAATCTGAAGAGGGCCTCAACTACCCATTTTCTTTTTCTCAAGGTTCAGGAAGTCTGCTGCTTACTACATGTGAACCCAGATGCAATATTTGAGAAGCCATAATAACCGTCAGGGACTCAGAAGCAAGATGTTTGCAAAAGAAAGCATCATTTGCTTACACATGAAGATGATGAGCAAGCTCTCAAGGTAGAAAAGTTTGGTGCCGTGTTATTAGAATATAATTCTGGCATATGCCCACTGTCATCATGGGAATGGTCTCTACTCTCACTTCCAACTACATCTCCACAACCTGGCATTTATGTAGGGAATCAAACACTCAGTATCATTTGTTAACATAGAAGCACTGTTTATTACTATTTGGGTTAGTGCAGGTATTTAATCTTATCAGCTCCTCCTACAGATTGGTATGCAGAACACAAACCATAAACTTGGTCCTCTCGAAGATGACACAAAACTGCTGGCCAGAGTGATGAGATCTCCTTCTTCTGAGAACTCTTCGAAACTTCAGAGTAAGCACTAAGAATTTGATCCTTAGAGTATCCCATGCGCATAAACTACATTAAAGGGTATTTGTACAATAAAAAGAAATTAGAAAAATAAAAAAAAATGAAACAAATAAATAAGCACAAGTCAACACATTAAGTGCTGCTACCACAAAAAGGAAAAACGTGATCTTCTATATTGTTCCATAAATATATTGTTCCATTCTGCTTTTTTTTCTTAATAAAATAATAAAATAAAGAAACAGCTAAATGAAGGAAAAGACAAGATGAAAGTAACAAATTGAAGCAAGTAATTGTCTTGGCAAATATGCATAGGCACCGAGTGGATTATATTCCAAATAGCAGAATGAGATAAAATGTTTTCTCAATTAAAAAGAATATGAAAGGCATGAGTTGATATATACTTCAACACAAATCATTCCAGTATCTATATGCCCAGCAGCCACCAAATAATTGTGCAAATGGTTGCAGTTGGTGGTTGCTGTTTCATTCTTAATCAACAAAATTCTTAATCAGAGGTTCCAGGATAAGTTTATGAAGGGTGTGTTAAGAATATAATGAGAGAGAGAGAGAGAAGAACATTTTTTTTTGATAAGTGGAGAGAGAGAGAAGAACATAATAAGAAAAAAACTGAAATGGTTGATAGCTTCCTAGTCTAGATAGTTTAACCTCAGAGTTCAAGTAATATTTTAAGAAACAATTTGAAAATGTACCCTCTCAAGTGATTCAAATGGAACATCAATTGATTTCTTCTGCCGACTTCTTTTGATCTGTAATTTCTTCTGCTGACTTAAACCCATAGATGTGGGCATCACATCTATATCCGTGTCAAGTTGAACCAAATCCACATCTGGCATACCATGTGCCCCCTTATCAGAAAAGCCTTCTGCGTTGGCCAAGCTATCTGCTGGATCAGCCAAACCAGATCTCATGAGACAGTCATGTGCTACTTCCTGACCTTCTTGGGTTAGCATGTATCTGCAATATAACAGGGGTTATTGGTACCTGCATAAAACAGCAGCCACCAACTGCAATCATACGCACAATTATTTATACTTCAAGAGCTCGTAGAATTCTAACAAAATAACTGGGAAATAGATTATACAGTAGTTTCTTGTATAAAAAATATTATTTTACCAAAAACGTATTAAGACTATAATTCATAACTTGCCTGACGTCATTGACAGTTGCTACCATCAGATAAAGCATCTCATAACACATCCTAACAATTACTATCAAAAAAATAATAATAGAGATAACGGCTTGTATACCCAATGCAATAATTAACAAAAAGATGTATGTATCGAAAAACGAATAGGAAATGTGCAAATTGTAGCCTTACTTTGCAGGGCAACTTGATTTAACAACTAATCCCTTGGTTATCAATGTCTTCATGCAGTTCCACCCACTATACCAATCCCTTGGAGAACTTCCAAATTGCCCCGGTTTTCCTTTTCCCTTTTCTGGCCTAAGAACAAGAACGGTCTAAAACAACTCAATTGTACCGTTGGAACCACTAAAATTACTGAAAAAAAAATCAGAAACCAATATAATGAGTTAACGCACGCAATTGGCACCCGAGAAAGTCCACTTGCTTCAGCTGCATCAATTAGCTCCTGTTTACGCATAAATTCATTCCCATTTGCAATCCCCCTAGCAGCAAAATAAATATTAAAACTCTTGGTTCAGTAAAAGCTTTGCCTAAAGAAAGGAAATAATTATACATCAGTTACCTGTAAAGGGCAATTAACAAGGCATATGCAACGGAATTCTTTTGTGGTACATAACGTTTGGTTCCTTTCCTTCTTCTACCTAAATGTCAATAATAATGAACACTGGATTTACCAATGAACTTTTCAATGGCGATCGATGAACAAAATTGCAAAATCCAAGGCAGTGGCAAAATTACCTTCTTTAGACAAATCTTCTGGTTCAGAACCACCTGAACCAGCCTCAAAAAACCCTTGCATAAGTCTTAGGATCCATTTGCCCACACCCCTATAACAAAATTTGAGTCATTACGAAGAATATATAAAATAGCATATAAATTAAAAGGAAACTAGCAGAAGAAACCAAAACAAGCGCTTCAAGCATCATTTTATTCTTTAGTTCCACAAATTTCTGGAAAAAAAAAATCAAAATGTTAGTAGCTAGACAGGTGCTTTTATTGGGATCTACTAAGCGCAAGCATTTCTCTCCACCTTTTACGCCAAAAATCCCAAGCTTTCTCCATTTCCGACACTCTCAGTAGCCAAAGTAAGAGAAGATTCGGTATACGATTACCACACATTGACTAAAGAAAGAAACTTTTTACAGTAAACTTGAGGCCTTCGGCTTGTTTTGTTTTGTTTTAATATTAAATTTGTTAAACAGAAACTACAAAGTTCCTACGTACACCCAAAAAGGACTTTCCCTTGCTAGGTAATGAGAATTCGTAACCAAACAGCGCCTTATCGAAAAAAATTACCCAATTCTCTATTTACCCAAAAAAAGAACTCGATAAACTAGTCCCAAAATTTTTTTCCAGAAAATGACATGCGACCAGCATTCTTTTCCCAGTAAATTGAGCATTTTTTTTTTCGTGGAGACGAGAAAGGTACTTCACTTGATCTGAGAGAGGTCTTTGAGGGTCTTGATTGGGGTTTTGGAGTTGCACATATTGGAGTAAGCCTTTGAAAGAGTCATGTCAACGTTCTCAGAGATCCCTTTGGGCTTCTCCGCAAGCTCCTGCCTCTTGCTCCACATGTACGCCACAAGGCCCTCGTTCTCAGTGCACACCACCACGCGCGTCTGCATGTCCATTTCAAGCACTAATTTCTAGGGTTTCCAGTGAATGTTTTAGGGCTTTTTCAGAGATTGAAGAAGCAGAGCAGGAAGAAGAACAAAATGGCGCTCAGGCGTTGTGGCGTCGGGAGTTTTTGAATGGCGACATCGTTTTGTTTGGCCAGCCTCCACGCATTGTCGTTTGGAGATGGTAAATAAAACGACACGAGAAAAGGTTATCAAGGGAAAATTAGTTCCAAAATTTGACTGTTAAGATTGCATCATGTGTTGAACAAAGAAAAGATTGCATCATGCCATTGATTTTTCATTTGTTTTCAAGATAAACTTTTAATTGAGGATGTAAATTAGAAAATATAAAAAATTTAAGGCATTAATTTAAAATGAATAATTCTACATATAATCGTGAAGTACGTAAACGCTACGTAATTATTTTTTAAAATAACTATTAAAAAATTAATTTTTTTCATGCGAATCTCATGTTTTATTCACTTTTTCAAAATGTTTACGTGGCGATTGCACAATTTTCAATTACAACTATATTTTCTCATTTAAAATTTTGAGAGTCTCGAATGCAAAATAAATAAAAGAAAAAGAAAAATTATAAATGCCCTTACTATATAGCCTATTTATTTAGTATTTACCCCCAAAAAAGAACTGTGCAGCCTACATTTTTTTTTAGTGTTCTTACAACGTCTTTCAGATGATTGGCACAAGGTTTTCAACGTTCTGTCACACTGGCCTTGTGCCATGGCTTTATATATCTTCCAATAACCGATAACTTACTTTTTTGCTTGTATTTTAGCACGATTAAACGGGTTGGGTTCACATGCAACCCATTTACACCAACACTCTAACGCATGTTTCTGCAATAAATGAACACAATTCCAGGCCTAAATGCAAAGTGTCACCTTAACACCTCCCTCAAAACCCCTATATAAACCACTCACCAACCCCCGACAGATTCACATCCAATTAGAGAGAAAGAAATAGAACTAAAGTGAAAGAACAGAGAGAGATGACAGTTTTCAATACCAATATCTTGCTTTTGGCTGTCTTTGCCATCCTTGGGATTCTGATGTCCAATGACAACAGCAACTTGGTTGCTGGCCAAGCTTGCCAAGGTGATCTGCAGGGTTTGATAACTCAATGTGCCATGTTCGTTCAAAAGAATGTGCCAAAGTCGAACCCCTCCCCAGGCTGCTGCAGTGTTATCCAGACTGTGGACATTCCATGCGCGTGCAAGCATATCACCAAGGAGGTCGAGCAAATGGTTGACATGGAGAAAGTAGTCTTTGTAGCGAAGTACTGTGGCAGGGCAATCCCCCCAGGGACCCAGTGTGGAAGTAAGAAAAATTATCACTCCCTAGATCATTTGGATCATAATCATTAAGATCTTGAATTAAGAACCGTTTCTTTATAAACTATATGTTTTCCTTTTCCTCCATTAAATTTAGCAGTTGGAAATGAATTGTTGCAGGTTACACAGTTCCCCCATGAAGCTGGATGATGATCAAGATGTAGTGTCTGCAAATGTAGAACTTATGTGTTGTTATGCATGCAGAAATAGAATAAATTTGGATAGCCTATAAGAGCTTCATTGTTGTTGTATCACTAAGAACAACTATCCTTACTATAATGAAAACTACTTGAAGTAAATAAGCATGCTGCATCCAATTCTATGGAATTTAAATTTTGCTATGATCTAAGGGGTCTGTGGAGTCGTATCGAATTCATAGGCCCTGAAGAGAGACTCGAACTTTCATGCTCTTTTGAAGCTCATCTTCTTCGTCATAAATGATCCGCACAGTACTCGCGTTTGCTAATGCTAATTTATGGAGAAAAACTGCATCTCTGTCTAATTTATCACACTAACCCAAGTATGAGCAAACTCATTTAGCCCATATATAGTAGCTATCAACATGAGCTAATGATAACAAATTAATATCCATACCAATAAATTAATGACACGTAATCATGATTAACCCACTGGAGATTTCGTGATCTTAATTCTGTCCTATACATGATATACAATAATGGGATTTTTCTGTTGTTCTTAATTATATCAGTCAAAAGAAGAAATAAAAAAAAAGTTGAGCTACCCGTTACAATGTCTTTTTAGATTATGATTGGCACAGGGTTTTTAACGTTCTGTGCTCACACCTTATGCCATGGCTCGGCCTGATCTTCCAGTAACCGATCAAACTTACTTTTTGCTTGTCTTTTAGCACGAAGATCTAAAAAGGTTGCGGTTCACATGCAACTCATTTACACCAACACTTTAACGTACGAATGGATTTCAGGCCTAAATCCAAAGTATCACCTTAATTAACACCTCTCCCAAAACCCCTATATAAACCACTCAACACCCCCAACAAATTCACATCCAGAGAGAGAGAGAGAGAGAGCGCTAAGTGAAAGAACAGAAAGAGAGATGACAGTTTTGAACACCAATAGCTTGCTTTTGGCTGTCTTTGCCATCCTTGGGATTCTGATGTCCAATAACAACGGCAACATGGTTGCTGTCCAAGCTTGCATAGGTGATCTGCAGGCGTTGAGAACTTACTGTGCTATTTTCCTTGAAAAGAATATGGCAAAGTCGAACCCGTCTCCAATGTGCTGCAGTGTTTTCATGACTTTGAACGTTCCATGCACATGCAAGCATATCACCAAGGAAGTCGAGCAGGTGGTTGACATGGATAAATTTTTCCATGCAGCAAAGTACTGTGGCATGCCACTCCTCGCGGGGACCCAGTGTGGAAGTAAGAAAAATTATTACTGATCCCTAGCTAGATCATGATGATTTGGATCATAATTATTAATACCTTAATTAAAGAGACTTATAATTTTCTTTATAAATTATATGTTTTCTGGCCTTTTCTTCCATTAAATTTGGCAGTTGGGAATGAATTCATGTTACATTTTGTTGCAGGTTTCTCAGTTCCCCCATGAAGCTGGATGATCAAGACCATCATGTAGTGTCTGCAAATCATGTATAACTTATGTGTTGTTATGCAAGCTGCAGAAGTACGTAGATCAATAAATTTGGCTGGATAGCCTATATCTGCTTCAAGGTCGTTGTAATTGTTGTATCACTAAGGACGACAAGTACTATCCTTACTAATAAAAATTACTTGAAGTAAATAAACACCCATCCAATTCTATGGAATTTGAATCTTGCTATCAAAGGAGTCTTTGGAGGAGTGGATCGAAATTCGTAGGCCGCGCGCCTTGAAGAACGTATACCCCAGTCTGTTTGCATGCTATTCGTTTAGTACTCCATGATAGGCGTAGTTATGATGATCATGAGCACAAGCGCTAATGACAACAAATTAATTATAATTCAGATCCCTAGCTACCAATAAATTAATGACACGCAAAGGATAATTAATCCACTGAAGATTTCGTGATCTTACTGCATGATGAAGTTAATGAATGTAACGTCCATATTAAATATGTACATATCTGCATGGTGAGAAGATTGTGAATGATCCAAAGCATTGATTGGATTTGGTTCCTCGATCCAAAGCATTCAAATTCTCATTAATGATTGATGATAATTCGTTACATATTTCGCCACCAAAATGATCATTAATCAGCAGGCCAGCCGGTGAAGCAAAAACTTCATTTAATTAATTAATAGATCATCCCTTCTTTTAAGTTGCAACGTACGCCTGAAAATTAAGATCATATATAGCTAGCCCTTCAGGCTTCAAGTACAAGTAATTTGTTGAAAGCCAGGCTTGACGACGTTGTTCTTCAATTCATGAATTCCATTTCAATTTGCATGCTGCCTTGAAAAACACTGCGAGAAGAGCCCATCAAACCCAGCAACTGCACAAATATGATAGGAGATGAGACAAACCCATGCAAGTTTTGTTTCCAAACCCAACCCAACTACAAAGTTTGATATACATCAAGTGAAGAAGAAAATCATTGCATATATCTTGTACTTAGAGAGGATTGTTGGACTCGATCGAAATTAACTCCATATGCTGCAAAAAAAAATATGAAAATAACAGACATTATATGTAAACAGTAAATACGTGCGTACATAAACCGCCAGAGACACTGATGATCAGTTGATCTAGCTCTTGGTTTCAATGTCACATTAATTAATTAGCTTAAAAGTAACACCGAGTTATATGAATAAGTTTCACTGTTTATAAGTTTGCTATGATCATAATGAAGAATGAAGACACTTATTTGAATATTATCTTCACAAATGGCACAAACCGAACCTAAATCCAATTTGGCAGCAGAATCTGCAACTTCTAATTATTAATTTTTTCCTTTTTCTTCCATCGGTATGCTCCTAATTGCACCTGTATTGGCTTGCATTGCACCTTAAGGTATTCAAAATCTGTACAGCATGTCTGGTCGACCCTTTCCACGACAAACAAAAAAAGATTCAATAAGAAGCTAGCCGTATCTCTTCCTTTGCTGTTTTAAAATATTACAGTACCCATAATTTCGTAGTAACTTCGAGCTCCAATTTTTCTTGGGAATCAAAGTTCTTCCATGTGAAAAGTGAAGGGGGGCCATCATGAAAAGAAAGAGTTGAGCACGAAGGAGCTAATATTCTAGAGCTTGGAGGCTATTGTTAAAGATAAACATTTTATATATATATATATATACTTTTAGCCGACCATGCTTTCACTCTTTGAATGCTGGAGCAAAAGAACAAGCTAGCTGATTAGTGTGTTATATATATATAGTACTTATAATTAGATTCTTACATATATATATATATATATTGTACTACTGGTGCCAATAATCAAAGCTGGTGTTCTATGCATTCTACCTAAAACCTTTAGATTAGATTATAATATTAACAAATCTCAAATCATATATGCAGCTGATCATCTCTCTCTCTCTACGTATAATATAATTATCTGGGGAAGTAGAAATTCGGCCTAGGGTTATCCTTTAATTGTGACTCAGTGGCCAGGAGGAGACAATAATTAATTTAATTAGGTAAAAAAATACATCGTGATTCGAGTGTTAATGATCATGATTAGATTCACGTGAGCTAGCTAATGAAAATTAACATGCTACCAAATCAATCCTATTTAATTAACTAAAATCACTTTAATTCACTTCATTTTCTTTCTTTTTCATGATCTGGCCGGACCCCTCATGAATACTACTACAGCTTGTTGACATGTTTTTAGCCAATGTATAGCTTGGTGTTACCATGCCAGCACAAGCAAAACTTCGTACGTATGTCTTTTAATTTTTTTCAAAACTATTTTATCTATTTTTTTAAAATTGATGATTAGTTATGAGAAAAAAAAAAGTTTTCATAATTCAATTTCAATTTAATTCAAAATTTACTTAAATATTGGCGCAGAGTCAAATTCTTCAAATATTTCCACCCTACATGTTCTCTTATATAATTTCTGATCAGCTTATTTGATTTCTCTAGAATTTTCATAAATAGTACTATCTCATGTTCACAATGATAACTGATGCAAATAAATATCATAACATGACATTCTTGCATAATTTAAAAGAAGATAAATTCAATCAACTAACGTAATTATATAATTAATATAATTAAAAATAAATTTAATTTTATAAAAATTGACTCGAAGAGTATGTCAATTTTTATAAAATTGAATTTATTTTTTATCAAATTATACAAAAATGTCATATTCTGATATTTTATGCAATAAGATCATGCGAGCTAAATTATGCAATAGGTATAAATGTATCATTACTCATAATATTTAGCATGTTCGTTATTTGTATACGGGGATAATGATTCAGACCCGGTTTGGATACAAGAAGGCCTCCAACTATAATTATTATAATTTTTTAAAATTTTTATACAAAATATAATAAATAATTTAATTTTTTTAATTATAAAATAATAATAATATTTTAATAAATTTTTAATTTTTATTTCAATTCATCTTATCTCGACTTATTATCTAAATTTAATGCGGACGAATAAATTTATTTATTTTTAAATTAGAGAAAAGGGGTGGATCCCAATTTAAACTTGTATGGTGATGTATTGGACAGAAGCCCAAGTCGTAGACAGACATCCTAGCCTCTAGGCATCCTCCTGATTTGGCCTGCTATAATTGGCCAACGGAAAGCTATGATAGAAAAACAACACCAACATCTCAATCCTCCATTGGTGGAAAAAGGCGAGGTGGACCCTCTGGTAAACCCACTTTACATGAATTTCTATTTCGTCAAAGTAGCCGTTGTAACCCCTTCGCTCCCTCTACCATTTAAATATACAGTACCAAATACTTTCCAATAAGAAATCCGTGTCCCCCCTATATTTTCCTCTTACATCTCCGCTCCCCTTTCATCTTTCTTTGCGCTCTCTCTTTCTTACGCACCCTTTTCCAGAATAGACTCGGAGAGAGAGGAAAAACAGATTCATCCAATGGTTGATCTTGCAGTTTCAGAAATCAAACCTTCAACCCCATTACTGTCTGTAGCAAGCAGCACCAGCAGTACCGGTACGAGCAGTGCCAGCAGTGAGGCCGATGATAGCTCGGCAACATCCCTCCGTTTCAAGCTCCAAGATGTCAAGTATCAGTTATCTTGTACAACTCTTTCTGGATCATACTCGTATCGATCTTTGGCGATTCTTTCAGGCCATATTGGTTCAGTTTCTTGCTTGGCCCTATGCGGCGAGTTCATATTGAGTGCTTCACAAGGCAAGGATATCATAGTCTGGCAGCAGCCGGATTTGAAGATATTCACAAAGTTTGGACAGGGAGATGGTTCGGTGAAGGCGCTAGCAACGGTTGGAAACCAGGTCTTTACAGCGCACCAAGATAGTAGGATTAGAGTTTGGAAGGTGTCGAGGAGGTCAGAGAATATATTCAGGCTTGTTGACACCCTCCCAACGACTAAGGACTATTTGGGGAAGTTCATGAAGCAAAGCAATTATGTCCAAACTCGGCGAAACCACAAAAAGTTGTGGATTGAACACGCCGATAGTATCTCTTGCTTAACGGTCCATAATGGGTTGATTTACTCGGGGTCGTGGGATAAGACACTCAAGGTGTGGAGGCTATCGGATTTGAAGTGTTTGGAATCAATTAAAGCCCATGATGATGCAATTAATGGGTTGGTGGCAAGTAATGGAATTGTGTATTCGGCTTCCGCGGATGGGAAGATTAAAGCTTGGGGAAAGGAGGGGAGGAGCTCACATTCTTTGAAGGGGATTTTGGAAGGTCATAAGGACGTTTCACTTAATTCGGTTATCGTTTCTGAGGATGGAAGGTGGGTTTATGGAGGGGGATCAGATGGGTATGTGATGGCGTGGGAGGGGAGTGGGAATTTGTTGAGTTGGAAGGTGGCATGTGAGACAAAAGCACATCAAATGGCTGTTCTGTGTATGAGCCTGATGGGGGAAATTTTGTGCAGTGGCTCTGCAGATAAGAGTATTGGTATATGGAAAAGAGAGGCTTATGGTGAGCTTATTAAAGTTGGGGTCATAAGTGGCCATGAAGGTCCAATCAAGTGTTTGCAGGCATCAACCAGGAATGTTGGTGGTGGCTTCTTGCTCTATAGTGGAAGCCTTGATAAAAGCATAAGAGTTTGGTGGGTTCCCAAGAACTCTGCCAACAGAGATGATACCTCACCAACAGAAAATGCTGTGAAGAATTCTATCAGCTTGTGTTAGGAAATTCATTCAAGGGTTGAGTAACGAAGCACCGGTTCCCTTTTTTAGTGTCTGCAGTGCTTCCAGTTTTTTTTTTTTTGTTTTTTTACGATGTCTTGGCAGGTGCCTTTTGGGTTTGAGATTTTATTGTGCAGTTAGTAAGGATGGAATTTGATGGACATGGTGAAGTTCCCGGGGGGGGGGGGGGGGGGGGGGGGTGTTGTGGTGTTGATACTTGTCTTTTTGTTTTTGTTTCTCCTTTTTCGGTCTCTTCCAATCTTTACATTTATTAATATCAAATGTAATTAAGAATTGAAGGAATCAATAATGAAAATAAATTATATTCTTTGTTGGTTGCATGATTATGTTGCAGTTCCTTGTACTTTAGTGAAGAATAATCTAATCTCATTGGAAACCTGTGCTTGCTTAGGACAAAACTTAGCTAAACCAGAAGAGAGCATTAGGAAAATAACCCTAGACTAGAACATGGCATTGCTACCCTTAAGAAAACCAAGAGAACAACATATGAGTCGGTTTGTTTAGTTCATGAGCCAAGGAATCTTTTCCTCCATTATTAGGTTGTTTCTGGTCTAGATCTTCTTCATCCATCCATTTATTTACTCTTCTTTGTTTAGCCTCTCAGATATCTCTGTGCAGACAAGTGTCCTCCATAAAGAGAACGAAACCTCCCCTCCAATGAGAGACTCTTCAACTCAGCTAACTTTTCTAAAGTATAGTAAACTTTTCTTTCTTTTTGGGGTAATCTTCAGTCCTCGGGAACTTCAAATTATGCAAAAAAAAATCAAACTTTAACATCATTGACCAACCCCGTTTTTTTGAATTGTCGGTTTACTAAAAGGAAGCAAATCCCTTGGATTTTACTTTCTTCAACCGCATTTTGCTCAGGGGGGTGAAGGAGAGACAAGGCATCGAGCTGTTTGGGAGGACCGATCTGATCCAGCCAAGAAGAAAAAATACTAAAAAGGAGAAGGAAAGAACGTTCCTTAACCTCTTGTTAAAGCAAGCAGTTCAGCCTTGCCGAACCCGCAAGCGGTGTACCAACAGTATTCTGGGTTCAACAACTGGTTAAGATCATTTGACACAGCATTGATCTTACGTACCCTATAGCTGTCGCAACGTCAAAATTAAAACATGATACATCCGCTGTGTTGGACCACAAAAAGACCATAAAGGAGGAAGAACACTGAAACGGTCATGATTCGTATAAAAGCAAGCTAGCAATTAGCTAATATCTAAAGCAGCATAAGTGCAGAAGTAGATACTTCCCCCTTGAAAACCATTTTTTCTAGTTGTTTATTGCTTGGTTTGTGGAGCCCTTATTTTCTTTATTCTCCATTGTAGGTATGTTGTTGTAATAGGAAGATCAACTGCCCTTTAAACTGGACCAACCTATGATGTGGCGTGCTATTTTTAAGTGCCTCCTAAGCTTCTGTATAGCAAAACTCTATATTTAATCCTATAAAAGATTAAATATTAAAATAGTCCATAAAATTTAAGTTTGAACAAATTAATCCATATACTCTAATTTTGAATTTTTTTTATGTGCTCTCAATTTAAATCTATTCAATCATTCTATTAGTAATTTGTTAACCATCTGTTAAAATATCACATCAACACCAATTCCTGAGTGCTACATATCATTTGAAAATGGAAAATAAATGTAGATATATAGCCAGGCAACCCAGGCAGCACTTGGGTCGCACCCGGCACTATCTCGGACTTATTATAACTCATCACATGACAATTGACATCAACACTTCAGAATAAAAAATTAGAGAGAGAGAAAGAGAGAGAGAGTTGTGAACTTGTATAAATATTTGATCTGACAGACAATGATACTTATACATGCTAACATGATGCTTTTGGTACTAGATGATATAATATCACGGTTTTGTTTGCATGATATCTTAGAAAGATGATGTTGTTCTGATCAATGTGACATTCGACAGAGATATATGCAAGCTGCAGAATACGACCAGATACCTACTTGCCCAGCTTTTATGAATACTAGAACATGACTCCCTTATAATTAAGCGCTTTGTATCAACACCTACAAGAATGATGTATTAAAATTCAGATGGGTCTAAGGATTTCTGTCGCTTTCTGGTTCAGGTTCAAACTTAAAAACCTATCCCAACCACTAATAACCTTCATAAATGCAGGTACTGTTACTGTAAATCAATGGCTACTGATTTTTCTATGATATGCTATCAATAGAACAGTTCAGATTTGTTTCCTTATGGGCAAGAGTTGTTGCGCATTGTAACGAACTTTATCTTTAGTCACATTTGAAAAAAATTCCATTACAAACTTATAAAACTCTATATATCTAGTTCATAATAGAAGTAAAATTGTCCAAAACAGCCAAGGTAACTGGATGAGAACCACAGCAGCGACTTAGTCAGTAACAGCCATTATTTTTCTAACTGTGCAGTACTGATCCTAACATATTAACCACCAATAACCTTTATAATTAATGAAGGAACTGTACAAAGATTTATCCACAATGACAGACCACGTTATTGATCAGCAGGCAGAGGAGCTAGATAATACCAAGAACTTGCTTCATGGAAAAGAACAATATCATGCAGAAGGCAATAATTATTTCATCCTCCAAAAACAAACAATGACAGAGGAGAATATGTCTGTAATGATGGCATTTGGTGCATCACCTCATTAGATGGAGAAACAAGCAGTTCAAGACCCAACACCAATTCAAGAGGTAAGTGCACAGGCTTATGCACCTTCGTGCTTCCTCGCCTTCCATAACCAAATCGCATCAGTTGCAATATCATTATCTTTGTAAGAGTACTCTGTATCTTAACAGATTTGCTGGCAGTCACAACACCAGCCTGTAAACCATCAACATCACACCATATTTCAAATCATCAGCATGAAGCATATATATGGACTATATACATGACTACATAATATGACAAGATCACAGATAAACAAACATGTACAAAAAAGCACCTGTTGTGTGTGTGTGCGAGTGAGAGAGAGAGAGAGAGAGGAATGTACTGTGATAGTGAAGAGTCAATCATTCTCAAACCATGTTTGGATGTAGAGAGCACATGCTTCCTCTTCTTCCTCACTTATGCAGTTATGGGTCTTGCAGGTTCAAACACTAACCAAAAAGACCAAAAAAAAAAGAAAAACAAGGAAAAAGGAAGGCACCTTCCCAGTTGCTGGTATTCGGTACCCTTCAAGAGATTCTGGTGCCGAAAACAAATGAAGTGCATCCTCGATGGTATGAACAGCTTCAGGATATATATCACGATGAAATGGTTGAACAGTAGCAGAAGCTTTATTTCCTGCTCCATATAAATAAAAAATGATAATGCATAAAAAAAGGACCCAAAATAGCAAAATATTTTAATCCAAACTCCAAAGGAAAGTCAGCTCTCATAGATGCAAAAGATGGTTTGCTATCTGTGGTAAGCACTTCAGTAGATTGTCATTATTTCTCCACAATAATGTGGAAAGGAAAAAAAAAAAAAAATTTGATCATGATTTTTCCTCAAGATAGATAAGACACCACTATTAGAATAAAAACTGAAAATAGGGGACCTTAACTGGTTTCTAAACTTTGAGTCCTTAATTGTCACTGATGATTTGTTCTTCCGGCTCATTGTCTCCCATTCATCATCTTCTGCAGATGAAACCAGAGATGATTTGTTTCAATTAATGCTTAAACGACTGCCCCTCAAGTTTGAGTAACTCATAATGCATTCGATCCATAATGAAGTTTAGAAACTCATGATCCTGAGCATCTTCCTGCCTGGGCATGACGACACCAAAGACTAACTCAAATTAATCACAAGCATCAAAATACAATAAAACCAAAGACGATAGCAACCAATGTCATAAGGCGTTTAAATAAGATTTTGACAACCTAGACATGCCAAACACACTGCCAAAATGGGGCATGTACATGATGCCAACACACTCAAGGTTATCCAAAAAAAAAAACTTCCCATATAATGAAGACAGAGTGTACTCTGCCTATCTTCTTCTTGTCATTTATTTTTATGATTGTTTTTTAACTTTAATAATAGCGAAAAATATTTAAAAAAAAAAAAAAGAATAATAGCAAAAAATAGACTCTGATACCACTGTATCAATTGTCAAAACAATTACAATATTAGAAGAGTACTTGTGCTTAAAGTCTTTATAATATTCATTCAATATCAAATTTAGAATGAATTTATCTGGAATGATTAAAAAAGGTAATATTATAGATACACCCCAACAGTTATAGGAATTATATTTGATCCTTCCTTTTTTGGGTTATTTGGTTATAAGACAATTAAAAACGTTAATAATTAGTATGATTTACTTTACTCTTTTGTGAAATTTTCTGGGAAAAAATAATTAATGAATACTATAAATGAAAATCTGGAAATAAATAATTCCGGTGAGGTGAATGCGTGTAATGTACCTCACATCGCCGGTTACTTTGATCTGTCGTTGAGTACTACGCTTTTCTTCGAGGTTCAAAGTTCAAACTGCCTCGTCAAGTCTCTCCCTGTCTCTCTCGCTCTCTCTCTCTCAAAATGCCCAACCACCAGAACCTCCAGGCCATGCTCCGCTCCAACCAATCTTCCCCTTCCAATTCCTTTACCTCCAAGCTCCTCCTCCTCCTCGCCCTGCTTCCTCTAACGCTCGCCACCTTGGCCTTTGTGCTCCAATGGCGAGGCGGGATTACCGACTCCACCACTCGCTGGGCACCAACTGGGTCTCAACACCTCTTCCCCGGCATGGACCCCTCCACTCTCTCCCCTACTGCTCACAACCATCACTCCTCGCCTTCCGACTGCGTCAATCTTGGCCGTGGTGCTTCCCCTTCGTTCCCCTACTATCACGGCTGGAAGTTCGACAACGGCTCCAACCTGAGGCCTAAGGTTCGGTTCTTCTAAAATGATTCGCTTTTTGAGGTCGATGTGTTTCTAGGTTTTGCACTTTCTGGCTTCGATTCTAGTGTTGTGCACGGGAAGTTTTGAATATTGGTCCAATCTAATACCGGACGTTTGACTCCTGGTTATATTTTGGTTTTTGGGGTTGATCTGTTCAATGGCTTTCTTTCTGTTGCTCGGACTTCTGAGGCAAAGTTTGGCACTTAATGAGACTTCAGATTTTGGGCTTGATCTGATTCTGGGGTTTGCTTTCTGTCGACTGGATTCTAGTCATAATTCTAAGGTTGTTTATTTGTTGTGTGGCTGAAAGCAAACCATTTGATTGATTGCTGAGATAATCGTGAGGTTAAGTAAACGGGCAGAAAGTGTTGAATCTTTTACTTTATCTTCTCATGGTTGTTGGAACTTAGCTCAACCGAGGTTTTTAGTGTGTTATGGTTAGTTGGGTGGCGGCTTAGCTGCTGTGTTCCGATCTGTGTCCAAAAGGGTTGGTTTTTGGCGACATTTTCTTGCTGTGTTTTTTGCGATATTAGTGATTGGTTTGATTCCGTGATACCGGTGGATAGAGAGTTCGATTATGAGTCTGTTATAGATTATCGGACTGATCTTAGCTTGGATTTTGCTTTTTGGAAATTGGGATGTATGTAGAAGGCAATGTCAATAGATTTTCTATTATATGTGTCTAAATTATTTGATTGTTTATAACCTCGTGCAGTGTTGCTTCTGAATGTGCAGATATGTATTACTACGAGTACATCAGCTGGCTTAGAGCAGATCTTGCCATGGATGTTTTATCACAAGGTTATTGGGGTCTCAACCTTTTTTCTTTTTGTGGAAGGAAAGGCTGCATCTCCAAACGTGTCTAAAGTTCTGGAATCTATCCCAGTAAGTCAATATGTAACTGCTACCTACTTATAAAAAAAAAATATGTAACTGCTGCTACTGCCAATTTAAGTGTTGACTTATTCAGTATGTTTATTTTGCTTATTTTTTAAATGGAGTTGTTCTGCTTTGATTTATGTTATGTTTAATTTTCTGAAACTCTTTAAGCTGGATTCTTGTGTTGCTTTCTCAGGGTGTTAAATTGATATATAGAACAAGAGAGCTGGAGGAGCAACAGGCTAACAGGTCTGTTGACTGTTACTTTTATGGTTGCATCAAATATGTTCTTAGGGTACCTTTTCTAAATTATTGTATGTTAGTCTTCTGTCCTCCTTAAAGATTGGACAACTTTGGAGGGGGAAAGATAAATACAGAAAAAATAAATATAGATATATGTCAATCTATTAAATTTAAAACACGTTACTTTGTCTATTAGTTTTAGGTATTACCTTTCATATGTTTTGTTAGCTTTCTAGACACTTTGACCATTTGTGTGTGTGGGTGTATGTGTTTCTTTGTGTCTTTCTTTCTTGCTTCGTTTTCTTTCTTCTTCCAGGAAAATTATTGTTGTATTTGACGTAAGTTACTTCAGATTTTCCAGTATTCGATATGAGAAGCTTCTCCAAACTACTAAATTATTTCTTATAATGTCTCTTTTTAGAGAGGGCTTGGGACGAGCTGTAGACTCAGACGTCCTGGCTTCTTCCGTACTAAGAGTTCCTATAGATTAACTGATATACGGTTTTCTTGGGTGGAGTCGTGTATCCGGAGTTTACTCCCCAGGGGTGGGTCTGAATTGGTGAGGTTCCACGTTATAAAAAAAATAAAAAATAAATTCTGTTTGTTTTAATTATTTATCTTTTCTGCCCATTATTTGTGGTGCCATCAGCCGTATTTGGAATGAGACATGGCTTTCAAGTTTCTTCTACAAGCCATGCAATTATGAGCTGTTTGTGAAGCAATCTCTCAACATGGAGATGGCAATAGTTATGGCACGGGTATGGAAAATAGTATCTCATACCTCTGTTTTTGTTTTTATTTTTGATAAATAAGTCTGTTAATTTTTCCTAACATATTCTTGTGCTTATTAAAACCTCAGGATGCTGGTATGGAATGGATAATTCATCTAGACACTGACGAGTTACTTCACCCAGCTGGTGCTCGGGAGTATTCCTTGAGGCAGTTGCTTCATGATGTGCCTGGAAATGTGGATATGGTTATTTTCCCTAACTATGTGAGTGAAGTTGTTCAGATATGTTAAAGAGTTTGTATAAGTGGCAAAATACACTGAGAGCTAGTAAACAATGTTTGAACATTGTAGTCTTGTTAGCATGCCATTTGTTTCTTGTATCATAACTAATTGAGATATTTGTATTATTTAGGAAAGCAGTGTTGAACGAGAGGATATTAAGGAACCTTTCACTGAGGTAAATGTCCCTTATCATCTTCTGTCCTTGCTTTCTCTTGGTCCGGTAGATTTGATTATTGAACACTACAGGTCAATAGACAATGATAGATATATATATATATATCTTGGCCTTTTTACGGAATTGTAGATTCATATATGTTGTTGTTAGTTACCTTCACTGAATTATACACATATATCATAGTCAACAAATGCCAAATTAGTTTACTCCAATTTGGTTGCTTGTGTAGGTCCAACTAGCTTTTTGCCCCCTAACTCAACCTCTCAATCCGTTATCTTATGAAATTTTCTTGCATGTATTTTCATAGTCTTTTAAGCTTCTCAGACAGGAAGTTTATTTGGGAATCTTTAGGTCTTGGATTCTCCAGAATGGGGAAACTGAAAAAAAAAAAAATCAATGAAATTTTTTGATTACTTATAAGAAAAATAGAATTTGTTAACAATTATCTTTATAACGTTTAATTTTCTTGTCCGTTTACTGATAATCATGTATCTGTATAATCGTAATTGGATTTTGCATTGAGCCCCACTAGCAAATTAAAACAGTTAATACTCTATATTAGTTTGCTTTTAACAATTTGATTTGTCTATGGGACTCAAAGTTTGAGTTCAAAAGAGAAGAATAATATTGTGACATTTGTTGATTGGAGGGCAGATTATGGAGAGAAAGTGACTAGTAATCAGGTGTTCTCAGAATTATTTTCTACACTGTAGTTGGTTTAAAATCTTCGAGTACTTATTCAAAAGCAAAAACCTACACTGTTCTCTTGTATACACCCTGTGCATTTAGGCTAACTGCTAAGCCTATTTTCTGTATTAGTACTTAAATTTTCTTTTACCTATAAAAAGATATCTACACTGTAGTTGGTGTAACAGATGTGCTAGGAATTTAGTTTACTGTTTAGGAAAATGTTGTGTCGTTGTATTGGTATATCTTTGAGGGTACCTATCATTCTCATCAATAAAATTCTTGTTTATTGATATCCTGTATGGTATTTGATGTACGCCCTGTTCTTTTATGCAAACAGGTGTCAATGTTTAAGAGGAATTATGACCATCTTCCAAAGGACACATATTTTGGCATGTACAAAGAATCAACTCGTGGCAATCCAAACTACTTTTTGACTTATGGGAATGGAAAATCAGCTGCTCGGATTAAAGATCATCTTCGTCCCAATGGTGCACACAGATGGCACAATTATATGAAAACCCCAAAGTATGTTAATTTCATAGTGGAAGATAGAGAATAAACAAAGCAGCGTCTTTATAATTGGCTTGCTGATGTCAATACTTTGTTAATTTAATTGCTGCTAGTGAAATTAAATTGGAGGAAGCCGCTGTTCTGCACTATACATATGCCAAGTTTTCCGACTTGACCTCTAGACGTGATCGGTGTGGTTGCAAGCCTACAAAGGAGGATGTCAAAAGATGCTTTATGTTGGATTTTGACAGAGCTGTGAGTCTAGTGATTTGTCTCTTTTCCCGTGTTTTTCTTCTCTGACCTATACCATTATATGAGCATAATGAGTAGCAAGACAGAATTATGGAACACGCAAAAAGAATTTTATGGAAAAACCAGATGGTTTGTCCATGGGCAACAGAGCGGTCATGTGACCACTAAGAGTTGCTTACGTGTGCTTTGCTAGGACTTAAATCTAGAAAGAAAAGACCAACAAGATAAATTTTTTGCAATCTAAAAAGCAAACCAATCCTGGCTGCCAGTAGTTGTCGTTTTTTTTTCTTTAAGGGAATGCATTTCCTTCTGATGATGCCTTTATTTTACTAAGTAAACATGATATATTGCAGGCATTCATAATTGCTTCGACTGCAACAGAGGAGGAAATGCTGAAGTGGTATATATTCTAATGGAGAAAAAGTTTTTGTTCTTTTCTTTATCTTCATGTTCTTTTCCAGTTTGATGCCATTGTGAATTCTTTGAATTCAACTCATTGATTTTTGGAAGAGCTCTTGGTACGAGCATATTCCTTTTTACCCCCCTTCTTGCTTCTTGTGAGTTGATATATTTTTTTTCTCTGTTCTGCTGCTAGGTACCAGGAACATGTTGTGTGGGGTGACAAAGATATAAAAATAAAGCTACTGAGGAAGGGTATTTTAACTCGCATATATGCTCCCATGGTAAGCATAATTTATCAACCAAAAATAGGGAAGAAATAAATTTAAGATCAAAAAAGGGAAAAAAATAAGAGAAAGAGAAAGAAGACAAACCGGTAAAGACTAATTCTATGCACTAAAAATATAAATTGAAAGAAGAAAGGATTCCCTCCAAGTGACAAAGAACTCTTTGTTGTTGCAGATTCTGTTAATTTATTAATATTACATTTATTATGTAGTTGTTGTTTTTTTAGCAGGGTTCCCATATTTGTTTATATCTTCCAATGAATACTTTTTTTCTTATTATATGTTTCAGGCCATAATACAAGGCTTGAGGGAGTCTGGTATCTTCAGCTCTATTATTGCATCTGCCCCAGCGACTCTTTCAAAGGACAAATTTTTATCATCCATTTCTGGTAGTAACTCATCTAGAGCTGTTGCCTCTGAATCCCTTCCCTCAAGAAGGATTGGTAGAAGCAGAGAGTCTCAGGCTACCATTAGGAAGGTATTGGATATTGAATCTGCTGCATATTATGAAGCAGCTGTTCCACCGCTGTCACCACCGGGAATAGATGATGACCACCTGATCATTTAAGTTTGATATATCTCCTAGCATGACTACTGCTTCTTCTTCCCGTTTTGGAGAGCTTGTGGATAGTAGAATCTGTGGTCAAGCCTTCAGTATTGGCACAGCTAGAAATCTTTGTTGTCCATTCTTGTGTATAGAAACGAGAATGTTGACTCTATCAATTTATAGTTTCAGATGTCCATGCATTTTGAGGTAAATGTCTGATGTCTGGAATCTGTCCAAACTGATTTCTTAATGGATCTCACATTAAAGGGCAATAATGCAAATGGGACATGGGAGGACATCCCACCTGACTTATTACCGGGTTCGATATGGTTTGGTTTCGATGCTTTTACTTCTCTTGCATTGTAGAGTTCATCTTAGAATATTTGTTCCCTATACCGTATTTACGGAGCCCCAAATTTTGAGAGAGCTTTGCCGGAGCAGGGTGCCAGGCCCACATCGTACTAATGATAGAGGTGCCAAAATAAGAGAAACATAAAAGCTAAAAACATAGAAGAGCAGATCCGATCATAAAGACAATGATCTTATTCCCATGCTTTATAGCCTTTTTTTAATCAATCATTAGTCAGAATTGATTGGAAGAATAATGATGTTTATATAACTATTTTACATTTTATTTTTAGAACCAGCCAATCTGATGGTGCCACTTCATTAGAAACTAATTTTTACTGCATGTGAATTATTACTCTTTATTGGAAACCTTGGCTGTCATGGTAACAAAATGTTCTGGGACTCTCTCTCTCTCTCTCTCTCTCTCTCTCTCTCTCTCTCTGATTTAGACCCTCATAATCATTTATTTATGATTATGAGTGAACGGCATGGAACATGAAGTTCCATTACTTTTACAAAGATAATGGGGAGATTGAGAATGAGAATGGAATGTGAAACTCCACTTTAAAATGATCAAAATAGGCTTATGAATACTCCACCGTGTTCCTTGAGTCTGACCTTTGGAACATATGCTTGGACTTGAGTGCCTCGTATTTTATATTAATAAAAAAAAGGCATCAAAACGGTAGCGCAATCTTAAAGACTGAAACATCTTGATTCCATTTAATAATGTGCCTAATAATATTTTCGAGGTTTTGTTAGCTCTTTTTTCTTCATTCTACTTTTTATGGCGGCTCATATTGTGAAGATATGATTTGTTACAAAAGCTGAAGTTAAACGTTTTACAGGTTTTAATTTGGTAGTTTTCACAAAAAATATCCTGTCTTCTGATATGTAACAAAATAACAAGTATCAAGGAAAATGTCAATGCCTGAATCTTACCATATTAGATTGGGTTGTCTTTGATTTTTGAATGTCAAGAACTTCCAGTTTCAAGTTTCTGAGTACGCGTAAAATTTAAGAGGACATTTCTAATCCAAGAGTAATATGCTGTTTTCCCTTTTCTTTTCCATTGATTTTGATATGACAGTAAAAATTAAGATGAGTTCTTGCACATAGATTACATGCAACTTGTTTTTCTCAATGTTGTGTCCTAAAATATATTTCTATTCATTAGCTTTATCAAGGAAGAATCAAATGCCATCAATTTGCCAACTCATAGCTAACGGCAGACTTGATATTTGCCAGGATTTGTGCAAGCTTGAATTACGGATCAGTTTTTACAAATTCTTGACTTTTACGTTGTATAGTTTCCATACTTAGCATACTCTGTTTCTTTGTATATAAACTGATTTTGTAAATGAATGAAGTGTACGAAATTCAATCAAAAGCTGTGCATCTTCTCTTTTAAGCTTAAGATTCTGATTCTGAAACGCGGAGGTAACGTGAGAGAAAAAGCTAAACATGAACATTAGCCAAGAGCAACAAAGGAGATTCCACCTCGAACTTCCTTCACCCATTTGCATATATGCACTATTTAAAGTTCCAACCAGAAGCTAAGTTAGGTACACTACAAGCACATCTTTGACTGCAGAGTGTTGCCTCTAGACTGATCTGCAATGGCTCTTGAGGAAGCAAGTGATAAGCACTCGCAGCAAAAGAGGGAACAGGATTCAGACCCAAAGGAAGGAAGTGACATGGAACGGGCACAATCAAGTATTCTTCATCTCTGTCTCTCTCTCTCTCTCTCACACACACACACAAAGACTTGGCAACCTTTCTTCTCTTCCTAGTTTCTTTCAAGATAAAACATTTCATTTTTGGGTAATATATCCTGGATTGCTTGGTCTAAGTGGATGCAGAATTTCTTGAACAGCACCAAACAAAGAAAACCCGTTGGGAAAAATGGTAAGCTTATTAGTTTCTTGAAGATTATCGGCATCATAGTTATGTCAATCCAACATCCACCAGAAATGTTGCACAAAACTTTCTTACTAAAACCCAGTTTTTTAGTCACTCCAAGAAAATTTTCTTTCCACAATGCAATTATTCCTCACCATATTTGCTTGTACTTGAAGAATCTTTTTCTCTGTCAACTTTGCAGCCTCGATTATTTATGGTGCGGTTGTCTCAGTCGCTCTGATGTTGTTGACAAATAGGGATCTGATTGCAAAGACGGCAGCATATTGTTGTCCAAGATATCCACTTTGCACGAGTGATCTATAATTGTGTAAACTTTATGGGACATGTATGCGAAACTCTTGTCGTCTCAAACTTCTGTTCTGTCATTGATCCGAGATTATCACCTCCAAGTCTCCAACTTTGGATGTATGTGTGTATTTTAAGGTTGTGTTTGGTAATTTATTTGGCGAAGAAATGTTGTGGAGTCCATGGATTAACTACTTTAAAGTAATTGGCACTGGAAACTAATATTTTAAATTTAATGATGTAAAATAATAAAAATTCAGGACCATTTTTTTAAAGTCTATTATATTGAAATTATATAAAAATTAATAATTTTAAAATTTGAAAAAATCTTCTTCACACTTTACTATTTATTACACACTTAACACTCCTAGTGTAATGAATTAAAAAAAATTTAAATGCATGGTGTGCGGGGAGTGTGGGCAGATGGGTAGAAATCTTCTTTAAATTTTAAACGATTATCACGAATAGCCATAGGAATCTAGGAAATACCATCCACTGACTCACTCGTACACCACCGAAAGGTTGGAACTTGGAAACCCATGGCGAGCCTCCTCATCTCCAGCTCAACCTCCCTCACACATTCTCTACCTTCCAAGCCTTCACGCGCTTTCTTCAAACCTCCGAAAGTGTCAAACCTGCCTGCAATTCGCTTTCACAGCTACCCAACTCGCCGGAGAACCAGAGGCTCAACGGCGGTTACTCGTGCAGGTCTCAGCACCAGTAGCTACGTCTTCGCTTTCGCGCTCCCGCTCTCTCTTTTAGCTATTACCATCTTCGCCTCCATCAGAGTTGCTGATAAGCTCGACAGAGACTTTCTTCGGGAGGTGCGTGAGGCTCTGTTAAATTGGGTTTTCTCTCTCTCTATCTTCGTTTTTATTTATTTATTTATTTTATTTTTATTTTTATGTTTGGTTGCTCGTGAACGTTTCTATGCGGATTTTAAGGTTTTGTGAAACTCCACAACGGGGTTTCACTAAAAATGCTTGATCTCACAGCCACTGCAATTCACTCTTGAAGGTTGCTTTGTCTAACACATAAATAAACTGTGGAAATTGGATTGGAAACTTGTGTATTGGAATTTAAATTTCTTATGTATGTATAAATTCTGTGCTCGCCCAAGGGAAAATATAAGAACTCGTCCGTATATAAAAATTGGTTTTTATCGGGGAAAAACATGTCTTTCATTATGAATGTTTTTCTCTGTTTCTTAAAAGGGAAGCGGGAGGTGGCATTGTTAACGATGTGTGCCAGAATCTATAGAATTCGGATATCAAGAAACTAAATGGTTTCATCTGTTTCATAATCTAGTTTCTCGCTAGGTACTATATTTAGGGCGTGGAGGCCCTTTATCAGTATGTTTAATGTGCCAGATTTTCATGCAATTTGATCTTCTTGAAGAAAAATTCGAGGTTAAAGCCGCCGCCCGGGTGGGGGTGATGGTGCTCCAATAAATCGTAAATTTAGTTTTTAAAGATGTAGTTAGTCACCCATCCTGGCAACTTTATACTGTGTAGCATTGGTAGAGCTAATAAGTTTCAGTGAAAAGACTTTTTCTTAACGTGGGTATATGCTTTGAATGTCTTTTGGCTTATTTACTTGTTAATTCTGTTTAAAATGGATTAAGGCCCTCCTGTGATGCTGCTTACACAAAATCATTTATCATATGAATCAATGCGCAAACCTGGTTGTTGGAATGTTGAGTTTCAATCTATGAACTGAATTGGTTTAATATTAGATAATTTTCTTGTTTATTTGACTGTACATTTGATGGAAGTGATTCTTACCGATATTGACAAGATATCTTGTCACTGGGATACATATAATCGGGTTTTTTGTTCTAAATTAGAAATTATAATGCTAAATTTCAGTTCGAGCTTGTGGTACATATCATAATTTTGAAGTCCAGCTTTGGGTTTTATCGTGAGCTACTGAGGCAAGATTTTATGAAAAATGCTACATATGGAATAATATTAAGAATTATTTGGTTAAGTATATGAATTGTTTGTGGTATTTACAAACAGTTGTGTGGAGTAGTGGATCATGCATACCAAGTCAGTTGAGCCTATCCCAGCTACTAGTAAGCTTACCGTTATGTGAATGTTGTTATCCATGGGGCAACTTAACATTTTCTTGCAGCCTCTACTTCTTTTATGATTACCCTCACTTTAATGAAACGATGATGAAATGTGCCACAAGTTTTTGTTATCATGAAGTTGCTCTGTTTCTGTTCCATATTTTTTTAAATTTTCAGTGTCTTGTTCTTGGACCAGCTTGCACTCAATCAAGCAATCAGAGAAGCTAATGAGGAGGAGAATGATGATGATGATGACGACGACGACGACGATGAAGAGGAAGAGGATGATATTAAAATTTTCTTAGAAAAGGAACCTGCCCTTCAACGTACTCGAAATCGGCCGAAAAGGGAGGTCTAGATGTACTTCATAATCTCCACATGGTATAATTTTGTTTTCGAGATCAACCAGACCAGTTGATAAACCAATTGCTTGTAGTTTCCATTGATGTCCACATTGGCTGATAACAATTTTTGAATGTATATTTATTAGGCTTCACCTTCCAAATAGTAGAATGTAGTATTCATCATTGTATGATTGAGAGTATATGAGGTGAAGGAAACTCTTGATAACGAATGTAAGAATTAGAAATAAATATAAATCATTACTATGTTGTGAGGAAGGGTCCGAAGGAACAGTGTACTGTCTGACGTTATAGACACTGCCTTTCTTCTGGTCAGAATTTGCTGTAAATTGAGCAGTGAAAGAGTAAATACTAATTTCCCAGACTATTTAGTAAATGCATCAAGAAAACATACGAATACAAGTGCATAAAAGTATGTTGAGAATGTTTCCATGCACCTTGCGGTATCAAGAGGTCCCCTGCAGAATACATATGGGCTTCCAGGGAAGCAACTTTTCCTCTTGATAAAAGAGAGATTTCTAAAGTCAAACACATAATGCTGTAATATAAGACTGCATGGAATTGGCAAATAGCAAAATCTTCTTGAAGCTATCAATGATCAGTTCCCATATCACAGGACAGAATGAGCACTCAACAAAAATTCTCACGACTCAGGAAAGTAAAAGATACATATGCAGGTACAATGATACTTATTGATCTTAACATTAAAGTTGTAGCTTTGAGATTTAACCTAACACTTGGATAAGAGAAGCTCTTGATTGGACCCTAAGGCCTAAAACGTTAACAGTTCGAATATGTCACTTTTTATGAAGAGTAGTGCTAGGCTACCGGCCAGCAATGACCGCTAGCCGGGCGTGCCGCCTAGTACAAATATGCAACTTAAGTTGCAAATTTAAGTAAAACTGAATGGGCTTTTGCAACTTAAGTAATTACTGATCTCTTCTTCCTCCTCCTATCCTCTTCCATTCCCTTGGATTAGTTTTTTACTTTTTCTAATGAACAAACGCAAGTATCCAACTTTAACTTTGTCTTAGTTTACAAAAGTTTTTGGGATCAGAATTGGTTAGCAGATTTTTTATTTTTTATTTTTATTTTAAAAAGGAACAATATTGGCCTAATTAGAGCTGTCATAGTTTTCATTAGGTAAGCGTAGCTGCGTGAGGATTGAATAGGATTTATTTGTACGTGACCGGCTCCATGAGAAAAAGTTAAAAGTCATGGAAGTATTGTCATTTTCAGTACTAATGGGGTTCATATAATGTAGTGTGGAAACTGAAGATCATCATCAATATCAATAGACGCAATGGCCCATATGCATCATGTCTAGACTGCACTACTCTCTTACGTGAAAGCGAAAATATCCACCACTACAGTAGTACTTCATACTTCATGACTTTCAACTTTGCCCTCATCTCCAGAACATTTGTCATTGGACTTGAACCTAACCAATCTAAATGCAGCACATGGTTTTCTTGAGGAATCTTCCGCCGACAAACAAAACAAATTTGACTTCCAGAGGATTAAAGACGTTTTGACGGGTCATGGCCGGACTTTAATTGAGTCTGCATGATGATCAATACGTACCTTTAAGGAAGTCTTTCAGCAAATGAAAACAAATAACAGAACTTATTCTTTAAGAACATTCTGCACTCCTGGATTTTATCTATAGAGTTTAGGACGACATCCTGATCTATATATATATATATATATACAAGTTGAGACCTGTGGGAATCAATCACTCTTTTGCCTTTGTATTGTTTAGAAAACCGTTTTTACTAATTTTTCTGGTCTTAGAAAATGACAATATTCAAAGTTTGAATGCATGTAAGTGTTGGCGATGGGCCCCGTTTTTGAAGGATTGGTTATTGAGGGTCATGCAAATTAAGATCGACTTGGTTGGCTTGGCTTCTTGCTTAACTTGTGGTCATCCAAGTGAGTGGATTTGTTGGAAAATTAACTTCTAAGTTGCGTCACGCATGATCATCTGCTAGCTGGCCGTATCCTGCATGCAACAAAACCAATACAGCTGATCATTTTTTCCAACTTTTCATCTAAATCAATTGGCAAAACTAATTGATTTGACTTATTTCTAACTTTTCACTTTGATATATATATTAATCCAGGAATGAGTTAGTTATGAACAAGTTAAGCACCGTCTATATATGCTCTCTCATCATGATCATGCCGCAGCATTATTCTACTTGGGTTGCTGCCTAATTTTGAATGCCTGCACTGCAGTTTGCTTGTCAAAAGCAACAACAACGTACAAGAACAAGACATTTGGGTCCCTGCCGCCACGCATGGCATATATGCAAGATAATCAAGCAAGCTCCATGATTATAACCAAGCCTAATAAAACACCATCTCATGTGAATGCATGCTCTTATATATGTATATATGTATGTATACATATATCTATATATATATATATATATATATATATATATATTAATTACGAGTTTCTCTCCCTAAAAATTAAACACCCTCCATGCAGTCTCGGCACTCTAATTAATTTGCTTGGTCACGCGCTGTAATTTAGTCAGAAATTTAATCATTGGCAAGTGTTGATTGCATGTTAATGTTCCATACCTTTCACGAGAGGGACTAAAAATGAAGGTGCACTATGCGATCATGGACAGGAAAAGGATACGAGATCTTGAGGTTCAAAAAGTTATTACACTACTGATCATCTTGACCAAGTCGTAATGTACGTACGTAGCTAGCTGTCGTCTTATAAGAAGAAGAAAATAAAATTGATTGATCAGCCACTTAATGGCACTGAAAGAGATCAACACCTATCGGACGGTTCATTGTTAATTTGTTCTTTGTCCTTTCTTTACCAAGTAAAGGTTGCTTGTTAATTTGGAAGATGACGTAATTGCTGATCACAATTCTTTTTCTTTTTTCTTATTTTCTAGTTTTTTGCTACAAATTGAAAGTATTCAAGCCTTTGAGCCTAATTTTTTTTTACGAGAAATGATAGTTAGAGTCATGAGTGTACAAGTATCATGTAATTATTTTGAAATAAATGAATAAATATGAAATTCATATAAAAAGAAATTAATTTTTTAATAATAGACCTTACTTTTTTTTAAAATGACTGTACAGTACTTACGCATTCTACGATTGTATGTAATATTACTCATTTGATACCCATCATTGAGAAGTCGAGAAAAAAAAAATACAATGTCACACTCATGCTTGATTAACATGTGCTTCTATTCTATTTGTACACGTGTGTAGATCGAACATCGTTCGCTTGGTGCGGGGAACCCACGATAAGTTTCAATCGCGAAGTTGCTCGATCTGAAGCTAATTAGCATGCATACATGCACTATTGGACAAATTTATAACCCGATGGCTCTGCACACTGCAGGGTACAAAACCTGCGTGCATGCTAATCAATATTATTATTCGAAATATATAAACTACAAGAAATCAGGTCTTTTCTAATAATTTTAATATCGTCGCAAAAAAAATCACTACAAATATATGTTATTTCCGACGATTTTTAAGTCGCCGCTCAATCTCTTGTGTGAAGTTGGGAAATAGAAAAATATAATTTTGGCTTCACTTTTTGCAGCGACTTTTCCATCTTTAGCGGCGACTTTTGTCGCCGTAACAAATAATTTTTAACTGTAGCAGTGCTAATTTTTCGTCGATTAGAAAAATCGCTATAATTAATGAAATTTGCGACGAAAATTGTCGCCGTAACAAAATATGCGGCAAGTAAAGCTTATTAGCGGCGAATAAAAATCGCCGGAAAAAAGCACATAAAATTTAAATGCCGTGGGTTAGGTTTTTCCCTCATTTGTTTCCCTCGAGCTCTCCCCGCCCCCTGCTCCCCTCTCCCCCATTCTTCTCCATCAAGCCTCCGCCACGCATAGCCGTCACCGATGACCCCACCACGCCACCGCCATCTCACCTCGACGGCCAACCCGTCCTTTTCCCCTAGCCCCCACGCCGATCTTTTGCCTTTTCCCCAAATCTAGCCTCACCTCTCTCTCTTGGATTTCTCTGTATTGTCGCCAAGGGGGCGCCGTTCGCCACCACCCACACCTTGGCGCTGTCGACAGTCCTCCATCGGAACCCCCTTCTCCTCCACGCCTAGCCGAGCAGCCCAAGGCCCTCCCTCTCTCCCTTGCTCTGTTCGCAACCCACGACCACTAGCTCTCCTCAGCGCTGTTGTGCTCCTCCCGAGCCACCACTCCACGCCAAGCTACCACCACGACCACCCCTGATATAGGTTTTCACGTATAGGTTATTTTCATTCTTTTATCTTTGCTTGATTTCTTGGTTTAGTTTATTTAGAGATTGGATTTTATGTTTTGTACCTGTACTATAGAAATATGTGTATCCAAGAAGAAATTCTCATTAGTTCTTAGGTTGCTCTGATTCAGATGGTCTCTTAAGCTTGTCCTTTGTGTTTTAAAATTTTCTTTGAATCTTGGAATAACTGGCACTAACTTGAAAGTTGACATTTGATCTGTGTTTATAAGGTGGGATACTTATTGTTTGATAAATGTTAATAATTCCATTTCTCTTCCTCTACACCAAGGTTAATGGATTATTATATTATTTTGTTGATATTATTTTTCTTGAATTTTGCATGCGGGATGCATTTGCATTGTTATTTCTTCCCTCTATCTATGCATTTGCTTTGGTGGTGTCTAAAAAAGTGGTGGTTTGAAACTGTATTGAATGGAAGACTGTCAACATTTGAATGAATGAGAAAGATGTGAGAGAAATGTGGCATCTAAAGCTAGCTTACAGTTAATTTTTTTATAACAAGAGTAATGCTAGTTATAAGTTCTAAATGTACAAGTCTTGTACAAAATTCTTGGTTAAAATGTAGATTCTAACCAGAAAAAAAAAACAGTTGATGTTAGCATAAGTTTAGCTAGCTTATAGTTGATTTAAGAGCTCCCTTGATCCTCTTCAATTTTAGCATAAGTTTTACCATGCCAGCACCATACTTGTCTTGGTTCCAAATTTGTCTTGGTAATTGCACCGTGTGCATTTAGAACCCTCACATGGTACTTCCAACAATCCACATTCTTCAACAAAACCATTAAAATCAGCTTTAGCAGCAGCAAGTTTAGGGACACCTCCTACCTTCTCATCATCATTTAAAATTTTATTGAAATCCCAACTCACTATCCATGCATGGCTTGTCACCAATGTTTAAATCTTTTAGCTCCTTCCATAAGACTCTTCTCTCCATGAATCCACACTTTGCATATACAACTAAAAGAGTGAAGACACTGTTTTGATATCCATGAATTGGCATGAAGTCTACCCCTTCCCAGAATATCCACACCTTCCCTTGTTTGTGTTCATTGGAGAAACATGAAGTAAAATTAAGTTTATTTGCAACTTTATCAGCCTTAGAGAAAGAAACAATTTTTTATTTGTGTTTTATGACTACCTTTTAACTTTCCCACCGTAGCTAGAACGTTGTTAGGCCAATACCCCTCATGTTCCACACTAGAATGTTTGGAACCATAATCAATAATACAGGTAGTTAGGCCAATCTCCCAAAAGAATCAGTTGCAATGGGAGCTTTTTGTGCTAGCTTCATATTGAGAGAATAACTTATAGCTATATTTTCAGTTTTTTTAATATGATAACTGAAGTATGCAGATTGGGCAAGAAATAGACTTTGTCCTAGTTTCAAGCACAGGATTAGGAATAGAACCTACCAGAAGGGAGCAAGGTCTTAAAGCTAAGAGGGTTAGTTCATTCTTTTCTTTTGTTTCTTTTGCTACTTTAATATTCCTTTAATTTTTATCTTTGTTCACATGATTTCCCCAGTGGGAGAAGAATCATTGGTTTTTAGATTATTTGTAAGTCTGGTTTTGTATTTCCCACTTGTGCAATTTTGTTCATATTTTTCCTGTTGTGCATTTTTTTTTTTAATTTCCTTGAACACATTTTCCGGCGACTAAAATTTGCCAAAAATAATTTTTTGTCTCATAAACATATTTGCGGCGATATAATTTCGCTGCAAAAAATATTTGCGGTGAAACTATCCGTTGGAAACAAATAATTGCGTTGCTAATTAAAATTTGCTGCAAAAAATATTGAGCTATTTGCGGCGCTTTTTTAACCTTTTGTGACGAATTATATTGCCGTAATTGACTTATTTTAGCAATTTTGATGGAAAACAGAAAGGTCATTTTCGTCAATTTTTTAGACAGTTGCGACGAAGCAAAATTGCTGGAAATAGTAGTTTTTGCGACGATTTTCTCTAATCGCTGAAGTTGGTCAAAAATGGCATTTTTATTTCGTCAAAAATGCAGCGAATAAAAAATCGTTGCAAATGATCAAATGCAGCGATTATCAGGAGTATTTGTGACGATTTTAAGCACTGAAAAAGACCTGATTTCTTGTAGTGATATATACGTGGCTCTAAATGAGAGGTCAAGATATAACTAGCTAGCCAAAAAAAGGAAAAAAACTTGCTTTACAAGTACTGATCCATTGCTGGAAATTATTATATCGCAATGATCAAATATGGCTATTGATAATTACAAATAGTTAGGCATTTCAAGAAGTTTATTTTTCTTTGGACATAATCAGTGGAGAAGGCACATGATAAACATGAAATATATTTAAGTAAATATTGACTTTCTTTGGAGATAAACCAAGCTTTGAAAGGAAACTGATCTGTGCTAGCTGCTAGCATGCATGCATGTGATAAAGTGAGATAAGCTAGCTGCGAGGGAATTAAGGGGTAACATCTACAATTCAATTTAATTAGCTAGGTACACAGAGATTTGAGAGGGAAAGCATTAATTTGCATGGAGGTGGCAAAAAAGGGTGTACGTAGATATAGTTTATAATGCATGCAGCTAGCTAGATAGGGAGACGTGCGAAGAGAGAAAAAGAGAAGCAGAGATTTGAAACGTACGTGAAAAATATAGAAACATACAGCAAATTAAATTTGGCTGCCGGTACTGTGTTTTTTTTTTTCGTTGAAAACCATCCAGTAAATCAATGTAAACGTGAAAAATATAGAAAACATTGCACAATAATGCAATATTTTGGGATGGACGTCAGTCAATATCCAGTTTCTTAACAAGCACGATGAAGAAGTTGGCCGGTTTATTCATGTTGGCAAATATATATATATAGAAATATCATTCTGCATACATATATATATATATACTGGAATATGATCATTTGCGACGATGTCTAGCAAATATATAAACATATATAAAAGGCATAGAAGATCAAGTAAAGGTAGGGTGGGGGGATCATAGAATTAATGTAACGACAAAAAATGAGCAAGTAGGAATAGTCTAGCTTTTGGATTATTCTAAATCATGGCTGGGATACTCAATTAGGAGATCACATCGATTAGAGTGGAATCAAAATGGGATGGGGAACACGATAATTATGAATAATTATTATTTATAATTAATCACATCATGATAGCAGGTTTTGGCTGATGATCACCCCTTTGAGTGGCAGGGTGATCATCAAAGACCAAGAATATCCATCGAGTACGCTAACCAACTTCTTATCATTCGCCAATCCTCGATCTTCGATCGACCAACTAGCCAATCAAATGCATGAGACGGTGCTGACATGGCAATATTCAAGTGTCGTTTGTGTTAATGTTTGGATTTACTAGATCGCTCGAGCATGATTATATATCATGCAATATTGGCCGGGATCCGGCCAATCTCACCGCCCTTAAAACCTTTTAAAACGACACATGCTTGGTGAATAAATTCAACAGTAGTACTGCTAAAGATGAGATTCTGCATGCCACAAATGAAGCATCGGATGGACAAGAGAGGCCCACACGATGGGGCCCCTGTAATACGTGTCTTTCTGTGCTTCCAGATAATTGATACTCTCTCTCTCTCTCTCTATATAGACTTTGATTTCTTTATTGATCATTAGCTAGCAGCTAGCTAGAAAGCGTGCAATTAATCAAATATTAGGTTTTTCACCAGAAAAGAGAGGACAATGTTGCTAGAGTTCACACTTGAAGATGATGAATATGCACCATAAAGGGAGGAAGTGAGTGCAAAAAGTATAACCAATCTTAATTTTATAATCCCAAAATAAAAAAAAGTTACTTGGAGGAGCTTAATCATCATCATGCTATATATATATATATATATCTTCCTTTATACAGTTATTATGTTGTTTCGATCCAATGAATCCTCATAATTAATCATGTTCTCGACCTTTATACCATAATTATGTTGTTTTGATCCAATGAATCCTCCAGAAAGATTGCGTGTCTTTCTTTGTCTGCAAGTACTCCTACCGGCCAACAAAAACAATATATATGCAGTAAATTAGCTAGGGCAGCAATCTTCAACCCTAATCCTTAAAAAGAACCCTTCAACTAGCATTAGAGTTAGGTCTTTTAATTTGATGATACTACAACAAATATCGGTTTTTCCCGTGAGGGACACTTGTCGAAACAAGTGTAGAAAACTTTTTTCCACCAATTTTTGTGGTGGGACACTCGTGGCATATAATTCATGACGAATAATAATTTACCCACCAAAATATTATTTCATGAGAAAAGCTATCTTAGATGTATTCGCACTACAGCTCCCACTGCCACATTCGAAATATCACCACAATATGTATATATATATATATATATATATATTGTATTGTCTTAGATGATTATGGATTAAATCATGAGCAAATTTCAAACACAAACTTATTTAATTGCATTATTTTGGGCCAGTACTGCATTACGTTTTTCTACATGGTATATATAGTATATCCCCGGCCGGCCACTTCCTTTAGGCTTGATTCTAATTACTGAATGTAGTTTTTCATTATTTTCATGATCTATTGTTTGCAATCATGAAATGATGATATATACGACAAGATGGGAGAGATGATATTGTAGTACAGAAAAGAAACAGTGCCAAATGACACTATCTGATCGAGTACCACATGCATGCCAAAAAAAGATGTAGGACGTACAGAGAGTTTACTTTCAGCAATTATACAAACATTGATGCAAGGCGTAGGATGGAGTTGACAGGTTGGTTTTTACCCGGAAAAGGGTAAAATGCAAAAGATAGATGCAGCTTACTGATCTTGGAGTTGCAGATTTCCCATTGGATCTCATACACATGAGCAAGTTGCAACAAAAAAATGCAAAAGCGATAAATTGCACTACTAGTGTAATTGCATTTAAACGATAAGAGTATTGGTCAACCCAAATTGATAAGTTCTTATCAAATTAAATAGTTTAATGTAGAAAAAGATAGATACAACATTAAATGTTGTCTGAAAATCCTATAGTACGTACCTACAATAACATTAAATATTGTAGGGTCCACATGATGTGCCTATCTCTGCAAAATGGATCGTCCAATTTGGTCAAGTAATTATTAGAGAGGATTTTAATTTGTTCAACCCATATTTACTTGAAAACCGCTCAAAAAAGGTCTAGACGATTAAGAGATCTAGTGCATGCCAAAGTGAAGTCTTTGGTAATCGCACTTGTGAATTAAAATGGCTTACAAAACTTAATAAACATATAAACAGGAGAATGAGAATCCTTCAAACTTGTCCGATTGGTGGGAACAAAGGCATCAAAGCTCCGATCGAAGCAGATGGGCACAAAGTGAAGTCTCTCTGTGCATTCTCTTGCTGTCATCCCAAGTTCACACGCTAAGGGTCCCGACACAACCAACGATCGTCCTTCCCACGCACAAACCACACCATCATCCATTTGAAATTCACGTGTTCTCCTGGACCCTTGATACCCCACGGCCCACTGGTCCATCTCTCTCTCTCTCTCTCTCTCTCTCTCTCTAAAATGAATCTAGGCCAGCCGCCAGTCTCTCTCATCCGATCTGAAAGTAGATACGCTATGTTAACATTCCGACAGCAATGGATTCAGGACGAACATTCATCATCATGTGAATAAGACACGGGTATGGGCGCACCTGTCTTTAGAGGCAGAAATGTATGCCTTCTAGCAAAGGGAGTACCTTTTCTAAATAAGAGAAAAAGGTATCCTGGTTAATGAAAAAATATACTAGAGACGTGGTTGTATTTGATGAAAATGTGGGATTGTGGTTGCAACTGTTTAAGAAAAGTGCAAAGATATGGGAAAATCTTTCTTTCTTGTGACTTTTCTCTCAAACTCGGCACATTTATGTATGATGCCTTCTCTGATAAACAAAAGGGCCTAAAAGGAGAACTAAAAGAAAGTCCTAAAAACTCTTCCACTCAAGTTGGCAGACTTCATACGGATTCTCACAACTGAAGATAGGTTGACTTGGCCAACCAAAATCTTCCCCTTTAAATTCTCTCCCCAACCCTTCATTTCCATTCCACACCTCTACTTTTGCTTTTGTTCACAAAGAAACGAAAGCTAAAGGATTAGACTCCATTCAATTTTGCCTCCCCCATCTCTTCTGACAAAACATAACAAACAAAAAAAATGAGATACCCACCAGTTAGCCTCCTTAGACAAAACAACATTCTTCTCATAAGAGGCATCACGCTCTTGTTCTTGAGTTGTGTTACTATTAGAATAAGCCTTTGTTTTTCCAGCGTCCCTTCTACATTAAAAGCACTTTCCGTTGATGGGCATTTCAACTTTGATGAAGTTCATCATGCAGCCAGAGATTTTGGCAACAGGTACCAGTTCCTCCCAGAGGCAGTATTACATCCAAAGTCAGTTTCTGATATTGCCACCACTATAAAGCATATTTGGCAGATGGGTCCTCATTCAGAGCTCACAGTTGCAGCTAGAGGCCATGGCCACTCACTCCAGGGCCAGTCACAAGCACACCGAGGAGTTGTGATTAACATGGAATCACTACAAGGACCGGATATGCAGGTTCACCCTGGAAATTCTCCTTATGTGGATGTCTCTGGTGGCGAGTTGTGGATAAATATCCTGCATGAAAGCCTGAAATATGGGTTAGCGCCAAAATCATGGACAGACTACCTACATCTAACTGTTGGCGGTACTCTGTCTAATGCAGGGGTCAGTGGGCAGGCATTTTGGCATGGCCCCCAGATCAGTAATGTCCACCAGCTGGAGGTTGTAACAGGTTCGTCCAAAATAAAAATAAAAAAGCATCATCATATGATATAGATATATAACATCATGGGAGATCAAACCAGGGTCAACCGTCAAAGGACAAACATTGAATGAGAAATGGGCAAATTATATTAACAGTATATTTTTCTTTATCTTGTATGGTTTAAATATCATAAGATACTGAAATTGCAGGTGACCAGTGGTACTCACTTGAGCTTTGTTCCATGGAAAAACTTAGTAATGAATTATTTTTCTAGAACAAGTTTATCATTTGCATATAATGAATGCTTACTGAAAGGTAAAGCCAAAATGTGCACAGGAAAAGGGGAGGTTGTAACATGTTCGGAGAAGCAAAACGGTGATCTCTTTCACGGTGTTCTAGGAGGACTTGGCCAATTTGGCATTATAACCCGAGCAAGGATAGCGCTGGAGCCAGCACCATCCAAGGTAAAACAATAAAATCATTTAGGTGAAACAATATCAAAGTCTCGGGTATAGTAGAGAGTACCAGTTGTAATACAATTCTCCATTTTGAGCAGGTAAAATGGATCAGGGTGCTGTACTCGGATTTTGCCACATTTGCAATTGACCAGGAAAATCTAATATCTGTGGAAAAGACATTTGATTACATTGAAGGGTTTGTGATCATAAATAGGACCGGTCTCCTGAATAACTGGAGGTCATCCTTTAATCCGCAAGACCCAGTTCAAGCGAGCCAGTTCAACTCAGATGGAAGGACTCTCTTCTGCCTGGAATTGGCCAAATACTTCCACCAAGATGAGACTAACAGAGTAAATCAGGTGAGGCATGCAATGGCCCACGATTAGGGTAGATTTCATAATGTAATAGATCAAATGAATTATTTGATACTGACACATATTTTAATTATGCAGGAAATTGAAAACTTACTGTCTCAATTAAGCTATATAACATCAACACTTTTTCTGTCAGAAGTTACATATGTAGAATTCCTGGACAGAGTTCATGTGTCCGAGCTTAAATTACGGTCGAGAGGCTTGTGGGAAGTTCCACATCCATGGCTCAATCTTTTTATCCCAAAAAGCAAGATAAAAGATTTTGCTAATGAAGTCTTTGGCAATATCCTCACAGAAACAAGCAATGGCCCTATCCTCATCTATCCAGTAAACAAATCAAAGTAACCATTTCACCACTCAAATTATTATCTCTATAGAATATTATGGCTTTTAACTGATTGAATGCTGTAATTCTGATGTCAGGTGGGATAACAGAACTTCTATTGTCATTCCAGAGGAAGATATTTTCTACCTAGTCGCATTTCTTACCTCTGCAGTTCCCTCTTCAACGGGAACTGATGGATTAGAACATATTTTAACTCAGAACAAAAGAATTCTAGAATTCTGTGAAACAGCCCATCTTGGGGTCAAACAATATCTACCCCATTACAGTGCACAGGAAGAGTGGCGGGCCCACTTTGGCCCAAGGTGGGAAGTTTTTGCTCGGAGAAAATTGGCTTATGACCCCTTGGCACTACTTGCTCCTGGCCAAAGAATATTTCAAAAGGCAATAATAACCTTCTCATGACAGTGGCCTCACAACATTTATTTTTTTTTAAAAGGTAGAGGCCCTAAAAGCATGTGCAGAAAATGCCTTGGCCACATAAGCAGCAAATTGGTAAATATTAAATTCGTGTGCCTTTTTGTACATGACAAGTGTAACATGGAGGCTCCAGGCTAGTAGAAATTTCTTCAACAATTACTGTTTTTGAATGAATTATTGGTTACCATAGTGAACGGAACTGGAGCTCACCAACCCTAGTAAAGGATGTAAATCTTGAATCTGTAAACACCAGTTCATTCCACACCGGCATAGATTCAAATGAAAAGCAAAAGGAAACAAAAGGCTGAGCAAAGTTAAAAATGTACCCAAAACAAACAAAGGGCCAGCTCATGCCACACCGGCATAGATTCAAATGCAAAGCAAAAAGAAACAAAGTTTGAGCAAAGTTAAAAACGGACACACAAAAGCTAGGAAGGAAATTACCAACTTGTTGCCAATGGCAAAATTTAAAGTGTGGTTGATGGAACCATGCATATACCAATATGTAATAACACTGTCATAATTCAACTAAACAATGGGTGCAAATTTAGGTTTTCACCTTTTATTCAACCTAAACTAACGTCATATTTACCATACCGTTGCAAACAATCGCTGGAAACTGGAACAAGATCATACAGATCTTAAGTTATCAGATGCCTCCAATACTAACTTTTCCTAAAGTGATCCTACATATCGTAAAATAACACTATTGCTCTTATACTACCTTCCTTCTTTGTTATTATCTATGTATTTTAAGCACATTAACCAAAGGACACAGAGTCTGAACTTGAGTTAATTCTGTAGGTGTTTTATAATGAATTTATCTATCAGAATAAAAAGACAGGTTTTTATTTTTTATATGGACATTATCAGACCCTTGTAATTCTGCATGCTGTTCATTTTTAGCAGGTGAAAGTTAAGGCCAAAATTCAATTTGATGTAGGAATCCTAGCATAGGCATATAGAGAAATAGATTATCAAAGTATAAAACATATGCTTCTGTAGGGTATATAAGTTGGAAACAAACAGACCTTTCATTCTTAAGCTATTAAATTTGTTTATTACTCATCAACCTTGCAGAATATTGTAATGCAAACAAAGAAAATCATTAAAAAAAATTATAAGAAATATGGAGGTAATTATGGCAGAGTGGGCCAATCTTGTCTGACAGTAACATTGAGGAATGGGATTCTTTTTTTTTTTTTTTCTTTTTTTTCGAATGATTTATTCTATATAAGTTAGTATAAGTTCTTGTTTGATATATATAAGATATTGTGAAGGTTAACAGTTGGACTAATCAAGTATAACAACAGATCTCAAATAAGAAGAAAGTTTATTAACACTATATTAAAAACACCGAAATTTCATAACTAGGGCAATTCATCTATCCAAAAAGGAACTGAAGCAACTTCATTTTCTTTTTCCATTTTTTATGGTGTTGTTTGCTTTTATTCTTTTCATTCATTTGTAAGTAAATTAGTGTAATGGGATAAAGAGGCCTTTGTACCAGAAGAATGCAGATCTAAATCCAGAGAGGACCCAACAAGAATCTCATACTAAAACCAGTTTATTTGGTCTTGAATCTTCTGAGAATGTGTAGGTCTGGGCTTCAACGGTCTTGCTAATTAAATGTTCATCACAGTTTCTTATCCTTGCCTTTTAAAGCAATGATCAGCAGTAGAATGAATCTTTCGACTTTTCACTCACTTCACATGCAGCAAAAAAGATAAGATCAACTAAGAAAAGTGCACTAAAAAAGGACTAATATTTTGCTGTTGAGGAGATTTTGGCATGTGTGTCAGAACCGTTGGGGAAAAGGTGTTAGTTATTAACACAGTGCATGATTATATTCAGTCACTGTTCGGTATCTTTAAGTGTGAGGTTAAAAGATACATGTGGCCACCTTCAGAGTTCCAGAATGCTCTGACTTGGGATACTTGCCTCTGTTTTTTAGACCACTCAAACTACCAATGACACTTGAAAAACTATACCTACCACGTCATAAAGTAAGACACCAGTTTGCCACTGAACACTGAGAACCTTTGCTAGGGAATATTCACAAGAAAAGGGGCGGCCTAACTTATTAAGGGTATGTATGAATGCAGTTGTTAAATCAAATATGCATTTATGTCATTCATTCATTCTGCCAGTAGATTTCTTTTCTGAGACAGGTAGTTACTCATATACAGAAATTAGATTAGGAGCAGGAAGTTCTCATCCTATGAGAAACACTCATCCATCAAAATAAACTTTGAGGCAACATTTCTTTTTATGTAAACCCCAGAATCTCAAGCAAAAAAATAAACTAGAAATACATGCACCTTAAAAAGTACATGGTGTCTTGCTTAAAGACATTGCTAATTTTCTGATGTTGGAAAATCAGACACCAAAGAAAGGTGCATTGTATTCAATCATCAAAAGCACCTCAACGAAGCATTTAATCAGTGCCAGGTTGACTGAATGGTACTCATAGATATGGAAATATTATGGATGATGAGAATCTTAAGAAGAAAAGAAATTCTAACCCTCACAACTTCCCTCAGAACCCAACAATGGGGTCAATGAGCAAAGATTGCCTCATGAAGGATCACCATCCAGAGGTCAATGGAATATGAATTCCCGGTGTGCTGAGCATACTATGTTCAAGTTGCCTATTTAGAGAGTTGCATCTAGTCAGATTCCTAAAATAATTAGATGATGCCTCATCTGCTCATTTTAATTCATATTTATGAATATGAGAATACATCCAGTGTCAGCCTCTTAAATATTCTGATAGGAAACCGGTAAGATGCCGATAAATTCTCGCTTCAATTAGCATCATATCAAAATGCATCCTTAAGGTCTAGGCATCCTAGAGAAATTGAATTTCCATTACAGTTCCCTTTAAAGAGGACTTCAGGGTGAAGTTTCGAATAATATGGTGCACATCAATTAGAGAAAGATTTATCATTTACTAATTACGTTCTAAGCAGATTATCAGAACAACCCCAATACCCTCAAAGCTTATAATCCTGATAGCATATACTCTTATCAGATGAAAACTCCTCAGATGAGTTTTAAGCATCTGTGTCTCCTAGTATTTCATTTTCTCGGAGCTTATAATAGTTCAGCTACCAAATTTTTCTGAAGTGTTTGTTTATGAAGATTTTTCCATACAACATGGTTTCTTAAGGACACATCAAATCACAAGGTTTCATTCCTATAATTGATAAGAATCACTCCTGCGAGTCAAAGATTTCCACCAACAATTGGCTCCAATAGTAAACCCATCAAGCTGGCAGCCATGAGGCTATAGATTCTTTCTAGGACTCCATTTTTTTCTTTTGGGTAAAAGAAAAAAGATCCACAATGGCATAGTCATTCTATATATTTTCAAGGAATTAGTAAGTCTGCAGGAGCTTAAATTGCTGTTGCACTGTTAGAACCATCTATGGTGCAAAACAAAATCATAACAATAAAAGTAAAATAAAGGAACATGAACAATAGCCAAAAAAATACCATCGCAAACAAAAAAATGCTGCCAACAGACTCTTTTCCCTCGGGGATTTTTCAAACAGCAGCATGTGATAATTGAAAGCTCACTAGCAATTGCTTGATCTGCATACTAGAATTATTAGTGCAAACAAAAAATATCAGAACAGAAATTAAAAGGCAATACCCCGTGATTTTGGTTGATTTCAATGGTCCACAACTACACTAAGGTAGTATTATCTATACTGCATGCTTTTGAACCCTGAAGATAAGGAATAAAAAGTGTCTTCCTCGCATTTGAGAACCACAAATGAGTCCTAGCACTAAAGAAATGGTACAACTTCTAAGAGAGGTATCTACATCTTAACTATGAAGGAAAAAACCTTCTGTTTCCCATTCGTGATTTTTATTCACCAGGTTCTTGGGACAACAGACAATATCTTATCATCCAAAATTGCTTTTCTACACACACCATGGCAGTATGCCTTTATATTTCTGAGTTTAGGAAAAAACACACTGTTCCCAATTCTTATTGTCTTTAATTTCTTCCATAGAGACTTCTTCCTAAACCTTTCTACCAGCTCAAACCATGGTGGAAAGAAACGAGAGAAACCCATATACCATTTCTGAAGATGCTTCATAAATATTTCCCAAGCTGTTCCAGATTAATCAATTAGTGCACTCCATAATGTTCCAACTAAATATTTAAAACACGAGCATTCAACTTGCAAAATTCCATTGTTCACATTGCAATTCAAGTGACATAAAGATTCCTTTCTCAGATCTTAAATTACTCCACGATTCATCACCTATGTAACAATAACTGACAATTACCAATACAAATAACTAGTTTCCACTTAAACAGTACAATCTAGCAGACAGGGAATACAGATAAAGCTATTGCTCTATAATAAGGATATCCACAAATATAGTCCATTTATTCTACCTTCTTTAAAAGGGATTGAAGAACACACAAATCTAGATTTTGAGGCAATATTCAAAGCCAACCACCCGTCAGGGAAAAAAAACATTGTAGCAATAGTTAAATCTACACTATCCACGTATATAGCTCTTATCAAACATTAAATCAAAGAATTTATATCAACCCAGTTCAATTTCAAGAAAAAAAATCCAAGCAGACAAGGCTGTAATCGCCATAATGTCCATCAATTCACGGCATTTCCAACTCCATGCCATACTGCTACCAATGCAATATGCATTATTAACATTACAACCTTCTTTGCCTCCTCATTGTTATTCCTTTAAAAAAATAAGACATCAAATTTGTCTTTCACCAGTGCTTTTAGCTTCAACTAGCAATAAAAGTAGACTAATTGAGGAGACATTGATGAGTAGTATGCTTATGGATATCGAAAGTAAAAGCCTACAAGAAGGTTAGAAAAATGGCACTGAAAAACATACATAGGAAATTAATATCATTACTTGGAGAAGCTTTTAAAATTCAATTACCTTTGGTTTTGAATTATTTTCAGCACGTAAACAGAGCAAGAGCAAGAATAGTTGTAACCCGAAAAGAACCGCAATGAGCAAAAGCTCTTGATTTGAAGAAAAAGCCAGCCTTCAAAACCTCTACGAATCAAACACCTCGCAAACCTTTCTTTTTTCTCGTCCTTGGGCCATGAATTTACATTCTAGTTCGGTGCGTTTCGAAGAATGAGAAGCAAACATTGACCAGCCCATGTCCACACTTTACGGCACAAGGAAAAGGTGTTGCTTATGCTCAATCTAAATAAAACAACAATAATGCCGGGGAAAATACACCCCATGAAAAACGGAGGTCGTGAACACTCTAACGTTGCTACTTTTCTTTTGTCCCATTTTTTTTGCTATAAAAAAAATCACTTATTATATTAAATTATTTGAATATACATATTGAGAATTTAATGCAGTTCCAAAAATTCATTCAAGTTCACCTTATATTACTATCTTTTTACGCTCTATATCTTAAATTTCAAGTAAAAACTCCAAATTATCTAATTTTTCCGTGCTACCATCAATGACTTTGCAATATCATCCTTAGTTCAAAATCTTCATTAAGACATTAATAAGCAAGTCATGTCCTAATCCTTACCATCAAGAATGTTGTCTGTCTCTCTCGAAAAAATAAAAAGAATGTTGTCTTAGTTTCAATTATACTTATTTAAGCCATAAAAACATAAACTAAGAAGTTTTAACACAATCGCATGTTATTTCATTTTAGTAACTTTGCTCTGTTATTAGATACAAGTTACTATTGGGAACATCCATTTTGCACACATGATGTGGCATCATCTAGACCACACATCTTCCCAAGTGAGTGTTGAGAACAATCAACTAGAAGCAGCCACGCAGTGAGTGCAAAGTGTGCACTGCTATAATGGCTTCTCTCTAGCATTACTCATATTTATTCTATTTAAAAACTCTTGTAAAATTGCTTAAAGCATTTCTAACAGGATGATAAATAGAATTTTTCTTAAAAGAAAATAATGGATAGTATTAGATCTATAAAATTATTATTATTATTTTAACCCAGATCTATAACATTATTTAAATGTGCAATATTTGGGTAATTAAATATGACAAAATTGACTAAAGTTTAAGATCGCTTTGCAAGAAACCGTCGAATGTGGCTTTATGAGTTATATTTCATTGTCTCGTCTTGTTTCCTCCGAGTCCTTTTCTTCCAAGAACCGGCCCACGCTCAGATCTTTGGGTCATCTCTCATTTCACGTAAACCCAAATGGTCAAGCCAGAGTCTGAACTGAGAATTCTCTCACTTTGTTGGGCACCCAGTTTGTGTTTCTCGAGCAATGTGTGACGTCTTTAAGCAAAGGCACGAGGGAACAAAAACCGCGTTGAAGACTCCGCCGACAGTATAATTCGTTTTCGCCTTCCCTTTCTTTATACTATGCTCTTTGGTTTAACGCTTTATTGCTATCTGGTTTGGTAAGGCGGACGGCCAAACCTGTAGGCGTAGCTTTTAAGGTTTTGGGGTTGCATGTTTGTATAGACATTGGTGATTGAATAGGGAAGTGTAAAACCCGTGTTATAAAACCGTATTCTTTCATGTTCTGAATTGGTTTTATTGGGTCACTAGTGGCTGCAAATTCAAAGCGAGGAATTGGTTTTGAATTCGGTGAAAAACCCACCAATTAAATCCGTATTATAACACTTTGTGGTGAGATAGATAATTTTTTAATTTCAATTAGAGTGGTCAATCGGGTGCAAAATCCATATAACAAACCGGATATTTTCTTGCTTGAAATTGATTTATAGAATTAGAGGTTTGGAGTCTGGAAAACTGAATTTGCAGCTTGAAATAAATTCCCCAGAAAGGTTGTCTATACGTGAGAATTTGGTGTTATTTCTCTCAAGCATTTGTCTTTGAATACCTTTAGCGAGTGTAATTGGCCGGGAATATGGCTGGATTCTCAGATGTAATAAACCATAAGGATTCGAATGGGTCAATTGTGAATTCCAATGGTGCTTTAGAAGAGAAGGTCGATGAGCTTCGTCACCTTATGGGTAAAGCTGAGAGTGATCCGCTGAGGATTGTTGGTGTTGGGGCTGGTGCATGGGGTAGTGTTTTTGCAGCTATGTTGCAAGACAGTTATGGTCATTTAAGAGACAAGGTTCAAATTAGGATCTGGAGAAGACCTGGAAGATCTGTTGACAGAGCCACAGCCGAACACCTATTTGAAGTGATCAATTCGAGGGAGGAAGTGTTGAGGAGACTAATTAGGCGGTGCGCATACCTGAAGTATGTAGAGGCAAGATTAGGTGATCGAACACTTCATGCTGATGAGATTTTGAAAGACGGGTTTTGCCTGAATATGATCGATACCCCTCTCTGCCCTTTGAAGGTTGTCACTAACTTGCAGGAAGCTGTGTGGGATGCCGATATTGTGGTGAATGGCTTACCATCAACAGAGACCCGTGAGGTATTTGAAGAAATTAGTAGGTATTGGAAAGAGAGAATTACAGCACCTGTCATCATTTCTTTGGCAAAGGGTGTAGAGGCTGAGTTGGAGCCCGAACCACGCATTGTAACTCCCACTCAAATGATCAATCGAGCTAGTAAGATTCCTGTTTTCTAGAATATTATTCTTTCATTTTTGGGCCAAACCTGCAACTATGACCTTTGGTGGTAATCTAATGCTAAAACTTTCAACAAGTAAAAGACAATCAACTAGATGGCTGAAAGTGTTGGTTCTTCAAAGTTTCTTGATAAAAACATTCCTGCACAGAAGGTGGCAGGCTTCATGAAATTTACTGCTTCCCATTTCTGGAAATGTCCTTTTTGGATTTGTACTACTTTAGCTCTTAGTTTGCATTCCTTGCTTTAGATTGGATTTTGCTTCAAATTTTTAAGAATTTCTGAGGAACACTTAAGTAGTTGAAATTAACAGACCTTATGAAAATTTGAGTCAGATTTCAACTTTCCCATTTTCTGTTACGACTCTTTTTTGTCTTCTTGAAGTTTTCTCCCCATAATAGGCTAATAGCACACAGACTTCTGTCACACTTTCTCTGATTATACCCTTATGTTTGCAGTGGAGACAAATTTATAAATATCCTTATTCTTCATTTCACGTCCTTCCACGGAATTTGTGTAAATTCCTTCTGCAATTCAATTCCATTTTACCGTTCCATTTTCCCTTATATAACTGGAATTGGCTTCCTGCTTGCGGCTCTCATGCAGTTAGTGACTCCTCTTTTTCTACGAACCATTCTTGTGGTTCATGGAAAATATTAACCTATAACTGGTTCAAAAGTAACAAAAAAGGAAGACAAGACTCTGCCATGTCAAGGAAAATAAGTTGTTCTCTTAATATTGCAGCTTCTTTTCTCACTGAACTGTGAATTTGATATTATGGCTTGCAGCTGGTGTTCCCATGGAGAACATTCTTTATCTTGGAGGACCTAATATAGCATCTGAGATATATAACAAGGAATATGCTAATGCTCGAATATGTGGAGCTGAAAAGTGGAGAAGACCATTGGCAAAGTTTTTGAGGCAGCCCCACTTCGTAGTGTGGGACAATGGTGATCTTGTTACTCATGAAGTTATGGGAGGCTTAAAGAATGTCTATGCCATTGGAGCTGGTAAGATTCACTTTCTTAATGGTACTTGGACAATGAGAAACAAGTCAAATAATTGTATTTATCAGGAGCCACGGCCACTGATCTTTCTTCATGTGTGTTAATATATTCTTCTTAATGGTACTTGGACAATGAGAAACAAGTCAAATAATTGTATTTATCAGGAGCCACGGCCAATGATCTTTCTTCATGTGTGTTAATATATTCAAGTTTTCGTGTTTAAATATTTAGATAAAAACTTATTCGCTTTGTTGGGCAAGTTTCAAAATTGGTGTAATTTAAATTTTACAACCTCTGGTTTGGATTCAACAGGAATGGTAGCAGCTCTAACCAACGAGAGTGCCACCAGCAAATCGGTATACTTCGCTCACTGTACATCGGAAATGATATTTATGACTCATCTCTTGGCAGAAGAACCAGAGAAACTCGCTGGGCCCTTGTTGGCTGATACTTATGTGACACTGCTGAAAGGTCGTAATGCATGGTATGGACAAAAGTTGGCCAAGGGGGAATTAAGCCTCGAAATGGGTGATAGCATCCAGGGCAAAGGGATGATTCAGGTGTACATCTTGATTAATTTCAATGCTTTGTGTCTGCATATATTTTTTTCTCTCTAATTTGTGAGTAATTGAATCAACTTTTGATATGTCTTTAATGTCGTGAGAAAAAACATACTTTTTGCCTTCATTTTGAAATACTTACGTGCAAACCTGCATTAATATACGATGCACAAGCTCCAATAAGTATCGCAGGTTATTAGGGGCCTTTTAACTTGGGAAAGGGATCTTTCTTACTTCATATGTAAATGAACTTGTTTTTGGATGGTGTTGAGAGTTGTATATTTTCCATTTCTCTTCTGTACGGGGTGTTGCTCCCACGTTATTGGGGGTCACTATAAGAAAGTTTCTGTTTGTTTAAAAAAACAAAAAGCGTCTAGTCTAAGGTTTCTCTACTGCCAGTGACAGGTGAATAATTCATCCCTACTTTTTCTTGTCATTAGTAACCACTTGCTTCGTTCCCTTAATTTAGGGTGTAGGTGATATTTTTTGCTCATTGCTTTACCTTCCTTCAGTCTCCTACACCTTGCCACAACAATATACTGCTTTGTATTGCAGGGGGTCTCTGCTGTTAAAGCATTTTATGAGCTGCTCTGTCAGTCGAGCTTAAGTGTTCTGCATCCTGAAGAAAATAAGCCTGTTGCTCCAGTTGAGCTTTGCCCCATCCTAAAGATGTTGTATAAAATACTGATAACCAGGTATTCAATTCTCTCTTTCTGCTCTCGTAAACACGTGCAATTACGATTGATCATCAGTTGATAAAATCTGGTTACACGCAAGTGAAATATGATGCATCTCTTTCATTCAAATTTTCAGGGAGTGTTTATGTCAAGCCATTCTGCAAGCATTAAGGGACGAGACAATGAACGATCCCCGTGACCGTATCGAGATCGCCCAAACCCATGTTTTTTACAGGCCGTCTCTTCTTGGTTATCAGCCTTGATAACAAGTTGCTAATCTCCTTACTGCTCTTGAGCAGCGGCATGTAATTTTGTCACCCCTGGCCCTCAAGCGATGTAAATGTAGGCAAGGTGGTTAGTGTGACTGCTTCTATAGCCTTGTTTGTAATCAGGGTGGGCAAGGGGTGTCATATATATTTCGTTGGTTACTTTATGTTGTTTCAATTCCTTCAATTTTTGGGCTATTATTGTAATTTGTACCAATAAAGAGTGAATGAATAAGGATTGATTTTGTTATCTTCGTTAATGTTAATTGTAAAATCATATTACACAAGTGCATGCCATAAGAGGGAGAATTCAAAAGCACTTTGTATCTCATCATGGGATTATTACATCCTTTGGTATTTAAATAACATCATTTTATAAAAATACTCTCGATTTAAACATAATTATACTGTACTCTTTCTTAATCTCTTGTCGTTATATTAATACGTGCGGCTGAAAATGATAAAATTTTAAAAATCATCTTTCAATATAATAGATGAAAGTAGCATTACTCTTAATTTAATTAATGTGATAAATTATCTAATAAAAATAGTAGTAAAGAGTTAAAATTCACATTAGGCAACTTCGTGGGAACTTAGGCACAACTAAAGCGACGTCGCTTTTGTGAGGACAGTGCGTTCGTTACTTTTTATATTAGAGCGGAAAGAGGAAGTTACGAGGGAGTAGGGAGCAAGGGATCGACAGAGATGTCTCTGGTAGACTACGGTTCTTCGTCAGACGACGACGTTTCAGACGCCGAAGAAGAAGAACCCCGTGACGAACCAGAACAAGGCCCAAAGGACATTCCCCACCGTCCTGTTCTTCCTCAGAACCGGTAATTTCTCATTTTCTCAGAATTGTACAAAAGCTCTAATTAAATTTAGAATATTTAGTTCATAAACTTTTTCTCGTTTTATTTTAGGGTTTTATATCTCCAAATTTCCCCATTGACTTGTTTCTCGGTTTCATGCAATTGGTTGTCTTAAGTTTCATAGTTTGATTTACTAATCTGAGCAATCTTCACTTAAAAAGCAAGGCTTTTCCTTTTTTCGGGTGTCCTGGTCTGTCTGTTCGTGAGAATCTTCTTTTATGGGTATTTTTGTTGGGGAGAGAATGTAAGAAAAGGAATGCAAGATCTTGAAATCTTTCTCTTTTTTTTTTTTTTTTTGTTCCTCGCCATTTGTGGGATCTGCTGTTGGAATATTCACTTTGATCGAGTCCTGGTGTAGTAACAACAAAAGCGAGTGTTTGATATGGCATTGATATTGTTGGGTTCCAATCCGTTTGCATTTCCATACTCTTCCCATTGCCTGCGTCACAATACCGTTTTGGATGTTTTAAGTTTTTTAAGCAAACGGGTTCAAACCCAATTGTTTTATGGTGTTCTGTGGTTTTACGGCTTCCAATAATTTGTCTGCATCTAGGGTATCAGAAACACCATCAAATCAGCAACCAGACAGTAGTGCTGCGCACTCATCAGAGCCTTCTATTGAGAGACTTCCTGATGCTTCCCTTCTCTTGAACTTGCCTGCGATTGCATCTGGTCTGATGAGTAGTAGTGATCACTCCTCTCGAGTTGCTGCCGCTATGGCTGAAAATGTATCACGCAAGAGAGACTCGAATGATTCAACTTTGACTTCCTCTCTTCCCCGAAGTAAGGTTCCTAGAGGGACCTTGCGCCATTCCAGGAATGTTCCAGATACTGTTGGTGGCGTGCTAGTCCCACCCCAGCTTAATGGAAGGTCAGCTGTAATGTCTTGAAATATTCATCACTGACCTTGCACCATATTGGTTTCTTTCTTTTTTTTTGCTCTATTGAATGAATTCTAATATCACCATGGGTCATTCGATAGTAATTTTTCTTTTTGCGAGTAACTCTAAACTTAAACCTGCCAAAACTCTTGAAAAATAATGCATTAATTCAATCCGGACCAGGGGTATAGCCACTATGAGTCTTCCCCAGTCATCAAAATGCTGTTAGGTATGGGGGGGTTGGAGCACAAAAGAAGTTATAGGAACCTATAGAGTGGGCTTGTGGAAACACATTAGAAGAGGTTGGGAGGTTTTTCTTCACCAAACCCGTATTCAGTTGGGTGATGGCTCTAGGATTAAATTCTGGAAAGATATATGGTGTGGTGATAATGCTTTACAAGATCGTTTTCCTCCTCTATTTCAAATTGCTAGTGTTAAAGAAGCTCTAGTGGCGGAGTTTATGGAGATGTTGGGTGGGCAATTTCAATGGAATATTAGCTTTAGTAGGGCATTACAGGATTGGGAGATGGACAGCTTGGCAGATTTTTATAGGCTTCTGTATTCTGTGAAGCCAAGCAATCAACAAGAAGATGGGTTATGGTGGCTACCGGATGGAAAAGGTGCATTCTCGGTTCGTTCTTTTTATAAAGCTCTCTCCCATGAGCCAAGTACTCAATTTCCGTGGAGAAGGCTTTGGAGGAATAAGGCGCCCCCTAAAGTTCTTTTCTTCGTGTGGACAGCATCGCTGGGTAAAATACTCACGACTAATAATTTGAGGAAGCGGAGGGTTATTTTAGTAGATTGGTGTTGTATGTGCAAGTGTGGGGGTGAGTCGGTAGACCATCTTCTGTTGCATTGTGTGATTGCAAGGGCTTTATGGTATGAGGTACTTTGTAGGGTAGAATTGGCGTGGGTCATGCCGGAGAAAGTGTGGCAGTGCTGGCTAGTTGGCCAAACATTGGAGGTATACATCAGATTAAAAGGGTTTGGAAGATGATCCCAATGTGTATCTTGTGGTGTCTATGGCAGGAACGAAATGCGCGGACGTTTGAAGACAAGGAGAGATCGCTAGAGGAACTGTTAGCATTATTTTATAGCACTCTTTGTACTTGGGCTATTGCAGTTGATTTTAATGGCATGGCCCTTCATGATTTTCTTGTCTCTTTGGCGCCCTCTTAAGCAGGGTCTGCAATTGTAAATACTGGGCTAAGCCTATTCTTTGAGCAATATATCTTTTTATTTATCAAAAAAAAAAATGCTGTTAGGTCAAACCCTTTTCGTTTAGCTTGTGGTTCTAAAATCACAAGATTACTGCTTAAAATCAGTAAAATTGGAGAAAGTGAAGTTGTTCCATTAAATGATGTTTGGCCAGCTGGTTTCTGATAATATTCTCCTCTCCTAAATAGCATCCCTCTTTCTGTACAGTAGGATTTGGAACCATGGTGTTCACCACACTGGTGGCTGTGATTACAATTGTTCAAAAATTAGCATATTATTGATACAATAGATTGGAGACAGCCAGTAGCAACTTTCAGTCCAATCAAGCATGCGGATCATTCCATAATATAACCATATATTGAACTGGCATCGGCTCTACTGAGGTAATGTTTGGCACAAGCTCTAGGAGTAAATAACCGAAGCATGTGCTCCCCTGTATGGTAGCCAATCCTTTACCATACAAAACCTGGCTCTAAGTCTTAGTGGAAGCAGTTGACAATAGTTTTCCACCTGATCCCCACCCCGTCACTTGGTTAGACCAGATTCTTAATAAGCATAACAAGGAGATAATCAACAAGTCCTTAAATTTTGATGGGCTTTATAATTTCATGGATGGTGGTAGAATCTAAAGGGAGGTTGACTTGCTTCATCCCAAAGATATAATTGAGTCATACTTTTTTTATAAGTCTCTTGAATCATAATGAAATTACCTAAAGTAAGAGAGATTAATGATGTTTTAAATTATTTATTTATGTATACTCTGTTTTAATGTGATATAGATGCGTGCTTTAGAGTAATGTAAAGACTTTGAGAGTTCATGTGTGTTTTTTATTTTTAATTCAAAAATAATAATATCCAGAAATTTTAATTGCGATGTTTACTCTTTGGCTTGATGGTTACATTTAAAAAATAATAATTAGATCAAGGATTATGTTTTGTTGTATAGCATCAAAGGGCCTGGAAATCAGTATTCAATGGATATACTACTTTTGCAATATTCTTTTACAGTGTAGCTTAAAGTAGGCCGTTATTGATTTTGATTTTTTCAGGAGCAACGTTGTCACAGAAGATATAGGGAAGCTTTTTGTCAGAAAGCATGCTGAGCCCTCATCTCAGTAGAGGATCTTCAAATCGGTGGTAGTTGACACTGTTGTAGGGATAATGTCACTGTTCAAACATATGGTTTTCTTGAAGATTTTGCATTTCTAGAATGTAATATACTCCTTAAAATTGTGTTTATACCCGTAGGTTGTCATAAGCTCTTGCTGGATGAACTGTTGCAGATAGTTCTTATGATGTCAAGTAATTGTTAAGCCATTTTGAGCCCATGGGTAGAATTTTTTTATTTATTTTTTATTTTGGACGCCCCTGCCCCATATAAGATGGACAAATCTAGAGGCATTGAGTGAACTGCCGCAAACAGTCCTTTTCTTTTTCCCCAAAAGAAATTAGCCATAGTTTCTCTTCTGCTTCTGTTTTAATTTTTGCTGTTGGGTCCATAAGAAGTATTTTACCATTCTAGAAACCTAGCACTCAAATGATCTTCTCTTTAGTTTCAGGACCCGAATATAGATATGGAACTCCTGCCGTTGAATACCATGAATTTATGAAATTGGAGTACTGTTCTCTTTTTTAAAAGAACAAAAAAAATGGGCATGAATTTGTTACAAACGAAATCTGCCAAAAGTTAAAAACAAAGTTGCAAATCAACCCTGTAGTTTCTCACTCCAAATTACATTTCCAGCCGGACTCTTTAAGGAATCGGAGCTGCATATACAACTTAGGAATCATCATGGATTATCATATGAAGCTCCCTTATTAAGGAATGTCTATATATAGTCACAAACATTTGATTTTTCATGCCAGCTCTGGACCGGTAGGAAGTGGTTCATAGCCATCATGATGCTGAGCATTATGCTTGCTTGTTCCCACTGGAATGCTCTTTGTGATGACAGCCACAATTAAACTTGCAGCTCCGATTAAGATGCTGGCTAACCACAATTCCCAGCTTAGTGGCACTGTATCGGCAAAAGTGCCCAAAAACTCGACTATTATGATTTGGAAAGCTACAGTAGAAACCATGACAATCAAGAAAACCCAACTATCAAATATGCCTCGGAAAACATTGGTCTTCTCCATGTCTCGGCTGTTTATCTCGTTGAATACCTAATATATATATATAATAAAAAATAAAATAAAAAAGAACACGAGTCAGTGTTTGATAATCAAAGAACACGTTGTCTGAGATCAAAGGCTCCTCCGGCAATAAGAATCCGACATCAACCCGAAAACCTTCCTTTTTTCTTTGAAAAAGAAGAAGATAGTTCGATCCAATGTAAAAACACAGAATGAGCTAAAATGTGCTTTCATTAGAAAATAAAAACAAAGAAAGCTAAGATACCTGGCAAAACACAAAGGAGTTAAATATGAATGTGTTGAGAATGGAATTGGCATCTGAGCCAGTGAGCTTCAGGAGCCGCTTCCCATCAAATTTTAGAATCAAGAGGACGAAAATTTGATAGATGCTCTGACAGATAATATTCCTCCACATGGTCCTAGTGATGAAGTTTACATTCCTCCCAATTGGGGGTCTTCTCATCAGCCCATCATGTGGAGGTTCTGTAGCCAGGGCCAATGCGCCAAGAGTGTCCATGATCAAGTTTACCCAAAGCATTTGTACGGTTGTAAGAGGAGCAGATCCTGAAAGTTAAGTCAAAAGATTATTAGCCATCCGACTGATGAGAAGACCAGCGAGTATTTGAACTTCTAAGAGATAAGCACCATTGATGAACACACCTGAGATACATGCACAGATAAAGTTGAGCATGAGAGCAACAACATTAACTGTTAACTGGAATTGTACAAACTTCTGAATGTTGATATAAACTGAACGACCCCATCTGGCTACGTTCACTATAGTGGTAAAGTTATCATCCATTATGATAACATCTGCATTTTCTTTAGCTACCTGCAACAATCCGATGTAGCAGAAGACTCTTAGCTGACCATTATTATAGCTAGTAGCTGGTAAAGAGTGCGTGTACTTTCTTATGATGTGTGGATACTCCAAGTGATTAGTGTTCTCTTCGGCTAATTAGATAAAAGCTAGAATTCACGAAAAGAAAAATTCAAAATGAAAAGCATGGGCCATATGCAAAGTGGCCAGAGGTGAATTTGTCTTTTACTCTTCTATCTAATCAATAAATTGAAATCCAAGATCCTCAAGATCAAACATTAGATAACAGTTTCACTTGCAAGGCAGCCTCTATCAGCAATCAGTAAACATTTCATTAAAACAAACAACCAAAATAAGGTAACTGATCTAAACAAACTTAAGAAACAATTGCTGCAGATGATATGACATGTCTGTAACGAACCTCTGTTCCTGCAATACCCATAGCAAGTCCAATATCTGCCTCATGCAATGCAGGAGCATCATTGGTCCCATCACCAGTCACAGAGACGACTTCTTTAAATACATTCCTTAACTGGGTTACTAGGGTGTGCTTGTCCAAAGGCAGTGATCGAGCCATTACCTACACATATAATATAAGCAATTTTATAAGCTTCTGCAACTTAGCATTTAAGAAAATTACACTAAGCAATCGTGAAACCTGTAGTTTTGGGATTAATTCCTTCATCTCCTGTGGGCTCTTATTGCGGAAATCTGTCCCTTCTATTGCCAGTCCATCTTCTGTCAAGATACCACATTCTTTTGCTATGGCTTTAGCAGTATTAATATTATCACCTGTGACCATCCGCACGGTAATCCCAGCTGCTAAACAAGTCTCAACCGCTTCCTTTACCCCAGGACGGACAGGATCCTTAATTCCAACAACAGCTATTAATGTATATCCATTATCAGGTATACTATCCACGTTGGAAGCGCCTTCTATATCCTTGAAGGCCAAGCATAGAGTTCTTAGAGCCTCACAAGCGAAACCATTTATGACATCTGCGATGCCCTTTTTCTGTTCTTTAGAGAGTTGGGTGGTTTCCCCATCAGCTTTAACAATCTTGTCACACGTTTCTAAGATTATTTCTGATGCACCTTTGCAGAATGCTCGAAACCCGCCACCGTCAGGAAGAGCCACAAGCACAGACATCTTCTTTTTGACTGAATTGAAAGGTTCAACCCTCACTATCTTGTAATCCTCACGAAACGTATTTATATCGCCTCCCAGAAGCAATCCAAATTCTATTAGTGCCGTCTCTGTTGGAGTACCTATGATGTTTTTCTTTGAGTCTTTCCCTTTGACTATTTCCGAGCTAGTATTCTGAAATATTGACTGCAGGAGGAGGTTAAGAACTCTCTCAGATATTGAGGTCTTCAGCGCATCTTCATTGTCTCTACTATTTATTTCCACAGATTTTTCGCATATCCATATTTTATTCACCACCATATGATTTGTTGTCAATGTTCCAGTTTTGTCTGTGCAAATACAGCTAGCAGAACCCATTGTCTCACACGCAGAGAGATGTCTCACAAGTGCCTTATCACTCATGAGTTTTTTCATTGCAAAGGCAAGACTTAGTGTCACTGCAAGAGGTAGTCCCTCAGGAACTGCAACAACTAGTATAGTCACTGAAATAGCAAAGTAATTTAGAAGTTTGAGTGCATCACTGGCAGACCAGTCAGTGATCTTATTGTGTATTGATTTTTCCACTAAAAATCTTGAGGTCAAAACTAAAAAGGTCAGCACTGCAACAACAAGACCTATCTTTCCAATAATGGTTGCTACTCCATTAAGCTTTACCTGAAGTGGTGTCTCATCTTCTCCCCCTTCACATAGAGTAACCATTAATCTTCCCCATTCAGTCCTCATACCAACTGATGTCACTAACATTTTACCAGACCCATCTTGAACCTTGGTGCCTGACAGAAGAAAAGGCCATTCTTGATGGACATCTACTGGCTCACTCTCACCTGACAAACTCGATTCATCGATCGATAAGCTGTAGCCGGAGATGAACACACCATCGGCAGGAACTTGATCTCCAATGGATAGATGAACAACATCTCCAACCACTAAATCATAGATGGAGACCTTCTGCCTGTATCCATCTCTGGTGACTTGAACAATCATGTTTTTCTTCTCCTTATCCAGATCCTTAAATTGCAAAGATTGATTGTAGTCACTCACTGCTGTTACTATAACTACTAAGAATATGCAGAGTATTATTCCTAGCCCGTCGTACATACCCTTTGGCCACCCTTCGGTTGCAATGCCAACACCTATAGAAATGACAGCACAAATAATGAGGATAACTAGAGTAAAGTCTTGTAGGGCTTCCCACACGAACATCCAAAAACTTCTAGAAGGTTTCTCCACATATCTGTTTAAACCATAGATGTTTTGCCTGACAGATATGTCACTTGAAACAACACCATGATCCAAAGACACAGAAAGTTCTCTTGCTAATCCCTGAGCTCCTCCATGATGCTCCAAACCCTTGGTATCATGGGATCCAACGATGGATGCTAGTTTATCAGGTTCAATCCCAAAACCAGCATCCCTAACCTCTTTGGATAGCTTGTAATGAGATTCCGTCCCAGCTGCATATATGAGGATGAGGATGAAAATATGTCATTTGAGAAAATGAGAGAATTTTGGATGACTCAGAAATTAAGATTTCGATTACGTACGTGTATTATGATCGACAATGCCTCCAAAGAACTGCAATGCTGCTTTATTCACGTATATTGCTATTCGTACTTTTTCCTGGCCACGAGTAGCAAGAGCGTAATGATCAGCGCAAATCAAGGCTATAGCAAATCAACGTAAATCATACGTACAGCCCATAGGATTACGTACGCTGAAAAACTTAAGCTATATGATGCACAGTTCAGAATATGTTCATAACTAGCAGAACAACCCTGATCTTATCATGCATATCTTATAATGAGCTGGTTTTTTACGTTAATTTACCATGTTAAGAACAGTACCACTGAAGAAACAGAAAATTGGCTGAAAGCACACAAGCAACATTAATGACTGAAAACTCAGAAATTATATATCCTAGCTACTCTGTAGCACTACTTTTCTCATATTCCTGGGATTTAGAATAAAAAGTAAAAACCCCACTCTCAAGTTTCAAGTTTGTGATTAATTAACAAAATTTCCCAAGTATTTGAGCAAAATGTGCTAAGTGACTAATTAAGTACCGTGTTTCATGAGCTTTGAATGATCCCAGTCAATCTCTATAAAGTAATTCATCATAGATTAAGCAAGGAATTGGAGAAATTGGGTTCGTGGTCGGGAAAGGAAGATTTCTCAGTAATGTTATAGACGAACTAGTCGTGGTTAAAATTATCAAAGCAAAGAAGAAAATGGAACCCAATACTGAAAAAGTATGAGGGGGCCCAACACTACTTAATTATTGCAAGTACTGCAGATTAAGACTTTGAACAAGACATCTTGGTCATCACTTGCTTGTGATCCATTTCATAAGTTAATTTCAAATACCAAATTTTAGAACTTTGAATGTGTGTGTGTGTGAGATAGTTGATCATTAAAAATTAGTGCCTGCCCGTGAGCAATTATTCCTGGCCAACTGATGTATGTGATGACTTCATTAGGCAAGTTCTATGCACTTGTTTATAAATTATCAAATAAAGAACCGAAAAATCAAAACGTGACAACATTAAAAGAAGAAAAAAAAAAGACATTAATTATGAATGATGTCAAGCGTGTATATATATAACTCTTCCATATCAGTGGGCAGTACCAAATCATCCTATATATAATTAACAGTCGCATTACTATTACCCGCTTAATTTGGTCAGATGGCGGTTAAGATTTTTTGAAACGATTAATCACCCGTTCTGCTATATCTAATTTTCAGAACATACAGTACTGAGAAAGAAGCCGGCCTACTATAAGTAAGCTAGCAGTAATTAGGATACACGGGCATTTCCTCCATATTTCAAAACTGATATAATACACACACGTTATTCGATATAATATATTCTACTAGTAGTTTCAAGACGAATTAAGGCAAACTTGTATATACATCTATATATCTTGCATATGAAATATTTAAAAGAATTAATAGCATTGATTGTCAAAGTCAGACTTTCTAGCTAACGGTAACTTAAAGTTTAAACCAAACGAAAAATAAAAAGTTCTAGCAGCCACACCCACGTGAGAACCAAAGAAAAAGACAACATGTTTCTGAAAAACGAGTGCATAAGCCGAATTGAGCAGCCTCTATTGAACAACTTGTTTATCGCGTACATTGTTAGTAATGGCCGCCCACGAGCCAACCATTTTTTAAGCATATATATGAACACGCCATTAATGAGCGCTCAATATGTGCATGCACATTTAAAAATCTTTTAGAATTTTTTTAGATGTATTGTTGTTTATTGGGTTTTGTTAGATGAGAAATTATATTTGCAGCCTTAGTCATGCAAGTATCGCATATTCCTTTTGAAAAAAGATAATGAATCTGAGATCTATATGAAAAAAAAAATATGACCTTTTTTTCAAATGGAATATTCGAAATTTGCATACCCTAGAACTATTTATAGCATTACTCTTGTTAGATAAGAAAATTTAAATAAAAAACTTATTTTTTGTGACGAAAATGTACAAATAGAGTTAAAAAAAATTTTTAAAAAATGATTAGATGAAAAGTTGTGATATTGAAAGATATTTGAAAAAAGTTGAAACGGTTTTTGTAGGTACCTCCAAGATGCCATATTGTTCGAACAAATTGGACAGAAGATATTGGCCATAGTACAACCTGATCATGGCTTGAAATCCTGATTACAGAATTTCCGTGATACCTTATAATTACCTCTCTTTTTTTCTTTTTGACAATAGTATGCTACATTTACCAGAGGTATATAGCTTGAGAATGGATCTCGATAAGGTTATTTAATTAATTAATTAATTTATTTATTTATTCATTTTTTATACTTTTAAATATTTTTTAAAAAATTATAATATTATTAAAAAAATACTTCATTAATCACTAAATAAAAATAAAATAAAAAATTGTATCCGGACCATGACCGTCCACTTCAGCTTTTTCCTTTCGGCAACCACCTTTCGGCAACCACCTTTCGGCTTTCTCACTCGTACACGAACATAACTTTTTTTTCTTTGGTTGGTTGTCAATGATTTGACTATTCCATAAAATATGATTTCCTTGTTCAAATCAAACCAGGTTCGTTCAACTTCGGTCGACATAGCTGATAGCTGTTTGTTTGAAGAATGGTCAAAAGTCTATCTCTCTCTCATTGAAAAGAATGAGCACATAAGGAAAAAAAATAAAAAATCCCAGCAGTATTTTCCTACAATTAACCCAAGAAGATTTGCAGAAATTGCACAAAAGCGCGTTGATTTCGAGGCAAAGGTACATTAAGATTTATGGCACTCAATTGCAAAGAAAAATTAAAAGCCAAGACCCAAAACTGTATCCGTACCGGTCCTAAGACCGAAAAGAACTACCCTATCAATTCCAACTCTAACAGATTAATTTTCAATATTCGATCAAAAAGATATGTTCGGAATGTGAGTTTTGCATCTTAAACTATCCAGAACTCAAATCCCTGCATTGTCCCCGCTCATGATCTAAGACCAGAGCAAACATTTACCCAAGCCTTAAGATTATTAATTCAAGCATTAAAAAAGCAGCATAAACAATCAGAGTATTATACGCTTTTCTTTCATTTTCATGAACTTTTTTCTCAGCAACCAAACGGATGGTACGTACGTAACAAATAACAAGCGATATTATTCGTGAACTAAACCATATTGTTTTTTTTATATCATAAATATGACTAATACTAAACGAAGCTCAAACAAAATTATTCATGTATTTCGACCAGAGCTTTTTTTTTTATCAGAGATCGGAGAGAAAAGAGAAATTGAAAACCTGGAGTTTCCTAAGCTTTCTTTCCGCTTCGTCGCGCTTTGCAAGATCGGCGACCAAGCGGAACCTGCGACGAGGATTCTTGACCATGGAGACTGCCGATCTCCATCTCCTAAGGGCTTCACTGGAAGGCCTCTTTGATTCCAAGTCGAAGTTCTGTCTCAGATACTCCTCCATTTTATTTTCAAACATACGGTAGCTGATTAATATTATTCTCTGTTTCGCTACGTACAATCTGATCAGAACGAAGCTGGCAAAGAAAAAAATAGAGTAGAAGTAGGGTTAAGTTTATGCAAAAGAAAGATTCAAACTCCACCGTGAATGGCGGGAACGAGCAAGAGGGCCGAGAGAGAGAAACAACGTCGGGCTGAGATGATGGATATATATACACATTAAGATTAACATTGACATTCTCAAAACTGAATAGACATGTGATTTCCATAAAAGTCTCTTTCCAATTTGTCTGCATACATACATATACATATATATATATATATATATACATATACATATATGTATATATATACAGAGAAATATGCAAATATGTATTAAGGCAGATCGAATAACAGATAATATCCAATCAGAAAGTAAATTTATAGTGTAGGTGATCGATCAGATATTGTACGTGTTAAGTGCATCTGCATATTATATATATATTCGGCCCCCATCATTATCAAAAAGGTTTATAAATAAAAAAATATTTTAAAAATACCAATAAAAAGAACAGTTTGAAACAAAATAAAAGGCGTAATTTGATTGGTTCTATATATCGATCTCCCCCCCCACACGCACGTACGTATATATGAAATCGTTGATATCACGTATGTCTATCAACTTATCCTTAAATTGATATTCTATTGATTCTGTTTACGATAATGGGTGCCCATATTGTGTTGTTGTTTTCGCCTCCCTAGTCAACTCAAATGAATTCATTCAGAAAATACACTAGCTACAAATAGATTATATAAAAATAGTCTCACAAACTGATTTGACATAATGTGTTTCGTCAGATTATAAAATTACTTAATTAATTTGCAGTTGTATTCATTGAGTCGATATATATATATATATATATATATATATATATATATATATTACTCCAAAAATTTAATGCCTTCGGCAATTCCAATTCATATAGTTTTACAAATTGATATGACTTCAAATAATACATAATCTATTTTATAATAAAATTAATTTTATAATCAAATATACTATATCAAATTACGTTAGTTTGTATGTTTACTTTCATAAAATGATCTCTTTGTGGATAAAGTGTTTCTCTTTCATACATACACAATCTAAGAAATTAACTCTCAAGACGTCACGACGGGGCAAAATACAACTTGAGATATACTTTGGAGTTAGCAAAAAGTTAATGATCAAATATTTAAGGTGTGTTTGGTTAATGATCATACTACCTCATTATTATTCACAAACTATTTATTATTTTTTTACTATTATTCATTATTTTTTCATTACTATTCACAAATTATCTGAAAGACTGAGATCACTTCAACATCTAAACGTAGCCTAGTGTACTAGAGATAATTAAGTTAAAAAATTTCTATTTGTAAGCCAGTGTGTAAAACACATCATTCATACTATTGACATGACAAAACTTGTTTGTAAGAAAAGTTTATAATTCAAATCTTTTATAAATTAAATTTTGTTATGTCAACTATGTCAAGAGTGTATAATCTATACCAGCTTATATGTAGAAGTACTCTTAAATTAATAATTATTCTAATCAATGTATAATATGCACAAGTAGCTAAGGCTGCAACCCGAGCAACCCGTTCAACATTTGAGCCTGATCCGACCCACACTTCTGAGTGTGTCAACTCGACCCGAAGATTCAACCAATGTTGGTTTTTTTTTTTTTTGGGTACACGCCCAAGCCAACTAGAACTGGTTGCTGAACCCTACAACACCACCCCTTCACGCGCGCTGGTGATTTCGGTCTGGTTTTGAGTAGTACTTCACCCAAAGCTGTGGACAAAAGCAAGGGAGAAAAGTAGTAGAGGGAAAGATCGAGAAGGACCAGTGGGTTGGAGACTTGCTCTAGAGCTTCACGGTTTCGATGGCACACAGGATCTTCGACCAGAACACCCCTTTGGTTTTTGAACGATGGCACACGGGATCTTCAACCAGAACATCCATCTACTTTCTTACCAAGTTGTCAAGTGTTGTAGATAGCCCAGATCCCCTTATTCTGGAATCGCATCAACAGCTTCTTCGCCCAAATCTAAAGCTCTAGCCAAGGTTTCATCCTCTTCGTACCGATTATTCCCGTCGAGTTTACCCATACGTTCAGAGTGGCTTCGGTATCAATTTTTTTCTTTTTAAGGCACTTATTCAAATGGTTGGAGTCCGCAAAATGAGAGAAGGTTGAAATGGGTAGAGACATGGACGGAGAGAATCAAAAAGAGTGGCAAAGGAAATAGTCTAGACAACGGATGGACGAAAGGGAACAAAGGTGATGGTGATGGTATCGTGAGGAAGAGAAGTGGCTAGGATGTTCATCAGCAGATGATAAAAATGTGGGCTTGAGTTTTGAAAGAGGTGGGTTGAGGGGTTGTACAGGTCGAACCCGAACATTAGTTAAAACCAATTTTTCCTGTTCAGATCGGATCGGATTTCACATACAGACCGGGCCAATCAATTTCCTGCACAGGCCTACAAGCAGCCTTGTTATTTGTTTTTATCAAAACAAAACAAAAATGGTAAAATGAGCCATATATAGGTGTTATTTTTGTGATTACCAACATCGGTTTCCAATAACATCTATAGCAACACATCTATAGCATTGACAAGACAAATAAATTGATGTATATTTGGATCACTAAAAACGTCACAAATGGGCTCGATGCCCGAATGTTCTCCATTTACCACTTGAATCGTAAAAGAAAGAGAGGCCTAAAAAGTCAAATTTTCTAAGGAACATGCTCACAAGGTTGAAAGACCCAAATGAATGGGCTTTCAACTCCTCATCATCTTGAAATTACGTGACTCTTAAATGGGCTTTCACAAGTTGCATTATTTACGTTTATTGATTATCGAACAGATTAGAAAACAATTGAATCGTCATCAGATTTCTCGCTCAAATGGCCTGTATCGAACCGGTGAAATATAGAGCGTTGGATATCCTAATTTATAAGAAGGGAAATACTCTAACCACAAAACGAGTACACAAAAGTAATTCCATAAACTGACGTGACTTAATATGATTCGTCAGATTGTAAAGTTATTTTTACTATAAAGTAAATAGTAAAAGGCTTATAAGAATAATAAGAATTATTATGTGTATAGAATAATATTAGATAGTCTTAAAGAATTATATTATCTCTAGTTGGTATGTAGAATATACCATTCACATCGCTTAAAAGATTTGAAATTTAAATGGTAAGATTTGATGTGTAATATTCAAATTTTAAAATTTATCTTTCAAAACAATAATTTATTATGTGTACTCTACATATCGGTTTGATAATAAAAATTATTCAATCCTAAAATATGCAAGTCTTCGCAATCTTTTTAAAAGATAGTTGAACACAACATTAAAAAGTGAAAATTATCATGTCTCAAATTTGAGTTATTCTGTTTTTAAACTGGTGTATAAAACACACCCACGTCACTTTAATAATAAAATTTGACATGCGGGATTCAAGTTTTAAAATTATCTTTCAAATCAAATTATAACATATAAGTATTTACTATGTCGTGTGCTATATACACCTTGCTTGAGAATAAAAATTTTTCTCAAATTTTCAACGTATTATACAAAACTTGGACATTCTAAATCCATACAAATCATTTTTCCTAAGCTTTAAATCCTTAGGACTCGTTTGAACAGTAAAATGATATAAAATATTTTTAGATGAATTGGATAAGATATTATTAGAATATTATTTTTTTAATATTATTATTATTTTAAGATTTATAAAAATTAAATTATTTTTATATTTTATATAAAAATTTAAATAAATTATAATAATGAGATGAAATAAATTAATATAATTTACTTATCCAAACGAGCCTCAAGATCTCTCCACTCGTAAACACCCAGAATCGTAAGGCATTTGAACTCCAAAAACAAAATTCTACAATCATTATCGATGCGGACAAGTATGTCTGTCTTAGTCTAATTGGGCCAGGGTTAACTTCATGTGCGAAATTTAGGGGAATGAATTCAAAAGCACTAATGATCACTTTCCTATAAACCAAACAGGGCGTCTAGAAAAAAGCATCCTCCCTCGCTCACTCACCATCGAGGAAACACCGTCTGGTCTCCCATTACGGCCGTCTCTACGTGTCAAATAACACTAATTTGACGGCTTGTACTTATCCAGAACTTGTTTCGTCTTTTTTCCCACTTTACCTTTTTGGCTACAAACTCCAATGCTACAGTTAATAAAGATAAAAAAAACTCAACACTGTCAAAATTTTTGTCCCACATCGAGAAGATTCTTGCAAAAATCGTGTCCTTTTGTCATACGTGTGAGCATCTACGTCTACTTTCAGATTTGTGTATGACCTTTACTGTCGAGCAGACAGAAAAAGTAAAGGTCAGGAGTATGTGCATTTATACAATATCAAGAGAGAAAGTGTGGTATTACTCACATGGGTGGCCCAAGAGGGTGTGGGTGGGTAGGGACCCACACACAACCTGGCATCCTATAAATAAGTAGGTCCCACATGCAGTGTCAGCACTCCCATGTGAGATTGTGGCCTTCTGGCCCTCCTTTCTTTCCCCTCCAATAATGGCAAGATTAAAGATAAGACCCCACCAATAATGAAAGGGATAAATTGAAAAAGAAAAAGAAATATGAATAGTAACAAAGAGACAAATTCTTTCATGAAATCAAAGGAGCATGTGGAGAGGTGAAAAGGGGAGGGAAGGGACCAATTAAGCTAAAAATCTCACTTTTGCTTTCTGATTTTCTTTCCAAATCTCTCTGTGTCTGGCAATCTAGTAAGAGATTTATATTGTGTATGACAACTAGTGCTACAAATAAAGAGCAATACATGAAATTGTAGAGATTTCCACAATGTTTTTTAGTCTTCAAACAGAACTGGGGGCTGACTGTTTGTATACCACCTTAAGCCCCTTCAACTCTAACTTACTCGTTACGGTCTATCAATAAGGCTTGTAGTTATATTCTGCTTTTACCACTTTTTCCTTGCTTCTCTGGCTCTTGCTTCAGCTGTACAAAGATTTGATTACACCCTAAAGACATGGACAAATGAGACTAAGACTACATTTGGGCTAGTGTTTCTTCTATGGAAACAATGGAAAAGGATAGAAATTACAGTGCCAGAAGTTAATACTACACATGGACAGTGTGATTCTTTCTATGTTCTTTCTTTTTTAACCTGTGGTTCAACTTCAACTACAGAAATGAGAGATGAAAATAGTACAACAACACGGAAAGGAACAGATGACCCACTTCCTTCGCTGCGTTTTTACGTATGCATTTTGTATGGTAGTAAGTAGTATAGTATTGATGATGATGAGGATGGCGGTGAGAGCTGGTGATGGTGATCCTCTACGGACCTTGTTCCATATGGGGTAGTTTGTTTGGTTATGCTTCACAAACTTCCTGTAAACATGAGCAAAAACAGCCAAAATTCATTCAGAATACATAATCACGAATTGTTTGTATGCAGAAAATAAAAACAAATAAGCTATGCAGTCTAAATAGAAAAGAATCCAAAGTTGATTTACCTAACATTAGGAAGCTAAATTCCAATAGGTCCACCGGTGCCAGCATACATTCCAATGGCTCCATGGCCAGAGGAGAACCTGAAATGAAAGCCCATTTTAAATACAGATACTGTAACATATTAACAAGGATTGTGTAGCAACGGCACTTGATGGCATTGAGTGGGAGTACCTTGGCATCTGGCAGTTGAAAGATTTGAAGGCTGCCATATCCAATGTGGACGCTGCCGCCGCCGCCGCCGGGAGTATTGTTGCCGTTGCCAGTTTATTGTCGGCAGATGACGCTGAGGCATCTGCATCATTCACTACGCTAGACCCATTGGCAAAGGCAGACATAAAGCCTGCAGCTGCTTTCGTTGGAGAAGCAAAGGGGCTATCAGGGAGGTTGTGCTCCAAACTGCACTCAATTATGAGATAAACAATCTTTAACATTGCTCATATTGGAGAACCCACATTGGAAAGTATGCTAAAAAAAAATCTTAGAATGGTGAAAAATTGAACTTGATACAAATCTAAGAAACAAAAGGACAATTTGCGAATCTCAGTCGCCTTTCTTATAGTCTCAATTAAAAAGCCCATACCATTCTAGCAAATCACTTTCTTCATGAGGGGGGCTCCGCTTCCCATTGCCAACACCATTGGCACTCTCATTGTTGTCAGTCAATTCTTTGCCTGCAACAGTGGTGAGCTCTATCTTCTGCAACTGCTGCAAATCAGTACAAACAGCAGCAGAAGCAGTTGATGCAGCACTAGAAGAATTTTCTGCAATCAAACAATTGCAATCCTGAAAACAGCGTTCTAGTTTTGAAAAAAAAAAATCAGCAATGTGGAAGCAACATGCCTTCTGGGACTTCTTGGCTGCTACTGAATGAAGGAAGAACAGGGTTTTGACTAAACGGGTTGGGAGAATGAGTAGGAGATGGGACCGGGCTGCCAGTGGAGAGCGCACGGTGGTGGTGTTGCTTCTTGATATCAAGAAGCTGCAAGCCCATCAACCTCCTACTTTGAAGTTCAAGGGCTTGCTGCAAATCAGCTTGCTCCTCCAATTTCCTCCTCCACAGCATGTCTTGTGCAGTGTAAAACATTCTTGCTCCTTTTGATTCAATCAAATTAACTTGTAAGTTGAAAGGGAAGGATCATCTTTAGCTATAACTATTATTAACGTGCAAATCAATGGAAATGCGAAGATAGTAGCTTTGCTTACCGAGCTGGAGATCATATGGGTCTCTGCCATCAACTCCTGTAGGAGTGCCACATGGTGAGAACTCTCCCCTCTCCACTTGTTGATGCTGTTGTTTCCTGCAACTAGCAAGTAGCATTACTACATTAGAAAGTGCGGTTAAACTTCTAATTTAACCAATGGCGAGCACAGAAGATTAAAATGAGAGTGTGTGAGAGAATGCCTGTACTTGTCCGGTACTTTGCCTTTCTCCTTGTAAGGCTTAACAAGCACACGAGCATCACAAACAAAATGAGGGTTCCCTTTGGCAAGAATGAGCTTCACAGTTTCCGGGTAAACAAAAGTAACAAATCCAAACATCCGCTTCTGCTGGTATGGGATTCTCACATCTTGCACCGGCCCATAAATGCTTCAACAACAAAATAAAAACTTTTCAGCAAAAAACACCAATCCATTCGACAAGCTTTGAATAAAACAGAACAACAAACCCAATAGAACCTGAAATAATTTGAGACGTCTTCCTCTCTGAAAGTGCTATCAGCTGGGAAAGTCAAGTAGATCTGCCTCGACGCTGGGTTCACCATTCCAGCCCCACCATTCATCGAAAAATCGTTTCTTTCTAGCCGGGATCGCCCAAACTTGTGCATATCTTCACTCATCATTAGAGCCGCCGCCGCTCTACGTGTACTCACAAGAGTCAAAACAAGAGGGTGGAGAGGGAAATAAAAAATATAAAAAAAGAACAAACCCCCCAAGATACAATCTAAAAAGTGCATACCTATTAGCATCATTTTGCTGCTGCTGTAGGAGCATATTCATGCCCTTTGAAGAGTAAGGAAATGAAGCTGAGGCCATGAGTTGAGAAGCTGCAGCCAATCTTTGTTGCTGAGCAGATTTAGATCTGAGAATTTCATGGCACTGGTCCATCATATCAATCTTGCTCGGTGAACCTACCATTGCAGAACCATCCACCGAATCTCCAAGCCCCCCATGTAAGAACCTGCAACTAGTGCCATTCTTGCAGTATCCTCTAGCAAAGTACAGACAAGGTTTCCAGCCAAACCCGGAATTGGGGTCCTCAGACCCCAAGCAGACATCACTAACCGAGAAGCTTCTGCGGTGTGGAGATCCTCCCCAACTACCGTACGAAGCAAAATGCATAGGGTCGCCACCAGCACCAGTTGGACTGGAGGAAAAGTCTGACTGAGGGTAAAACAAGTCTTGGTTTTTGGGGCCAAGGGCGGGGGAGCCATCGTTAAGGAAAGAAAACTGGTCTTGGAGCTGAAAGTCATCGATCATATCGGTGGCTCCACTTCCATAGAAGGGTAAAGAGGAAGCAGACGTGTTCATTGAAGAGGAAGAGAAGGACCCAACGGTTATATTGTTGGGACTAATCAAATCATCTGGGTTTTGAACCTCAGACAAGGCTGACCAAGAAGCTGAACTGACAGAAGAAGTGTTTGGGATGGTTAAAGGAGGAGGAGGAAGATTAATCCCACCAAGAAGCCTGGTAGGAGAGGAACTCTGCCTGGAGACAGAAAGTTGGTTGCTTGAGAGGAAAGGCGATGGAGATGACGGAGTTGAGGGGGCGGACGGAGGGTTCGAGGTCAGTCCCAGGTCTTTCCGGGCTTTGAGAATTACCGACTGGACAAGAGCTTCTGGACCAAATGCTAATCTAATCATTTCTTTCCCACCATGGTCTTGAATAAGTAGTAGACCCATGATTTTGGATGCATTTTCTGGGTCCAAGTTTTGGATTCGCGAGAAAACAATTTTTGTTGCCTCATAACCATCCATCGGTGAAAATAGGTTGGTGCTAGAATTTCACACACCAAACCAACCAACCCTCCCTCAAGTTTAGTTCTTATTGTTTCTTTGGTCTGAGAAAGCGAAGTGTTCTCTCTCTCTTTCTGTCTGAACAAGTAAACTTTCTTTCTCAACCGCACACAAACACTACCTAACAACTTGTGATGAATAGGAGCAAAGCGTTCCTCTTTCTCTTATTCCTGCAAAAACCCAACAAAAGAGTTGTAAAGAAAAAGGAAAAGAAAGAAAAGTCGAGTCTTAAAAAGAGTATTCTCGTGTGGTTTGATTAAAAAGGAGAATAGAAGTGGATGCTGAGAGTTGCCTTTGTTAAAAGCAAAGAAAGACGTTAAGAAAAATACCCAGTGTTGAATTTTATCTATAAAGAAACTATGAGAACTGCAGAGCAAAAGCTTGCAGAAACAAAAGGAGCAAGAAATAGAAAGAGGTATAACTCTCCAGGCCGGAGTCTTCCTTTTCTCTTCTTTTCCAAATCGAAATTAAAACCGGCTCTCACGCATGAGAACGCATGAGAATACCGCTTACCCATGAAAGAAGGTCGTCTTCTGGTTTTCCTTTGTCACCAGTCTCTTATGTTCAAACACAATAATAACAGTCAAACTTACTACAAAAGCCAAACCACCGCCTTGTTTCCAGAGCGGTTGCAGAGGCTAGCAGCAGCAGGAGCGGGGAGCAGAGAGGAACCATAAATTTACTTCACTCCTGCTGGACATGTTTTTTGGGCACTGGGCAAGTGGGCAGTGAAGCTGAAAGCTGAAACCACCTCATGTTTTTATGCGCGCTCGCTCTCTCTCTCTCTCTCTCTCTCTCTCTCTCCTTCGAAAGTATAACAAAGACCGGTAGGAGTGGCAGTGAGCGAGAGTGTTGTTTCGTGGCCTGTTGGTGCGTGGGGGTGGAGTTGGGTTTGGTGCTTTGAGTGGATCCAGATCTGTGCTTCAAATAGTGCACGTTCACTTGCCCCTAACCTCTGACACTCCCTATTTAAAACTCCGCATTTTTTTTCTTACGAGTACAGCATTTTTTTTTTCCTTTCTTTTCCAAGCCAGTTAATATACAATCAAACAAATCGCTACCCATTCCCGTGAAAGACACGCTCCAATGGAAATCATGATGGAGTTTTGTAGGACCCTTAGGTAGAGAGGTATGCACACGCACCTGGGGGTTTGTTTAAAATTGGCTCATCATATGTTCTCATGGGGGAGTCAATGCCTCTCCAATCTGTTCTCTCTCTCTTCTGAGGAAGACAAAGAAAATGTTTCTCCATTCTTAATGACTCCATGTATTATGGGATAGTTAATTTGATCATGTCCCACAAGCATAATATGCTCTCCTTTCTTTGCTCTCTTAAAAATAATTGTTACTATAATGTCTAATTATGTAAGAGAGAGAGAGAGAGAGAGAGAGAGAGAGAGAGAGAGAAAAGGCTGAGATATTTTGTGCTTTTGATGGTAGAAAACTACAAAAGGTATGGGGATTTGTATAGGAAGAGGAGGGGCATGGTTCTTGCATTCTTGCTTTCTCACTTGTCGTTTTTAAGATGCCCCCACAACAAGTAAATGATCTCTCTCTCTCAACACAAGCACTCTACTCAGACCCTCGTTATAATTCACACCACAGAACTCCATCACTTTTCCTCAGTATCTTTCCTCTTTTTCTTGAAAGTTTTATTACAGATCAGTGATATCTACAGGAGAAAGGAGAAGGAGTGGTCTGCTCTGGGTGGTGAGAAACAAAAGTAGTTGGAGCTTATAAAAGTATGGGGTTGATCACGAGAGAAAAGGAAACCATGGAGCTAGCTAGCTTCCCAGCCACATGGGGTGTGGGCACTGCACTTTCATGCATTAGTCTCTTGGTTTCACTTTTTGAGCATTCTATATATATATCTATGTGTATGCATATGATCAACACCCTTACAAAATGAGCTGTTGCTTATATACAATAAGGAGTGAAATTATTGCCGCCTCTGTCATCCAAGTTTGTTTTTTTAAAAGTTGTAGCAGCAATCTTTCATATTATCATATTAAAAAGTATCATCAACATGCTAATTATACCAGTTTTTTTAATATGCAAATCACAATCAGAGTATGTTACTCGAGCTTTCTTGGCAAGTGCAGATAAAAGCATGCAGTGACGACCAATACCATTTTGAATTATTTATAGCTTGTTCATGTATAAAGTCATCTATATATCGTGTATCTCCTAAAGATGAGGTTGATCAAAGTGTGGGAACATTTGACCAAACCATATCACTCGATGCATAATTAGTTCTACTTTTTTTCCCCTCAACAAAACCATTTGTTACAAACTTCATGCTTAGATCTTCCATGACTACTACGCATCAGTTGTTACTTAAGTTAAAACTGAAAATAAAGAAGAAAAAACTGTTAAATTTTCTGCAAATCATACCAAAAAGTCTTATCAATGAGTTGAGAGTTCACGCGATTTGTATAACATTACCACGCGTTATAAGTATTGATTTGATTTGCTTTTAAATTTTAACTTTGATTAATAACACTAAGCCATCAGTTCATTATAAAATCTATATGATATATCTCTATAATATATATGTTTCGCAAATAAAATTGTTTAGATAAGCATACAAAACCATCTAATTAATCAAACAGCATTTAAATTTATTTTGACAATTTTCGACAAAAAATCCATAAAGAAAAATATATAAAATAAGGGTATATTTCTTGTTAAGATTGTAAAAAAAAAAAGATAGAATTCAATAAAGATGATAGGTTATAATTGTTTGATAATATATAGGCTAAAATTGAAAAATAAACCACATGCACGAAAGTAAACCCACACCAATGATCCGATTCAACTTTCCACAAGAAAAAGGGACTTTTCTAATTAATTTATTGTAACCAAAAGATTATTCATAACTAATTTTAATTATAAATAATCATTTTTTTGAAATTAACTGATCGTAAATAAGCAGTTTTTTTGTCGTGTCATGATTTGATCAATTATTTTTTAATCAATATCGAAAGTAAAATTATTAAGTCTCATTTAAATAGTGAAAATATTTCATCTCATTTTATTTTATTATTATAAATTTTTACATATTTTAAGAATATTAATAAACAATATTTTATTTAATTTTTAATTTTCATATTAATTACTCTTGTCTCGACTTATTTTCCAAACCGGCCGAACGATGCGATTTGTTATAAAAATCTTTATCATTGAGTTGATAGGTTATGTGAGTCCGTAATCGTATCACATCATTTCATTAATGTAATATAATAAATGCAGCTTTGATTTTTGATTTTAAGACACATTGAGATATAAAAGTGACAAAATATTTTTAACGTAACAAGACAAAAAATAATAAAAGAATCGTCGATCTATAAACACGTATAACAGCTAGCTAATTAACTGAGCAGGGAGGGTTTCGTTTTCCTAATTCCTAGCCTTTTGTTATTTCACGTGTTCAATACGCGCGTGCCAAATGTTGCATATACTTTTGGCCTCTCGTGTCTCAAAAGTAATAAAAATAAAATAAAAAAATAAAAAATCAGAGCCTTTTTAGGTGGTCGGATCATGTATCAATTATCAAACTGTTCTTCTCTCTCTATCATTACGAGGGCCAATGGGGTAGGCTAAATAAAGCAAAAATAAAACTTCTTGGGTGGTTGCAATCACAGCTTACTTGAAATTATCACTCAATGAAATACTTCTTTCAGACTACTGATTATATGTCACATTTTATTTATGACTATTTTTTAATGTATGCATAAGTTTTACATAAAAAAAATTATGCACATTAACATTATTTACTTATTAAATTAAGTCACATCATTATGTAAATTTTTTTATATAAGACTAATGTAAACTTAAAATAAATAAAAAACTTGACAATTCTCTTTATTTATTATATTTATTTAACACTCAATTCTTGAATTACGACTCATCCCAATCCCTCCCTCCAAATATATATATATATATATATATATGAGAAAACTTAGAAAAATGTTATAATTATAAAGAAATTTTATAAAAATAAACTCATAAATTGATACGACTTCATATAATATGTTGGATATGGTTTTACAATCTAAAATACAACATCAAACCACGTTATTTTATATATTTACTTTTTTAAGATTTTTTGTAACTTAAAATATTTCTCAAAGACTTATATGTATCAATACCGTTTTATCTTAGTTAAAATATAGTAATAACTACATGGTAACGTATAACTTAGGTGAGGATTTGAATAGTGAGATGAAATGAAATAGTTTTATATGAAAATTGAATAAAATATTATTATAATATTATTATTGTTTTGGTATTTAAAAAAGTTGAAGTATTTATTAATTATATTTTGTATAAAAATTTAAAAAATTTATAATAATGAGATGAGATAGAATTAAGTGATTTTTGAATCCAAACCGGGCCTTAATTACCATATTTTGCAATATTCATGACTAACTATGTACGTACACGCTTATCATGTAATTAACAAACCCAAAGACCTTAATAAGTACTCATGAATTAGTTGGGACATCTTTAGCTTTAGTGCCATATAAATTGGAAGTTTCCCAATATAAGGAAACGTACGTACAAATTAAATGCTAGCTAGCTATATACTGGACTGATCTGGCTATATATAGAAGACAGACAGACCGAAGATTAGAAAAAGGTAATGATGTAACATAAGCTACCTCCAGCTTCATGGTCTCCCAAAGGGATATTAATTAATGTTACAACTGTAAAAGAAAGACATATGAGCTAAATAAACATGCATATACAGTACTTCCAGCTGATCCCAATCATATCATTTATATTGTAGTCACGACCAGATCATTAATTTGGTACCCTCCTAAAAATAACAACATTGTATTAATTAATGTAATAAATTAACATCAAGTTTCATGCATGCATGGGGCTCCCTGAATAAAACCAGTTTGTTCAATGTTTATTTATATATTTATTAAGAGAGTTTTTCTCTTTTTTGTTTCCTATTATTTTGAGACGAAGATACCGATCCTGTCTCTTAATATAAAACCCCACATGCATAATTCGCGGCTACGTACTCTTTTGTTTTCAACATGTTTGTCTTTTTTTTTAAGCTTTACCATCCTTCCTTCTGCCATCCCAAGAACCGTACTAATACTCTTACTATTTAATATCTACAGCGTGCTGTGCGCCCCACTGTGCATGTGAATGGTCCACAGCTTTGCCTCAATGTCGTTGCCTTTTGCAGTGTAAAATGGATTTAGCTATGTTAGATTTTATTATTTTTTTCAGATTAATTATAGGTTATAAGAATTCACGTGGGGCATACTAATTATGAAGGTAACCCTGTGCTGCAAATCATTATGTCAACATAAATTTTACATTCTCAAATCCTAACCAAAGATTCTCTCTCTTTTTCTCTCTCTCTATATATATATATTTTTTCTTGTAGGAAGTCATTCATATATAAATGATCAATTCTATTTACGGTCTTTATTTGGAAATTGTATATACAGACTCTTTATTAAATGAGAAAAAACATCATTTTAGAAGAGATAATTTTGTAATTTTAAAAAATTTTAAAGATAAAATTATTTAAACTTACGTTACAGTCTTCAAATAGAGACGGTATCTAATATTGCTCTATATAAATATTCATCCAGCCTTGCTAGAGGTGGCCCGCACCTGATGTTGAACAATATTATTGAAAAATAAGTACTGAACAGTTTTGGGTTTTGAATATTCATCCCTCTCAAAAACTAAATAGGAAAGAAAAATTAAATAAAGTAACATTAATATATTATCACTAGCATGTATATATTCGGACCCAAACAAGCTAGCTTTAATAGCTGGTTTGATTATTCAAAATCAAATTATTTTATCATATTTTATATAGTCATTTTAACTTTATCAAGTTCTTATATAAAATATAATAAATAATTTAATTTTTTTAAATGTCAAAATAAACATAATATTAAAAAATTATATTATTTTTATTCAAATTTCATTAAAATATCTAATCTCATCTCATTTAAAATATAAAATCAAACGAAACCTAAATTTCGTGTTGCATGATCTTGACAGTTCACGCACGTACGTACCATCTCTCCAAGCTGACACTGTATATGAGGCACACGAAATACTGACTAGTTTTGAAATTACAGCATTTTCAATGGAATCTCAATAAAAGTGAATGATTAATGTAATATTATCGAATTCAAATAATTGATATATAGGTCCAATCTTTTGAGTTTTTTTTTTTTTTTTTTCCGCTTTGAGTTGAATTTATAATTAATATGCAAATATATAAAATTTATATATAGTTGGAGCAGAGCTTAGCTTATCATTTTGGAAAATAATGTTAGAAAGAAGCTATTATAGTAGTGCACACTTTATGTTCACTGCGTGGTTGCTTCTAGTTGATTATTCCCAACACTCATTTGGAGAGATGTGTGGTCTAGATGATATCACATCATGTGTGTAAAATGAATACTCACAATAATAACTTATATCTATATTTATTCTTAAATTGTCGAATGTGGGTGCAAGGTCTATTTCGAGTCCAAAGAAAAATAAATATTATTCAAGTAGCTGCTAGCCTTTGTATTTAATTTTAATATATTTATAGATCCACAAAGAGATCTAGAAGGACAGGCCGGGATATATAGAGACAAAAGGTCTACAGCTGCATGCCAGGCATGCATGTATGGATGCCGGATGGCACAGTCGGGTGGCCCGCATGATTGATTAATCCCCCACTTTTTCTTTTTTTTTTTTCTTCTTTTTTGACCCTATTTTCTCACCCCTATTCAATCGAACGTGGGAGGGAAAGCCAAGAGGCCCTCCTAGTCCTAGCTATCGAAAGAGTTTCTTCTGTTTTTTCTTCTCTAATCATTTATGCATTCAATTAATACTTTAGAATATATATATATATATATAAAAGAAGGGAGGGTAGGATATATGCTCTCAATAAAAGCCTAGTGCATGAAAAATGAGAAAATTGGAAAATGAATAAAAAAAAATTGAATTATTTCACTACAAGAAAACTGTTTATTTGTGACCATTTAATTCTAGCGAAATGACTATTTACAGTTAAAATAAGTCTATTTTGATCACAAATAACATTTTCGTCACAATTAAATGACCACAAAAACTTATTTTTTTTGTAGTGTTTGTTCCATAATAAAATTAAGGAAGACACGATTAAAAGAAACAGTTTGTTGATGCATGTTTAACAAATGGATCAACAAAACTACAATTAAGAGCCGCATGCATGGAAACTTGATGCACTACAAGAAAAAAAAAATATTTGTAACAGATTATTTACAATGATAATAATTATTAACGACAAAATAGACATTTTAATAGAAAATAATAATTTTTACATAAAATATATGACTACAAATAAGCAATTTTTTTATAGTAGGACGAAGATCTATTATTTTGATACATTTGATATGATTTTTCGCATTTACTTTCTCCGGATTCAAGTTTGGTCAAACCTAAATAATTAGATAAGTGGCCAATAATTGGATATAAAGGTTGGATATTATACATACGCACACATTCATTTATATATTATCACTCTGATCAGGTGAAGTTGGGGTGCATGACCTCAGGTGTTCAAGCCTTAATTTCTATTTTACCAAAGAAAGAAAAAACAGTATTAATAATTGGTAATGTTTTTTAGTCTTACATAATGGAGGAGAATTCCTGCATGTACTTTGCTCGTACAGGCCGGGGCTGATCAATATGCTCACATTTAACAGACACTATATATATATAACACCTTGGCTACAGATAATCATAAAAGACCAAAATCCAGACCTCCAAAAAACCTAATATAAAACAACAATAGACAAATATCCAAAGATTACAGGTCAATCAATAGTAAAGCAAACCTTAAAAAACTAAAAAGAAAGGCAAACCTGCAAATAAACATAAGCTCACATCAATAAGAATAATAACAAGGAAAAACAGTTGCAAAGAAATAAAATACCTCACTACGAGATTCGTAAATAAAGAATTCATATTTTGTCCATGCGAAGAAGACCCCTCAGCTTACTGGACAAATGATCTCTGTCTTCAATCCAGTCCATGTTTACACCCTTAGCACCCTACTTAGCTAGAAAATCAGCTACAACATTTCCTCCATGAAACACATGGCTCACTCTATAAACATGCTTCCTAAGTAGGTTTGAAGCCCATATCAAAAATCCTCAAGATATCAAATATTACATTCTCATTTAGTAAGCCATCTGACAAGAATTTGAGAGTCTGTCTCAATGTCAACTTGATGAAACCCCAGTTGACAGCACCTTCTAACTCCTTCCAGTAAACTTCTCATTTCAGCAAAATTGTTAGAACCATGGCTTAAGCATACTGCAAAAGCCGCCTGGAATTTTTCACCATCATCAAGTATAACATCCCCAGCTCCTGCCGGCCTTAGATTACCCAAACTGCTACCATCCGTATTAACCTTCACCCAATTCTACTGTGGTCGAATCCATTTCACTATTGATACCTTCTTGGATTTAATTAAAAGAATCAGAATATTCAACCACTTTAAAATGACCATATCAGTGGTATGGAGTTTCTCAATTTTTTTAGTCAACTGTATAATTCTACGAATCCATAATTTAATAGCATGTCAAACCGAGTTCACCGTATGACATTTTTCTTTTTATCTGGCTTTACAGCGCCAATCCCAAAGTTTTCAAGAGAAAATTGAAGGAAGAAGACCAAAGACAATCTGGACCTAAGTAGAATTGTCAGCACTACAAGATCAAAAATTCACTTACTCCTACCAAATACGAAAGAGGCTCATATGCATACCTAACTAAATCGAGGCAAGCGTTGGATTTGTCTAGCAATATCACCTGTATAAAGGATATGATTAAGATACTCATCATGTCCAGCAGATTAACAATTATATTTATACGCCATAAGGTTACCAGCCTTTTTGATCTTGACATCCACACTCAAACTACCTTTTGCCCACAGAGCAACAATTATCAACTACCTTTTGCTTTTTACCATGCATGCATAACAGAGGGTTTTTCTGCTAATTAACTGGCCGGAAAGGGACATGTTCGAGTTAATTTGAATTAAACTGGCCGCGATTAATTGTTTTGGGAAATACTATTATTAATACAATACATATCAATTTAATTATTGTGAATATAATTATTGACACATATATACGAAAACAATACAAATATATATTTAGAAAATCTAAAGTTGGTTTATCAAAATTAAATAACGAATTTATAGGATGAATAAATGAATTCCGCGCGCGGGTATAGCATCCATCGAGTACATGAATTCGTGTTCGTGTAAGTTGATTTACTCTGACTTATTCATGCAATCATTGTGGTGAAGTGTGAGAAAATATCGAAGTAGAAGTAGCAATCAAGTTTGTAACATCGTGAAGGATTCAGCTTCCTCATGAACAAGTAGCCTGACACGTTCATTAACTAGCTCATTCATTCATTCATGATAACCCTAGCTAGCTAGCTAGGCTGCATTTCTTTCCTCTACAACAGCATCACTATCTTCGGATAGATCAGGAAGGAAGTCCAAAATAAGCCCCAAGGTCGATGGTTTAGGCTACTACCATCACCAAAAGCCGAAAAGAGAAACGACTTGTCTCTTTGTTTTTTGTCTTGGAATGATGATGAGACACTTGACAAAGAAAAGTAAAGTTGCTTTTATTAAAAAAATAAGAGAGAGAGATGATAATCCAGTACGTATCCCGTTGTAGAGATACATATTTCAATCTAAATTGACTGAATCACAGTTTGCTACTGAGCAATCAATGTTGGGTAACATATTTTTCCATGAGGCCGGCTTGTACAAAATTTTTAAGGGGCTAGAGAGAGAGAGAGAGAGAGAGGGGTGGGTGGGTGGCTGACCAGGTCGCTATCTCAAATCAAAGATGTGAAAAGGATCATAATTTTTTGATCGAGCACTAAGGGGAAAAGGCCAGAAAGAAGTGACACCCATATGTAATATGTTCTCAGGTTCCATTCAAAAATCCCTATTATGTCGCTTCAGAGTTAGGATTCTCCTTTGATCAACCTTTAATTGAAAGCTCCCTGTCAACCTTCTTTTTTATTTATAATTTATATAATATCATGTTAGAGAGAGAAAGAGATGGACGTTGAAGCTGAATATGATATAAATTAGCTTCCTACTGTTTTCTTTTTTCCTTTTTTTTTAAATCATAAAAAAAACTTTCTAAATACTTCATTTGAAAATTAAATTCATCTCAATTCATCATTATAAATTTTTTAAATCTCAACATAAAATATAATAACAATTAAACTTTTTCAAATATCAAAATAATAATAATAATAAATAATAATATTTTATTAACTCAACTCAACTCAATTCAACTCAGTTTAACATTTAAACGTACCTTTAATTTCCTCAAATTAAAAAAAAAAAAATTCATCCCAGAAGTGAATTCCAAGATCAACTTGCTCACCATGATCTATTACTCCCAAGGAGTATGCACATAGTTTTGCAGCAACAAGAGGGTATACTCATCAAAGAGTTTAATGTATTATTTGCTACTTTTGCCAGGCCATTTACAAAGTGGTGCCACCCACTTCAGTTGAATTTTATACTTGTGTCAATCATATGTCTCTATTTTCTTTTTATTTCAAGGATGATAAAGTAAAACAGTAAGATTCCCATTAGAAAATAAAAGAAAATGGGAAATTCTCAGATAAAATTAGCAAATATATTGGGAAAGAGGAAAGCTGTTTGTTTTTTTGGTTTTTTTTACCGCATATAAAATGGGACAGTGGCACCCATGAAAATGGATGGGAAAAAAGGTTGCAAAGTGCGGGAGATCGAAGCTGCAAACATGTGGGAGAGGACAGAGGGCTATAGCCAAGGAAACCCCATGTGCCCGGATGTTCCAAGAAGTGTCTCACCTGAAGTTGTTCGGGGGCAAAACAGTAGCATGATTGAGTCATATGGGGTCCGACTGCCATGAATGAATGAGTGAGTCTCTCCCCCAGAGAGAGAGAGAGAGAGAGAGACAGAGAGATGTGGCTTTCGTGGATGTGACTAAGCACTGTTGTTCTTGTCTGCTATGATACTTGTTTGGTCCACTTGCTATATATTTCGAGTGTTGCTTAAATCATTGGTGATCTTCTCACATATTTTGTTTGTTAATGACAAGAGAGATTAATATTGTTTAATAATATCAGACAAGATCATGCTCGAATTAAAATATCATGTAGTACTACCTGCAAAGAAAAAAGGGCACAAAAAAAAAAAAAACAAACGAAAGAAAGACAGAAGTTGAGAAATGCTGCTCAATCTGTATGAATATCTCTATGAAGACGACAATGAAGCAATCCTAGCTAGGCATGCAAAGTAGACAGTACTGATTTATAAATTACAGATTCAATTTCATATAAATGCCTTGGACGACGTTTGTTTCAGAGAATCCTCCATCTCCATAGATTTCTTATCAAAATTATGTACACACCAGGCAAGTCTTCTGAATTTGCAAGCTTTCTTTTTTCTCTCTCTGTTTTGTTTGGGCCTTGCGAAAATTCCTTTTCTAGTCAAAGAATCTGTAGAACTTCATAAGGGCCTATCTTGACGTCATTCTCTTTGAGCCATCCGGCCCATTCCAGCCTGAATCTAGGCCTAATTTGTTTTGCAAAAAGAATGGATAGCTACAGAAATTACATGTCATGAAAGAAAAACTACAAATCCAGTTTTGCAAAAGTTTATATTTCATAATAACCAATTCAGTGGGAAAGATGCTCCCTTGACATCTTTTAAAAAGTCATTCCCCTGGAATATTTGGAGAATGGTTTATATGCATTATGGATGAGCATCACACTGGTATGGTATAGGTAAGTCTGGCACGCTCCTCTTGAAACAATACTGACATATGGATAAAGCTACAAATACGGACGTACGCCTTTGATTCTGTTTCTTCTAAAACAATATAAACCACTGTGTCTGTGCAACTGCAATGAGGGAAAGTCTCCAACCAGAATATGAGGATTGCAGATTAGAATGTGTTTATAGTAGATAAAAAGTTTCTGAGTAGGACAGAAGTTCGAAAGGAATGTGGATAGAGAGATTAGAAAAAAGAAATTGCTAATGTGGATTAAAAGTAAATAAGATGATATCTGAGGAAAAAAGCTCCATTTAAGCCAATTGTATATCATGACAGAAACGATGAGACATTACTAACATAGCAACAGGCTTGGAGGTTACAACTACAATACTGATCTATCCAATATGCTACCCGAAACTGAGCAGCATAAGATCAGTGGCAGGATTACTATTTTTAGAAATTGCGGCCGCTAAACTGAGTCGATGGTTCCCAATGATCACGAGGAGAACAAAATTAACAAGACTGATATGCACATTCATCAAGGGAAGAACGATACTGATAATGCTCAAAGAGTCAAATTTGTATCAGTAATGGGCATATACAGGCTTGATGGTATACCAAGATGGAACTCTCATTCTTACAAGCACTACTACCTAGTGCTCTCCCCTAAAAGTAATTTACATTGAAAAACAGTATACCGATAGAAATTATGCAAATTTTTTAAAAAGGATGATCACAAGAAACTTACAAATGATAACTCTCTGGCTACTTATTCTGCCTGTGATGCAGATGACACCAAGGTCTCCACCGTTTCCAGTGTTTATCCTTCAGCATTCACCATCTGATTTGTGCTAGCTCGGCAATCTGTGATTGCAGGTTCGCAGTGTTCGTCCAATGATATCATCGTCTTCCCACTTCCACCAGTACCAGCCTGCGATGATGACTCAACATGTGGATGGAAGGATGGTAAATTAGTCGGACATCGTAGGCTACTTGCCACACCAGCAGACTGCAACCCACAATCGCTTTTTTTCAACATGGCATTAGTGTTACCCTGCTTTTGGTTGGGAAAAACACCCAACTCATTATCAATCTTTCCACCAAGGTGTAGCAGAAGACTTTTCAATCTCAAAGCCTCAGCTTCGAGAATTGCTTGACCCTGTAATTTTCTAACCAGTTGTTGGTTCAAAAGACGCAATTTCTCGACTTCCTTTTCGAGATAAGCTGTATGAGCCTTCCTTTTCACCCTATACTTCCGAACTGCTGCTCTGTTTCCTGAAGGTCTTCTTGGCCTTGAACCGGTAATTTTTTTGTTGTTTGAGTCATCATCTTCTTCAGATGACAGAACTTGGGTGTGAGTCTGATAACGTGTATGTGTAAGAGCCGCATCAGGGCCGGGAGGGGTGCTGCAAGTGCGAGTGTGGGTGCATGTTCGGGTGTCTTTTAAAAGATCATCATGATCTGAATCTGCGACTGTCGAACCCTGAAAGATGAGAGATGAATCGGGATTTAAAGATTTTAAATTTTCTGAAAGCTCTACCTCCCAATCCATGGTTTCTGTTATTACTTCAGTTGAAAACTATCTGCAGTCAAACTACTCCATATCTGCATCATCCAATTTTCAGTATTTCAATAAAGATAGTATATTTATGAAAATTAAACGTGGTTTAAGTTGAATTAATTGAGGAAAACATCACAAAGATTTCACCACCCAAAAGTAGGAATCCGTGATTATTGATTGCAGAATTCAAGGATATATACAAAGAAACACAACCTTGAAAACCAAATCTATTAGTTATACACAGCATCAATTGTCCTAATCATCAAATATTACTAGAAAACAACTCGATTCTCATCACCAATAAGGAGAGGCAAGCCAAATTGAGAGTGTTAAGATATAAAGAGCAGCTTTGTTGAGAAATTAAAAGAATACCCATATAAAGATTCTAAATAAATGGACAGATAAAATCGCGAAGACAAGATTTTGATGTCGAAATCGTTCAACTGCAGTGATGGAGAGTTTAGTGAAGGAATCAGAGGAAAAGCATTAAACCGATTTCTATCAGATTGGAGAAGCTGAGAATTCTGCAATTATTTTGCCAGTTGCATTGAGATTAGTTTACCTTATTTTCGGGTAAATTCTCTGACCACGAGAGTTTCAGACTTCAGTTTATCTACTGCCAAACCAAGGAAGCAATAAACATCTCTCAAGTCTTTTGTATATGCTTTTGTCTGTTATTAGAGTGGGTCCAAGAGAGGTAAATGTCAACCAGTTGTATAGTCTGACTAACCGTTTTTCCCCCTCTTTTGCCCAAACATTGAGCCACTAGTTTGAGACTATGTAAGGACAAAATACACAAAAACGCCTCTGATCTAATTCTCCAAGAGAATATCTAAAACACAATCAAGATACAAAGAATTAACAAGAGCCAGCGAGCCAATCGATTGAAAATTAGGAACTGAAGTAGTACCTGAGAGAAACTTGGGTATTGTGTAGGAACACGGACTCTAATGGAGAAATTTCATGAGTTACAGTTGTCTTCAATCTCTATGCAAGAGATGTGAGATATCTTGGGCCAGTCTTCCCCTTTCTCCCTTTGGCATTGTTCTCTCAGCAAAGGACATCTCCGGATGATGAGCTCAACAAGAGACATAGGCAGCCCTTCTTCTGGCATTGACTGGAGCTCAGGACACCCACTGATGATCAATGTTCTGAGAGATGTAAGGATTTGAAGCCCCCTCCCATCCAAGTTTTTGAGACGGGAAAGTCCAACGACGGACAGGTACGTTAGAGAAGAGGGCAGCAGCTCCTCCTCCGGAAAGGACTTCACGTTTTGACATTCACCAAAGATCGCAAAGCTTGTAAGCAAAGGGAGGCCTTGCAAATTCCACCCCATTCGGCGGGCAACTAGTTCGTTGCAATCTCCGATGTAGAGTGAAGACAAGCTAGTGGGCAAACCACCTTCAGGAAAAGACACTAGTTTTGGACAACCGGAGACTCTTAGTTCACGTAAGGATGGGAGCAGGACATGCATTCGTTCAGGCAGTGATGTTAAGTTCTGACACTCTTCAATCCAAAGATCACTCAGGTTTGGTGCAGATAGTCCTCCTTTGGGAAAAGAGACGAAATTTGGGCATCCCCGAATTTTCAAGTAAGTGACAGATGCAAGAACTTTTTGTTGCCCCTCCGACACTGAAAGGAATCTGAGACTTGGGCTCCTCCCAATAGTGAGACCAGTAAGATTGGGGAAGAAATCCAATGGAAAAGACCTGAGTGAACCACAACTATCTACTATCAGCAAGTGTTCGAGGGACGTGTGGTACTGCTGCAGTGGAAACTCTAACTTCTCGCAGTTTTTGATACTCAAAAAGCTCAATGTAGTCGGAAGAAAACTCCCAGGAAATGATATCAAAGAACAATCAGAAATATCCAACCGTCGACAGGCTTGGATTTGTGTTGACATTGCCTCCAGCAGTGACTTTACAACAACCTGACATCCTTTCACTTTCAGCGAGTGCAGTGTGCGTGGCAGCTCCCGCAACACTACCATATCACATTTGATCAGCTCTAATTCACGGATGGCAGGAGCTCTTGGGAGAGGAGAAAGAAGCTGCTCGCAGTACTCAATCACAAGTTTTCTTAAAGAAGGAAGGTTCTTGGGCAAATTCCCTATTAGGCTCTGACAAGACACTATGTGAAGCTCTTGGAGATTAGGGAAACCTCTTTTGAATTCTTCTTCAACCCCGAAAGAACACCATTCTTCCCATGAAGACATCCAACTAAACTTCAATATTTCCAGCGAAGGAAAGGGCTGAGAACTCCCATAAAACTCAGGACCCACAGTCACTATTCCATCAAACCCTTCAATGGAAAGGTGTTTGAGGGAAGGCAGTTGCCCAAGGGGTGGCAAGATTAGGCAATATTCACAGTTGTAAAGGCTTACAGATACCATATTGTGGAATGAACGATCACCTAACCAACCTGGAAATCTTGTGCCTCCATAATTATGGACCTGGAGCTTTTTCAAGTTTGTATGAGGCACAAGCTTCTCGAGTATATATCTTTCGCCCTTTGTATCATCTGTCTTTCCATAGCCCCATTCCAAGTCTAATTCCTCAAGGTATTTCTTATCCTTTAACTTGGCATCAAAGGCATCCTCAGCACTCACAACATTCTTCAACTTCTTAATGGATAGTGTTCCTCGAAGATTTGAAAGTTTCCCCAACTCTCCAATCTTTATCCCTTTCTCTTTTCCCACAATAAAAGTACTCAATGTTTGGAGACTATCCAATTTGCTCATCTGTGCTGGCATCTCTTCTACACATGTTCCAGTCATATCTAGATGACGCAAGTTAATGAGATTGTGCATACCAGTAGGCAACTGCCTGAGACGATAACAATATGCCAACTTCAGTGTCTGTAAATTGTACAGAGTACTCACAGATTCAGACAACCTTTTGATCAAAGTACGGGAGAGGTCCAAATATCTTAGATGTGTAAGCTCGCCAATTGAATCTGGCAGCTCACTAATGCTATGATAGTTGGACAAAGATAATACCCTCAAGCACCTCAGCTTAATCAATAGATCATGTTGCACCTTATTAGATAAACAATAAAACTCATCTGGGGAATAGAGTGGTAGAAAGGTGCGTAGACATTTTGCTTTGTAGAAAATCTCAAATCTCTTGAAAAGATCTTCCAACGCCATAACATATGACAAGTGACGAGTCTTCTCTGAAATTTCTTTTGAGTTGTCATCCTCCAATCTAAAACAAAGTTCCCCAGATACAAATCTAGCCAAATCATTTATAAGGTCATGCATAACAAAGCACGAGTTCTCACCTGCTGATCGTTGAAAAAATGACCTTGATACTAATTCATGGAAGTACTCGTCTCCCACTTCTTCTAGTCTCTTGTTTCTTTTTGGTTGCTGCAAAAGATCTTCTGCCATCCATAATTGGATTAGCTGCTCCTTCTTGAATTTATAATCTTTCGGAAATATCGAACAATAGGTAAAGCATCTCTTCAGATGTGAAGGGAGGTAGTAGTAGCTTAATCTCAAGGCTGGAAGAATGTTGCTCTGGTCATCCGACAATTCCCATATGTCACTTTTGAGTATGCTATCCCATTCATCGGCATCTACTTTAAAGCGCAAGAGACACCCGAGCGTCTTTGCTGCTAATGGTAAGCCTTGGCATCTTTTCACGATGTCTCTACCAATTCTTTCTAGGATTGGATGTGCATCAGAGTTTCCATTCGGAAATGCATATTTTGCAAATAGTAGCCAGCAGTCTTCATCTGTCAATTGATTCAGATGATGATTTGGAACAGTGCGCATAACAGAGGCAACTCTTTCATTGCGTGTGGTCACAATGATTTTACTTCCTTGTGTCCCTGAGGTGAAAGCTCTCCTCAAGGCCTCCCAATTGTAATAACTCTCATTCCAAACATCATCCAGAACCAGCAAAAACTTCTTCCCTGACAGCTCCTCTTTGAGTTTAAGTTGAAGCAAATTCAGATCCTTGAAATCACAACAAACTGAAGTGACTGCCTCAAGGATTGTTTTTGTTATCCTGGAAACATCAAACTCCTCAGAGACGCAAATCCATGCTGCAAACTCGAAGTTCTCCTTCACTTTAACGTCGTTGTATACAACTTGAGCAAGGGTGGTCTTGCCAATCCCGGCCATTCCCACTATTGGAATCACACAAATATTGTTGCTATTCACATCATCCGACAGCAACAAGTTGATAATGGCCTCCCGATCTTCATCCCTTCCATACACATTAGATTCTTCCACCAGAGATGTTGTTGACATTTTCCATGACTTCTCTCCAACACCATGTTTGAGGCCAAGGACATCCTTTTGTTTTGCAATGAACTCTATTCTGTCGAGGACCTCTTCTATCTTGGGTCTTATCTGTTGCAAGTACAAGCGAAATTAGTGTTCCCAACATCTTTACGATCTTAATTATATTCTTAGATGGTTTCCAGTCATGATTCTCTATGTGATTCAGAAAGTTAATTGAATTGTGTTTTTTTTTTTTTTTTTTAAATTATATTTTTGGAGGTGGGTACTTGGCCAAAATTTGGAAGAATATGCATGGCATAATGAATGTGCAAGAGACAAGAATAAGATGGAGAACAGTCAGAAAGAGATCAGTTGAGAATATTTGCAAAGAACTGTGAACTTTTCAGACTTACTGCTCGTTTCAACTTTCAATACTGATGACTGCTTTTTGACATTTTTTCCCTTCAAACCTTCAGCACGCACAAATCGTGTTTTCAATCCCCAAAAAATATATATTTTTTCTCTCCATGATCATAACTTTTGTCTCATCGTCGGTAGAACTCACCACTTTCGCCAATTTTCAAAAAACCATTTGAATGATAAAAAATATTTCATATCATACGTTAAGTGAATAGTAGTGAAATAGTTTGTAAATAGTTACGATCTTTTTATCAATAATAGTGAAAAGTCTAAAAATATATGAGAACAATCAAGTTTCCGAACATATCCTTAGGGCACGTTTGGTAACCAAAACAAAACACAAAATTCTCATATCATCTCATCTCATCATTACACATTTTTCAAATCTCCATACAAAATATAATAAACAATTCAACTTTTTAAAATCCCAATACAATTTTTTCAAATCCCAAAACAATAATAATATTAAAACATAATATTTTAAACTTCAAAACAAAATATAAAATTCTCATCTCACTCTCCAAACCTGTCCTAATCGATTCAACAGTACTATAAAAAATACAAAAGACTGTTTTTTTCTTTCTTTCTCAAAATCTTTAAAATTTCTATTAGGCGAACATGATAATTATTTCTAAAGAAGATTAAAGATACAATTTCTAGATTGTTCAAATTTCAAACCATTGCGTACCAATAGAATGAGTCAAAGATTTTGCCGAGATATATGGTCCTAAATTCAAATTGAACAACGTACTATATATATATATAAATAAATATATATAATATTGTTTCCAAAAGGTCAACAAATTCCCTGTAAAAAGACAAAAATAAAGGGGTTTGGTTTTAGCAGCCATTCTGTAGCATGCTCCGAGTCAATCGACTTAGAACTTGGCGCTGTTTCAGTCTTAATTAATTAATGACTACTGTTGGTATGGCAAAAGTACTTAAAACTTACGATGACGGCTTCTACATCTTTATAAACGTTTCATAGCGCCTGTTTTGTAACGTTACATACAATTGTAATTTCTACTCTCTTTTTTCAAAACTTTTTAAACAAAGTTAAATTTATATATTATTATTCAAAATTATTTATTTAGATTATTTACTTTTCTAAAAAAGAATGGACGAGGCTTGTACATCTTTATAAAATTGAAAATATCATTTCTCAAAATTACTAATTCGTACAACTAGTTAAAATCATTAAATGAAATGAAAAATAAAATATTACACATACTTATTAAATGAGATTTTACGTTGATATCATCAAGAACTTATTTGGGTAGTTAGATGAGATGATATGATTTTAGATAAGTTGAGTAAAATATTATTATAATATTATTTTTTAATATTATTATTGTTTTGAGATTTGAAAATTTTGAATTTTTTTTATTATATTTTATATAAAAAATTAGAAAAATTGTAACGATGAGATGAGATCATTTCTCTATCCAAACAAACCCTAAATTAATAAAAAATAACAGTTGCTTAAATTAATATATCATATTGTAGGTATGATTGGAGATGATGAAATTAATTTAAGATGAAGCATTCATATGTTAATTATATACTAATTTAAATTATGTATTATCTTATATATAAATACTTTAAAACGGCACCAAATGTTCTTTTTTAGCATATTGATATTCAAAACTGGGACGAACACTTTTGTCTTCTCTTCCGTTGCTCTTTCTATATATATTTGTAAAACCACCAATAGTAATATACAATTTGATATAGAATTCTCTCTATTTCACTTGAAATGATCAATATTAGGTATTTTGGTCATTTTAGTTGTTAATCTAATTAATAATTGTTAAATGATTTGTATACTTCTTTTAAAAAAATAGATAAATATAAGGATTACTACAACATTAATTATAAGGATGTATCTGACATTACTTCTAATAATTAATTAATAATATTGTTTTAACCACAATATACTATGATTAAAACATGATTAAAACAACTCATATTTAATATTAATATCAATATTATTTTAATTTTATCTTAAATTGATCTGATCAATAATCTTTTATGAGTTTATTGTTACAAAATTAAGAAGACGATAAAACCATAAGATTATAAATGCTAATTGTACTACTTGCTTAACTAGATATAATTAATATATCACAACTCGAGATTTCTAAAACCATACGTGGAGTATTTTGTGATTGTGCTTTTCTCAGTCCTAATTAAATAATGATTCAGATAAAAAAGAAAAAAGAAAAATAGAGAGTATCGCTTGAATCTAATTAAGGCTATATAAAAAGGATAAAGATTAATTAATTAGGTTTTGATTTGTTTGTTCATGAATTTATGGGTAAAATAAAAGACGATCGGTACTACTGATCGATCCAGCTTGAGTACTGGAAACGTCGGACCTTTTAAATTCATTTTAGTCAATCGATATTAATCCATGCAACAGAGAGTACTGGTAGATAAAGTAAGGTACGTACCTGATTTAAGGTGCCTCCGGAATTAGCATTAGGCTGCTGGCATTTCAAAGCTTCAGTGGCGATCTCATCCCAGAGGTCCTCTGCATCATACACAGCATCTTTAAGTTCGAGTAGCCACTCTTTCACTAAGGTGTCCCTGAATTGTTTCTCCTCCGCGTCATTGATCACTGCATTGACGGACAACAACGTGATCTTCAACTTCTTCAGCAGCCTGTCGTTGAGCTTCTTTCCTTGGATGTAGCCCACAACCTGACGTGAAGTCATTCTGTGGAACAACACCTGTAGGAATGCAGACAGAACAGCTCCTCCAACCAATTCCGCAGCCATGTTAATCTAAGCTCCAAAGAAAATCAAAATGGATAGAGAGAGAGAGAGAGAAGAGAACAATATTGATCAGATTAAGAAATGGGTTATGGTGTATCGATGTGCTAATTGCTTTGTTCTTAGAAGATTAATTTATAAGTGATCAGGACAAGACTGTTGAGTCGTTGACTGACTTCTTCAACACATGATGAGGGAGGAGGAGAAGCATATTACTGTACTGGTGGACCCACTAGCATATTACTGGACTGGCGGACCTACAAAGCATGATAGATAACTTATTTTGCTATGTTGAGCTGAGTTGAGTTTTTTTATGAATAATGAGTCATGCTAGGCTATCGCTCAGCAAAGACCGCTAGGCGTGCCGCCTAACACAAATTTACATTTTTATTTTTTTCTTCTTTTTCTTTTCATATTTAAATATTTTTAATAAATAAAAAAAAATATATCAATACACTAAAAGCAAATTTCTTAATCATTAACTAAAAAAACTTAAAAAAAATATAAATACACAAACTGTCAAAGTGAGGGAGCAAACTCAGGCGGCATATTAGCATTTTTCATGAATAGTAGTGAGTTGAGATGGTGGAGTGAGTTTTATGGGGTCCACCTAAGATAAATTTAAATGTGTTTAGATGTTAAGATGAATTTATATATATTTATGGAAAGTTGAAAATGGTTGTGGATCCCGAATGTAAAGAAGTGTAGAATTGAAAAGGGTTGTGGGTTCCACGTGTAAATAAGTTTTGAGTTGATATGAGTTTAGTAATTTAAGGCTGCATTTGGATGTTGAGTTGAGCTCAACTAAGTCGAGTTCTTTATGAATATTAGTGAGTTGAGTAGTGGAGGGAGTTATGTGAGACCCATCTAAACTGAATTTAAAATGTATTTGGATGTTAAGATGAGTTTAGTACTTTTTATGAGAAATTGAAAAATGTTGTGGGTCTCACGTGTAAGAAGGTTTTAAGTTGGGATGAGTTTAGTAATTTGAGAGTTATGTGTTTAGATGTTAAACTCAGCTTAAAATTAAACTGAATTCAGCTGAGCTCAACTGAGTTTGGGAATCAAATGCACACAGCCTAAGAGTTGAGTGTTTGTATGTTAGACTCAGCTTAAAATTAGACTGATTTCAATTGATTTCAATTGAGTCCATCAACCAAACGGGGCCTTAGATTGTGTTTGGGTAATGAGATATTTTAATGTATTCTGTAAAAAATACTGAAAAAATAATAATAAAATATTAAATAATAGTGAATAGTAAGAAAAAATAAGTAAATAATAATAACAAAATAATAAATAATAGTGAGGTAAATACCTTGACACTTAAACTAGGCCTTAATTCACTCATAATCAAATAAGAGTTTTGCTACTTATCATCTTCACATATCATATTTTATTTATTTTTATTTTATTCTTCTTAAATTTATTGAATTCTTCTATTTATTATCTATATATCATACATTTAAAAAGAGAAAGAAAAAAAAAAAATAGTATGCGGAGATAATGCGTCAATAGAATATTTTTTTCATCAAATAAGATTAAGGCAGGCTAGCTAGCCGCCACCGCACGTGTTTTTACATTATATATATATAGTAGCTATAAAAAAGTAAAAACACCGTAATATTTGTGTCGACGGCATTGGAAGAAGAATTAAATGGAAGAAGAATTGGAGCTTCAGTACATGACGTGACGTCGGGAAACATCACATCGAGGAAATGCAGCAAGCTGATTTAATTAGCTAAGGTGGTTGATAACCTAAATAAATACGAATTCATGGATCTAAATTTCTTCGAATCTTGTATCTGTGTCCCCAACAGATCAACCCCGTGCGTATGGAGGGTTTTTCTACGGAGTTTTGTTAATAGTCAAAGCAATAGATCATAGTTGAAGACGTGGGGAAAACATGATTTTGTGCAGAATTTGGTGTCAATGCCAGTGGTTGATTCCAGAAATTAATCTTAATCAGTACTTACTGTATAGTGTTTGATTAATTCCTGATACCTTTTGACTTTGGTATGAATTAAGAAGCACTAATTTTGAGGGGCTGAAAGAGTCCCCGATCCGATTTGACTGCGACAATTAATTAAAGATCAAGAAACGTCGACATTAGCAAGCTAGCTAGGCGTACGTACTTGGCTTTTAATTAATTTTTTCGATCTAGAAGAAGTACCGGTACTGTGTGTTTGCCGGGTCACATGAGAAATTAATTAAGGTTGGGTCCTGATTATAATTATTGAGTTCAAAATTCCCTAATCCTACTTGATTATTATAAATTCATGGTTAATTAGTACGACCGCGCGCTGCTGTTAATTGCTCGGTTGTAATTAATTCCCCTAGGGAATGATTACCAAATTCGGAATTTAGTACACTTGACGGAATACAAACTTGTGAAAAATTTCTCTGACTTTCGTTGAGTGAATATCATTACATTTTATACACACAGTAAAATAAATGAAAGAATAAAAATAAAATCTGATAACTTGAGGAAAAATCTCAACAAATTTCTCTACGGTTATTGTAAAGAATATTCTGATGTTGATTGTAAATGGATGTGGAACGTGATGCTGCTGTTTGTTTTAACAGAGTTGCATATTCTGCCCACCAGCTATTTGCTTAAAGGCAAATGTGATTCTGTTATTCTGATATGCCCCCTCGAGTCCAAGGGAGTGTCCACTACGTTGAGACTCGACCGAAAGCGAAGAACTTATCTGCCACGAGTGGTTTCGTTAGAACATTTGCGATTTGATCATGAGTGCTGTAGAAGGAGACTTGTAACAGTTTGGCAGCTACACGATCCCTAACGAAATGGAAGTCTATGTCCATATGCTTTGTCTTGGAGTGAAAAACTGGATTTACAGAGAGATAGTTGGCTCCTAAGTTGTCGCGCCACAAAGTTGGAGCACGAGAGAGAGAGAGATCCCAAGTTCTCGAAGCACGATTTGAAGCCAAATTGTTTTAGCTGCAGAGGAAGCAAGGGACTTGTACTCCGCTTTAGTAGAAGATCGTGCAACCGTGCTATGCTTTTTAGAGCTCCATGAGATCAAATGAGAGCCCAGATAAATACAGAAGCCACCAGTCGATCGTCGGTCATCAGGACAACCCCCCTAGTCAACATCACAGTAAGTCTGAAGATGTAAAGCATGCTGAGGTTTGAACAATAGACTGAAATTAATAGTGCCCTTGAGGTATCGAAGCACTCTTTTAAGTGCACTCCAGTGAGTAGTCTTTGGTGAGTGCATAAATTGACAGATTTTATTCACAGCGAAGGAGATATCAGGTCTTGTGAGTGACAGGTACTGGAGACCACCAACGATACTTTGGTACAGAGTTGCATCTTCAAACTCAGGAGAATCGAATTTGGACAGCTTGAGAGAGGCGGCCACGGGAGAGGAAATGGGCTTAGCAAGGAGCATGTTGCTTCGAGTGAGTAAAGCTTTGATATACTTCCTTTGAGAAAGTATTAAGCCAGAAGGAGCATGATCAACCTCAATGCCAAGAAAATAGGAGAGACTTCCTAAATCCTTTACTGGAAAGGCACGACCAAAGTCATGTATCAAATTGTCAATGGCAGATTGTTGGGAAGCGGTGATGACTATGTCATCCACATACACAAGAAAATAAATGTGGATGTTAGAATGATGTAGAATAAAAAGAGAAGGATATGCTTTGGAAGATATGAAGCCATAATCCAGTAGCCATGAAGAGAGTTGAGCAAACCATGCTCGTGGGGCTTGTTTGAGCCCGTAAATGGCTTTTTGTAGCTTACAGATGTAATTTGGATGGACAGGATCCACGTAACCCTGAGGTTGCTGCATAAAAACATCATCAGTTAAACAGCCATGCAAGAAAGCATTTTGAATATCAAGTTGTCTTAGTGGCCATGAACGTGTAACAGCAATGGAGATGATTAATCTGATGGTAGACAGCTTCACTACTGGACTAAAAGTCTCAGTGTAGTCCAATCCATGCTGCTGGTGATAGCCCTTTGCGACCTCACTTTTCTTCTTTCAAATGATCCATCAGCACGAGTTTTAGTGCGATAGACCCAGCGACAACCAAGGATGTTGGTCGTGGGTGTGGACAAAACTAGACTCCATGTTTGGTTCTGTTGCAGTGCTGTGAATTCTTGATGCATAGCTTCCCACCATTCATGAAATTTTACAGCTGCAGAAAAATTCAAAGGTTCATCAGGAACTGTAAGAGAAGTAGTAAAACAATACCTAGAAGAGTATGGTATGGTGCCATTCGAAAATATTTGTGGTCTCTCAGAGTGGGTTTGAGCACGAGTTATAATGGGTGATCGTGGCGGGATGAGTGATATGGAGGGAGCGAGTTGAGTGAAGGGAGCATATTGTGTGGAAGGAGCTAGCTGAGTAGAGGGAGCGGATTGGGTGGATTCAGAAAATAAAGGAGTTTCAGAGGAAAGTGGGGGTAGACGTGAGGTAGACGATGGAGTTGAAGAAGAATGACTTGAAGAGGATGGGCTGGGTCCAGGTCCAGGTCCAGGCCCAAGAATAGAAGGCTGAAAATTGGGTAATGGAACCGTTTGAATGGGTGGAGGCTTGGAAGATGAAGTGATCCACGTTTTTGAACACGAAAAGGAGACTTCATTGAAGATTACGTCCCTTGAAATGTAGAGGCGATTTGTTTTTAAGTCAAGACATTTATAGCCTTTGTGAGATGAGCTATACCCCAGAAACAAACATGAAACTGATTTGAAATTAAACTTGTTGGAAAGTAAGGCCGAATATGTGGCCAACATTCACAACCAAACACCTTTAGAAATTTATAATCAGGCTCACAATTGTAAACGAGAAAATGAGGTGTTTGATTTTTAATGGTAGGAGAAGGTAAGATGTTAATCAAGTAGACAACTGTTTCAAAAGCATCAGCCTAATAAGTAAATGGTAAGGACGAGTGAGGCAACAAGGCAAGGCCTGTTTCGACAATATGTCGATGTTTTCTCTCAATAAGACCATTTTGTTGATGAGTATGAGGACATGAAAATCAATGTGTAATACCAAATTTTTGACATATTTGAGTTAAAGGTTTAAATTCTCCTCCACCATCTGTTTGAAGGGTGATAAGTTTAGAATTAAATAACCTCTCAATATATGGCAAAAAATTGCTAAAGACAGTAACAACATCTGATTTAAATTTGAGTGGAAATAGCCAAGTGTAACGCTTGAATTGATCAACAAATGAAACATAGTATTTGAAACCCAAACGAGAAACATATGGAGCTGGGCCCCAAACATCAGCACACAGCAATTGAAGAGGTTTAGAATAAGAGGTCCGACTATTACAAAAAGGTAATTGATGAGCCTTAGCAAGTGGACATTCGGAACAAAAAAAATTTGACTTAAATGAAGAGACTGGTAGACATTTTTCATATAGAATCCGTGAGACAAGAGCTAAGGAAGGATGGCCTAGTCTTCTATGCCACTCAGCCAGTGTTGTTCTTTCTCCAAGATGAGTGGTGGGATTGTTTGGCTGTGCTGACTTGAAGGGAAAAACATAGAGTCCATTACGTGTTGGCCATGTGAGGAGCACCTTCTTGGTCTTGTTGTCCTTCACATTGAAATGAGAAGAATGAAATTCAAAGTAGCAAGAGTTGTCAAGCAAAAACGAAGAACAGAGACTAAGTTCTTGGTAATATCTGGGACATGGATTAAGTTACGAAGAAAAAAAGAAGAAGAAGAAGGAGAGGAGAGGCAGGAATCACCGAAGTTTTGGATGGGTATGCCAGAACCATCTCCAACACGAATTGAGTCACTACCCCTATACTGTTCAGATGAAACATTTAAGTTATTAAAATCATTAGTAATATGATGAGTTGCAGCAGAGTCAAGATATCAAGAGGAATCAGATAGTGAGTCTGGAGCTGTATAATTTGTAAAAAAAGATCTTGGCGCTTCAAACTGATAGGCATGATCAAATCGATATCTGCATTGGAGAGCTATGTGTCCTGACTTGTTGCAAACTTGGCAGGTTGGTCGATGCGAGGTGTATTGCTGCTGTGAAGAGTTGTTCTGAGAAGAGGAACGACCCCCACGATTATTGTAAAAATGGCGACCCCTGCCACGTCCTTGACGTCCATTGCAAAAAACACCACATCCACGATTATCACGATTTCCAACAACATTGAGATTAGCAGAAAGATATTTGTACTTTCCATAAGAGGTAATTTTCATTGGTTAATTTGGTTGTGATGATATGAGAGAAGGAAGAGAGGGAGGGAGAAGGAGAAGATATGTCAGCCATGGTTGACGTTTAGTCGAAGGCTTTGGATACCAAGTTGACAGAATAGAAACTTGTGAAAAACTTCTCTAACTTTCATTGAGTGAATACGATTACATTTTATACACACAGTAAAATGAATGAAAGAATAAAAATAAAATCTGATAACTTGAGGTAAAATCTCAACAAATTTCTCTACGGTTATTGTAAAGAATATTCTGCTGTTGGTTGTAAACGGATGTGGAACGTGATGCTACTATTTTGTTTTGACAGAGTTGCATATTCCGCCCACTAGCTGTTTGCTTAAAGGCAAAGGTGATTCTGTTATTCTGATAAGTACTACTTAATTAAGATCAGATCTATCGAGAAGAATATATGTCTTTGCTTCTTTAATTTTTTCTTTTCGATCCATTATCTTTTTAAAAATTTGTCTGATAACTATACTAATTAATTTTATAGCTAATCATGTATATTGAGTTATGGAGATACATGCACACAGAGTGTTTGACAAAAGTTCCAAAGGAAACCTCAAGGTCGTATGCCTTTCTTTTCTCATTGATTCTGAGTGTATTTACAAACAGTATATATAGACAAATATTTTCACAACCTATCCTATGAATTTATGACACCTGTCCCTTTACAAGAATATTCTTTTTGTTGCTCAGTATTTTGTGCTCATCCGTAGTTGCCTTGGTGGCCTGCTGCAGTGCTCCTTGTTGTCCTTGCTCTGTTCTGCTGTGGTCCATGCTGGTGTAGTGGAGTGCCGTGCTTGTGTAGTGAAGTGCTGCTGTGAGTGATCAATTTCCTCAACAATGTACAGTACGTGAGCGTATTCACTAATCATTGTGAATGTGTGTATAATTGCATGCACAGTTTGATGATCTTAGTTATAAGTAGTAGTAGCTAGTGCATGTATTAATAATTTAATTATAGCGGTAATTATTATTTATTAGTCGCTTTTGATGATCAATTGTATTTATGTGTGTGTGTGTCGATATTCTAATTCGACCATATATGTGTACTTACGTGCTAGCTCTGCTGATCATGAGTACTGCTCATGGAAGATTAATGAAAGTGTCCATGCATGCATGCATGCATGCGTGAGCACGCACAAGATCGACGGCTTGAAGTTTGAACGCCCATGAGGGGGCAGGAAAACGAAAAGCTCGTTCTGCATGTACGTACCGCGTGGACCCTCCATGATATATAGATCATTAATTGAGTCGATCAAATTGCAATATATATATATATATATATATATATATATATATATATATATATATATATTGTAAGTAGTTGTATGCAGTACCTAATTAATAATTTTTAACGTGCAAGAAAACTGTCTTCCTTCTATTTAATTACTTACATTTTTAATTAGCACACCAAATTTAGCATTATAGAGTGTACTGAAAGGGACAGCACGCAGTTCCATCATGTGGTGCATGAGAACACAGTTGGCCGATGTATTTTAGTTTTACACGGGTAGAAAAATGCAGTCACATTAATGTTCATCAGAAAAAACAACACTTCTTTTTAACCTTTTTCTAAGGTGCGGTTGAGCCTAACTCAGGCCAGCCAACTGGCTGTCTCTATAAGTATCTGTGTGTGTATACAAATATATATATGTATGGGGTGGCCGGGGATCATTTTATCCTTTTAGGAAATCTAATTTTTTTTGTAGTGTCAATGCAGTGGTTGATGTCTGATGATGCTCGATCGATACGTTTTGGACTTTATCAAACAATCTTCCTGTAGGGCTTGGGAAAGATTCTCCCGATTTGACTGCAACCAAAGCTATATAGCCAGGTAGCTAGCTCTAATGGCGGACTGATCATGAGTTTTATAATATCATAACAAATTATGACTCCAAAGTACAGAGTTTCATAAGTTATAGTTTGATCAGCAACATGGTGATGAGATGACAGCTTGCATGCTTAAGGATATATACTTATTTTCAGAGGAATATATATGAACATTAATTTATAGCTAGCTCGGGTATCACACTATACAAATAAAAATCTCTTCCTTTGCTTCAGTAAAGGTAAAAGTGGTTGGTTAAGATTAGATGAATATTATAACGATAGAGATTTATTTAAGTTAAAAGATTGTTGAGATTGGATGAATATAAATATTTTATCTTTATTAAAAACATTTCATTGAATTAAGCGGTTATTAGATAATATCTTAGATAAGTCATGAGAGTGTGTATCCGAAATTCAAGGAGTATGAAATTATCCAGTTGAATGAGAACTATATCTGATGAGAATACTCAGCGGCAGGTGTCAACAAACGTGTCAGCAGACTCGTTCCTAGCAGAGTCCTCCCGTCAGCAGACTTAGTTTGTCAGTAGAATCCTATTGCATATCAAATAATGGGCAGATTATTTAATTGAGGGATTCGACTGAGGGTTGTATCTTTTGATCAGTTAATTTTGAGAGAGCTTGGAGATCTAAGAGAGATCCAAGAGCTTAAGTGTGGGAAAACTCTTGTAAATAATTTTCTAGTGTTTTTATCTCTCTCTTTGAATGCGTGCTTACTCCATGTCTGAGTTGAAGTGATCGAGCTCAGCTACTGGAGTTCCAGGAGGAGAGTCAATAGTTTGAAGATCGTCAGAGGTTCTGACTACTATTACAGTAAAAGACAAATGGATCATTAGTCTGGTTAAATAAGAGAGTTAAGTTACAAAGGTTTTGTAATTATGATTTACTTGTAATTGATTTTCAAATAATAAAATTGATTTTTCTAGGTTTGGCTGTCCCGTAAAATTTTACATTTGAAGAGTTTTTCAAAGGGTCGTAATCAAAATTGGTGTTACAAACTTTATTTATTCTATGTTATTGCCTATTTATTAAATTAATTACATACTTGATGACTAATTAAATTATTGAGTTAATTGGTAGATATTTCTATTACGATACAGAGATATTTGAGTAATTTCACTTTCAAAGAGAAAAATAATAAAAGTAGAAAACCGAAGCAATCACCTTTCAGTTTCACACAACTTTATGTGAATAAGACTAATATATAGAAACATCGATTTGTCACGTCTATATATGAGATAGATAGATGATACAAATTTTCCTTTGGACAACACAATTTTAATTAAATACAAATTAGAGTGTTCAAACTATGTACAAGTATTTTGAAATAAAGACTAAGGCTTTGTTTGGATGATAGAAGGAGCTCAGCTCAGTTCAAATTTGAATCGAGTCTGCCATCCAAACAAACTTTGAGCTGAGTATTCGTCCGTTTCAACTCATTTCAAACTGTAGATAGATGTGACAAATCGATCACTATCGTGTGAAGCGCCTGCTTTGAAAAAAAAATCAATTGAAATGAGAAAGTCCATTGTTTTGTCAGAACTTGTCATAAATATGATTACTTGGGCGGTGGGCTTGTAAGAATGGATACTAACGTACTGTAAATAGCCGGTTTTAGCCAAGTGCAAGTTTAGAATTACCGTTGGCTGCGCAGGAGACAACTGACACGTGAACAGTATATTTATGGTGGGTCCTAATTATTTCACAACTTCCTATAAATATATTTAAATTCATTTTAACATCCAAACGCACATAAATTCATCTTAAGTGGACTCTACAAACCCACTCAACTATCTCAATTCACTACTATTCATAAAGAATTGAGTTCAACTAAACATCCAAACGTGACCTAAATCACTAAAATACAGCTCATTTTAAAAAGTGGCTTTTATTTTCTTTAACTGGTAGTAAATGTGGCCATTAACTTGTAGTTATGTGATTGGACATGGAGCCGATTGAATCTGATATAAATCGAATCGATTTTAATGAGATTTTTGAATCTATCAATTTAAGCCGAGTTATTCTAGTCGATTTTAAATCGATTCAAAACTTTATTTATTTTAAATTTTTTTAACAGTTATGTTTTTTTTTTAAAATCTCTTATTAAAAAATATGATATAACTAAACATATATCAACTTTTTTATCATTGTATTCAATAAAGATTATAGAAAATTTGAAAGATAAAACATTTAGTTTTTTATTTTTTTAGCTAAAGAAAAAATTAGGAGATGAATGAATATTTTGTATTAAATTTATAATTGTGTATAAAATACTACATTTTCCATACTTATATAACTTAATTGTCTTTATTTTTTTGGCATATAAGGCAAAAAAATGTCTTTAATTGAGACTAAATACATAAATGACATATTTATTGAATTTCATTATATATGCTTGAATGTCTATATTTTTCATGATATAAATGCTTGAATATTATTAGATATAATTTTTAGAATAATGTTAAATACAAGCTCCAAATAAACAAATTTCAAATAAACAAGCTCCATATAAGTTTTTTGTAAAATAATGAGTCTCACTAATAAATAATAGTTTTTTTTTTACACTTTTTTTAAGGTGGAGTCCACTTTTTTATAAGGACTTATATGAGGCTTGTCTATTTAGGATTTGTACAAATCATTTCTTTAATTTTTAATATGTTTTTATCCAACATTAAAATAATCTACTCAAAATTAGCCGGCTCCGATTCATCGAGTCACCCGATTCCGAACCTAATTCAGATTTTTGCAACCTTGGTTAAAACATGCACTCCGTAATCCAAACTGACTTGCGTGGAACTAGTTTTTTTTAGAAGCGGAAGAAGCTTTCAAGCAACGGAATCTCTCTCAAAACTCTCGCGCTCACTAGATTTGTCAGAATCTCCTATATACCGGGAGAACTCTGAGATTTCACTGAATATCGGACTCTAATGCCACTTCTCTCTTCAAATTGAAGGTAGCATATAAAATCTTCGTTTTTCTTTTCTTCATGATGGGTCTGCCTGACTTGTTCATTAGAGTTAGTAATTGGGGTTTTTATTTAAATTTGATCTTTTTAGCAGTAAACGCAGAAGCCCTTGTGTGTGTAGTGCAAGTTCAGTTTGCTTAGAGTTATTTCTGTTTAGTTTTTGTTTATTATTGTAAAGTGATGTTGGGTCTGTTTGGGTGGTCCTTACAAGTTACAGGTAAGAGTTTCTTGGCTATGGAAATTCTCTCATTCTATTATGCACCATGCTCTTATGTTGAAAATTTAAGAAAGGAATCGGTTCTGAAAAGCTCAAATTCACATCAGTCAAAGCTTAACTTTAGAAAACATCGACTTTGGTGCGCCAAAATTGATTCCAGATGTGGATCTTTGAATCTTTGCAATTTAGATCAGTCTGTCTTAAAGAAACTCAGCCGCTCGGGCAGTTTAAGATTACGGAATATCCGTCAAGGTCTTAAAAATGTTGAATCAAAAGTCTTGAGTGGAAGCTACAATGGTTATGTGATTGGTGGGGAAATGGATGCTAGAGATATTTCAGAACGGGGGGAATCAGCGACCAAAGTTGTAATTCCAGACTTGCCAGATGAATCCAATGGTGAATCTGGTGCTCCAGTCAGCAGTTGTTTCTGGGAATGGAAGCCCAAACTCAATGTACATTATGAGAAAGCAGGGTGTGGAAATTTGAGTTCCCCGCCAGTGCTCTTTCTTCCTGGTTTTGGTGTTGGTTCTTTTCATTACGAGAAACAGCTGAAGGACTTAGGACGTGATTTTAGAGTTTGGGCAATCGATTTTCTTGGGCAAGGCAAGTCGTTGCCTCTGGAAGATCCTACTACTCGTTCTAATGAAGGAGATACACCAGAGAGGAAAGATTATGCCTGGGGGTTTGAGGGTGAAACTAAACCATGGGCAAGTGATCTTGTTTATTCTATTGACTTATGGCAGGATCAAGTTCGATATTTTATTGAACAGGTACCCAACAGTGCTTCAAATTTGCTTTTCTTCCATTCTGCAATGGTAATGCATGGTAATTATTTTGATATACTCCTTTTAATTGCACACTCCTATCTACTATATTGATTGCTTATACACTTAAGTTGGCATGCATTATGTGGTGGGGCCACTTGAAGGGATTTCTACTTAATGAGTTTCTGTGCTCCAAGTTTCCTTCCTATCACTTTACTTCGTGATGTTGTACTAAGCAGGCACTAAACACCGTTTAATTGGAGCATTTTAGTTTGTTTGATGTTCATTCTGTTTCCAACGCATCTGGCCTAAAGTATAACTTCGGTTCATGACAGAGTTCATATAAACTAAAGTTGTTGGTTTAGTTCACCATGATTATCCCCCGAAATAGTATGTATAATTCACGTTCTCAACATAGTGAATTGGCATGGTTCATTTTATGGATTGTAGAACTTCGTAGAAGCAAAAAATGATAGTTTGTGGACTTGCGATGCCCATTATTGTTGCTAACTAGAATCTTTGAAATCTTGCTTTTTATGTAGTTTTAGTATTAGGTGGTCCCATGTTGATCAATGGGAAATTGTTGGCACATTTTGATATGTTATTTATGTATTCATGCCACAGTAAATCAGAGGTTCTTACTTATCAAGAAAAGGTAAACCAGAGGCTCGTAACATAGGTACCCTTCGTCCTACAATAAATGATAGTTTACAAGTGACACCCATTTTTATGCCCTTAGATGAACCTAGAAAGGTGGATTCAAATTGGAAAAGGAAAAAAATCTGTTCTAATTTAATGGATATATGGGAAGTTAAAGGGATGATGTTTCCTTTTTGTTAACTTTATGAAACATATGGGAAGTTAAATGGCGCTATTTTCATTTTTGCTCTTAATGCAACAGAGATATTATCCTTGGACATTGGGTTCTTCTACAGAATTTGTTCTTTAGGCTGAATCTTGTTAGTAGATGTAAAGATACAGAAATTGATTAATTATTTTTCTTAGTAATTTGCTAATATCTATATTGTTTTTGTGAATGCAGTAAACTGTTTTAAATGTTTCCTACTGCATTGAGACCGTGACATCCTATAAGATCTATCAATGACCTATTTCATTATTATCATCTTTTGATAGCCATACAGGAGTCTGGTTAGGAGCGGAAGGTTCTTTCTATTTCAGCTAAAGTAGCTTTAGGATCTTTGATATGTTAGCAGCTTGGTCTGCTAAGTTTCAATAATAGGTTCGAGTTAGTTAGTTTATAACCAAGGAGATTAAATCGATGATTTTTTTCAGGTTATTGGTGAACCAGTCTATGTCGTTGGGAACTCACTAGGAGGGTTTGTGGCTCTATACTTTGCGGCATGCAATCCTCATTTGGTGAAAGGTGTTACGTTGCTTAATGCAACTCCTTTTTGGGGATTTCTTCCTAACCCCATAAGATCTCCTAGACTAGCAAAATTATTTCCATGGGCTGGAACATTTCCTCTGCCTACCAGTGTGAGAAAGCTCACAGAATTCATGTAAGTTTAAGAGGTCAATTAGATCAGATGGTGTGTGTTTTTGGAATATGTACCATATTTTGAAGTCCCTTTGTAAACAAGTGTTGCATCTTAAACCAATGGGAATGGCTTCTCCTTATCAAAAAAAAAAAAAAAAAAAAAAGGAAGAAAGAAAATTCTTGACAAAAGTTGGAAGTTTAAAAATAGTTTTGAGATTGAGCTGTTAGGACGTTCTTGACGTGGTTAGGTCCTTTACTTGGGTTTCACGAGAATAAGCTGCTTCAATTACTCTCTCTTGGGGAATAGTATTCAAATTATATTATCTAATTTCAGCTGGCAAAAAATTAGCGATCCTGGAAGTATTGCAGAGATACTTAAGCAAGTTTATGCAGACCATTCAACCAAGGTTGACAAAGTGTTTTCTCATATACTTGAGACGGCACGGCATCCAGCTGCTGCTGCATCATTTGCCTCAATTATGTTTGCTCCTCGGGGACAGTTATCTTTTAGGGAAGCTTTAACTAGGTGAATAGTGCACACATTCAAACTGCTACAAATTTTTCTTATGGCTTTTTTGCCTTTCTTTTGGTCCAAGTTAAGGATTCCAGTTCATCTTTATTTGTAGATGTCAAATGAACAATGTACCAATGTGCCTCTTGTATGGAAAAGAAGACCCCTGGGTGAAACCTGTTTGGGGCCTACAGGTGAAACGGCAGGTGCCAGAAGCTCCATATTATGAGATCAGCCCAGCTGGTCACTGCCCTCATGATGAAGTTCCTGAGGTATATAGCTTGTTACTGATTAGTTAAGGATTTTCTTTCATTTTCTGTTGCAACATGCAATTGTGGAAAAACTTCGATAACTATGACTATGAGCCACTTGTATAACTTTTATAATCAAATGGAGCAGCTTACATCAAAAGGCTGTGATGATATTTGCTTGAAGTGTAGGACATAGCTACACCGACACGTTCAGCTTAACCTGCATCTGCATGTGTGAGTGAAACAGAGAGAGTCCGAGTTTGGCTAGTTCTCGTGGAAAGAACAAACTTACAGGGTAAAAACTGATTAGATTAGCAATCAAAATGAAGGTTTCAATTGGGTTTAACTTCCTACAAAGGCCGTAATATGTTTTTATTGTCCTTTTTTCTTTTATGGATGCTTAAAGTGGTAACTGTTGTTGTCAGGTTGTGAATTATTTATTACGAGGGTGGATCAGAAACGTAGAGACCCAGGGTTCAGTTGCATTTCCTCTGCTTGAGGATGGAGAAAGTATCCAGAATAACATAGCCAGGGAGTTGGAATTTGTGAGAGATGGATCCAGAAAAGTAGTGAGGGTGCATTTCTTTGGATCCAGGTTCTCAGTCTGGAACAGACTAAGATCTTATATGAGTTCCCACTCTGCAGGGAAGTCAGATATCAAATCTTGACACTAGACACTGCCACCCACCAACTTTGCCTTCCTCCCCCCATGCTGAATATAAAGATGGAAATGCAGCATATTAATTTTCGTATATTGTTTTATTAATTTTATATAATTCCATATACTTTACACCTCAAAACTTCTTTTCCCCCAAAAGCCTAGATATTACCATTTACGTGTCTCGCGTGTTGTGATTGTTCTCACGGTATGGTATTCTTCCGTAATATAATATGATAGTTTTTAAAATATATCAGATATGCATTGGATATGTCACAGGAAACAAAATTCAGTACTCTTAAGATGCACTAATATCGATCTATATATATATATATATATATACACATTATTGCAAAAAATAATTGTAATGATACTAACCATATATGCAAGCTAAGTTCCAACAAGGTGTGGACACTCACTGTCCATATAAATAAACAAATCTGATTTTGTAGGCAATAAGAAAAAAAGAAAAAAGAAAAAAAAGAGAAGGAATCATATGTCTATGAGTGATCCCCTTCCACTTTTATTAGTTCTCACTTATGGTGGAAGAAAACCAAGAAAATACTTGAAGAACAAAACTACAATAAACCCACCCAAACACCAATTTCAACAAAATCCAAAAACACCCAATAATGAGACACAAAATGCCACAACCCAAACTACTGGCTATCCCAGCCGGATAGAAGGAAACCCACTTTTTTCAAGACGTAAAATTCCTCTAAGAAGTGGAGGAAGCTTCTGAGCCGACTACCACTTCACATTCTGCCCCCATTCAAGCTAGAAAATCTGCCGCTTTATTCCATTCTCAGAAAATATGATATATGTGAACATTAAGGCCCTGCAATACCTCCATTACCTCCTCCCAAAAGTCCTCAAGATATCAGGTATTACATCTCTTTTCTTTGATCCAATGAACCACCAACCAAGAATCAAGTTCAACATCAAAGTCCACTACTCCTTACTCCTTAACTATCCGAACACCATGCAACAACTCCAACAGTATTGCAAAATTGTTGGTGCCATGCCCCAGACACACTGAAAATGCCATCTTCACATTACCTTCCACGTCCCTCAAGACTCCCCTTGCTCCCACTGGCCCTGGGTTTCCGCACGAGGCTCCGTCTACATTCAACTTCAAACGTCCTGCACTCGATCGAGACCAACGAACAATACGAGGCCTTCACACCTTCGAGGCACTTAATGGAACCTTAAGCTCTCGTAGTATTTGAGTATCTCTCACCGACTACTGTTTATATGTTTTTAACTTCTCACCAATTTTTCCAACCCAATATTTCAATTGCATCCATACCTGGTTAATAGACTCGCTCTTCCCTTATACTCGAGCACGGCATCATCGCAACCAAAGAGCCCATGTGATGATAGCAGGAAATAACCCAAGCAATTGCCCCATCTGCGTTCCTTTCGTAGCTTTCTGAAACCACATCTTAACAAGATTCCTCCAAGAGGAGGTAGTTATACTTCCAAGTCCCACCTGTCCTGCCGCTTTATTCCACAACTCTCTTGCAAACTTCCCAATCGAAAGGACATGGTTCAAGTCCTCATATTCTCCCGTCAAACAACAATTACATTTCGATACAATTGGTATTCCCATTGATCTCAGCTTCGCATATACACTCAAAGAATTATTGAATGCCTTCCATATAGTCACAGACATATTTTTTGGCAAACAAGCATGCCACATCCAGTCCACCCACCTTACTTCTGGAGCCTGCACTCGAATGCAATTCCATGCGCTCTGTGAAGTGAACTGCCCATACTTGTTTTCCACCCATACAAACACATCCTCACCCTCCATGCATTTACTTACCACACTTAGCACCTCATTCGTTGTTTCCTCCCCAATTAATTGGATCAACCTATCCACATCCTGGGCATCATCTACCCAGCATTCATTCACTTTCATAGAAGGATCCACCACATTCTCACCACATTCTCATGCAATGCCCCAATAGGCCGATCATCCATCCACTTATCCCACCAAAACGAGACGTTCCCTTACCGTAATTTCCACTTGGACCTACTGAGAACCTCTGGTAAACAAGCGTGAACCTTCTTCCAAAACCTTGTTCCTCTCCCCTGCGGCAACAAAGAAATATGCCGATCCCTTCCATGCAAACTTCATAAATAATGATTTTTTCACATCCTTCAAATTACAAAAACCCATACTGCCTTTAGACGTTGGAAGAAACAATTGTTCCCAAGACTTCCAGTGTTTTTTTGGTTTCCCATCCTTCACACCCCAAAAGAAATTACTTAGGCTCCTATTGATTTTTTTCAGCACACATATCGGTGCATGTACCATAGAAAGTAAATGGATAGGCAAGCTTATAAGAACTTGGCGCAAGAGCAACACCCTCGATACATTCGAACCTCTCTCTCTCTCTCTCTCTGGTACTATTTTTTCTTTTCTTTTCTTATCAACCTACGACACTGCTCGCTCGCCTTTTTGCATATCCCTCGGAATAACGTCCTACCTATTTTTAATTATCTTAATACGGATTATATCTATTACGAATGTCTTTTCGCATATTCCGTTGGACGTAATTTTGTCATATTATATGTGAGATGCAATATGGCCTTGTGAATATAACAAAATAGATATATTTTTCATGTGTGGTAAGAACATTTTCCTGCTAAATGTAAAGTGAAGCGTATATTACACACAAACTACTTTCACCTTGAATTCATTTTTGGAAACTTGGAGGTCGGATTCTGCTATTGACGTTGTTCACGAATTCGCCCAATGCTGTATATTCTAGAAATGCCCTCTCATCAGCCTTAAACCGGAGGAACTGTGGAAAGAACAGCCAAAAGCTGGTAACTATCACGAATCCATTTATTAGGGGCCCTGATTAGCCGAGGCATCCGCCACTTGCCTAAGAAACATGTCTTCAAGAGAATCTCGACTGTCAAACAACAACCGAGGAGGATGAAGAACAAGGTGATCTCCCACGTTGGCCTCAAGCGCCCTAGGTAGTAAAACACGAGCTCATGCATGAGCCTTGACACCATGAATGTGACAAATGCGGCCGAAATATGGGCCAAGTACTTGTGTGCCCGATGACACGAGTGGCGGCATGGCGGGTGGGATCTTATACAATGATGAGTAGGATGTTGGTGGCCATGAGGTTCCACCTCCTGCCCCAGAAGTCTTGCAGTGAGGAGGTGAGGTATGGCTGATTGAACTGTGGCTCTGGCTCCACTCCTAGTAGGGCTCGAGCCAGGGCCGCAACCATGGCTAGGATGACTTCAAGGAAAAGGGATATGTGCAAGCAATATAGAAGCAATATGACCTTTGGACGGATATGCTCACTATAGTCATAGACACGTATCAAAAAGGCCAAAAGCAAACCCATTACTGCATAACCTACAGGGAATCTTTGGCCAACTCTAGACTTATTGGAAATGGGGTGTTCTTTGTTGTGGCCATTTAGATGTGACATTAATGTTGGTGAAGGGTTTGTTTTGTTTGGGGTACTATTTGTGGGTTTCTCCATTAATGGTTTTGAAGGTATGTTTTGTTGGATGGGAAAGCAGCCCACGGCCACAAAGCGTCCCAGAGAGATGGAGTCGTCAGAACAGAGGGGGCCTTTACCAAAAGTAAATAGTAAGAGCTTGAAATTGGCAAGCTAGCCAATGAAAAATGCAGTTGTGCCTCCAAGATGGATGAAGTGTAGATTGAGAGGAAGGAAGATGAAAAAGCAGATGATTGTAAGTACACAAAGGAGTCTTGTAGGACCTTTGGAGACTACTTTACTAATTGCATAGCAGTAAGAAAGGCTTACAAAGACTGAGAAACATACCTTTATGAAGTTTTTTTTCTCGCCCTCCATTTTCTTTCTTATCTTTCTTTGCGTTTGCCTTTGGTCGAAGATCTGATTCTGCGATCCAAGAGCAGGATTTCTTGCTTTACATAAAGAGAGTTCAATGTACAAAAATGTTGAGGGCGACGATAGGAAAGAAAATATTTGTATTAGCTTTTTTGTATATGGATTGTATTATGGGTTAAGTACAAAACTAACCATTTGAGTTTTGCACGCACGTGACAAGAAAATATCGAAATAGTTTACGAATATGAGGCCACAATTTGTAAAACAAAAGCTTACAAAAATAGAGATTATTTTTTATTTTTTATATATGCACAATCAACCCCATTTGAATAAAATGGGGTAACAGTCTTGATGTCTTCCAGTGGGTAATGTGGCAGAATTTCGTGGGGCGCGATCGAGGGTGGTTTCGCGGGGATTGCCGCTCTGCCTGCTTCTTTGATCTCTCACTTCTTCTAGGACTGGCGACCCTCCCCCAGCTCCACACCAGTTCTTCCCGCTGGTTAGCATGGTACCGAGGAGCTGGGTACACGCTCTACCTCTCTCTCTTTCAAAGGACTTGTAGTCAGTTGTATTGTGAGTTTCAGAATGGTGGTAAGTGCAATAACGGCGGCTATCATCACGATGGTCGACTTCCCAAGCAACGGGCCTATTCTCCTCCAGTATTGTTAATGTGGCCCCATCATGTCGAGCGCCCGTCCCCTTAATGGGTCAGGAGTTGTCTCACCCTTTGTCGCAGTGTCCTCTTTTGGCCTTGTCTATAGTCTTGGATTGGGCCGATGTCTTGGCCTTCCTATCAACTTGATCCAGCTCCGTCTTTCTTGGCGTTGTCAACACCCATAACGCGTCTTTAGCATTTATGAATCCATAAGCTTAGTCCATGAATTCCCGTAGTGTGGCGGGGGTCTTCCTGGCCAACTCAACCATAAATGGGTTCCTGGGTCATACATCGCCCAGGAGGGCGGCAACAGTGATCTTCTCATCTTGGTCATCAGTGGTCATGTGCTCCATGTTGAATATGGCCAAGTAAGCATTCAGGCTCTCGTCCTCTTGTTGCTCAATGGTCATGAGGTAAGCTGTCGGGCGTATTCTCCTTCTGCTGGCCATAAACTGTGTTATAAAGAGGCAAGCTAGATCCTCAAAGTTGTAGATTGAATTTGGTGCTAGCGATGTGAACCACACTTGCGCCGCGCCTTTTAAGGTCAACGGGAAGCCTTGCATGTGATCTCTCAGGGAATCCGTGTAAGGTCATGTGAGCCTTAAAGGTGTCCAGATACTCCAAGGGATCCTTGGCTATGTCGTACAGATCTATCTAGGGGATCTTGAGTTTTGGTGGTAGTGGCATGGCCATCACCTTCGCAATGTAAGGCAGGTTCGTGTTGGTGAGCATCTGGTCTACCGAGAATGAGGCTCCCACCTTCTTGGTCATCTCCTTATATTTGTCAATGAGGTTGCGAAACTGCTGCATTTTCTTCTTGTCTTCATCATTGGCGTCCATCCCTCCGACGACTCACTACTCGTCCTGTCCATTGTGGCCGGGCTCGGTGTCTTTGGGCAGCTTGGCAGCGTCAACCTGTAGGGCTTCGTTTTCCTTCTCAAGCGTTCCCACTTGTGCAGTTAGGGTTTTTATCAACCGCTTCATCTCTGCAAAACGTGCTTCCATGTCTCTCGATCAGGGCTGAAAACCGATGGGTTCGGCGCGGTTTTGGTGCCAAACCGACGCCGAACCGATGTCTGCCATGAGATGAAAAAACCGGCCGAAACCGATCGACTAGGGGAGAGAAAACCGATATTATCGGTCTCGGCGCGGTGTGGTTCGGTTCCTCGGTCTGCCGTCGGCGTCTCTGTCAAGGAGGAGGGATGTGCCGCCGTTTACCATAAGAGAGTAGAAGAGGGTTACAGGTGAAATGGAGGAAGGAAGAAGATGCGGGGAAGAAGAAGAAGAGGGGCGAGGGGCAATTAAATCCATTTTGAAACGATGCTGTTTGGCTTTTAAGCCAAACGGCGCCGTTCCATATGTTATTTTTTAAGTTCCAAGGGAAAAACGACGCCGTTTCACTTATTTAAGTGAAACGGCGTCGTTTTATATAAGAAATATATTGTAAAAAAAAATATATAAGACGTCGGCCGGTTCGTCGGTTTAGACCGGGATTGAACCGCAGACCGAACCGGCCGATGTCGGTTTCCTTAATTTCCTACCGCCGGCCGACCAGTTCTCTGCCGGTTTCGGCCGGCAAAGAACCGGTTCTCTGTCTGTCCGGCCGGTTTGTGTACAGCCCTACTCCCGATAAGGCTTTTGGCCCTCGAGTTGTTTGAGAACGGGTTGTCACCTGCATATAAATGACGCGTTAGGACTATGGAAAGGATTCCACAATTGGTACCACTGTTAACGTCGTGTTTCGTATGCCTGCGATAAGGTCCTGACAACTCTGGTCGGGATCTTCACCTGTGAACACAAGGAAGAAGAAGATGGATTCAGGGTGGTCCATGGAACCTCTGATGCCAAGTTAGTCTCTTTGTGCGTATATTCACGGCTGGGGTATGCAGAGTTCAGAGAGTTCTTTGTACTTAGGGTGTTGCTTTTATATGAAGTTCCCCGGGAACATTTTGTTCTCGTGTCAGAGTTAAGTCGTCCCGCCCGTGTCCATCTTAGTTTGGGTATTTAATGCGACATGGCGTTTTGAGGCAGAGCTTTCAATGCAATGTGGCTCCTAGGACGACGCTTTCAATGCGGCGTGGCTTCCAGGGTGAGTCTCGACGGTGGGTGAACGGTGCAATCACTTCTGGTCCCCTCCATCAGAGAATGAAGGGTCTTCTGCATCCTTCATTTACCTGTTGACTTAAGTTATTTAATGATAGGTGCAACAACAGATGTCAAAGTTGGCGCGTCCCATCTATTCCCCCTTATTTGACTTCCCGCACTATACATCCTCCATCCTCTGATGCAGACTTGAGAGCTGGACCCCTTTGGTGACTCTGGGGCCATTGGAGGGAAAGGCCTGATTTGAGATGGGCCGAACCATCTGGCCCAAGCCCAGCCAACATGGGCTATGGGGAAAACATTCCTCCAAACATCATTTTTCATCTAATGTGAAAGATCCACTGCATGTCGTCCATACACATATTTTGTAATACATAAACCATCACACAATGAAGGAATTATTTTCATTTTACATTCTTATCATTGTGATTCTATCCTACTGAACTTTTATTTTCTTTGACATATGTTAGCACCTTAACAATGGCATCTTACAAAGAATATGGAATTAGCTACTTAAAAATGTTCATTGATTGGTCATTTGCCCTTAGTTCTTTTTATTATTATTATTTTTTTTTATAGGAAGATAAAAATTTTATTCATGAACAACCACAATTACATCAAAGATTCAGACCAAATAATCTGTGAAATACACTCAGGGAATGAATCCCACCAAATTACCAAGTCATCTAGATGTAAGGCATACTTTGCCAAAGTGTGAGCTGCTTCATTAGACATCTGTCCCTTATGTTTATATCATAAACAAGATTTCCCTATAAAGACCTTGACTCACCTGCATCAAGGAATTCATTTACTATAAGCAGTGAATCACTTTCAATAATAAGTTCATATATACTCATGGAAATGCAGATCTGTAACCCTATCAAAATGGCAAGAAGCTCAACTTCCATTGGGACATTCACTCCATTTTCTTTCTTACTTGCAGCCATGATCACTTCATATGAATCATTTCTTAAAATAACACCCACGCCTACTCTATTATGACTCTCAAAAATGGCCCCATCTACATTTAACTTCAATGCACCTTGAGGAGGAGCTTGCCAATTGCAGCTTATTAGCTTTCTGGTTTGTTTATGATCTCTAGCTTCTTTGTAGTCCTTAGCCAATATCAAAGCATGCTCAATTACTTGGTTTGTTGTCAAGATTTTATCTTAAAAAATCTTCTGGTTTCTTCTATGCCACCTGCTCCAAGCTATAAGAAAGAATTGGTCAAGATCTTATTTTTTTTACCTCAACTCATAACACTCATAGTAATCTACACAAGATCCATCTTAATATTAGTTGCCAATAAGTCAGGAAAGTATTGCTTCCACGACTGCCTTACAGATGGGTAGTAGCATAAGGCATGTCCCACATCTTTTTCTTCTTTTGTACACCATTCACAAAGAGCTTCCTGTAATATATGCCTATCTTTTAGGTTCCTTCGAGTTGGAAACCCATTTTTGCAGGCTCTCTATGCAAAGATTTTGACTTTATTAGGCACATTCATCTGCCAAAGTTTCCTCCATAGCTTACTCTGATCTTTTGCATTTGAACACTCACCATCTTGCTTAGATTGCTTCTGAAAGAGATCATATGCACTCTTTACACTGAAAATCCCAGACTTTTCATGTTCCCAAATGATACAGTCAGGCCTCCTCTTTGAATTAAGCAACACTTTGAAGACCTCTTATGCTGCTCGAGGGGGTAGTAATCTTCTAACCTTTCCACATTTCACCACCTTGTTTCTATATCAATGAGCCCATCTACTATTAGAGAATCATGATCATGCCCATGAGAGGAACTCTGTATCAGTCTATGCCCAAGAAGCTAATAATTAGTCCAAACATTAATGGACTTACCATCCCCGACTCTCCATCTACACCATTTTAGCAAGAGTTTCCTTGATTCCCAGATTCCTCTCCATACATAAGAAAGGCCAGATCCCAATTTTGAATCACAGAAGCTTGAAGCTGGAAAATACTTGGCCTTAAAGAGCTTGTGCAACAATGTTGTCTCCTCTATCATAATCCTCCAAGCCTGCTTTGCAAGAAGGGCTTGATTAAAGATCTATAAATCCTTGAATCCCATACCTCCCTGTGTTTTAGCCTCACACATTTTCTTCCAGCTAACCCATTTAGTTTTACTTTCCTCCTTTTAACCCCACCAGAAGTTTGCCATCATGTTTTCTAACTCACTACAAAGGGCACTTAGAATTTTAAAGCAGCTTATGGTCTATGTTGGGATTGTCAATGCTACAGTCTTAATCAATATTTCTTTGCCTCCTTATGATAATAACTTCTCCTTCCAGCTATTCAACTTGTGCCAAACTTTCTGCTTCAAATATAGCTTTTCTCTTGCCTCTCCCCACTATAGGAGAAAGACCAAGATATTTTTCATACTGATGGTAGTGTTGGACTCCCTAGAAAGCCATTATTTTCTCTTGTTGATTGCTTTGGACATTTTTGCTAAACACCATCGTGGTCTTCTCTTTGTTCACCCTTTGACTTGATGTTTTTTCATATATATCAAGTAGATGTTGAATATTCAAACAAGTTTGCAGTGTTGCCCTGTAAAAGAACACACTGTCATCTACAAATAAAAGACGATTAAGTTTAGGAGCTCCTCTGCAAATTTGTATGCCTTCAATCTGTTTAGATCTCTCAACCTACTATAATAAAGATATTAGCCCCTCAATGCACAATAGAAACAGGTAAGGGGATATGGAATCCCCTTGCCTCAAGCCTCGAGATGGAAATATAAGACCCTTAGGCACCCCATTCACCAATATGGAAAAAGAGACAGATTTCACACAAAACATCACCAATTTGATCCATTTGTCACCAAATCCCATTTTCTGCATAACAGCTTCTAGAAACCTTCATTCCACCCTATCATATGCTTTACTCATGTCTAGCTTTAGAGACATAAAACTTTTTTTCCCAACCTTTTTCTATCTGAGGAAATGCACCAGCTCATATGCCACAAGTATATTATCTGTTATGAGCCTTCCAGGTACAAAGGCACTTTGTGAGTTTCAAATAATGGTTGGCAGTACTTCCTTAAGCCTATTTGCTAAGACTTTTGAAATCACCTTATAGATAACATTGAATAAGTTGATAGGCTTGAAATCAGATATCATCTTTGTCTGCTTCTTCTTTGAGATCAAGGTTATGAAGGTGTGATTTATCTCCTGTGGAAACTGACCATGATTAAGGGCCTTAAGAATAGCATATGTCACCTCTTTCCCAACAACATTCCAAATTTTTTGATAAAAAAGTGGTGCCATTCCATCAGGCCCTGGAACCTTATTGAGATTCATTTGATTAAGGGCCAAATATACTTCAGCTGCACCAAACTCTCTTAACAAATTCTCATTCATAACACCATCAACTCTACCTCTCAATCCTTCCAAAAATTCCATTTGCCCCACCTCTGCTGATGCTTTAAAGAGGGTACTAAAGTACTCGAGTATCAGTTTATCCCTCTCTTCATTCTGTTTCCATAATCCATTTTCATCTTTCAGGCCCTTAATAAAGTTCTTTTTCCCATGTGAAGCTTTATTGTGAAAGAAATGTGCATTGGTGTCCCCTTCTTACAACCATAGTGCTTTGGACCTTTGCATCCACATAATTTCCTCCCTCTCAAGCCAATGTTGCATTTCAGTTCTAGCTGCTTTCAGTTCTAGCTACTCTATGCTCAACCCTCCTTTGGCCTTGTGGATCACTTCTTTGAAGGAGTTGCAGTTTAGTTCTAGCCCTTTCAATTCCTTGTTTAACATGTCCAAAATTTTCCTTACTCCATGCTATCAATATTCTCCACATCTCTCAATCTTCCTCATTACAGAGTTCATACAATTAGCTAGGGGTGTAAAAAAAAATCAGGGTTTGGTTCGGTTCGGTACTGGTTTTATTTTTTTAAAAACCGGTCAAAATCGGTCCAGTTCCGATTTTTCTTTTTCTAAAACCGGATCGGACCGGTTCATATATATATTATAATTTTTTATATTGTATATAATTTTTATATATAATATATAATTATATATATAATAGTTTTGTATTATATGATAAATTACTAATTAATATAATATTAAAATTTAAAATCTTATATCAATATAGTCAATTGTATTAATAGTTATACTAATACTATATAACTGGTTCGGTCCCAAATTTTGTCTAATACCGAACCAAACCGGACCGGTTACACCCTTACCATTAGCACCTGGTTCCATCTGCCATGCATTTTCAATAACTCTTTTACAATCTGATGATTCCACCCACATAGCCTCAAATCTGAATAATTTATTTCCTTACCTTTGGTAATGAACAACTTGCTGCTTTAAAATAATAGGCACATGATCTGAATATGCTGCAGTGCCATGCTGCACTCGAGTCATTGGGTAATTTGCACACCATCTCAAGTTTGCAAGAAATCTGTCTAGTCACTCATTTATACAATGATCCGTCTCTCTTCTATTGCATCGAGTGAACTAATTTCTAGAGTAACCAAGATCCTTAAGCTTACAGTCATCCAACACATCTCTAAAGGCTTGCATCTGCCTTTCTGGTCTTTGCTTTCCCCCACTTTTCTTATTACTTCCCAATATTTCATTGAAATCCCCCATCAGTAGCAAAGCTTGGTTCTGAGCCACCTTGAAGGGACCTTACAAGAGCCCATGTCTCACGCCTTTTAGAAGCATTGGGATGACCATAGACCCTAGTGAGGAACCATGGATTAATAGTAGGATCATCAACTTTGATTTGAGCATGGATGTGTGATATAGAAAAATTCAGAACTATAAGATCAACTTCCCTTTTCCAAAGTAATGCAATACCTCCACTCCTACTTTCACAACTCACAGCCAAACAATTCTCAAACCCTTGCATTAAGTCTTGTTTCTTGAAGAAACAAAACCTTGAGAACTTTCCTTCTGACCAAGTGATGCTAATTCCAGCTAAGGAGAATCATTGATCCTGGTAGGGTTGATTAACAACCACTACCGATCCCATTTTTTGTGATTTTTGTTCCTCCACCCTACTTACACCCAGTTCCACTTGTTCCTTGTCCCTTATCTTCTATTTTTTGAGAATATTCCCATCACTCCTACCAGCTAAGGTTCTTTTCTTACAACTTATCTCAACAATAGGTTCATAAGTAGTACTTGAAGCACGTGCACGTTTCTTCCAAAATCTTGTTTTCTGTTGTGTCTGCATGTTTACTGAAGGTTGATGGGCTGATAAGTATGTTGGCAGGCCTAGACCCCTAATGTCAGGCCCATTAGATATCTCGGTTTAATTCACAACATCCCAATACTTGCCATGCTTATAGCCGTTTCCATATTTAAATTTTTAGCACTAGCCAAAACAACCTTAACCACCTCTACACCTTTATCTTGTAACCCCTCTTTAGCACCTGCCAAAACCACCTTAATTCCTGCTCCTCCCCTCTTTAGCACCTGCCAAAACCACCTTAATTCCTGCTCCTCTTGATTGGTTACAAGATAAAGGTGTAGAGCTGGTTAAGGTGGTTTTGGCTGGTTCTAAAAATTTAAATATGGAAACGGCTATAAGCATGGCAAGTATTGGGGATGTTGTGAATCAAATCGAGATATCTAATGGGCCTGGCATTAGTGGTCTATCCTCTAACGTCTTCTTTCCTTTAATAACATCATCAATTTCATAATCATCTCCATTATTTTCTCCATGAACCTCTCATCGGACAGCCACCATCGTCCGTCACACTGAGATTCCAAGCCACCTCTCTATCATGTTTTTCCACCGTACTTGATCTCCCCCTTGATTGGGTGCGTTGCCTTCTACCATCCATAACAACTCACATCCAAGAACCAAATTGAGGAGGTTCTTCCTTTCGTTGATTAACCATTGAATAGATTGTTGTCTCTCGCAAAATTCTACCACACGTAAAGCAGAAACATTGTAGCTTTTCATATTTAACTGGGATCCAGTGCTTTGTACCATTAAGTGTAATTGTTCTTCCACTAGCCAGTGGTCTACGAAGATCAAGAAGAACTCCTACTCTAAAGAAGTTACCCCATCCCACATCATCTTCCTCAACTTCTACATTTTCAACATCCCCCAATGATCGCCCCAATATTTCACCACACTCCCGATTCATCCCCACCAATGGAAAATTATGAAATTGTACCCATATAGCAGCCTCATTGAACTTCATCAGGTGTGGTTGTGTAAAACCATCGAAATGGTCGATCACAAAGAGATTATTATCAAAGAGCCATGGTCTTCCTTCTAAAATTCAATCTTTATCAGTGTGGGTGGCAAAAGAACTGGTAAACACATTAGTTCCCACTTCTCTGAACATGGCTGGCTTACTTAATCTCCATACCTTCGCCATTGTTGCTTCGACAATATTTTTTCCTATGGATCTGTCAGTCCATATCTTTCCAACTAGACTTTTCTCCCCTTTACGTTGAACTTCAAGTTGCACCACTCTCCAAAGATATTGTTGAGTCCTCCTCTTCAGTCAACTTTAGATTTCCCCATAATGCCTGTAAGCTCTCCATAATGATTCACCAGTAATAAACAGTAGAAGCAAAACTTCCTCCCTCACCAGTAGAGCCTGGCGACAAGACAAAAAAACTGTACCACCAGCTCTGTTCTCCATAGAGAGAAAAAAAAATGAGACTTTTTAATTTGCCCTTAGTTCTATTTGGTCAAGTAATATTGTTATTTCCATATTTTATTATAAAAAGATATATTTCTAAACTTGTATTTTTACACATATGAAGTTTTCATAAGGATAAAAATTATAAAAAATTTAATTTTTACTAATTATAATGAATTTCGTAGCAAATGATGAATTGTCACTCCAACTTACAATTTGCAACCACCAAAAACACCTTTCATTATTGTTGGTTATACTAATTATTAAAAGAAAGTTACTATTTAAATACTGATGATTAACCCTTTTTATTTAAATAGTGAATTTTCAAAATTATTAAAAATTTATTGTTAACGCCTAAAAATAATGCAACAGGCCGAAATAGGAGAAAGAGTCATTCCCGGCCCGTTGAGACTTTTAGAGCCTCTATCAGTACCGTATGGAGCCCTTGGTGGTGTCCGTCCGTTCATCCAAGGTGGTGAGCAATAAATAAATACAGAAAAAATTAGGATTGTTTATCCGGATCGGGTTTTTCCTTGGACCGATCTGGAACACGGGAAACCAGATTCCGGCCTAGAACAAATCCAGGCGGAAACCAGGTACCTGATTTTTTTTTTCACTTTGAGTGCAAATTAAAAACCCATTAAAATGGCTCCCAAATATATAAGGGCTAAGGGCCTTGGGTGTATTATCAATACGTTTGACCTTTGGTCTTCGTCTAGAGTGTCTTGTGTTTGCAGAATTCAAGCCACTTTCAACCGAAACTTGAGAACTTGCACACAAGGCAAATCACTCATACTCTGCTATTTTCTCATTATTTATTTTTATAGTATGTACTGCAAGTTCAAAGTGAAGTTTGAAGCATGTTGAGACAAAAAAATCAAGATCAACTCGAAACTCGGAATCTGGGTTTTTAAAATTTCGGATTCATTTGGGTTCCGGCCTGGGTTTGAAACCCGTGTTCCCAAACCAGAACCCAAATGGACAGTCTTAGGGAAAATAAGAGATAGAGATATACAAATTTACGTAGTTCAGCATAATGCTTATGTCCACTAAGTTTTGGGAGGGAAAAATTCATTATAATATGATCTTTTTAATCTCTCATGCTCTCTCATCCTCACTAAATAATGGAGATCGGAACTCTATTTTCTAGTGGAGAGCTCGTCGCTAGAGTCCCTCTTGTGAGATTGAAGAAGCTGAAGGAGAAGTTGAAGTCGAAATCCCCTTAGTCGTCTGGTATAGGCCTTATTTATCCTCTGCTCCCCCTTGTTTTATGTCACATCTTCTCTCATTTACATCTCCTCTCCACTTTTCCTTCTGACACTCCATCATTCCTCATCTTGTGTCCCCTCCTTTCTCTTTTCTTTCTCTCTCATTTTGTTGTCTTCTAGTGGGAACCCTTTGATAGACTAGACTCTTTATCTGGGCATAAGATATTTTATCTCCTCCACCTATAATAAACATCATCATGTTATTTAAAATGTGTCTCAGCTGATATGATTAGATGTAGATGTATTTTAAACAAATTAGCTAAATCTTCTATTTTGATTATATCTAGTTTGCTCTAATCAACCAAATGCTATTCTTCTTTGCTTTTTTTTTTTTCCCTTCCTTTGGTTAGAGATAATTATGAGATGATAATTACTTTTTTTTAGGGGAAATTTGAGGCTGGACAAGAAAAGTCAGGTAGTACATTAAGTGCTAGTTTGAAAAGTAAATCTTATCTTATCTTAAATTCTTTTATAATTTTTTTTAAATATGAGTAAACATAAAATAATTTTTAATTTTAATTCTTCATTTTTTAATCTAATTAATACTTAATTATTATAAATTTTTTCAAAATTTCAAATAAAACATAAAAAATAATACATTTTTTCCAAATTTTAAACAAAAATAATATTAAAAAGTTATGTTCAATCAATTTTTTAATTTTATAATATTTTTATTCAATTTTTTAACTCTCGTTTTCCAAAATCCAATAAAACATATTAAATCAAACAATTTTACGATCAATCATAAAACTGTCATCTCATCTCATTATCCAAATATCCTCTAAGTTAATATTGCTAAATTTGACCATAAAAGCTGGACTGATTTGGTTACTCAAAACTAAACTATCTCATCTCATATAACCATTACAATATTTTCAAATTTTCACGCAAAATATAATAAACAATTCAATTTTTTTAAATTCTAAAACAAAAATTATATTAGAAAAATATTTTATTCAACTTTTAACAAAACATCTCGTCTCATCTCGCCTGAATTACGTAACCAAACAAGACCTAATCTTATCTGGCGTTTGGTTAAGCCACTTGTAAAAGCATCCTCATTGGATTACCTAAATGGTAGTTGAGCTCTTAATTTTGCTAATGTCATCATAAATTAGATTGCATTAGATTAGCCAAAACAAAGCCATCCAGAACATGAGCTACAACAAATATTTCATTATTATAGAGGGTGAGAAGACTAACATAAGGAAAAATGGTTGTATGCCTCCTAAATGTTCCCCTCATGTATTTTAATTTTTTTTCTTAATGGTTAAAAAATGACTAATAGTGAATTTATATTTTTTAAAATTTAAAAAATATTTAAAAAATGTTTTTTAAAAAATACAATTGCATATTTGGGGCACATGATTTGGAAGGTTCATTGTCCTTAATCTAATATGAAGTTTAAATTTTGAGTGATTAGGCGTGGTTTGGATTGCAAAAGTTTCTGAACCAATCTCATTCCATCTTATTTCAATATCCAAATACCATAAATATAAATATTTTTCAATTTTAAATTTTTAAATTTTTCATCTGATCATTATCTATTCATTATAATTTTCTCAAACTTCCAAACAAAACACAAAAAATAATTCAATTTTTTCAAATTTTAAAACAAAAATAATATAAAAATTTTATTATAACAATCTTTTAATTTTATAATATTTTTATGCATGACACTAGATGGTCGCCGAGCGTTTATTGCTAGGCATACCACTAATGTAAATTTGTAGTTCTTTTTTTATCATTTTTTAAATATTTTCTTAACATCCTTACTGATTGAGAAAATATAAATGATTTGAGCTGATTTGTAAATAGTAATATTTTGCGAATTCTATTATGATGTGTTTAAATATAAATAGATTGAGATTTGAGATTTATATTTGAATGTATAAAATAAGCTGAAATCGATTTAATTTTTTTTATAAGTAGTTAAAAAAATAATAAATTTCGTCAATAATTAGTTTAAAATTAATTGAAATATTCTTTCCAACCAAACATAGTCAAAGATAAATTACAGGAGATCTAAATCTAGGGGTGTCAAATCGTGTTAACGGGTCGTGTTCGTATCGTGCAATACATGTATATTATATTATATGAGTCAACCCTAACCCTACCCGTTAAGCTTATCGTGTCAAAATTTCAAACTCTAACACGACCTACTAATATAACGGGTCGTGTTGTGTCTACCCGTTTTGACTCGTTTATGTAAATGGGTTGAACAAACCCAAAATTAACCCATTTGACCTAGTTAAGTTTAGCATAATTTTATATAAATGTTAAAATCACAATATCTATAAAAAAAATATAAAACAAACTACAAGTCCAAAATTACAATCCAAACAAAAAAAATATCGAAATTAAAATCTTAACAATTTTATTTTTAGGTATATATAAGGGTATAATTGTAACTTTAACTTTCATAATGAATCAAAATGGGTTGACCCGTTATCGACCCGTTAAGCAATAGTGTCTTAACGGGTCAACTCGTTTTGATCCGAACCCGTTAAGGTTAATTGCTAACCCGCTTTTATCGTGTCGTGTTCATGTTAGATTAACTGATCGTGTCACATATTAACACCCCTATCTAAATCCTTATTGAGTAATGTTATCTTGCCGCTTGAAGATACCCGCTCTACTTGACCGCCTCAGGCCACATTCATAAGACAAAAAATTAAGAGTAATTCTAATTCTACTCTTATGCCCTTATTTCTCCAACACCACACACTTGAGTGAGGTGGATTTCTTTTAATGATTTTTTCAAAACGTGGGTTTTACTCGTTCAAATTACGAGCTAAACTGTCACAGGAGAAGAAGAGAAAAAAAAAAATCAAGGGAATAAAATGAGGAGAGAGAGAGAGAGAACCTCGGAGTTGTCTGTGAACGATGCAGGTTAAAGGTTTTGTAGGGGAGGGGAAAAAATTTGAATGGGTCACTTGGATTGATTTGGGATGGGGGGCTGGGTAAAACGCAGGGGGTTTCAACAAGTAAAACGCACGTTTTGAAAAAATAATTAAAAGAAATTCACCTCACCCAAGTTTGTGGTGTTGCATAAGGAAAAGTTTTCTTGTAAGCGAGTCCGCGCACCAAACTGCACACCGATGTTGACATGTAAGAGATTCGTTTAATAAAACAGTGCGAATTGAAAGCGAAAATAATTTTCGAGACAGAAGATCTTCTTCTTCTCTCAAAATTATTTTCTTTTATTTTTTTTTTCAATAAAGAAAAATCGTTAGTATGCGATTTGGTACGCTAAATCCCTCGTAAGTAGCAAGACTCGTTGCAGAAATAAGTGCTAGGAGCACTATCATTGAATTAGCTAAAAGCTAAATCCATTGAAGATTTAGCTATTAAACCATAAAATGTGATCACATTGGAATAACTAAATTTCAAATAATTGGAATTTAGCTACAGTCACTTCTAAAATTATTTCCAAATTTGAAAGGAATTATTTATTCGTCAAATATATTTTATATTAATTATTTCTCTCTCCCTTTTAAATGACAATTGAAAAAATATAATTAGAATATGATTATTAATTAATATATAATATTATGAATACTAAAATAAAATAAATTCATAATTAAAAAAATTAAAATATTTTTGAATTTATTAATTACTCATTACTATATAATAAATAAATGGATAATTCAATGTGAAGATTTGATGTGAATAGTTAAAGTTAAATTTATCTTATATTATTTTATTGTCATATAATAAAAAAATGACTATTTTAATATGGAGACTTATTTGAATGAAATAGTTAAAAGGTAAATTTAATTTTAACTAAATCTTTGTGCTGAGTAGGATTACTAAAAAATTAAAGGAAAACACGAGTCGTGTGTTCACCTCAGTTCAGCAGGTGTATCCTAAGATTCCGTACCCAAGCCCCCATCTCGCAGCTACCTGCTCCCCTACCTCACGGCGCCAACCACCATTATCGACCCCATCTCCGTCGAATTTTTCATCCTCAGTATTTTCAGACCACCATTTTCGACTCTACACAGTATTTCATCCTCACCACGATTCGAGGCGATTCGAAGCCTCCATATCGCTCCGTCACACCCTCACGAGTCACTCCACGCCGGAAGCAAAAGGTAAAAATTATAGGTGCTTTTGAAAAAAAATTTCTTCATCTCTACTAGGTAGCCGTGACCTTGTCGCTTGGCTGGACTCACCGACTTCGTACTTGTTGCTTTTAGTGACATACTTTTAGTCATACAAATTGCCAATACAGAATATTTTTGATTGAATTTTGGGCTTATGTTTGTAGTTATTAAATGTCTTAAACATTTGTTGTTACTAACTTGATGTGTATTGGGTGGATGATGGTATGTTTCTTCTGGGATTTTGGGTGGATAGTGCTCTGTGTTTGCTTGAATTTTGGTCCATAATGCTCTGTTTTTGCTTTTCTTTTGAGCTTATAGTGATCTCGGTGATGCTGCTACCATACTAAAACTTTTTCTTTGTTTATTTTTATTTTTGGGTTTAAATCTCTCTAGTTTCTTTGTACTCTTGCTTGTTTGATTTCTTTGATCGTATCTTAAAAGTGAACAATTTTGCAAGGGATGGGGATGATGTCTGAAGAGATTGTTATGACCTGCCATTTCTTGATAATTGTTATGGCCTGCTATTTTCATTGAAAAATTATCACTATTCAGTGAACCCATAAAAGACTTTATTCCTACTATCCCTGAAAATACTGAGGTCTAAAAATACTGAGGATGAAAAACACGCCAGAGATGGGGTCGATAATGGTGGTCGGTGCCGTGAGGTAGTGGAACAGGTGGCTGCAAGATGGGGGCTTGGGTTCAGATACACCTGCAGAACTGAGTTGAACACACAAATCGTGTTTTTCTTTATTTTTTTGTCTTCATGTGACAATGTGGCATGGGCCACATCAGGCGGTCAAGTAGAGCGGGCATCTTTAAGCGGCAGGGTAGCATTCCTCATATATAATATATATGCAGGTGTCACTTAACACGTACAGTATCTGATCGATCACGTACAGTATTATAAATTTACTTTCTGATTGGATATTATCTGTTCTTCGATCCTGCCTTAATACATATTTGCATATTTCTCTCTATATATATGTATATATGTATGTATGTATGTAGACAAATTGGAAAGAGACTTTTATGGAAATCGCATGTCTATTCAGTTTTGAGAATGTCAATGTTAATCTTTTATGTGTATATATATCCATCATCTCAGCCTGACATTGTTTTTCTCTCTCGGCCCTCTTGCTCGTTCCCACCATTCACGGTGGAGTTTGAATCTTTCTTTGCATAAACTTAACCCTACTTCTACTCTATTTTTTTCTTTGCCAGCTTCGTTCTGATCAGATTGTATGTAGCGAAACAGAGAATAATATTAATCAGCTATCGTATGTTTGAAAATAAAATGGAGGAGTATCTGAGACAGAACTTCGACTTGGAATCAAAGAGGCCTTCCAGTGAAGCCCGTAGGAGATGGAGATCGGCAGTCTCCATGGTCAAGAATCCTCGTCGCAGGTTCCGCTTTGTCGCCGATCTTGCAAAGCGCAATGAAGCGGAAAGAAAGCTTAGGAAACTCCAGGTTTTCAATTTCTCTTTTCTCTCTGATCTCTGATAAAAAAAAAAAGCTCTGGTCAAAACACATGAATCATTTTGTTTGAGCTTCATTTAGTATTAGTCATATTTATGATTAAAAAAAAACAATATGTTTTAGATCACGAATAATATCGCTTTTTATTTGTTACGTACCATGCGTTTGGTTGCTGAGAAAGAAGTTCATGAAAATGAAAGAAAAGCGTATAATACTCTGATTGTTTATGCTGCTTTTTTAATGCTTGAATTAATAATCTTAATGCTTGGGTAAATGTTTGCTCCGGTCTTAGATCATGAGCGGGGACAATGCAGGGATTTGAGTTCTGGATCGTGTGATGGTTTAAGATGCAAAACTTACATTCCGAACGTATCTTTTTGATCGAATATTGAAAATTAATCTGTTACAGTTGGAATTGATGGGGTAGTTCTTTTTGGTCTTAGGACTGGTACGTATACAGTTTTGGGTCTTGGCTTTTAATTTTTCTTTGCAATTGAGTGGCCATAAATCTTCATGTACTAATGCCTCAAAATCAACGTGCCTGTGTGCAATTTCTGCAAATCTTCTTGTGTTAATTGTTTTTTTTTATAGGTAATAAGTTAATTCATTGATAGAAAGATAGGCATAGCCCAAGTACGCTAGGAGTATACAGAGACATACACCTATTTAGGAACTAGAAACAGTTACAAGGATCTTGTGTTAATTGTTAGGAAAATACTAGTCTTCCTGCTGGGCTACTGCTGGGCATTTTTTTGATTTTTTTTTTACTTGTGAATTTTTTAAAACTATTTAAAAATATTAAAAAAATGTAAAAAAAAAAACATAAAATATACTAGCGATAACTCTCAACGACTGTAGAGCCACCCTAATTGTTATGTGCTCATTCTTTTCAATGAGAGAGAGAGACTTCTGACCACTCTTCGAACAAACAGCTATGTTGACCGAAGTTGAACAAACCTGGTTTGATTTGAACAAGGAAATCATATTTTATGGTATAGTCAAATCATTGACAACCAACCAAAGAAAAAAGAGTTATGTTCATTTACGAGTGAAAAAGGTGATTGCCAAAAGGAAAAAGCAAAAGTGGATGGTCCGGATGCAATTTTTTATTTTTATTTAGTGATTAGTGAAGTATTTTTTTAACGATATTGTAATTTTTTTAAAATGTTTAAAAGTATAAAAAAATGAATAAATAAATAAACCAAATGACTTTATTGGGACCCATCTTCAGGTACACCTTCGATAAATGTAGCACTTCTATTGCCAAAAAGAAAAAGAGGGAGGTAATTATAAGGTAAAGAGTGGTAATTATAAGGTATCACGGAAATGCTGTAATCAGGGTTTCAAGCCATGATCAGGTTGTACTATGGCCAATATCTTCTTTCCAATTTGTTCGAACATGGCATCATTTCAAATATCTTTCAATATCAGAACTTTTCATCTAATCTTTTTTTAAAATTTTAACTCTATTTGTACATTTCATCACAAATGTTAGAACAAAAAATACTTCATAAAAGTTTTTTATTCAAATTTCTTATCTAACAAGAGTAATGCTAGACACAGTTTTAGGGTGTGCAAACTCCGAATACTCCATTTGAAAAAAATAGGGTCAAGTTTTTTTCATGTGAATCTCAGATTCAACTTTTTCCAAAAGGAGTATGCGATACTTGCATACCTAAGACTGCAAATATCATTTCTCATCTAACAACAATACATCTAAAAAAATTCTAAAAGATTTTAAACATGCACATATTGAGCACTCATTAATGGCGTGTTCATATATATGCTTCAAAAATGGTTGGCTCGTGGGCGGCCATTACTAACAATGTATGCGATAAACAAGTTGTTCAATAGAGGCTGCTCAATTTGGTTCTGTGGGTGTGGCTGCTAGAACTTTTTATTTTTCGTTTGGTTTAAACTTTAAATTACTGTGAGCTAGAAAGTCTGACTTTGACAATTAATGCTATTAATTCTTCTAAATATTTCATATGCAAGATAGATGTGTATACAAGTTTGACTTAATTCGTCTTGAAACTACTAGTAGAATATATTATATGGAAATAGTAATTACTTGTTAGCTAGATATGGAACTCAACAAATTTGCTGAACTTGACGAGCAATCCGAAGTGCTAGTCGAGTTTAACAACGTCTTATAATTACTTGAATCTATCTGAAATGAGGTTCAAATTAAGAAGATTAGTACTCATATTCTAAATAATTAGTCAAGATTATAGTTACTGATAATCAAATTAGTTTAGAATCTTGATCTTTCTAAGCAATGTTAGATTCCATTCATCATATTTCTATACTCAATACAGGTATTACATGCATTTCTTCTCTCAAAATAGAACGATGCACAATGTGTGTATATATATTTGGAAATGCCTTTAGCTATATATATACGCTATCAGTTTTGAAATATGGAGGAAATGCCCTTGTATCCTAATTACTGCTAGCTTACTTATAGTTGGCCGGCTTCTTTCTTAGTACTGTATGTTCTGAAAATTAGATATAGCAGAATGGGTGATTAATCGTTTCAAAAAACCTTAACCATGATCTGACCAAATTAAGCGAGTAATAGTAATGCGATTGTTAATTATATATAGTTTAATTTCATGATGATTTGGTGCCCACTGACATGGAAGAGGTCTATATACGCTTAACATCATTCATAATTAATGTCTTTTTTTTTTGTAAATGTTGCCACGTTTTTATTTTTTGGTTCTTTATTTGATAATTTATAAACAAGTGCATAGAACTTGCCTAATGAAGTCATCACATACATCAGTTGGCCAGGAATAATTGCTCACGGGCAGGCACTAATTTTTAATGATCAACTATAACACAAACACACACACACACATTCAAAGTTCTAAAATTTGGTATTTGAAATTAACTTATGAAATGGATTGCAAGTAAGTGATGACCAAGATGTCTTGTTCAAAGTCTTAATTTGCAGTTGCAATAATTAAGTAGTGTTGGGCCCCCTCATACTTTTTCAGTATTGGATTCCATTTTCTTCTTTGCTTTGATAATTTTAACCACGACTAGTTTGTCTATAACATTACTGAGAAATCTTCCTTTCCCGACCACGAACCCAATTTCTCCAATTCCTTGGCTAATATATGATGAATTACTTTATAGAGATTGACTGGGATCATTCAAAGCTCATGAAACACGGTCCTTGATTAGTCAATTTGCACAGTTTGCTCAAATACTTGGGGGAAATTTTGTTAATTAATCACAAACTTGAAACTTGAGAGTGGGGTTTTTACTTTTTATTCTAAATCCCTGGAATATGAGAAAAGTAGTGCTACAGAGTAGCTAGGATATATAATTTCTGAGTTTTCAGTCATTAATGTTGCTTGTGTGCTTTCAGCCAATTTTCTGTTTCTTCAGTGGTACTGTTCTTAACACGATAAATTAACGTAAAAAACCAGCTCCTTATAAGATATGCACGATAAGATCAGGGTTGTTCTGCTAGTGATGGACATATTCTGAACTGTGTATCATATAGCTTAAGTTTTTCAGCGAATGTAATCCTATGGGCTGTACGTATGATTTACGTTGATTTGCTATAGCCTTGATTTGCGCTGATCATTACGCTCTTGCTACTCGTGGCCAGGAAAAAGTTCGAATAGCAATATACGTGAATAAAGCAGCATTGCAGTTCCTTGGAGGCATTGTCGATAATACACGTACGTAATCGAAATCTTAATTTCTTGAGTCATCCAAAATCCTCTCTTTTTCTCAAATGACATATTTTCATCCTCATCCTCATATATGCAGCTGGGAAGGAATCTCATTACAAGCTATCCAAAGAGGTTAGGGATGCTGGTTTTGGAATTGAACCTGATAAACTAGCGTCCATGGTTGGATCCCATGGTACCATGGATTTGGAGCATCATGGAGGAGCTCAGGGATTAGCAAGAGAACTTTCTGTGTCTTTGGATCATGGTGTTGATTCAAGTGACATATCTGTCAGGCAAAACATCTATGGTTTAAACAGATATGTGGAGAAACCTTCTAGAAGTTTTTGGATGCTCGTGTGGGAAGCCCTACAAGACTTTACTCTAGTTATCCTCATTATTTGTGCTGCCATTTCTATAGGTGTTGGCATTGCAACCGAAGGGTGGCCAAAGGGTATGTACGACGGGCTAGGAATACTACTCTGCATATTCTTAGTAGTTATAGTAACAGCAGTCAGTGACTACAATCAATCTTTGCAATTTAAGGATCTGGATAAGGAGAAGAAAAACATAATTGTTCAAGTCACCAGAGATGGATGCAGGCAGAAGGTCTCCATCTATGATTTAGTGGTTGGAGATGTTGTTCATCTATCCATTGGAGATCAAGTTCCTGCCGATGGTGTGTTCATCTCCGGCTACAGCTTATCGATCGATGAATCGAGTTTGTCAGGTGAGAGTGAGCCAGTAGATGTCCACCAAGAGAGGCCTTTTCTTCTGTCAGGCACCAACGTACAAGATGGGTCTGGTAAAATGTTAGTGACATCAGTTGGTAGGAGGACTGAATGGGGAAGATTGATGGTTACTCTGAGTGAAGGGGGAGAAGATGAGACACCACTTCAGGTAAAGCTTAATGGAGTAGCAACCATTATTGGAAAGATGGGTCTTGCTGTTGCAGTGCTGACCTTTTTAGTTTTGACCTCAAGATTTTTAGTGGAAAAATCACTGCACAATAAGATCACTGACTGGTCTGCCAGTGATGCACTCAAACTTTTAAATTTCATTGCTACTTCAGTGACTATACTAGTTGTTGCAGTTCCTGAGGGACTACCTCTTGCAGTGACACAAAGTCTTGCCTTTGCAATGAAAAAACTCATGAGTGACAAGGCACTTGTGAGGCATCTCTCTGCATGTGAGACAACGGGTTCTGTTAGCTGTATTTGCACAGACAAAACTGGAACATTGACAACAAATCATATGGTGGTGAATAAAATATGGATAGGCGAAAAATCTGTTGAAATAAATAGTAGAGACAATGAGGATGCGCTGAAGACCTCAATATCTGAGAGAGTTTTTAACCTTCTCCTGCAGTCAATATTTCAGAATACTAGCTCGGAAATAGTCAAAGGGAAAGACTCAAAGAAAAACATCACAGGTACGCCAACAGAGACGGCACTAATAGAATTTGGCTTGCTTCTGGGAGGCGATATAAATACTTTTCGTGAGGATTACAAGATAGTGAGGGTTGAACCTTTCAATTCAGTCAAAAAGCAGATGTCTGTGCTTGTGGCTCTTCCTGACGGTGGCGGGTTTCGAGCATTCTGCAAAGGTGCATCAGAAATAATCTTAGAAACATGTGACAAGATTGTTAACGCTGATGGGGAAACCACCCAACTCTCTAAAGAACAGGAAAAGGGCATCACGGATGTCATAAATGGTTTCGCTTGTGAAGCTCTAGGAACTCTATTCTTGGCCTTCAAGGATATAGAAGGCGCTTCCAACGTGGATGGTATACCTGATAATGGATATACATTAATAGCTGTTGTTGGAATTAAGGATCCTGCCCGTTCCGGGGTAAAGGAAGCGATTGAGACTTGTTTAGCAGCTGGGATTACCATGCGGATGGTCACAGGTGATAATCTTAATACTGCTAAAGCCATAGCAAAAGAATGTGGTATCTTGACAGAAGATGGACTGGCAATAGAAGGGCCGGATTTCCGCAATAAGAGCCCACAGGAGAGGAAGGAATTAATCCCAAAACTACAGGTTTCACGATTGCTTAGTGTAATTTTCAATTTTCTTGAATGTTAAGTTGCAGAAGCTTATAAAATTGCTTATATTTATTTATTCACAGCCCTCACTTGTTGCCGGCTGGATGGAATGGAATTTTCAGAACCTCAACTCTCTTAAAAAAATTTCGATCGGAGGCAAATGTGAAGCTGCTGGGTCCTTTCCCCCGCCGGGGTTGCGGCTCCCCGCCGGTCTGATCGAGCTTCACCTTTATGATTTTCCAAATTTGGCATATTTGGACAGGAATGGGTTTCAACACCTCACGTCTCTTAAGGAATTGAAAATCTGGTCCTGCCCTATGCTCGAGGCCATGCCAGAAGGGGGGTTGCCCACCTCCGTTCATTATCTAGAGATCCGCAACTGTCCTTCGTTGAAGAGATGGTTGGAAAGGAGACAAGGGTGCGAATGGGACAAGATTGCCCATGTAAAAGTCATAATGATTGATGAAGAATGGATTCAATAAGGTAAAAGCCTACCAAAAAGCTTTCCCTTAACGATGATCTTGAAATAGGGACTACGGATCTCTCCAAAAAAATCTCAAGACAACAAACTGCAGTGCACCCATAACTTCCACCGCAATCAGCGGTGGTTCCATAGTTCGCAAGATTTTGCGAACTGCTAACTACCATCTTTTAAGACGGCACCCTCTTTGTAGGGCATGGGTGGAGACTAAGAAATTGGTCTCAAAACCCATTTTATTTTTCTTTTTTCCACCACTTTTGCACTGTAGTTATTGTACTTGTGGCCATTGACTTCGTTCCCCTCCCAAATGTATCATCATCATTTTGGGTTTGTTGTGCTTGCTGTTATATTTATTATTTTGCACCTTATTTGCCTGCGTATACCATACCTGGAAAATTGCGATGGCCTGGTGTCCCTATTTGATTGATTGTATGGACTCTGGCCTTGTTGGATCATTTTAATGGTGATTCTTCCGGTGTTGATCTCATGAGGGAGAGAGAGAGAGAGAGAGAGAGAGAGAGAGAGGAATGATATCTCAAAAAGGATGTTTAACCCAGTTTATAGGATGTAACCATGCCCATTTACAATAGGTATAACTTCTTCCAGAGTTGCATCCGTTAAACGGATACAACTCTTGAAAAAGATGTTTATTCTCCATGAACAGACATCTCCCATAAAAATCTCTCATGATGGAAGATTTCATTGTGTGATACATCACAGTCCTCCAGTCTTTACTTACCATAGTCGTGCTTTTATCATTGTTATTATTATTTACTAGACCATGTCCCATCATGAGTTTTCTCCTTGGTTGTGGTTTCAGCAGTGTGCTTAGTGGTATGTTGCCACTTCTATATTTCTTATCCTTGTTGCATGCCATTTTATCAATGAAGTGAATGCTAAATAGGATGCAAGATGGGTGTGTAGAGCAAGACAGGGATTACAAATTTTGAAGCATATGAGGACTCAGATTGATGAACGTCAACTTAAGCAATAATAGAATGGCATAGAAAAAACAAGAATACTGGAATGAGAAATGAATGCATTTATATGACTGTGGAGGTTGTGCTGATTGGTTGGGCATGTGGAACATCTCTATGAAAACCTGATCTTGGCATGACCAAAACAGTTCTGTGTTTTTCCCTTTTCCCATGTATGTTCTTATGATGTTGGTTTCTTTCTACCCTGGTATGACTGGTTGACTCATATTTCTGTTTTATTTTTATTTTTAAAGTAAGACTCATATTTGTTAAATGGCCTAGCTTTGAATCTTGTGTGTTTTGCCATCTTTTATCAATAGATTTACATATCCTTTTATAGGTAGTTATTGCCCCTCTATCGCTGCCAATCGGTAGGAATTACCTTTATTGGCAAGCTTTCGTCGTGCACTCCCAAAGGTGATCTACTATAGTAGCTTTAGGTGCATACACCCCAACTCCAATTTTGGGCAAGCATACTTGTATATTTTATTTTTCAAGAGTTTCCTTGAGGCATGCTAAGAAGCACTTACCCAAATTGCTAATCAAAGATCATCACAAGTTCCGTTTCTAAAGAATCCCCTTCTCTCTCTAAAAATTCTCCCCCTTCCCTTGAAACCCACATAACCACTCGTTATCTCCTCCATCTTAGATGGAGAAGAGGGAGGAGCCAAACCTTCTCTCCTCTCCCTCTCCTTTTTATCTTTTTCTCTCATAAACTCGATCTATGAACCAAAGCGTCACACATCATACCATTGTGCTTACTGGCTACAGATTTTCAAAAGTCCTGTGAAAATACCACCAAAAGATAGATGCACGAAACTCGGGTTGTGTATTCCAGCCCTCCAAATGCCCCCCCCATACACAGCACAAATAGACTTCTAACTCTAAGTGATGTCTGGGATTACGTTAGAAAATATAACTTATAATTTTAAGACTTATAGCTTATGACTTAAGTAATAAGTTCTGATATTCAAAAGTTAATGTTTGGTAACCATGTGTTTAAAGTACTTTTAAACATGTTACATTTGTTTAGAAACAAATTAAAATAGTGATTTCTAAAGTAGAAATGAAGATTATTTGATTTTTTTAAAGATTGTGATCATATTCTTGAAATTTTGAAAGTTGTATGGATATTTTCGCTCATTGATACGTTACGCATTATCCAGAAAAGCACATTTGTGATGTTTTTCCTCAAATGTATTTTTTCGCTTATTTGAGATTAAAAAGTACTTTTAATATATAACACAAACAATCTAATTTTACCATTAAATGGCTTTTAAGACTATTTAAACATTTTTTAAGATTCTTAATACAACCCCAAACATGCCCTAAATCTACGTCGCTTCATCCTCTTGTAGTTGAATTATAAGACTACTCTTTTGGTTCGGCAAGGAACATGAGTCCAAGTCCAATTTATTGGATTTATTGTCCGTTTATTTGTTCTATCTTTATGTATTGCATCTTCTGTTATTGAGTTTTCTGTTTTGCTCCCTATCTCTTGCTCTTGTATTATTATTGTAATACGTACCCAAAGCCAAAGCCCAAACTAGAAGGGAGGCCAAGCCCACGACGAAGCTAGACAGGCCCACGACGATGTCGTTTTGGTTGGTGTCTTCTTCCTTGACTGCAGTTTTCTTGCCAGACTGTTCTTTTGCTTTACCTTCAGTTTCTTCACTTTCGAAAATCCCTCCACCTCAAATTCATTTTCCCCACACCTCTGTGGTTTTGTTTTGTTTTCCTTTTCTTTTCCATCACACACTCAGATTCTTACTCACCCACACCACTCGTTCATTTCACTACCAGATGAACACGTCGTCCTCCAAACTCTCTCTCTCGCTCCTTTTTTTCTCCGTAAGTTCTCACCACCCCACGAACCAGTCACTGCTCAAGCCCCTTCTCGGTTGGTCTCACTGCCATGAATCACAGAAGTGTTTTACGTCCCATGCAAACCGAGTAACGTAGCCCTTCCCTTCCACAAAGCATCGTGAACCACCCAAGCCTCAACTTCTAGGGAAACGCCAGCAACCACGGGCGTTTCTTCGCGTACGCCGCCAACACGGCACCACCAGTTGCCTACAGCTGCACCACCGTGGGAGAGCCCACTGCCAAAGTTTTTCCACGTGGTGATCACCTCTTTCACTCAGCCAGGTCGCGCGGAAACAATAGCTTCCCAAGGAGGCAGACCACTGCATCGCGAGACTAGCACACTGCCGTGGTTCGTCCTCCACATGAGTAGAACCTCCACGCTGCATCATCACTGGCCCAGAGCAACCACAATCAACCCAGGACCTATACCCAGCCACCAGTTGTACCTCCGCAGTCCACTTCTTCTCCACGCTCTCAACCCACGGCAACCTCTGTTTCCTTACCAAAAAAAAAAGCACTTGCTCTCCAAAGCCGCGAGGCATGCCTTGCCACAGTTGGGCCACGACGCCACCGCCAGTAGCAACAGAAGACGTCGGAGAACAAGCCTCCACTGCCCAATTGTTCTCTAGCACCACCGTCCGCAGCCCCACATCGCAAGATGTGTAAACTCCCTCTCCCTTTCTCTCTGATGCTCTCTCTCTCATCACTTTCTCTCTCTCTCTCTCTCAGTGCTCAGCTGCCAGCTCTGCCTTTGTATCCGCCAGCTCCGCCCTTGTCTCCGCCACCTCGCAGCTGCTCTCACGGTGAGTCTCTGACGTACGAGTAGTCGAGTACACTGGGCCTAGCCTCCCTGCAAACTAAGCTATGTTTATGTTTTTACGTAAGCCATTTACATGGATGGTAGGAAGGATTAGTTCTAGGGAATTACAATTTTGCCCTCAGTTTTAAAACATGTTTTAACATTATATTTCAGTGGGTTATTTTTTTCCGTTGGGCCTGTTGGCTTATTATAGAAAACTTTTTTTTTTTTTTTAAGGATGCTTCTGTTCACTTTTAATTAGTTTGAAAGTTGTTTAAAAGATAATATTTTATAAATTTAAATTATGTTATTAAGTATAGATTTTTTATATTTTTAATTCCAGAAGTAAATGGTAATTGTGTATTTTTTATTTTGAACGCTTTAAACCTGATTTAGTTTATTTTTATTAAATATCTATGGTTTACTTTAATAGATTTTGATATAATTATATTATCTAATATTAAATTTTATAGTTAAACTTCAATAGTAAATGGTTATTGCTGGATTTGGAAAATGATGGTATTTTAGAGTTATGAGAATTTTAAGTATTGAGGAATAGGTTAATAAATTTTTAATTTTAGCATTTCTGATTTAAATATTGAAATACGTGTTTGAGTAAAAATTTATGAAAATTACGAGATTATTTTATAGGTGACGAGTAATTTTTGTTTGGCATTATTGAGGAAAAATTTTGAAAATCTAAGAAATACAGGTAAACAAGGTTCCTATACTAAACTTTGTATAAAAGAAAATATCTTAAGTTGAGTTTGAAAATATTCATGTTTGTTTTGAAAAGAAACCTAAAAATAATCTCAAATATGTGTTATGCACATTCATGAAATCTATATAAGAATGAAATATTTGCTATCATGATTGATGTAGACATGAGTAATATTTTGACATGTTTCTAAAATATACAAAAAAAACGTATATGAAATTTATGAAATTTGTGCATGTGATGCGAGAATGTTCTGAATTGGTTTTTGAATATGTGAAATGATCTGAATTTGTTCAATACTTTGTTTTGATATGATATAGTATCTGAAAACCTTGACATGATATTCTGATTTTATATCTAAATATGATCTAGTTCTGATGTTGCCTTTGTTCTGTCTCCGTTAAGGCCTCATCATGGGTATAATAGTGGCATACGGCCTCGTCACGGGTATAATGGTGGTTTATAACCCTACCACAAGGGTTAAACATGGTATACGACTCCGCCACATGTATAATGGTGGTTTATAACTCTACCATGAGGGTTAAATATAGTATATGTCCCAATGTGATACTTTGATATGATATGAAGATGATGTTTTAGATTTTGATATGCCAAATGATTTTTGAATAAGTTTTATGAAAGTTTTGCTTTGATATTTTAATAACAAGTTTTGATTTCGCATTCTGAAAGCAAATATTCTAATTCAGTATTATGAAAGTAGATGTTTTGTTTTGCATTCCGAATTTTGTAAATGTTCATGTTTACATAGTTGTATATATTCTTTGTTTATTAAGTTATTGATTACTCACCCCTTATCTCTATAATGATGATTTGAAAGTTTTAGTTGAGGATCAAGATTATAGAGTATGGATGAGGTGATTTTAAGCATTGTGGATTAAGTATAGAATGTTTCTATATGTATTGGCGAATTTTATTAAGTAATTTTGTTATGTTCTGATGACTTGGTATTTTGGGAGATAGGTTAAATTGAGGAAATTAATTTGAATCAAAATTTTATATGATATTGAGAATTTGAAGTCTATAAATATATTGTTAGAATGTGAGTTTAAGTGATAAAAAGTAACTCTCCGACCCAACAGAATCGGGACGTTACAATTATTGCTTTCATTTTTAGTGAAATTTAGGTCCCTATCTCTCCGTCTATCATGTCCTCTCGTTATTTCATTTTCACCCATCTCAACCCTTCACATATTAAAATGACATTTAAATTTATTTCCTTTATTACCACAGTAAACTATTCAATGTAACGAAATTATTTTTTTAGAAAGTCTGAACACGAAGATTTCATACCGTTTATGATAACTAATATAAGAGATACGGAGAAAAGAGACTTCATATTAGAGTATTCTTTTTGGTTTTCGCATTTACTAAACGCTCGCATAATTTTATCATTTCCAATAAAGAAAAAAATATTCATTTTCTTTATACGTCTTACAGTAATTATTGACTTTTTATTATGAAAAATTCTCCTCATCTTGCTCACCACACACCACATAATTTTTTTTTTATTTCTCTCTTACCAAATGTATGGTGTATAAATTATGACTAGAAGAAATCAATTAAAACCAAAAAAAAAAAAAATGGTGTAGAAATGATAATAGCAAATCACTTTTATCATTTATCCATTCGACATTCTCCCTTAACTATTCTACCATGAAGTCTTTGTATCTCACCACTTAATACTTTAATATTTGTTGAGACATCAAAATTACCACCATTCCTCAATATTACAAGAATAATTTTGCATATTAGACTCTTTGCGACAGAAAATCTAGAAATTAGAAAAATTCTATACACCATACTATTATCTCACTTTTATCCTACTAAGTAAGAAGTGACACATTTATCACTATTAAATGATTATTTATTTCATGTTTCTTTATTATCTAATGGTATGAATGTGTTACATACTACTTAATATAATCAAAATAAGATGAGAGTGGTGGATAACATTACTCAGAAAATTATTGCGTGACAATCGAGTAATTATTCCTGCGCCTTTCGCACGTTCTTAAGTCTGGAAGAGATCTTAATGCATCAAATCCAGCAATTACAAGCTTTTGCATTCCAGTAGGCAATTTATTTAATAAAACCTCATTTCGACGTGTTAGCCACAATTTGCATACTGCAGGAGGCCTTCGGAGTGAATCCACTAGCTTTAACAATAACAAGTTTTGACTGAAGAAGAAAGACAAGACGGCAACCCTCTTTTATTTGCTTGGTTGGGGCCGTTTTCAACATAAAGCTCTCTAAGATTAGGAAAAGCTCCACCCTTTTCTGGACCAAAGGAAACACCATTCTCCCAATTCAACATGTGCTCGAACAATACGACTCCATATGGCTTAATTGAAAGATAAACACTGCCATATAAAAATAGATTAATTAATTAAATAAAAGAGAGAAAATTTATCTGCTTACATGGGATGACATACCATCCGCTAACAGCATGCAAAAAGAAAAAAAAACGGTGTGTAGATGCATGTAAAATTTGAGTACTTTTGAGATCAACATTGAACAAGTATGGAGTGAGATTTAACAATTCAGTAACAAAATTTATTTTCATTTAGATGCAATAAAAAATAGTTTATTGCTTCAGCATATATATAAATTATATCACAAATTATAATTTCATCCATCAAGATTTACGAAACTGACAGTACTGAGAAAAGCAAGTGCTTCTTTCTAGAAAATAGAGGGCCTGGTATTTACAATACTCGTGAGATCATTTTCACAGTTGCAGAAACAACCTGAAAGTGAGAATGACTCATGTGATGGTCCTTCAAAATACATAGTCAACACCTTTCAAAAAACAGCATAGCATATTTAAAATGCTATGTCAGTACTCCCCACAAATCCATCTGTTTTTTATTGCCAAAGAAAATGGTGAAAATTTTTTAACTTCCTCACTAAAGATAACATACGCAGATAACTGTGAAATTTGTATCAGATAGCATCCCCAATGCAGAACTTCCCCATTTTGTACTGCATCTTTCAAGTTCACATGATTAACTGACCAAACATTTCTTGGTAACTAAGTTTTGCATGTAAACCTGGACGAAGAGGAAAAAGATGAACAAATAAATTGATCATTTCATATGCCAGGATGTTTATACCATTTCAGGGCTCTCAAGGGAGCTGCATAGAAGAGATGGTAATAAAAGAGTTACTAGGATACTGAATTTCACAGGCAATTGAATCTGATAGAGAAAAATAACAACAAAGTGTTTGAGGAAATGGAAAAGGGCATGGATAGGTGTGCTTATTTACATGCATCAATCTGTAAATAAGTTCTTAATATGTAGAACTTCTCATCTTCCATATATGAACTCGCCACTCATCAACTACCGCATTTTTTTCCTGCAATTTCCCAACAAAACTCAAGACTTGCTAATGGAAACTATCTGGTCAAAAATATGGAACCGTCGAATCAAATGTCTTTATTTAATATTGAAATAAAAAGCGGGATAGCATTTGTAAAGAGCAAAATAGGAATTAGTGATTTTTGTTAAAGTTCAAGATCAAATCAGCACCAATTGGCTCCGCCTATTGGTATTAATAAATTTTTACTCATAAAAAAATCAGCATATCCAACAAACTGAGTAAATTTCTTAGATTTGCAGAGCATAGTAGAATGTTAAGGGACAGAAATCCTACAAAACTTGGCACAGGGTGAAGTAACGATAATTGATCGAGTGGACAGAACATTTTGTTTCATCAAAGATGGCCCCACTAAAAAAGCCTAGAACATTTTTTTTTTTTTTATAAGTAAAAAAGCCTAGAACATTGGTATGTAAGATTAATAAATTAGCTGGTTGAAAGAGCAAGTACCTGACCATAAAAGCTGTCAATGTGATAGAACGAGGGGACTCTTGCTAGACTTGCACTTCATTTAGGCACACTTCTTTTTTTTTTTTGATAAATCATTTAGGCACACTTCTTTATTGAGCAATTTTCAGTCAGCATCAGCAATCTTGCACCATTCTTTTCCCTTTGCTATTTTATCTTCAAAAAGTGACATCTGCCAATCCATAGAAGATAAAAGAGGGAAGCAAGCAGCCCCTCTAGCATGTTAACTATTATTTAATATGGGGGAGGTTTTGTAAACCCCATCCCATTCGGCTAGCAACAAGTTTGTCACAACCATTTATGGAGATCTCTTTCAGATTGGACGGCAAACCTCCTTCAGGAAACATCTCAACTTCTGGACAATCTTCTATACAAAATTTCTCAAGAGAAGGAAAGAGTATGTGCATCTTGTCAGGAAGTAATCTCAAACTCCCACAATTGATGACAGAAAGCGATGTAAGTTTTGGAGCACGCAATCCTCCTTTTGGAAAAGAAACAAAATTAGGGCAATCACGAACATTAATCTCCAAGGCCACTATATCAAGCTCATATTGTTCTGGAATGGTGAGAGATTCAAAATTCTGACAGCCACAGATTTTTATCTCATAAAGATTTGGGAATAATTCTAATCGAATAGACCTTAGGGAATCACAACTATACATCAAGAGCAATCTTTGGAGGGATGGATACTCTAAATACATTGGGAGGTCAAACTTTGCACAGAATGAGATATCAAGGGTTTTTAGTGCAGAGTGTGAACCACTCTCGGAGAGGGTCATAAGAGAGGAACAATAACCAATTCTTAACTCTTGAAGAGAGCTGTTGGTGTCCATTCCCTCAGGAAGAGACCTTAGAGCATCAAATCCTGCAACTACAAGCTTTTGCATTCCAGTTGGCAATTGGTCTAACAAAGCCTCATTACAATGTGTTAGCCACAATTCACAAATAGCAGGAGCCCTTGGGATTGAAGCTACCAATCGCAAACATTTATTAACCACAAGTTTGGCTAAAGATGAAAGATAGATGGGCAACCTTCTTGTTAGCTTGGGGCAACTTTCAACATAAAGCTCTCTAAGATTAGGAAAAGCTCCATCATTTTCTGGACCAAAAGAAAACCATTCTTCCCAATTTAACATGTGCTTGAAGGATAGAACTTTCAGAGCTCCAAATGGCTTAAATGAAATATAGCCACTGCTATAAAACTCTGGACCCACTGAAACAATTCCGTCAAACCCAACAATTGAGAGGTCCTGCAAAGAGGGTAGTTGCCCAAGTGGTGGCAATTTGTAGCAATAGTTACACTTGTGCAGATAGAGAGATGCAATATTAGAGTATGAGGGATGCCCTATCCAATTTGGAATAATTTTAGCACCATAGCCTTTGATAATTAGACTTTTCAGGTTTGTATGGGGCTGAAGATTGCCTAGTACAATATTTTGACATTCCAAATTATTAGGACTTGACACATTCCATTGCATTTCCAACTCTTCAAGGTACCTTTTATCCTTCAAGCTTGCATCTAGAGCATCCTTAGGATATTCAACATTTTGGAGCTCGGAAATAGAAAGCTTTCCCCGAAGATTTTCAAGTTTCCCCAATTCTCCAATGCCAGATGCACAATTCTTGTTGATAATATATTTAGTCAACGTTTGGAGACATTTTAGTTTGCTTAATTGTACCGGCATCTCTTTTATGCCAGTTTGAGAAATATCAAGATGACGCAAATTAATGAGTTTCCACATATCTATTGGCAACGCAGCAAGAGATTGACAACCAAATAACTTCAATGTTTGCAAATTGAACAGCTTGCATAAAGAATCAGGCAACCTTTCAATTGTAGTGAAGGATAAGTTCAAATAACGTAGATGTTTAATTTTACCAAATGATTCAGGCAACTTAGTTACATTAACGTAATGAGAAAACGAGAGCACCCGTAAACAACTTAGCTTCGGCAATAAATCAGCTGTTACTTCTCTAGCTAAGTAGTTGCCACAGGATAACATATTTATTGGCAAAAATGTGCGCAACCGCTTGGCGCCATGAAGAACCTTAAACTTCTCAAATCTATCGAATCTTGTAGAGGGATACGACAAATGCCGTGTCTTGCTCAAAAACCCACCAGAATAATCAACCTGCAACATCATGGTAGAATGCCGAGACATTAATTTTGCCAAGTCATTGACAAGATCATGCATTACAAAATGTGATTTACTGCTAATTGATTGCTGGAAAAACGATCTTGATAGAAGATCGAGGAAATAATCATTGCCAACTTCTTCCATTGTTTTGTTCTCAGATTCTTGTAGGAAACCTTCTGCCATCCATAATAAGACTAATTGGTCTATTTCAAAAACATAATCTTTTGGGAATATTGAACAGTAGGCAAAACACTTTTTCAGATGTGAGGGGAGATATTTGTAGCTTAATATTAGAGTGGGATTTATGGGTACAATACCACTCGACAAATCCCATAATTCATTCCTTATCGATTCCCATTCATCAATATAACGTTTGGACCACAAGAGAGCCCCAATTGTCTTTATTGCTAGTGGTAGGCCAGCACACATCTTCAAGATTTTTCTGCCACATTCCTCAAGTTCTACATGTGCATCAGAGTTACCATCAAAGAATGCATAGTTTGCAAAAAGTGACCAGCAATCTTTTTCCGGTAAATTATTCACATGATGAATTGCAATAGGGCGTATTCCTGAGGGAAAACTAACATTGCGTGTTGTTATAAGGACTCTACTTCCTTTTGCCCAATATCTTAAGGATTTACTTAAGACCTCCCAATCGGCAATAGTCTCATTCCAAACATTATCTAAAACAAGGAGGAATTTCTTCCCAATCAGTTTTTCTTTCAGTATCAATCCAAGTCCATCCATATCCTTAATATCACAAGTTGAGCAACTCGTTGCCTCTAGAATTTTTTTTGTTACCTTGAAGACATCAAATTCTTCAGAAACACGTACCCAGGCTCCCAGATCAAAATGCTCTTTTACCCTGTAGTCATTGTATACAAGCTGAGCAAGGGTGGTTTTGCCAATTCCTCCCTCTCCAACTATCCCAATCACACACATCTCATTGCTCCAGTCATGGAGCAACAAGTTAACTATCTCCTCCTTATCATCATCCCGACCAAATATATCTGATTCTTCAATCTGATAAGTTCTGGGCAACCTTTCTGATGGTTTACCTCCAACACCTTCTCTTAGACTCAGAAGTCCCTTCTGCTTTTCCAAATGTTCTAGTCTATGAAGCACCTCTTCTATCTCTTCTTCTACCTTATCAACAAAATAAGAAGCAGAGGTGAGATCTCGTACCTGTCCTGTAGTGAGTTGAAGCTCAACATCTAATTTGCGTTTCAAGGCTTTAGTAGCAATCTCATCCAGGATGTCCTCCGCATCATAGACGGCATCTTTGAGCTCATCAAGCCATTCTTTCGCAGCTTGATTTGTAAATTGCTTTTCCTCCGCGTCTTCGAACACTGCATTCACGGACAGAAATGCTATCTTCAATTTCTCCAATAATCCATCGGTGAGTTTTCTTTCCCGGATGAAGCCAACAACCTCAGAGGATGCCATTCTATCAAGTAAAACTTGGAAAGAGGCAGAGAGAAATGCTTTTCCTCCCAACGCCTCAGCCATTTTTCGGAAGAAAGTAACGAAAGCAAAGGAAATGAAAGAAGACTTGCAAATTAGGGCAAAGCAAATTCGGGTTCCTCCCGATAAGGACCTTGTATTTTTGGGGATTTAGATCCCCTGGGATTTCAATGAAATTGCGGATTCTGAGATTTTTAAAATCCAAACCGTTTATTAGATCCAACGGTCTAAACGTTATAAGAGCTTCCCAATTATTAGATTTGGTTGGTGATGTTAGAACTTAGTCTATTGTATAGTCTAATTGTAAAAAATGATCTCCGTAGGAGACTTTGAATAGGGATGGCACAGGAACATTTAAGTGAAAAATAAAACAATGTGTTTCGCATGAATGATCCATTCGGCTTCCCTCCTTCATCTCACTCTCCTCCATCAGTTCTTTATTCAGACTGTCCTCCATCTTCGAAGTGCAGCCAAAAGCCAAGGTGGATTTAAAGCCCGAGAGCCATCTCCATCCCTCCTCCGTGTCGCAACTGGAGAGCCCAAAAGCCATTTCGATCCCGCGAAGGTACTCTCTCTCTCTCTCTGAGGTTGATTCTGTTTGTTCTTATTTACTTGTTAGCTATTTTCTAATCAGTCTATCACATAACCCTAAAAAATGTCTGCTTAGACTTAGTCTCCATAGCATAACTTCTATTATCCCTCTTATTTGTTGGAATTGAACTTTGTAGATTGGGTTTATTGGGAGATTGGACTACTATAAAGGCATCAACTTGATCCGGTCGGCAATTCCAGAAATAATGGAAGATGATGTATAATTTGTAAGTGAATCTTTGGTGAAGAATTTCAAATAATTTGGCTCCACGTTGAAGTCATGCTCCCTTTACATTGCTCGTGCTTTCTATATGCTTGAGATTATGCTTGGCTCTGGAGATCTGATGTATGAAGATTGGATGAGAGCAATTGATTGCAATTGTTTTTTATATGGATTTTTTTGGGTAGCAATTGCATGGCTCTGGGTTGGATTTTTTTTTTTTTTTTTTTGAGATTGGGTTGGATTTAATGTCCTAATTTCTCATAAGATAACTGTAGGATATTTTAGAATTTATTTTTAATGGTTTATATGTTCCTTCAAGAAATGATGGCACTAACTCACTATGGTTTTGGAATGATCAGCCATGACTTACTATTGATGTCCTCAAGGTTTGAGCCCTGTGGGCTAAATCAATTGTATGCAATGAGATATGGAACTGTGCGTATGATTCATGACACTAGGGGACTCAGAGGAAGTCTAAACAACCAAGAAATTGATTACAGTTTTTTTTTTATATGGATTATTTCTACTCAATCCTCCTCTTCTATTTGTCTCAGGATACTGTAAAAAATTTCAATCCATATGCTCAGGAAGGCAAAGGTGAAGGTACAGGGTATGTATGCCTCTTTTGAGCTCTTGGCTGAATGATTTTTTTTATTTTTTTTTTCACAATGAGAGAAAAAGGAAATGTAGAATATCTCAACTTCACACTCAGACTTTCCCAATTATGCACAGATGGAGGATAATAGAAAGGGTCTCTTCTAGATTATTGCAGCCATGCAGGACAAATTCAGGTACTAAGTTATAACGTTGTAATCATTTTCACCAAGTTCTAGTTTTATAGTCAATATTTCCTGGACCATTTGGTAATTTTACAATTACGTGATGGACTCGTTTGGTTGATATTGGAAATTGAGACTTGGGGTTTGGTCTGAGTCCAGCTTTAATTCCTTCCCTTTCGTCATAAATGGGTAGGACATATTATTTTAGTTGGTGATGAGATATGTCCAAATATTATGGTGCTTTATTATTGAAGGTCAAAAGACATAAATTTGCTTGCTATTTTCTTTAGCTTATAATTTATACCAATTATTTTAACGAATACTTGCATTTTCTTGTACAGTTCATTTCACTTGAGAATAAACCGATGGCATTTGATGTGTTTGCCATTAAAACTCATAGCCAAATGATTTGTGGGGTTGGGATGGCCAACAATTATATAAATGAACTTGCTTTGCTAACACGAGGTTTGTTTTTAATGGTTGCATGCCTAAATCATGAATTGGAAGCTTACTTGGGCAAATAGTAGTGAAGGCAAAGAAAAAAAATTGGTAAAGATAGAAGCTAACTTGAATCGGAAAGGGGAAATGCTACAAAAAAGAGGGGAAGAAATTGTGAAGAGGGAGTTGAAAGTCTACAACGAAATTGGAAAACAACAAGCATACATCCGGCGTGAACAGACACTACTTGGTGTCTATTGGGTTATTACCATACTAATAAACATATATTTCATACAATCAAGATGAAGCTCCACTTAATGGGAACTTTGTACATTGTATGTTAGGGACTATTTGGAATGTTGTGTATTATATAATTATTTGGAATGTTGTGTATTACGGAACTATTTGGAATGTTGTGTATTATGAAACTATTTAGAATGTTGTTGTGTACTATGAGAATATGACATTGGACACAGGTTGATTTATAGAACCACAAAAAAACTTATTTTATTTGTAGAAACTGATAAATCTTATAATAAGAATGTTTTCCATATTTCTTATAATAAGAATGTAATTCTTCTTCGGATTTAAATACCATCCCCAACTTGGCCTCTTTAGTGCTATCATTCGCCTCAGTATGCACTGTATTCTGTGTCCCAAATTCATCGTCATCTTTGGATTCAACAGTATTAAGAACAGTGGGCGTAGACAAACTTTCAACCTCTCTAGAGTCAGGTGTGACACTTTGAATTTTTTCCACATTGCTTGAACTTGTGAAGTGTAAACCAATAAAAGGATTAACTAATGAGTGAAATGGGGGTATTAGATTTTCCTGCAGTTTACACCCACAAAACAAATCTATGTTTTAAATTGATTAGAAATATGGTGAAAAATAAGCGCACTACTTAAGGAATGAACTTATCACCTGAGTAGTCCATGTAGATGGGTTGGCATCAGGATGAGAAACAAAGGGTGATAACCATGAATGTGATATTGGTGGATGGCAACCATGCGTATAATTTGAGAAATCCGAATAAAATGGTATCGATATCACCTAACATAGAAACCAGTAATTATTATGAAACAAATATGCAGTAATATAAATATAGACATTATGTGTTCCAGTCAAATGAACTTGATTTAATATTCAAAATACTTGGGTTGCTATATTGGTTGATGGATTTGCGGTATGAGGTATTATAAGAGATACGTGCTTCTTCCCTTTTTCCATCTATCTAGAGAATAGTAATGAGAATCTAGTAAGCTCACCAAACCTACTAGTTGGTATAAGGCTCTTTGAGCTGACATAACAATGATTCCAGTGACATATATCAAATTCATAGATGCAGGAGTTTTTGTAAAACTACACCAAGAATAAGGAACACAAATAAAAGAAGAATAACTACTGATAAGATTGCAAAATGGATAAAAGCTCACAAGACTTGCTTAAAAAGTGCTATGTTGTACTATGCATAGAGTCATCAAACCATCTCCAAGGGCCTACAAATAAAATCACAAGTTCAAAGGAGAAAGTGTTACTTTGAAAATAAATGCTCAGAATAAATAAATAAATGACAACCACAGCTCAAGGAAATGCCCATTATCGTAAGATCACAATATAAGATTTCAATCACATTATTCAAATAAAAATAGAACTGAGAAAACAAAAATCTAAATCCAAACCCGTCAAAATCAAAACATTAACATGGAACGTTTCCATAAGGATTCCTGGACAAAAAAAATATGTGGAAACTGTTTCATTTCTCAACGCAGATCTATAGCATTCCTTTAATAGAGATAAAAAAAAAAAAAAAAATCAAATCCCATATGAACTAACAAAACCAACACCTTTGGAATTCGCGACAAATTAGGAGCATCTACCTATTAATAAATTTTTAAAGCAAAAATGCAATCATTTGGATAGAAACAAAAGAATTAGAAAGGATAAACAAGTTGAGAGATTACTGACCTTAGGTGGCAGAGGAGTGCAACGTAGCCCAACAAAGGAACGGGTCGCGGAGGGACAACAAACTTGAATGGGTTTCGAAAATGGATTACGAAAATAAGTATTTTTGAATGAACGAGGGAGACGAACGTGAATGGCAAGGAAATGCAATTCTTCTACGGGAATGATGAACACATTTGTCCGTGTTTGTGAGTTTCGCCTTCTTAGTTCAATTCGCGGGCAATTGTCATCTCTCTTTTTTTTTTTTTTAGTTGTACTTGACGTGGCATAAAGACTCATTGATGTGCAATCCGCCAACTTACCTTTCCGTAGAAGAACTGTTTTTCTTTTTGCAAATTATTTTATATAGCACACGTCTCATTCAAACAATAGTGGGCCAGTGGTGGGTTCCATTGTTGTATTTTATTTTTTTTAATTCCGTCCTTTTTCCGTGTTAATTCTGCAATAGAGGTAGGGTTGTGATTTTTAAGAACAAATCTCGTTCTTTTCTTTTCCTCAGGAAAGGTTTCGTTTTTGGTTAGAAAAATGCTAGGGTCACCGGGCTTTTGGGTTTCGATAAAAAAAAAAATTTTATAATTTTTTTTACTTAATGTTTAAGGAAAGATTTTTTTTTAGTGATATTGTGAATTTTTAAAAAAATATATTTAAAAATATATAAAATGAATGAAACAAAAATAAAAAAACACTTTTGTTCTTCTTGGGACCGGTGGTCCAGTGGATGTATCATGTAGCACTGCTTTTTCGGTTAAGATAGAATTTATTTTTTGAGAAATGCTTTAGATCTTGAATTTGGGTCTCGAAATTATGTCCGAATCATTTTTTTATTTAGTGATTAAGTAAGTATTTTTTAATAATATTGTGAATTATTATTTTTTTAAATATTTATGATGATTAAAAAAATATATAAAAAAAATGAAATACACACTCGGGTCACTTTTTCGGTGACCATAACAGAGCTCTTATTTTTTTGTTTTCCGATTTTGTGCCCAGAAATAAAAGGAGTGCTATTGTATTGAGCTTTGCAAGAAGAGTTTTATGGCCGTTTGCACATTTAGAATATTTCAGTACATCTGTAAATAATATTAAAATAGATTAAGTTAATAATTTTTTATTGAATTTTAAGAAATGAGAGAAAAAAATTATAAAATTAAAAAAAAAAGTTGAATATAATTTTTATTTTGAAAATCTGAAAAATTAGTATTATTTTTTGTATTTTATTTGGGAGTTTGAAAAAGTTGTTATAATTAGGTAATGAATAGATGACAAATTCAGAAATTTGAAATTAAAAAGTATTTTGTGTTTGAGTGATGTTAAGGAATGAAATATCTGAAAATACTTTAAAACAGTTCGAATTAAGATATTTTATTAAGTTTCGAGAAAGAAGAAAGAAAAATTAAAAAAAAATATTATAAAATTAAAAAAATTTCTATATATTATGTTTGTTTAGAAGTTAAAAAAAGTTGTAATGATTAAATGAAAAAGTTAAAAATTTGAAATTAAAAAATATTTTATATTTAAGTGATGTCTGTAAATAAAATATATGAAAATATTTAAAAAATAGTTGTATTCTCAATTCTCAAACATGCCCTCATTCTTTTTCAAGCAAAGTAGGTTGTAGCTGAGAAGGCCTTTTCTTTGCAAGAAGGCTCACGCCACCAAGAAGACCAAATGCTTCTTTCCGAAACTTAAGTTACTTTTGGATATTGAGTTGATTTAAGATGATTTATAAATATTAATGAAAAAATAATAATAAAATATTAAATAGTAATAAATAACAGTGGAGTGATTAGCCTTATAAGGTCTGTCTTTACAATACTCGAGTATCATTTTTCAGAATTGGAAAAACCCCCAGAAAGTGGAAATAACTCATGTGGTAAGACTGTCCAAAGTAGAATAGTATCTTTAATTATATTATACCCATTTTACATAGATGCAGATATCGCTGTGCAATTGCTCCCTCTAGTCTCCAATGAAAGCACGATGGAATCCACCATCAAATGCTGGGTAAGGAATCCTCCCATCAAATGAGAAAGAATTCAGTTCCTCACTAAAGACAGCATAATACTCGAACTTCCCCATCTTGTATTACAGCTAGTTGTTGTATCTTCGTGCTCTTTTGGCTTTGGTGGCCGCCAGCTTCCCCCTCTGCAATCATTCCAGGCGGAGGTTCAGAGGAAGTATATTAATCAGGGCGGTTATAGCAACAAAGAGTTACTAGGCTACTGAATTTCACCAGCAATTAAATCAGATACAGAATATAAAAACAACAAAGGAAATGGAAAGGATTTGGACGTACAGGAGCTTATTTGCATGCATCAATTTGAAAATAACTTGTTAGGGAGTTTATTGACACCGGTTAGAATATTAATTATTTTGACTGCTAGTTAATCAACATAAACTAAAGATTGAGATTGAGAAAAGATGTAAAACAAAAAGAAAACTTTGAAAAATATTGACTATTGATAAAATTCGAAATTATTTTATGAAACTCACAAGTCAAGCTTAAATACTCAAAATTCAAAATTATGGTATTTTCTCAAAATGGAAAGATCTAAATTATTGAATGAAAATTAAATATGTAAATAAACAAGAATCTTGCAAAAAAATTTGGTCAAAATCAAAACATAGAACGAAATATTTCCTAAGAATACAAAAATGAATGTAAATAGAAGATTTTGGGGGGAAAAAAAACAACTGATATTGCCCTAATTCAAAAAAAATTAAGTTTTCCTTATCATATTTGCTCAAATTCACTTTTTTAAGATATATTAGCGCAATCAAGGTAGAATTTTGATCTGATCCCAATATCGGTTAAGGTTTGCATCACTTACCTCATCCATTTCAGCCATTAATTAGCTGGTTACCTTCCGTCTGCCATCTGAAACAAGGAGTTCCTGCTCTATCCATTGCAAAAATACCCCATCAATTGTTTGGGAAGCTGTGAGAGAGAGAGAGAAAACAAGTAGAATTACGAAGTGCACCTAGTTGGCTAAAGTATCTGCCTATTCATTACTTTCTCCGAACAAAAGTAAACAAATGAATTAAACAAGTGAATAAGGCGTTTGTTTCATAAAAGACAGCCATTAAGCAAGCGTAGAACCAGTTGAGTGGATATGAATGGAAGCTGCATCTATAATATACACGCACACATATATGCATATATATATATATGCACGCGCGCGCATGTATACCATTTCCGCAACTGCCTAGAAATATTCAATAAACTAGCAGGTTGAAAACCGCAAGTACCTGACCATAAAAGCTGTCATTGCGATAGAAAGCTGGGACTCTTGCTAGAGTTGCACCCCGTTCAACAATTCTTTATTGGTCAAGTTGCAGAAAGCGTCAGTAATTTTGCACTTTCCTTTTCCTTCGCTGCTCCTTCAACATGGACATCTACCGATCCGTAAAAGAGAAAAGGAGAGCATGAACTTGAGGCAGGCACGAATCCAAGAGATGACGTATCCAGAGACGTGGTGATAAGTCCGCCTCCGCATCTTAAGATTTGCCATTTGGTACACAATTATTTAAAAGATGGGGGCCTTTACAAACCCCGTCCCATTCGGCTTGCCACAAGTTGGTCACAACCGTTGATGGAGATCTCTTTCAGATTGGAAGGCAAGCCTCCTACAGGAAACGACACAATTTCTGGACAATCTTCTATACACAATTTCTCAAGAGATGGAAGGAGTACGTGCATCTTTTCAGGCAGTAGCCTCAAACTCCCACAATTGACGACACAAAGTGAAGTGAGGTTCGGAGCATGCAATCCTCCTACTGGAAAAGACACAAAATTGGGGCAATTACGGATGTCTATCTCCAAGGCCACTAACTCAAGTTTACTCTGTTTTGATACCCCAAGGGATTCCAAATTCCGGCATCCACAGATTTTTATCTCATAAAGCTTTGGGAAATAGTCTAACTCAATGAACCTAAGATAATCACAACTATACGTCAAGAGCAATCTTTGAAGGGATGGATACTCCTGCATTGGGAGCTCTAACTTCTCACAGAATGTGATCTCAAGAGTTTTCAATGTAGATGTTAAACCACTCTTCGAAAGGGTCATAAGCGAGGAACAATAACTAATTCTTAACTCCAGAAGATAGCTGTTGCAGCCCACCTGTCCTTCAGGAAGAGATTCTAGTGCATCAAATCCTGCAAGTACAAGCTTTTGCATTCCAGTTGGCAATTCATTTAACAAAACCCCATTACAATGAGTTAGCCACAATTCGCATATAGCAGGAGCCCTTGGGAGTGAAGCCACTAGCTGCAAACATTTATTAATCACAAGTTTGGATAAAGAAGAAAGATGGATGGGCAACCCCCTTTTTAGCTTGGGGCAGTTTTCAATACGAAGCTCTCTGAGATTTGGAAAAGCTTCAACGCTTTCTGGACCAAGAGAAAACCATTCTTCCCAATTCATTATGTGCTCGAACGACAGAAATTTCAAGGCTCTGAATGGCGGAACTGAAGGATTACCATTAACATAAAACTCAGGACCCACCGAAACAATTCTGTCAAACCGAACAATAGAGAGAACCTGCAGAGAGGGTAGTTGCCCAAGTGGTGGCAATCTATCGCAATGCTTACACTTGTACAGACGAAGAGTTGTTACATTAGAGTACAAGGGATCTCCTATCCAAACTGGAAATTTTTTACCACAGTAGCCGTTGATCATGAGACTCCTCAAGTTTGTAGGGGATCGAAGATTTTCAAGTACAAGTTTCGTCCCACCAACATCATCGGGATCCAAAGCATTCCATCCCAGTGACAGCTCTTCAAGGTATTTTTTATCCTTCAATCTTGCATATAGAGCATCCTTAGGTAATTCGACATTTTCGAGCCCAGAAATAGAAAGCTTTCCCCGAAGATTTTCAAGTTTCCCCAATTCTGCAATGCTAGGTCCACCATGCTTGCTGATAATAAATTCAGTCAATGTTTGGAGAAATTCTAATTTACTCAATTGCATCGGCATCTCTTCTATGCCAGCTTCAGAAATATCGAGATGACGTAAATTCGTGAGTTTTGACATATCTCCGGGCAATGCAGCAAGAGATCGACAACCAAATAACTTCAATGTTTGCAAATTGTATAGCTTACATATAGAATCGGGCAACCGCTTAATTGCAGTGAAGGAAAAGTTCAAATACCGTAGAAGTTTAATTTCTCCAATTGATTCAGGCAACTCAGTCACATTGGCGTAGTGAGATAAGGAGAGCACCCGTAAACAACTTAGCTTCGGCAATAAATCAACTGTTACTTCTTTAGCCAAGTAGTTGACCTGGGATAACATATTTAATGCCAGAAATGTTCGCAGCCCCTTGGTTTCATAAAGAGTCTTAAACTTATCGAGTATATCAAATCTAGTAGAGAGATACGACAAATGATGAGTCCTGTCCAGCAATCCACCAGAATAATCAACCTTCAACATTATGCTAGATTCCCCGCACAGTAATTTTGCCAAGTCATGGATAAGATCATGCATTACAAAATATGATTTATTGATAATTGATCGTTGGAAAAATGATCTTGATAGAAGATCAACGAAGTAATCACTACCAACTTCTTCCATTGTTTTGTCGTTTCCAGACTCTTGTATGAAACCTTCAGCCATCCATAATAAGATCAATTCGTCTTTTTTAAAAAAATAATCTTTCGGGAATATTGAACAGTATACAAAGCACCGCTTGAGATGTGAGGGGAGATATTTGTAGCTTAATGCTAAAGTAGGATGTATGCCTGTATCAACACTCCCCAAACCCTCCAATTCATTGTTTATCATTTTCCATTCAACAATATCTCGTTTAGACGACAAGAGTGCCCCAATTGTCTTTACTGCTAAAGGTATCCCTCCACACTTCAGCACAATTTGTCTGGCATATAATTCAAGATATACAGGAACATCAGAATTATAATCAGGGAATGCATGCTTTGCAAATAGTGACCAGCAATCCTCTTTAGGTAAATGCTCCATAGAATAAATTTCAATTGGGCGTATGACTGTTGCAACACTCCGACTAGATGTTGTCACAATAACTCTACTTCCTTTTGTCCTAGATCTGAAGGGATTGCTTAAGACCTCCCAATCAGCATAATTCTGATTCAAAACATCATCTAAAACAAGTAGAAATTTCTTCCCAGTTAAATTTTCTTTTAGTGTCAATCGAAGTCCATCCAGATCCTTAATATCAAAAGTTGAGCTACATATTCCCTCGAGAATTGTTTTTGAAACCTTGAAGACATCAAATTCTTCAGAAACGCAAACCCACACTTTAAGGTCAAAATGATCCTTCACCCTTTGGTCATTGTACGCAAGCTGAGCAAGGGTGGTTTTGCCAATTCCTCTCGGGCCGACTATGGCAATCGCACGCATCTCATTCTCCAATTCATCATCATCGAGTAACAAGTTAACAATTTTCTCCTTATCATAAACCAGGCCAAAAATACCAGAATCCTCAACCAAAGCAGTCCCGTCCAATCTTTCTGATGGTTTACACTTTAACTTACCTCCAGACCTTTCTATTAGACCCAGATTTTTTTTTTGTTTCTCCAGATGGTCTAGGCTATAAATTGCCTTTAGAATCTTTTCTTTTATCTCCTTAGCAAAAACAGAAGCAGAGTTGATATCTCGTACCTTTCGTGTGGTGGTTTGAACAACATCCAGTTTGCGTCGCGACTCAATCTCATCCAAGATGTCCTCAACATCATAGACAACATTTTTCAGCTCATCAAGCCATTCTTTCACATCTGTATGTTTAAGTTGATTGTCCTCCGCGCAGTCGAGCACTTCATCCACGGACTTTAGCAGTTTCCTCAGCTTTTTGAAGTGTTTATAGGGGCCATAGGGGAGATTATGACCTGTGACGGCGGGAGATTCCATTCTATCAAGCAACGCATGAATGACAACAGAGAGAAATGCGTTTCCGACGGTATCCATGTTCTCTTCTTTGTAAGGAAAGAAACCAGAGGGATTGAAAGAGACGACTGCAACGGGCGAAACGAGCTCAGGCTTAAAGCTATCAGGCTATATATATTGTAGAAATGTTATTCTAAAGTTTTTACGCTATACATGTTAATAAATGTATAATTTGATTTTGATTCATAATATTTAAATTTTAAAATTAAATTATACCGCATAGACAAATGTGTAATGTAAGAATCTTTCAATAGTCATATGTTATCTCTTACCCGAAACAACCCTGTGAACCAGTATGGCCCACGCCGCTCATCCTCCAAATAGATTGTGATATAGTTGTTATTAATTTATGAGTTAGTCTACATATAATCTCCAAATGGGGATTGCTCATGTAAATACATACAATTATGTTTAAAAAAAGAGGGCTACTACATATACAAAAAGATCTTACATACTAACGTGGCATACAGTGAGTGTACCACGTCTCCTCACTCTTTTTTTTTTTTTTTTCCTTCTCGTGCGTCTCTCCCTTCCCATGCATATCCGCCTGTCTCCGCCTATCTCCGTCCTCTCTGTGACTGTCATAGTGGTTAGGGACCACCTCAGGACTGGCAGAAGCTGCTATCAGTCCAAGCGACACTGTCTCAATCACGACAACGCCTCTCCCATGCATCTCCCCTCCCCTCCTCCCCCTTTTCCTCTATCTCCACCTACCTCCGCCCTCTCTGTGGCCGCCATGGTGGTCAGGGACTACCTCAAGGCCGGCAAAAACTGCCGACAGGGGGATGGGAGCTCCCCTCGCTAGACGATGCCATTTGGAGAGAAAGGGAGGGGAGTCACACGGATAAAAAAAAAAAAAAAAAAGGGAGAAGAAAAAGAAGAAAGAGAGACGTGCCACATCAGTGTGTGAGATCCATTTGTGTTTATAATCTTTTCTTTACAAAAATTTTAAAAAATGATATTTTTTAAAATTACAATAATATCTTTTTTAAAATGATATTTTTTCTCTTTTTACCCTCATTTGTTAATGTGACTAGTATTCCACTCAAAATTGTAAATAAAATTTCTCTTAATTTATTAAGATAAATTATATTTGCAATTCCCAAATGAGAACTACATGTGCAAGCCATTTATTAAATGGAAAAAGTAACATTTTGATAAGGATATTATTGTAAGGATATTAAGGCCTCATTTTGGCGGTAGATTATATGAGATAAAATATAAATTGAATAAAATATTTTTATAATATAATTATTGTTTTAAAGTTTAAAAAAATTAAATTTTTTATTATATTTTGTTTAAAAATTTAAAATAATTATAATAATGAGATAAAATAAAAATATTTGTGTATACAAAACAGCCCTTTATTTTACGTTGTTTCATAGTTGACGTACAGATGGTACTCATTAACAGAAGGATCCACTGTTCCTAATTTCAGCAGGTTAATTTTTAGCGATGATTGAGAAATAAGATAAAACAAAAGATTTGTAAATAAAAGTAAAATAGTTCATGAATAGTAATAGAATGATTTGAATTAAAATGTCTTATTGAATTTTGAAAAATAAGAAATAAAAAGTTAAATAAAAATATTATAAAATTAAAATATTGTTATAATATATTTTTTTAATATAATTTCTATTTTTTATTTTTTTTTTGTATTTTGTTTAGAAGTTTGTTAATGATCAGATAATAATTAGATGAAGAATTTTAAATTTAAAATTAAAAAGAATTTATGTTTGAGTGATATTTGAGAAAAAAATTAAGAAATTTTTTAAAATGAAATGAGATGAAATATGATGTATTTTTCAAATAAATCTCTTATAAGAGGTTTCGATAGTTAGTTGAAATGAGATAAAAATTAAAAGTTGAATAAAATATTATTAGAATATTATTTTTTGATATAATTTTTGTTTTAGAATTTTAAAAAATAAATTATTTATTATATTTTATGTGAAAATTTGAAAAAATTATAATAATTAAATGAAATTAAATAATATAAATTAGGAAGATTCTTATCTCCAAACAAGCTTATTTAGCCAGCTAATTAAACAAGGAAAGAGAGAAACTTCAAACGATGAGTGTTAAGAAGATTTTTACACCCTCCAATCATACTGTGATAAGTATATTTTTTTTTTTTTATAAAAGACAAATAGAACTGATTGTAGGCAAGTCCTCTCAATGTTTTGAATATCGTACCATACAGGTTAAGGTACTGGAACGAAATATTTTAATACCGATACCGTTTCGGGATAGCATTTCGGGATAACATTTCGGAATAGTCAATATATAAATAAATTATATTCCAAAATAATAGTCTATATATAAATACATATATAAATAAGTCCGAATTAGGGGTTAAAAAATAAGCTTGTAGTTTGAAAAAATGAAAAAAAAAAAAAGTCCGAAATTGAGGCCGGTACGGCCGGTATTTTGGCCGGTATGAAATAGATATAGTACCTGTACCGGTCGGATGGCTGGTACAAAAAATTTCGACCGTACCGACCAGTACGGTATGAAATTCACAACTATGAGTTCTCTCCCTATACCTTCCCCATCGCTTTCACCCTCCCTCTCCCCTCTCTCTCCTCAGCACGGAGTATTTTGATCCCTCTCTATTTCTACCATATAGGAATTCTTCAATCTTTTGAAAATTTCATTTTTATTTGTAAGGGTTAATTACATTTTACGCTTTTACTCAATTCATAATGTACCTCTGAAACTAATAATTGCATCAAAGTAGACACTCGAACTTTTAAAACTTCTCAATCTCCCATTCTGTCTACCAACAACGTCAAAATTAATGGAAATTCACTGTAAAAATGTAATTTTCATATAATTTATGATTCATATCATTAAATAATTTTTTATTAATTTATACATGGTTAATGATTAATGATTAATGATTAATGATTTATTATTAATTGATAGCATATATTATTTTATATTTTATATGATCAATGATAATAAATTAGATAAAAATTACATCTTTATAATGAAGTTATGCACATGAGTAGCACGTGCAGTGAATTTTCGTTAGGTTTAACGCTGCTGTAGACATAAAGTGAGGATTGAGAAGTTTTGAAAGTTCGATAGTCCATTTTGATGTAATTATTAGTTTCGGAGGCATATGGTGAATTGAGTGAAAGTTTGAAGTGGTAAAGTGTAATTAACCCTATTTATAATTTTTTTTTATAAATAAGAAAAAAAATATATAATCAGTACAGATTAATTCACAACAAAAATGATAAAAAAGATAAAATAATGTCAAAATGAAAACTTTTTGTATAAAATTGTAAATAATCAAGGATGGAAAAGACATGCCAGTAGGGACAAACCCATATCTAATTTTTTTTCGCACATTTAAAAAATATCAATCACTCTTGCTAGAATTCTATTATAGAAAGCCATTAAAGCTCATATCTACTTTTTATTCGTTTTTTAATTTATGAGAAAATATATTTGTAATCGTGAATTGTGTAACCGCCGTTTAATCATTTTAAAAAAAATGAATAAAATATAAGACCCACATAAAAAAATTAATTTTTTAATAGTAAACTCTACTTTTTTTCAAAGCGATTACGCGATGATTACATATTTAATAGAATTACTCTTAGTTTATTCAATGTTATTTTCTCGAATCTCTTGCAAGAATGTTGCATTGTATGGACATGAGAGATACAAGGATGAAAATAGCAGTTGCTTTGAGGAGAGAGGGACGAAATTATCTAAGGATGGGTCGAAGATTACTACTAGTTGCATGAGGAAAAGTCGATTTTGCAAACAGAGTTTCTAATCTATAGGCAAAAGGAACAAAGACCACCACAACCAACTATAGAGAACACTCAGAATCGTTGTGAAAAGAGCATAGTTTTTCGGCAATCGGGTAATAAACTACACTCTCCAGTAATAATTAAGGGCACGTTTGCGGTATAGGATGAGACATAAAATTTTAATTTTATCTTATTTTATTTCATTCTACTTTATTTTTAAATATAATTTAAATATAAAATTTTGAAACTAATATTATTACAAATTTTTCAAGATTTTAAATAAAAAATAATTTAAATTTTTTAAAATTTCAAATAAAAATAATATTATAAAATTATATTTTTATAATATTTTAATTTTATAATATTTTTTATTCAATTTTTTTTTTATCTTTCCTAAAATCTAAAAAATATTCAACTTAAATTACCCACTATTATTTATAAATTATTTTATTAATATTCATAAAATTTCACACCTATAACCAGCTTAAATATCATGAGTGGGTCGCACATGCATGAGGTTGTGCATTCCACAGCTGCTGTTTATAATTGAATAAATATAGATAGAAGTCACTATTGGGAGCTTCTATTTTGTACACATGATGTGGTATCATCTAAACTACACATCTCCTCAAGTGAGTGTTAGACACAATCAACTAGAAGCAGCCACACAGTGAGTGCAAAGTGTGCACTGCTATAGTGACTTATCTCTAGCATTACTCTTCTTTAAGAATTGGTATAATATTTTTCACAATACTTTACATAATTATATTTTAAATAAATATAAAATATCTTATAAAAATAATAACATTTTATAAAAATATCTTCATTATATAATATATATATATATATATGTACAATATATTATATGTACATCATCTACGGGCGTATTCATCACGATTCACGATCGATTGAGCGTGGGCGACCGGATGACGTACACGCCAAACCACCTTTGAGAAGAAAATATTTTTTATAATTTGATAACGAAAGTACAGTCCTTCCCGTTGTTTGTAGAGAAAGGACAAAAGAAATATGTTTTTTTTTTCTTTTTTAAATCAAAATGCGATATGAATGAACATGACTTATAGCGTGGGGACCACCATAAATTGTAATCTAAACAAATATTCTTGAAAAAAAAAAAAAAAAAACTCCTAATACTATTTTAATCCAAAGATATGTTCATATCAAAACAAAAATGAAGGAGAATTCTTTAAGGTTTTTTATTCGAATTACAGATAATCTGGAAAGAAAAGTTAAGAGATCCAGAGCTCAAAGCAAGCAAACAAAATCTTGCCTCGTCAACTTCGAGAAGAGAAGCGAGTCTTTAAAAACACACGAACCGGAACAACTTCTCCACTCATCCTTTTCGGTGTGCATTTGTTTTTGTTTATTTTATTTATTTCTTCATTTACTTCGAGACTCCAGTTTTTAAAAACACGCGAACAACTTCTTGACTCCTTCCTTAATCCTTTTCTCGGTGTCTTTTGTATTTACAAGTCTGAAAGAAACAAAGACTTCTCACAATTTTTTATTTTCCTATACATTACATTTTATTTAAAAGTTTAAAAAAATTATAATGATTAGATGAGATGAATTGATAAACTTTTTGTATTCAAACAATACCTTTTTCACAAGAGTTTTGCATAATACTAGATGAATTAAATTTTCTATGTTCAGACCGGAAATAAAAAGATAGTAAAAATAAAAATTTTATGTGCAGTCATTATTTTATAGATTTTATTAATGTGATTGATTGTATCATTTTTTCTTAATATAAAATAACTAATTTGATCAATCAAATGAAACGATATAATAACATTATTCTTATTTAAACTCAAAATACGATATGAATGAACATGACTTACCTGGAATCAGCATCCGATGGACCAGCAACAAAAATTATTTAAAATTAAATTAATCACAGTTGGTGCAAGTGGAAACCAGCTCATTAAAGTCATATGCAAGTTTTTTAAACCTAATTGATGGGGGAGTTTGAACCTATATGCAAGTTTTTTAAACCTAATTGATTTTATTAATTAGTGACAGCAGATCATTTTAGGTGGAGTGATACGACTTTAGGTAGAGTGCTGATAAAATACATGCCGGTTTGGAAGCTGAGATGTTATCTATCTAAATATTTTTTAATTTCAATTTTTTAATTATTATAATCAGGTTAGAGTTGAGTGAAAAAAATAAACAACACAAAAACAAAAAAAAAAAAATCAAATGAATATAGAATATATCTTAACAAATATTTTATAAAGTGCAATAAAACCTACAAGCAACTTGTAATCTAATGCTATTTTAATCCAAACGCATGTTCATCTCAAAACAAAAATGAACAAGAATTCTTTAAGATGTTTTATTCGAATTACAGACAATCTGGACAGAAAAGTTAATCCAGAGCTCAATGCAAGCAAACGGAATCTTGCCTCGTCAACTTTGAGAAGCGAGTCTTTAAAAACACGAACAACTTCTTGACACCTTCCTTAGTCCCGTTCGGTGTCCTTTTGTATCTCTCCTTTGTTTAAACAAAAAAATATTTATTTATTTATTCATTTACTTCGAGAAGCGAGTCTTTAAAAACACGCGAACAATATTTAATCGTTCAATAAATTTTCTCAACTTCTTAACATTTCATATTCTATATTTTTTTTAATTTTTATTATTTTTTTATCAAATATTTATTATATAAATAATGAATAGACAATTTGAAATAATTTAAAAAGGATAAACTAAAAAAAAAAATTTTTAAATATTAAAAAATTTAAAAAATATGAAATATAGAGTATAGTGGAGATTATGATGGGAGATTATATAGCAAAACTCTTAATCCTTTTCGGTGTCCTTTTGTTTTTGCTTCCGGTCTAAAACTAAAAATTATTTTTATCAAAAATTCTACTTACAACCGGCGAAAACCCCACGTAACCGGGCCTACTTTTTATTAAAAAAAAAAAAAAATTATTTTTTATACCTCTCTCTTTCATTTCGCTGACTATTCATCTCTATCTGTGTTACTCAAAAGTCTTTTAAGTTGTTTAAAACTAACGAAAGAGAAAGAGAAAGAGAATAGAGAACTGAAATTTGCATAAGCATGAAAAAGAATAGATCAAAAGAAGGAAACGAGTCAATGTATGTACCCTTTTTCCATAAATCCTCAAACTTTTCTACTTCTTCATAACCCCTCGAAATCTCAGCCGAAGCCTCTTTCTTTTTTCTTTTTTTATCCTTCACAAGCCGAAATTTATTTTTCTTTACATTTCCAATGAATCTGAGAACCCAGGTTGAATTTTATTCTTAAATACCTTACCAACTTATATATAATTTCTTTACTAATTTCTAAGATGGCATGCGCACACTCGGCACCATCATCGCCACTAACTTCGCAGTAGGACAGTAGAAGTCAGTTTGTTTGGTTGCCGAGAAAATAGAGGAAAATCACGCACTAGTCTGCAATAGTTGCCGAGAAAACAAAGGAAAATCACAACAATAGTCCGTAAAAGTCTGTTTGGTTGCCGAGAAAATAAAGGAAAATCACAACAATAGTTCGTAATAGTCTGTTTGGTTGCCGAGAAAACAGGGGAAAATCACAATCGAATATCCTACAAATATGAGATTCGACTTTTTCTTCTCCCTTCATATCCCTCCATTCATCTTCAAGAAGCTTCGTTTTCACTCCAGCCTTCAATACCTATAGCACGACGGCATCTCTCCCCTTCGTCTCTGCAACAAGCTTCTGTTCGTCTTCCACCAGCTTCCGTTCGTCTTCTGTTTCTCAACCTCCAGGTAGTCGCCACATCATTTAGATGAAAGTGGCTACACGCATGCGGGATTTCTCTCGTGACCCAGCCTTCCTCAACAAACTTCTTCATTTGTCAAAACACAGCCACGGAGGGGAGCGAGGAGGTTGCTTGTTTCCTGGGAATTTAATTTCCCTTTGACTAAGTTTCTTTGGATAATGAGAGAATTTATTGGGCACATTTACTGGTAGTCCTTCTTTCTTCCTTCAAGTTTTTCACTCGCCGACTTCATCTGATAATCTTCTCGATTTTATTTTTCTTAAAAAAAAAATTTGTCAGAGCCACTTCATCCAGTTACGCACGGTTCCGCAAAGGCTGTTGTACGCAGCAGAGCTGTTATTTTATTTATTCTTTCATTTACTTTGAGCGGTTGCGATGACAGTATAACATTTGAAAAAAAAGAGACGCTCCCAGCCGGTCGGGTGGCAAACTCCCTTTTACACTCGTGAATAAGACACTGCCATGTATAGATTATATTAAAGTAGACAATAAATCACATGCAAGTGATCATATTATTTTATTGGAGGATGCTACAGCTCGCGCTGGGAGCTCTTGAGCTGTTGCATGGGTTTACGTGTGTTTTTTTAAGTTATTTTTTATATAATTTTTTTAATATTTTTTAATATTTTTAAAAAATAAAATAAATTTAAAACATCATTAAAAATACTTTCTTAATTAAAAAATAATATTTTTTATTTTATTTCATGATTAAGAAAGTATTATTTAATAATATTATAAATTTTTTATTTTTTAAAAATATTTAAAATTATTAAAAAAATCTATATAAAAAAAACTAAAAAATACACTATAGCTTTCGGCGGGAGCTCCAGCAGTTTTCTATTTTATTTTCTCTTTCCCTCTCTCTCTCCTCACCTCGCACCCGTTGCCCTGCTCAGATTTCTACTGAAGAGCTCAAATAAAGAATCATATAATATATTCAAAATAAATTTATAGCATGTGATATTCAAAATAAAACTCCTCCTTTTCATCATATCCAATATGTAATATTAGTTCCTATGAATAACTGTAACAATAAGATTTCATTCAAAAATATATTTTTTGAGTTATTTCATGAATTTTGAAACCATAACAGAGCTATGCACCACGATATTTTAGTCTCCAAAAAAGTATTCGGGATACTTTTTGTGTCCCGAATTCGGGAATTTCTCTTCTTAGTCTCCAAAATCATGAAGAGAGGTATGCACTATGATTTTTGGAGACTAAGAAGAGAGGTATGCACTATGATTTTTGAAACCATAACAGAGCTATGCACCAGATCAACAGTCCTAAATACTTAATATGCAAAATAAACAAAAAAAACTTCAAGTAATGGCTAAAATCCAATGGGTTTGAGATGGGTTTTCAGCAAAACGGAGAGAAAAAAGAGGAGAGGAGAGAGGAGAGAGAAAGAGAAAAGGGGGGGAGAGGAGAAAGAACAAGTACGTTGAAAAAGAAAAAAGAAGAAAAGAGGGGAGAGAGAAAGAAGAGATTAGAGAGGTTATTCAATCAAGTAGAGCACAGACACATAAATCTCAAATATGTTAAAATTCTATTGGCTGGTGTAAATTGGGAAAGGTCATCCGACCGGTCCAGAGCATTTGTAAAAAATTCTGTCTTAGTTATTATTTACTATTACATACTCCATACTTTATAAAAAAACACCCATACATCTTATAAAAACACCTTTGCACCTTATAAAAAAAAAACAAATTTACGTCATGTGTGGGATGTATGATGTGAACAGTTGTTGATTCATAACAAGGAAAATGCTACTCTGCCCACTCACTTTGTCACTCATTTTGACCGCTTGTGTATTTAAATTTTTTTTTTACTTAATGATTAAGGAAATAAATTTTAATGTATTGATGTATTTTTTTATTTTTAAGAAATATTTAAATATGTTAAAATTGACCGCTTGTGTATTTAAATTTTTTTTTTATTTAATGATTAAGGAAATAACTTTTAATGTATTGGCATATTTTTTTATTTTTAAGAAATATTTAAATATGTTAAAATAAATATGAAAATAAATAAAAATAAAAATTTGTGATAACCGGCACGGCACGACAAGCCCAGCAGTCAAAGCTGTGCAGTAGCCTAGCACAACTCTTATAACAAAACTCAACAATATTACAATTTATTTACAATCAAGTATTAAAAAGTTATTTTTTCATTTACTTTGAACTGTTGCTAGGACATTATTTTTTAATTAAAGTAAAAAAATATTTTTTAATATAAAATTATAGATAAATTATAGAGCAGTTGATAGTGTAACATTGTCCATATAAATCCAAAGCTCATTGTGATTTTGTCCACTTTGTGGGCTAACCACCGAACTACAGACGCATTCGCAGAGGAAACTATAGAAAACGAACATGACGATTAAAAAAACAGGAAAATGATAAAATAACTAACCCTTTACAAATTGTCTACAACCTTCTAATAAGATAATATATTTTAAAAAATATTCATTTTAAATTTGATTTTGATTTGATGTGTTTGAAATTAAAAAAATATTCTTTTATGATAAGTTATAAATAAATTGTAATTGGATTGCAAGGCTACCATCTCTCCAAAAAAAAAATGTGAGAGAAATGGGAGAAATAAACAAAGACTTCTCACAATATTTTTTAATTTTTTTTATCTAATTATTATAATATTTTCAATCTTCAAAACAAAAGAAAAAAAAAATAATACAATTTTAACAATAATAAAAAAAATTCTATCTATGATCCTCTACACCACACACCATTTAATTTATCATTTTTACCTTTCTATTTAAATACGTTTCCAAAATTAATATTAAAAAGTTATATTTAAATAATATTTTAAATTTATAATATTCTTATTCAACATTTTAACAATAATATTTATTTATTTATTCATTTACTTCGAGAAGCGAGTCTTTAAAAACACGCGAACAATATTTAATCCTTTTCGGTCTCCTTTTGTTTTTGCTTCTGGTCTGAAACAAAAAATTATTTTATTTAGGGCAGGGTTGGTAACAAAAATAAAATACAAAATTCTCATCTCATCTCATCATTATATATTTTTCAAATCTTCATACAAAATATAATAAACAATTCAACTTTTTCAAATCTCAATACAATAATAATACTAAAACATAATATTTTAATCACTAAAACAAAACACAAAATTCTCATCTCACCCTCCAAACCTACCCTTATTCTTTCATTTACTTTGAGCGGTTGCGACGAGAGTATAAAAAAATATATAACTTTATTAATATTCACTTATTTAATCATAAAATAAAATAAAAAATTAAATAAAAAAAAGTAGTAGATAAATAGTAATAAGATAATAACTTTATCATTATTCGTATAACAATTATAAAAAATTTTCTCTTTAGTTATTATTTACTATTACATACTCCATACTTTATAAAAAATACTCATACATCTTATAAAAACACATTTGCACCTTATATATATAAAAAATTAGGTCATGTGTGGAATGTGTGATGTGAACCGTTGTTAATTTATAACAAGGAAAATACTAGTTTGCCCACTCACTTTGTCTCTCATTTTGACTATTTGTGTATTTAAGTATTTTTATTTAATAATTAAGGAAATGACTTTTAATGTATTATAGTATTTTTAAAAAATATTTAAACATGTTAAAATAAATATAAAAAAATAAAAAGGAAAATTTGTGATGGCCTGCACATCCAACAATCAAAGCTGGGCAGTTGCTTAGATAAAAAATATTGAACTGTTGCTAGGACATTATTTTTTAATTAAAGTAAAAAAATATTTTTTAATGTTAAATTATAGATAAATTATAGAGCAGTTGATAGTAAATATTTTTTAATGTAAAATAATAGATAAATTTTACATTAAAAGATTTTTACTATTAAAAAATATTTACTATCAACTGCTCTATAATTTATCTATAATTTAACATTAAAAAATATTTACTATCAACTGCTCTATAATTCTATAATTCCAAAGCTCATGGTGATTTTGTCCACTATGTGGGCTAACCACCGATGACCGAACTACAGACTCATTCGCAGAGGAAACGATAGAAAGCGAACATGACGATTAAAAAAACAGGAAAATGATAAAATAACTAAACCTTTACAAATTGTATACAACCTTCTAATAAGATAATATATTTTAAAAAATATTCATTTTAATTTTGATTTTGATTTGATGTGTTTGAAATTAAAAAATATTAAAAGAAACAAAGGCTTCTGACAATATTTTTCAATTTTTAATTTTTAATTTTTTTCATCTAATTATTATAACATTTTCAATCTTCAAAATAAAAGATAAAAAATAATACAATTTTAACAATAATAAGAAAAATTATATCTATGATGCTCTACACCACACATCAACATTTAATTAATCATTTTTTAAAATCCAATAAAAATCTTAACTCAAATGATTTCACTATTATTAACAAAATTCTCGTCTCATTTCATTAATTTTTTCACTATCTTTTATTAAATTTATTAAAATTTTGTTAAATTTAATTCATGAAAATTCAAATGGTGTTAAATTTATTCCTGGAGATAAGTGTGAAGTGTGATTTAAAAATTTTGCTATGGTCCCCAATTCCCTATCTAGACTGTAAACAATGAGAATTAAGGTGGCGGGAATCTCATCTCACATGCGGTGTGGCCCGCCCATGCGATCTCGTCTGATTCATTTGGAGTTTCTACGATTCCTTTGATGGTTTGGTCCAACGAACGGAAATGGTGTAAAGCCCATCACCACTTTGGTTTTATAATTATTTTTGACGATTTTATATTAAAACTGATGATACTTTTATAATTTCTAACAATTACTCGATAGTCATTAGTCAATGCTCCCCAAAATAATTTTTTTTTTTTTTGTCTGAAAGAAACAACCGTGGCTTTATTAATACTGAAATCAATCGAGACAAAGTTTGTCATTTTTGTATATCATTAGAGATCGCAGAAAGGACATTCTTCAATCGATACGAAGGGAATCTCATTTTATGGATATTCCAAATTGCTTCTCTTAAATTTATCTTCCCATACCAGACATATAAGATGAATGATTTGTACAAACTCCAAATAAATAAGTCTCATGCAAGTTCTTGTAAAAAAATAGATCCAATCTAAAAGAAATTGTAGAAAAAACTATTCTTTATTAGTGTGAACTACTTTTTTTACAAAAGACTTTTATATGACTTATCTATTTAGGGGTGGGTAGCGGAGCTCCAGCCCCAGCCCCCGCTACCCCACCCTCGTCCCCCCCACCCCTGCATGGGCGGGGGCCAGATTGACCCCATCGGAGCCCCACCCCACCCCCCCACTCCGCACTCCTTCTATTTTTAATATAAAAAATTATAATTTTTAATATTTATATAAATATATTGTATATAGATATATACAATTTGTTAAAAATTTAAATTCAATTTTAAGTTAATGGATTACCTTGGCCTCCTAAACCAATCATTATATAGGAGACCAAAACAATACAATAGTGATAATTAAGCAATGTGAAACTTAACAGTAAGTTCCTTATTGCTTAATTATCATTATTGTATTGTATTGACCTTATATATAATGGTTGATCTAGGAGGCTAAGACAATCTAAAATATAATTTTAATGAGTTTATATTTTTTTAATTTATACTTTGAATTATATTATAATTTAGGTCTAAAAAATATTTTTTAGACTAAATTTTTTTTTAAACAATGGGCTGAGCGGAGGGCGGGGTGGGGTGCGGTTTCAACCCCCCTCCCGGCACCATGTGGATAGCACCCCTAAGTCCAATGGTCACGGTTACGCTGCTTCTCTTTTGTCTTACACGGGTTCGATTCTCAAGTGGTGTATTTTTGCCATTTATTTTTCAAGAGTTGTGCCTTTGTGTGCCAATGCCCTTTCATGCGTTGCAGCACTTTGGTGCTACGCCGCACGCTGTGGTCTACGTGTAGCATGCTCTCCATAAATTAATAAAAGCCACTTCTGTCATGGGGTGATTCGAACTCTAGCCCTCTGGATAAACCAAGGACATCAATGCCGCTAGTGAATGATATATGGATCCAAAATCATATAAGGCTTATAAACTTTCTATAACTCTCTCTTCCCAAAATAATTCATAACTTTTAAAATAAATCCCAACATATTATTAATAATAAATATGATATATATTATTTTAAAATTATTTACAACAATTAATTATCCTAGCTAGCAGGATTCAATACTTGTTCATGAATGTATAAATGCTATTAAGTACCTCATGATTATAAACTGAGACTCTGAGACAGAGAGTAATGTCCGGTGCGCATAGGACAAGCAGGGCATCATAAGGCAAGCATATTATATGTAGAATAATGCTACGTACAATCGAAACTGTGTAAGCACCGCATAGTCGTTTTGAAAAAAAGTGAAGTTTACTATTAAAAAATTAATTTTTTTTATGTAGATCTCGTATTGACCTATTTTTCTAAAAAATTACGTAATGTTTACGCACTACACGACTCAAATATGATTTCTCCTTACTTAATTAAATTTTAATTGAAAAAATTAATTTTTTTCATGTGAGTCTCATATTGACCTATTTTTCTAAAAAATTGCATAATATTTACTCACTCCACGACTCAAATATGATTTCTCCTTAATTAATTAAATGTTAGTCGGAACGGGTTTATTTTCATAAAAAGTAAAAAAATTTCACTATCAAATATGAGTTTTGCTACGTATAAGCAATTTTGCGTACCAATCTGCGTACTAATGTTGTTGCCTTCGTATTCTAAATTCAAATTAGCACTGTTTTCAATAAAATCTACTTTTTGACCAATCATATTGAATGCGTGCGTGTATTAGTGCACGATGTCTCTGTCGATAATCCAACCGATAAGTGTATTTTAGATTTTTTTTTTTTTTTTTTGCTTTTTTTTAACATTTTTAAATTTTTATTTTTACAAAAAATACATAAACTCAATAATATTTACTTACTTAATCACTAAAAAAAATAAAAACAAAAATACAAAAATGGTTCAACTATCGGTTCAAACAGCGTTATCCTACAATTTGCAAGGACGCCGGCTCAAGTCAGCCTTACCACGAGGGAAAATGATAAGTGCGCGGGCAGTTCCACGGGAAAAATAACGGACCGCTAACAATGCTACCTCTGAAATACAAAGGCCCCTTTTTACACAACCTTTTAGTACCATGCTTCGTGTATGATCAACGTATTAGTGCTTTGGTTCGGTGCAAGAGAAAGACATTAGCTTGCAAGGCCATTCTGCTCTTCCCTTTTGCAATAACGTCCTTTCATTTCCTTCTGGTTAGTTTCTTTCATTACAAAGAAGAAACATGGGTACAGGAGCTGCATTTCTCTCTGCCAGCCTTCAAGTGTTATTTGATAGAATGGCATCTCACTCGGTCATTAACTTACTTTCGGGAATAAGCCCCACCAACGAAGCCTTGAGGAAGCTGAGGATAGCGTTACAGTCCGTTGCTGCAGTGCTCGAAGACGCGGAGGAAAAGGAAGTCACAAATCCAGCTGTTAAAGAGTGGCTCGACGAGTTGAAAGATGCTGTCTATGATGCAGAGGACATCTTAGATGAGATTGCTACTCAATCCTTGGAAAGTACTGCAACTAAGGTACGAAGAATCATGTCTGATGCTCTAAATACTTTGGTCAAACGGATAGACCCAGAGATAGTAGAGCTACTCGAGAGACTAGAAGCGCTAGCAAAACGAAAGGATGACATAGGTCTAAGAGAAAGTACTGGTGGAGGGAAATCTTTAGAAAGGTTTACCACCACTTCTTTGGTCAAAGAATCTGACATTTTTGGCAGGGATGCTGATAAGGAGGCAATAATTAAGTTATTGCTCTCGGATGATGCATCACCCAATCATATGGGTGTCATTGCTATAACTGGCATGGGGGGCGTTGGCAAGACCACCCTCGCTCAAATTGTATACAATGACATAAGGGTGAAACAACACTTCGAATTTGATGCATGGATCTGTGTTTCTTACGAGTTTGATGTATTCAAGGTAACGAAAATAATCTTAGAGGCAGTAACGTCACGAGCTTGTGAAATTGAGGATAAAAATCTTCTCCAAAGCCCACTAAAGTCTTCTCTGCTCCAAAGTCCCCTGAAATCTTCACATAATTGTGAAATCAATGATCTAAATCTGCTCCAAAATAAGCTGAAGGAAACGTTAATGGGGAAGAGATTTTTGCTTGTTATAGATGATGTTTGGAATGAGATTTATGCTTACTGGGAGCTCTTAAGTTGTCCCTTTAGACTTGGGGCACTAGCAAGCAGGGTCATCGTAACAACACGCAACGGAAGTGTAGCATCAACCATGCGCACGATTGCAATTCATCATCTAAAGGAGTTGTCAGATGGAGATTGTTGGTCAATCTTTGCAAAGCATGCATTTCACAGTTCTAACTCTGATGCAGAGGCACATTTAGAGCAAGAAGCAATAGGCAGACAAATTGTAGAAAAGTGCAAAGGCTTACCTTTAGCAGCCAAGGCAATCGGGTCTCTGTTGTGGTCTAAACAAGATGTAGATGAATGGCATAAAATATTGAAGAGCAAATTGTGGGATTTGCCAAATGACGGGAGAAATATACTTCCTGCTCTAAGATTAAGCTACCAATATCTTCCCTCGTGTCTAAAACGGTGTTTTGCTTATTGTTCAATATTTCCAAAAGATCATAGTTTCGATAAAGATGAGTTGGTCTTACAATGGATGGGAGAAGGTTTCTTGCAAGAATCTGAAAACAAAACAGTGGAAGAAGTTGGTGATGAGTACTTTCACGATCTTGTATCGAGATCATTATTCAAACAATCAAGTGAGAAGGACTCACGTTTTGTAATGCATGATCTTGTCCACGACTTGGCAATATTTGTGTCTGGGCAACTTAGCACTAGGCTGGAGGGTGAATATTCTCACAAGATTTTGAACAAGGCACGCCATTTGTCCTATTGTCTACAAATACCTGATCGCCACTATGAGTCCGAGGCTCTTTACCAAGCTAAACGACTACGCACTTTCCTCTTACCGAGTACGGCCTACTTATCTGAAAATGCCTCGCTCGAGTTATTCTCAACCCTAACACGCTTGAGGGTGGTCTCCCTATCTGGTTATAGGAATATGACTAAGTTGCTTGATTCGATCTTCAAGATTAAACATCTACGCTATCTGGACATTTCTCGCACTGCAGTTAAAGTGCTGCCTGATTCCATGTGCCAGTTATACAATTTGCAAACACTGAATTTATCACATTGTGGAGATCTAGCTGAATTGCCAAAAGATATGGGGAAACTCATAAATTTACGCCATTTGGATCTTTCGTTCACTTTATTCAAAAGTCTATCTGGGTCCATGTATGAGTTGTGCAATTTGCAAAGCTTGAATCTATCAGGTTGTATGAGACTTGCTAAATTGCCAACAGACATGCATAAGCTCACTAATTTACGTCATTTAGACCTTTCTCTCACTAACTTTAGAGGGTTACCGGATTCTCTATGTCAGCTGTGCAATTTGCAAACGCTGAAATTATCAAGCTGTCCAAGTCTTGAGGAGTTGCCAAAAGAGATGAAGAAGCTTAGTCATCTACGTCATCTCGATATTACCGATACTAAAAAGATAAAGGAGATGCCGAGTCAACTGGGTAGACTAAAATATCTACGTACATTGACGACATTTATTGTCAGCAGCACTAGTACTCAGACTGGGTCTTGCATTATAGAGTTGGGAAGACTTGCATATCTTCGGGGAAAGCTGTCTATCTTGGAGCTCCAAAATGTTCAATCTCCCGCGGATGCTCGGGAAGCAAGCTTGAAGAATATGAAGCACCTTGAGGAGTTGGTGTTGAAATGGGATATTGAGCCTAACATTTCAGGAAGTCAAAGAAGTGTACTAGATGGCCTCGAGCCCCACACAAATTTGAAATGTCTCACCATAGAATGCTATAGTGGGGAGAGTTTTCCAGATTGGGTAGGACGTCGTTCATTCTCCAATATTGCAACTCTTCATTTAACCGACTGTAAACATTGTCGTAGCTTGCCGCCACTTTGGCAGCTGCCCTGTCTGATCAATCTCTCAATTGTCGGATTTGATGGAGTCGTTGAAATGGGTCCCGAGTTTTATGGCAACGGATCTACTCCAATTGATCGGTTTCAAGTCCTGAAGGTTTTGAAGTTGGAGAACATGTCGAAATGGGCGAAATGGCTTCTTTCTGGAGCTCGAAATGAAGATTGTACTTTTCCTCATCTTAGAGAGCTTTGTATTAAGGGGTGCCCCTTGCTGACAGGAGAGCTACCGATCAATCTTCCTTCTTTAGCCAAACTTGAGATTAACAAGTGCCCACTACTGGTGGTGGCTCCATTCCCGATTATTCCCGCTGAATGTGAGTTACAACTGATAAGTTGTAACGTGGATCTACTGAATGCATTGCCAACCTGTATGCAGAAGCTCGTGGTTAAAAGATTTGAGTCACTAGAGTCCTTTGGCGACGAAATGGATTTCGCCAACAGTAGTCTTCAGTACTTGGGAATCCATCTTTGTTCCATGCTTAAGAATCTCCCCGGGGTTGGTCTGCCCTCTATATTAAAAACGCTTGAAATCGATTACTGCCATAAGCTGGAGCTCCCCATGGGCCTGATTTATCCATCTCTGGAAAAATTGGTCTTGACGTATAGCTGCGATTCTCTCACGGACTTAAAATTGGAATTATTCCCAAAACTCTCTGATATCAGGATCGACAGGTGCAAGAATCTAAAAGCTCTGACAACTTCGGCACCACATGAACTTGATTTAGTGCTCATGGAGATAACAATCGGAAACTGTGATCAATTTGAATATTTTCCAAGAGGAGGATTGCGTGCCCAATTACTCAGACGGTTTTCGGTCCGGAAATGTGCGAGTCTGAGATCACTGCCTGACAACATGTACCTGCTTCTCCCCTCTCTCGAGAAATTGCATATAGTTGATTGCCCAGTGGTTGATTCAGTTCCTGAAGGGGGCTGGCCTTGCAATCTGAATTCAATTGAGATCAAAGGTTGTGGTATACCCGATGAGAGTTGGCCGAGTTCTTTCTAGTAAGCTTGAAAAGGCTTCGACACCGAATCTTTCTTGATCAGACGTCCGCTGCAAATTGATTGATGACAGATTTGTTAAGGGAGCTGAAGAAAAGACAGCAACTGAATGGCAAAGGATTGCGCATCGTAGACTGCAAATTGACTGTGTGAGCTTAAAACTAGAAGTCCAGCAAGAGTCCGCCTTCTATCTGCCTTTTGACGGTCAGGTACTCACTCTTCTCTATCGGTTGCTTTTTAACTCCATAATTTGCCATTTCTGTTTTAAGGCTCATCGAATATTTTTGTCTTTGTTGAAGAAACAGTGGCAATGGACAAAAATAGGAAAAAAGAGTGGCTGCAAGATTGCTTACAGTCGAGTACAAATTGATTGAATGAGCTAAAAGGCCAGCCAGAGTCCCAACTTCCTTTGTATATCAAGTTTTACAGTTAGGTATTTGCTCTTTTCAACAAGCTATTTTTTCATAATTATTTACCTTTTTTATGTTTTGGGTTTTGGTAAACTAAAATGGCTATCTTTGATTAAATAGAATACCTCCATTTCATTGTCTATCGTCAAATTCCTACTGCTTTCTTTTACGTGGTCAATGTCCTCTGTCAATCAAATATGCTCTGCAAATCCAACAACTTATTTCAGGTTATCTGAATTTAAAAATAATAATAATAATAAATTTACAGTGTCCTATTTTATATTTTATATTTCTTTTTTCTTTTCTTGATTTGTTTTACCAACAGATTTGCATAAGAATAGTCTTGAGTTTATTTGGGTGCAACAGAAATAAATCACCGATTGATTATATTGATACCTATCCCGAGCCAACCAACAAATCTGTTTTGGTGTGGATTTATGTAGGGGAAGAGAAGTAGTTCCTACATCTTTTGAATTGATGCATGCAATAAACACTATTAACTATCCCCTCCAACTCTTCTATGTGGCTTTGAAATTCGGTATACTAATAGCTCTTTTTATAACCAGCTCTTCTATGTGGCTGCTCTTAGAGCTGTGAAATCGTATGCACTTCCTGTTGGGGTGTCTTTGTGCTTTGGTAGCAAGCTCCTCTGCCGCAAGTATTCCAGCTGGTGGTTCAGAGGTATATTCATTGGCCAATGTCTCTTTTTGCTCTTATGATCAATTTGTTTGTTCATTTTTCCCTCCTTGTCCAGGTTTATGTTGAAAACTCGGCGAAGGCATTTTGGTCAGTCCATCATTTGAATTTGACACTGCAGACAAAGTGGGAAAAGGGTGTTCATTCAGGGTGCTATTTGATAGAAAAGCAAAAGAGCCTGGGTATGCTATCTTTATTGCCAAATACATTATTTTCCTCATTTTCTCCTTTTGTGAGAGAATCCTGTGACTTTGGTTTTCTAATTTTTTTTTTCCTTTTTTTGAACAATTGAGGATGACAGAGAAACCTGGAGCTTCTTGAAGGTCATGTTTAAAGATAATGACTGCAGTATAAAGCTACCTAGGTTTCAGTATACCTTCTCAATAGAAAGAAAGTGTTAAAGATGATCTCGACCAGGAAGTAAATGCACATGGGCATGAGAATAGAGAAGCTGGAAAGGTTGGATATGGGATGATAAGAGAAGCCAAAATCTTTCCCACTCAAAAGGACTAATATTTATTTAACCATCTTCCTCGCCCCAAGCTGATGCACCTATTCCGAATACTGCCCATTTTTCAGAACAATTGCAACAAGAACCAAAATGGACTTGAAGAGAGTGTTGACTCATCGTTGGATAAAGGTGTAGAGCATGCTTTTTTAACTGGTGTATGTAATAAAGGGGCTCCAAGATATTTTTGACGAGGTAATATCGCTTTTATTATGTATTCTGATCTAATATTTTTAGTAGTGTAGATCACAAGAGAACAGTTGCACGCTGTGAAATTCCTTTGTGCATGAAACATTTCTGGTTCTTAAGTTCAAATCAGTTGTGCATCATCGTCTATAAATTAGAGAGAAATATCTTGTATATTCCACTTTAGAACAGTTGCAGTGATATCGTGGAAATGCATCACAAAATGTACAAGCAGTTGACTCAATATGTGACGCAAAGTCAATCAAAACTCTCTCTCTCTCTCTCTCTCTCATTGTTGTCTGCAGAACCAAACAAAATTATGATGCCTTTAGGATGAATAGTTCAATATTACCTCGGGTAGATGGGAAAAAAATAAAAAACGAGTGATGAGTGATGTCAGTTTAGAAGTTCACAACCCCAACTTTTACCATCATTTCCTGTGTCAATGTTTTGAGCAAGATAAATACTGAAGTTATCCAAATATCTCAGTATTTTAAACACAGGTCATGGCTCACTATTATGGTCTCGTTTATTTTCATAATTTTTTTTAACTTATTTCATTTCATATTATTTAATTATTATAATTTTTCTAAATTCTCACACAAAATAAAATAAACAATTCAACTTTTTCAAATCTAAAAAATATATATATTATAATAATATTTTATTCAACTTTTAATTTTAATTTTAGTTTCAACTCATCTCATTTGTGAGAACAGACGAGAGTTAGTTGATATTCATGCAATTATATAATAAGAAAGCATTAACATAAAATAAATTAATTACGTAACACCAATCTTGGTAACGACAGCCAAACCTTATGGGACAGCCAAATCCAGAAAAATCAATTTTATTATTTTAAAATAAAATATAAGTCTCAATTACAAAACCTTTGTTAATTGACTCTTTTACTTGACACGACAAATGACCCGTTTGTCTTTACCGCAGTAGCAGCCAGAACCTCTGAAGAGTTTCAAACATTGACTTTTTTTCGGAACTCCAATGGCTGAATCACGATCACTCTATCTCCAACATGGAGCACGATCACACTTGATGAGAGAAACAACTAGAGAGAATTTTCTCACACTAAGCACTCAAAAAGACTCTCCAAAATCTCCAAGGCCGAAATCTCTCAACTGCCTAATCAGTAGGACAATTTAAATATATCTCTGGAAGCAGTTTCTAAGTCACAGTGAAACTTTACTGATGGTTTGCTGACACCTAGCACTTATCTCCTCAATAGTAACAATTTTTCATTCAAACCCTTCTCTGGACAATATCAAAATTCTTTGAAACTCGACTTCTATACTTTTGACTTATCTAAAATACTTCCTAACTGACTTATCTAAAATACTTCCTAACAACCTCTAGATAAAATCAAAATAACTTTAGATAAACTTAAGTATTTTGCAATGATCCAAATAGTCCTAATCAAACTCTTGCACCTTCATATACGTTGATTGATTATTGATATGTTGTTACGGGCCCGGCTTCATGATACTTCAATATCACCTCGGGAAAACATTAATAATATATTGTCGTACTGATTAAACATAGTATGTAGTCACGGCTTCACGATTTTTTGCAATAAATTTCTGTCAAAATACGCTGTTTGGATTCATAGTGTGAACAGTGAAATTAAATTTTAAAAACGCAAAGATGAAAATAAACCCACTCTATTGCAAACAAAATAAACATAACCTGATTCCAAATAACATTATCATATTGCTCCAAACAAAGAGGAAAGGAACATGGGTAATGAGTGAGATTATGCACCACGCCCAATGAATTAATGAAGGCCATGGGTCTAGATAGATGATTAAATCAATTTGAGTTGGAGGTTCTTTGCCCTGATTCTATGAAACAAAGACATGCATTTTGAGGAGAGTTTAATACACAGCAAGAAGAAGCAGAGTGATATTTAGGGGGAAAAAGTTGGTGCAAAGATGAAGGAACAAGAAGAACAATAGTACGCAGACAAAAGTGCCAAGGAACAAGAGTAGAAGTTGATGCCACCTCACTTGTTTCCCACTTAAGTCATCTGAACATAAAGCATGTAACAAAAGCCTCCACTAAATTTTATTGGAAAACTTGATCGGTACAACTGTACAATGACAATTTTCCCTCAGGTTGATTACTACCCTCCACTTATGTGTATATGAAAATCAAAACTTCTTTTTAGTTGCACTAAATTTATTCTATGAAATTATTTTACACCTAATTGAAATTATAACAATTACTGCAGGACTGAATTCTCATTCTGTATCATACAAGACTGAGTAACATTCTAATTGCTTCTATTCAAATTACACCCACATCCAATACTAGTAAGTATTGCTTCAACCCTAGATTTATGAAGTTGAAGATTTACAAGCATAAACTACTCAAATACACTAAAAAAGCCATGCCCATAACACATTGTCCTCCCTTGGGATTTTTCATGTCAAGCCATTAATGTCCGATTATATCCAATGAAATAATCTGTAAATCAAGGTTGGCCTCAATGTCCTAAGATATTAAGGCCTCATTACCTTCAACCTGTATTGAGATAAACCATTCACCATAAGCTAACATAGAAAGGACCCATTTTGAATCCATTATCCATTGTACAACCAACTCAATCTATTACAGATTGCTCACTAACGACCTAAACCAAACATACTAAAAACAAATAAGCAGCTGACTATTAATACCGTATGACGTCTACGAAAATTACTTTATCTATTCGCTTCAAAATACACCAAAAAATGGCCCAAGGATCCCAATCATGTCATACATGTTTCTTAGAAACTACAACCAACCATCTTGATGAAGAAATAGTTGGGTTCAAGATACAAAAATCAAACTGACTATTTCATAATCAACTGATCTAACATATCTAGGAAAAAGTTCCAATGCTAGTTGTCCATTTTCTTTTTGAAGAGCTGACATGGCAAAGACAATTACTGCATATGAGAAATAGATACCGGTACACTTATCAACCATTTTGGGCAATTTGATGACATAATTCATGACAACTAATAGGTAAGAAGTACAATGCCTGCAACAAAGTTACTCTCTCCACTATCATATCGACTGCAACCGTGTAAAAGGATGTCTAAAAACCATTAAGAAAACAGGCCAACAAAAAACTAATTCCAAGATAGGAAATTTTAGAAGCGAGTAGAAACCGACATAAGAACATACATGAAAATAATGAAAAAAGAAAAAGTAAAAACAGAGAACCATCATGGTTACCTTTTAGTAATGCCAAGATCAGGGTTTCAGAGGGACTTTTCCTCGTGCCCAGGCCAGCTTAGGAAAAAAGGGCATATTACACATGCAAAACATAATCATTACTTTATTCACTCAATCGTTTCCATTTTATTGTTGCCAATTTACCAACAACTGTCATGATATTCTATGGGAATGTATCTCTGCAAATGATATCCTGGGACAATGTTCAATGAAGATCCAAAAAAGCAAGGCATCATGCAAGAGTCTAAAGGTACTAGTTGAAGATATGCTCAGTAACCTGCAAAAGAAAGAAATGGAAGAACTGTCCCTAACCTTTTGGAATTTATGGTGGAGGAGAAATGAATTTATTTTCAAAAACATTTTGATTGATCCTAAATCAGTACTGAACAGGGTGCATCAAATGTTACAAGACATTGAAACAATGGAAACAAGGGTATCCAACAGAGAAAATAGCAACACAGCAAGAAGTGGTACATGGCAGAACCCACCACCAGGTTTTAGCAAGATCAATTGGAACGTGGCAGTCAATAAAAATTAGTGTATGATTGGAATTGGCATTGCTGTCAGGGATGAGGAAGGCAACATATTGGCCACCATGAGAAAGAAACATACTCTACTTCATGATCCACTATTAGCAGAGGCAAAAGGAGCTGTCACAGCAGTAAACTTTGGAGTTCATCTGGGAATGAGGAAGATAATTTTAGAAGGTGATTCCAAAAAAGTAGTAATGGATATTCAGAAACAACCAGCAGATGAGAGTTATTTTGGTATGATCGTATCAGAAATCAGATCTAGTGTCTTATGTTTTGATGTTTGTACTGTTAAACATATCCATAGAGAAGGCAGTGTAATAGCACATACACTAGGTAAAGATGCTTTGTCTACTCTGATGGAATGACAATGTATAGTGGATATGGAGGAAACTCCCCACTGTATTCAGCACTTGTTATGATCCAGTTTAATCAATGAAATGAGGTTTATCAAAACAAAAAAAAAAAAAAAAAAACAACTGTCATGAGACTCGAATAAAGCAAAACCTTTTAGACCGATCCGTGTAAATTAAATAGGGACATATCTCGATGTTACAAAAGCCAACTATTGCATCAAATTAAGACGCCGATACGACCCCAGGTACATTTGGATACCAGTGTACATAACAAAGGAAAGGGAAAATAAAAAGCCTCCCTAGCACAAATAATTACACAGCGAAACCACAATCCAGGAGAAAAATCATAACAAAACAAGGCTCAGCAAAACAAAAATGTATAAATATATAAATAAATAAAGGACCGTGGAAAGGAAGGCCAGAATTCATACCTCTCCATAAACGGTGTCACAGCAAATAATTAAAAATCTTTGCTTGGACACCTGCCATCGCAATTACACCTGCTGTAATACAAGCAAGCAAACAGGTACGAAAAGAATAGACAGCAAGGACAACAAAACCAAAATGATGATGATAAATCTGGGGTGGGAACCGAATAGCCAGAACAGTTATCATGGCATTGAAAGTAAAATAATTGATCTAGTGAGTGGTAAAGAGAGAGAAAATGTCGGAGTCGAAAATCATTACTTAAATTGGCCTATCCGAAAAAAGAAAGAAATTACAACACAGATAAGCCTATCACTTAATCCATTCTCCATCTAAACTCATGTGAGAAATCTTATTAATCCGATCCTAAAAAGGAGAAAGGAATTACAACACAGATAAGCCTATCACTTTATGCATTCTCCGTCAATCTTTATGAAATTTATGCGACTAATCTTATTCCATTCATTTCCTTTTCTCCTTTCGAGCTGTTTCTTCAACAAAGGACAATCCTCGATCTCTAAAAGAAGAAGAGAGTTGGGCAGACCTTCTGGCATGTACTTGAGTTCAGGGCAGGCAGAGATTCTCAATTCCTCGAGAGACGTGAGGTGTCGAATATAATCCCCGTCCAAAGACTCCAAATTTGGAAATTCATAGACGTGGAGTTTCAGCAGACCTGAGGGCAGCTGCAGCCCCGGCGGTGGGAAGGACCTGAAAGGTTCGCATTTGCCTCCGATCGACACTTTTGTAAGAGAGTGATTGGCTTCCAAACCCCATCCCGTGGTTTCTTTTTGAGTTTCTCTGAGCTCTGCCATGAGAAGTGTCAAGAAGTTTTGAGTCCCGGCGCCCAATAGCCTTTGTTCTGTTTTAGTTTTTTTGTAAAGAAAATAGCTATCAACGTACTTTAACTATTAGAGAAAATTAGGGGTGCTACCCGCCCCCTACGGGGCGGGGGCACCCCTTCCCCGCACCCCGCCCCGCATGGGGCGGGGGGTGGGGTTTTCACCCCCGTCCCCCGCCCCCGGGATGCGGGGGCGGGGTGCGGGGCGGATTGGAATCCGCCCCGCCTATTTTCACTTAAAAAAAAAAATTATTTTTATTTAATTTAAAAATTATTTATAAGTGTAAAAGTAATTAAAAATACATTTTTAGATCCAAATTATAAATTTAAATTTTGTAAATATGGCTATAATTTAAAAACTATGTAATTTTTAAATTTGTTAGTGCATATTTTGTGTAAATTGTAGTGTATTAGTTTTTAAATTATGTAGTTTTTAAATTTGTCAATGCATATTTTATGTAAATTGTAGTGTATTAATGTTTAAACTATGTAGTTTTTAAATTTGTCAATGCATATTTTATGAACAAGTCTAATAAATTGTAATATATATTTATATATACACAATTTTTAAAATATAAATATATATTTAATAATATATATATATATATAAATGAGGGCGGGGCGGGGCGGGGGAAATGCGGGGCGGGGTTGGGCCCTCCCCGCCACCCGCCCCCGCTAGGTGCCCTAGATGCGGGGCGGGGGGCCCCGCCCCCGCATGGGCGGAGCGGGGTTGCCCGCCCCGCCATGCGGGGGCGGGGCGGAAGCGGAGCGGGGCAGCGGGGGCGGGGCCCCGCTGCCCACCCCTAGAGAAAATCTCTTATAAAAAAAAAAATATATATATATATATATATATATATTTCCATTTCCCACCGGTCGCTATCCCTCTATTTGTAATGGTGTTCACTACCTCGCGTAGCTTTCCATTTCACATACCGTATGACTCCAATGGTTGTTTACCACGTAGCTTTTCGAACTCACACTTCCGTTGATTTTATCATGAGTTTTGCTAGATACAAGTGAGTTCGTGCATCATATCGCGTACCGATGATTTTTTTTATTTAAAAAAAAATAAGAAAATAAGAAAATCTCATTTATCATAAAAATTATTTTACCAATTGCAAACAAGTTTGTATATCAATTTGTGCACCAATATTAATATATAATATATATGTTTAACGAAATAATATGAATTAAAGATGAAAATAATTTTTATGATATATAAGATTTTCTTCTTCTCTTAAAATTTTTTTTTTTTTTTAAATAAAAAAAATCATCGGTACGCGATATGGTACACGAACTCACTTGTATCTAACAAAACTCACTATTCATATGAGATAGATTCACTATGTCTAGTATGCCTCCAATTTCATACGTGGCATGTTATGATTGGAGGCGGTTAAACGCCCGGTGACAGCCCGACCGTTCCAAGGAACTATTATCATTTGAGTAATGGTAGATACAAGTTTCAAATAGTCAAGTCTCAGCCTTTATAAAATAATGGGCCCTACTAATAAATAATAGGTTTTTTTTTTTCACTTTTTAAGGTGGAGTCTACTTTTTTACAAAGGCTTGTATGAGCTTATCTATTTAGAGCTCGTACAAATCATTTCTCTTTATCATTTGATATTTATAACACGATATTAAATATTTGAGAATTAATTAAAATTAAAAACGAATTTTTTAAATATTGGTTACGAAAACGATATTAAAAAAAAAAAAAAGTAATAATAAATACCACTCTTTTTACTAATGCCTCCTGTATAATGTATATTATCAATTTTTCTAATGAAAATGATGAATTGAATTTTGAAAATTTTTTCTCATCAATTACTATTCATTCATCATGCTATTCTTTAAATCCCCGCCCTTTTTTTAACAATTAAATATTATGATCGGAAGAATTTTGGGGTTAGATTAGCTTCAAAGTTTTAAGTTTTGGATGCATATTGATGTGTTGCTTCACATTATCAATATATGTATATATAAAAGTTAATAAAGAACTTCCTAAAATCAAAAAATAATTATTCATTATCCATCAAATTAAAAAAAAAATAGTTGAATAAATAGAAGAAATTCTTACTTCATATATAATCTTATTTTCCGATAAAATAAAATACAAACAAATGCAAGTCTTTGATGATACTTAAAATTACACAAATGTGATAATTTCTTATACTAAATAATCTATCCATCCTTAGAATTTGTGAGAATTTTAAAGGTACTGAAGATTCTAAGCCAAGCTGTTTTCATTCTTCCAAAAAAAAAAAAAAAGTATTTTAGGATCCGAGAGGAAGAAGCTGCCATTTTAATTGAGATTATCGAATTACAATCCAAACAAAAAAGTCAACTAAAATTCCATTCAACACATTTTAGGTCGGAACACGAATTTTGTCCAGAATGATCAAAACAACTCTGAACGGCTGAACAATCCAAAATTTGGAGTCAAATGGGACGTAGGAGTAGAGTGGGTTGGATACTATATCAATATGACAAGTTAGGGTCATTATGGTCAGAACAAAATAAAATCCACCACATTGTTTTCTTTTAAACAAATTCTTTTTTTAATGAACTACTTCTAGCTCTGGAGATGTTGCCAATGTCCACCATATAGCAACACTCGGTTTGCATATATAATATGATGGAGCTCTTTCGTTCGTTTAAAAACGCGCGCGCGCGCGCGAACCCCACTCAGAGAAATGGCACCAAAGCTGGAATTAAATGGGCAGCAGCTGAGAAATCACCATGTCCTATAGAAACGAGATGCAAGAATACTAGAATACCTGATTACAAACAAGCCGAAAATGGATTTTGATCAGCACCATCATGTATATACCGCTCCAACTCTCCTATGTTTCTTTCTCTGCAGCAACATGAAGCAAATCCAATGACTAAAGCCAAATGGTTTCGTTATGTGTAACAGAAAAACATAAACATGGAGTACTGAATCAACCTGAAGAAGATGGACATAAATTCCCCTTCGAAGCTCGAGCTCCGTTCAAAAGATCTTGGACAGGAGCAGAGCCGCTCTTTACTCATTCACTCAACTTTATTCCTCCACAATCAATGCATTGTAGCCTTGTAGGTGTCGGTGACGCGAACCATCTTTTTTCTTTTCTTTTTTTCTATTTTTTAATTCTCTTTACCCTTTATCCAGTACACGTGGGCCCAACCAACATGGCACTGAATTAGACCTGCTTGCCGTTCCTATCTTTAACGTTGAATTCGGTCATTGAGTTTGCGGGCCACCCCACGCCCACCTCACCTTCCTTCTTAAAAATTTAGAAGCGTCTTCCTATGATATTATATTTTATAATTAGTATTAGTAATCGTAAGATAGTTTTAAGTTAAGAATTTATTGAGTTTTGAGAAATGATAAAAAAAAAATTAAATAAAAAAATTATAAAATTAAAATATTGTTGAATATATTTTTTAATATTTTTCTTTTAAGATTTGAGAAAATTGAATTGGTTTTTATTTTTTGTTTGAAAATTTGGAACAATTGTAATGATTAATTTGAAATTATTTATGTTTAAATAGTTTTTGGTAAGGGAGTAATGTTATATGAGAAATTCTATTTGTAATCCTCAAGTGGGAACTACATGTGCAGACACATTATTAAATGGGAGAAAACATAATTTTAGGAGGGATAATTTTGTAATTTTAAAAAATTTTAAAGTTAAAATAGCCTAAACTTGTATTGCAGTCTCTAAATGGGGACTGTACCTAGCATTGCTCATGTTATATATAGTTTTGGAGTGCGTGAGCGACATGTAGTCATTTTGAAAAATAGTATGATCTACTATTAAAAAACTAATTTTTTTTTTTCGTGTGAGTCATATATTTATTCATTTTCTTCTAAGTTATTTCACGACGCTTGTACTCTCAGAACTGCAACTATCATTTATCTTTTGATAAATTGCTTAACTTAACTTAATTAAAGTAAGTTATTATTATTTTTTTCAAATGGAGGAGTAATGCTTGAAACAAAATGTCATATCATGCTCGAAATTATTTCTATATCTAAACGGGAGCTAGAATTTTATCAAATATTCATCGATTCTTTTATCTCGAAGTTTTAATTATGACTATTTTTTTAACTCTTCATACCCATTCTTTTCATTTTTAAAGTAATCTCAATTTTGTATTTCCTTCAAAATTTAGAGAAATAGGAGAAAATGAAAGAAAGATAAATAAAATTTTGATATCCATAATACCCATATTTAAAATTAAAAAAAAAAAAAGCCCTGCAAGTTTATAATGGACTCTTTACCAGACATTTTGACCAAATACTCTCTCTCTCGTCAAGTTCATCGCACTCACGGCTCACCCAGAATAGGGTTGGAGAAAATAGTGGTGAAAAATTCGCACCAAAAAAAAAAAATTAAAAAAAATCGCTTATGTCTTCATCTCTTACAATTCTCCAAAAACTTTTTTTTTGGTCCGCTGTGCTTATTCCGGAAATAATTTTTATTTCATGTTATCTCATTTTATCTTATTTTTAAATATCATTTAAATATAAATATTTTTAAATTAATCATTAAATATTTTTAAATTAATCATTACAAATTTTTTAAACTTTCAAATAATAAACAATTCAATTTTTTCAAATTTTAAAATAAAAAATCATATTAAAAAATTATATTCTAATAATATTTTAATTTTATAATATTTTATATTTAACTTTTTGGCTCTCATTCTTAAAAATTTAATAAATACTTAACTTAAACTATTTTACCTATCTCACTATTATTTACGGATCGAAACACAACTAGCGCTAGTCTATCTTTTCACAACGAGTTCTGCTATGGACAACCGACATGCATAGACAGGGTGCAACCGACTATACGTTGCAAAGCTTACGTGAAAGAAAAAAAGAAACAAAACAAAAAGGAAAAAGACAAAAGCAAAGAAAAGAAAAGGCCAAAGCAAAGCAAAATACGAGATTTTTCTTTTTCTTTGATCGAGTAGCAGACCAAATGCTTTGAAACAAATAACATTTTGAATGTAAAGTAGAGTAGATTCCTATAGGATGTTGAAGCAGTTCGTGCAAGGCCACAACCCAGACTTTGTAGGACTTTCAAGTATTTCTCCACCAAGAAAAACTGGCCGACCAGAGCATTTTTCTTTATATCATAAACCTCCTTGTTGAGCTTGGTAAATTTATCACCCCAGCTACTTTGTCGAACAATACAAGTTTATAGTCTACACTGGAACTCAACCTCATTTTTTGATATTTTTTTCACCAACCTAGAAAAACTATAACCCCCCACCACCTGGATCTCTCCAGATGCATTTACCACTAGATTAATTCATTTCTGAACATAACAAAAAAATAAATACTTTTTGCTTCATACCGACCCAACTCAGTCCTCGCTCAGTGAAACCATTTCTGTTACCCAGCTTACACAAAGCCTTACCATTTACAAAGCACAAAACCCAATCATTTGCAGCTCATAGAGTATTGATAAAGAACCTTACGACAAAGTACCTACCAAATGAATTGTTGAAAAACCAAGTAGACAACCAAATATGATCATATATAAGGGAAAAAAAACATAAATCAAAAAGAACGAAATGGAGAATGAAACGAAATGGAAAGGGAGAGGGAGAGGTTGGTCGAAGGAGAAAAGAGAGGGAGAGGGAGAGGGAGGGATTTAGGGTTACAAAATTTTGAGGGAGAGGGAACGAAATGGAGAAGGAGAGAGAGAGAGAGAGAGAGGAAAATGAATCGGTATGTTTCATTAAGAACAACAAATGGTGAAAAATACACTGTTTTATTCAATGACATGGGCAGACCACATATGCGGTTGTATGCCGTTTGCACCAGGCGGTTGCTTCAAGCACTTTTCTTTCTCAACATGCTGACTTCATCCTGTTGAAAATAGTTATTTTGTGTGTAGCTTTTTCCCACTTAGGGTGTGTATAGCCCGAGTCATTCCCCCGAAAATGACATTTTGGTTTTTTAAAAGTGGTTGTACAGCCACACATGGGGCTTCAGACAGTGCATTTGATTTATTTATTTACTTATGTATTTTTAACATTTTAAAAAATTACAATATCATTAAAAAAATACTTATTTAATCATTGACTTAAAAAAAAAATGTTTGGAGGCCCCATCTAAAGGAGTAGCATTTCTCTTTTTTTATACTCTTAAAACATTTAAAAAAGAATTTCAACATCATTAAAAAATATTTTCTTAATCACTAAGTAACAAAAATGGTGTAGAAGAGAGCGCGCATGGCAGGGCCACACCGCATTCAATGAGTCCTAGGGGTCGGCACGCAACGAGCATGCCCTTCTTAGTGTCAGTAGCAACCATGTCTATTCCTGACAGGGACTTGCGATCACAGTACGGAGCTGCACACCAGTAACCATCACCTTGGGAGTCACACACTACACATCGGACACAAGTCCATTGACTTGCTGACCTTCGTGCACCACGAGCTCGGACACCTGACTAACAACTATGCATTATTAAGGACGCGAGGTCAGGCTCGCCATGCAAAAACAAGGTTTTCGAGTGAAACGACAAAGAGAAAAATACAAAGAAGATGCAAACACAAGCGCAAAGACAAAAAGGAAGTCAACATTGCATACGTAAGTAAAACCAAATTACAAGAGTTTGAATTACAAAGGTTTGTAGGTCATGCAAAAAGAAAGGAAAAAGCCTAAGAAGACGGAGGCGGCTCTCCTAGGAGGTATGTGGGAGGGTATGGTTCCAAGGACTTCAAATCCAAGGTGTCAAGGTCTACGTCGGGATTTTCACCCATAAGGTCTTGAAATCGCTCGAGGCCCTCTTTGTAGTTGTACCCCAGGCAGTTTCCCGAACGGCCTCGAGAGCGCTGAAAGCTGAGTCTTGATCTCCTCAATGAGCTTGATGTTGATCCGAAGGTTGGATATTGTATTGTTGGCATGCTGCAACTTGATTCGGAAATTATGGATCTGGACCTCCCTCTGTTGTACTTCACCCTTTGGCACTAGACCTCCTGGACAAGGAAAAAGTGTCTGAATGTGAGTTGGGAACGTCGCCTGGCGGCTGCAGCCAGCTCCAGGTCATCCCTCTTCTCTAACTCCTTCAGCGCATCCCGTAGGCATCAGACCTCCCTGGAAGCATAGACATAGTCCGCCTTGAGGCTAGCCAGCTCCTCCTTTAGCCAGGACTTCTTTCTCCTCACCCGCTGAACCTTGTCCCATAACTTTTGGTGGCACTCCTACAATTTCTCCATTTTCTCTCAGAGTACATCACACTTTATCGAGATGGCCTCCGTCTCCCTTTGGGCCTTTCGAACCTCGTGGCAGGCAAGGATGGAAAGGGATCAGAGCGCCCGGGTCTCCTCCTTAAGCTCCTTGCATTCTTCAACAATGATGCTTGCCAACTGATCTGCTGCTTGCGATGGAGGAAGACGTTAGAGAATGGAACAAAAGTGGAGAAGGTCAAGTAAGGGAAAGAGTCACACCTGCGCAAAAAGAGGCCTCAGCTTTTTTGCCTCACTCACGCTCAATTGCTTCGGCCTGAGCTTGAACAAAGCCCTGGCCAGGGGACTGACTGGACCGCGGACCAGGAGGCAGGACGTCTCTAATGAGGCTTCTGCGAAAGACCAGTACTAGAGGCTTCTTCAGAAACAGGTGCAATGGGCAGGGGAACCCCTGCCCCTGAGGAAGGCCCTTCGGAATTGGGGAATTCCCTTTCAGGTAGAGACATTGTCTCAGGCGAGGTCAAGTAAGAATCCACCTCCGGCTCCGAAGATGATTGTAAGGGCAGTGACGAGATCAATACACAACTATCGCTGAGCTCCACGACGAAGTGGAAGCTCGGGCCTGGTTCCTCCTGATCATCAATATTCAAAACCCCCGAGCAAGAGGGGGCCCTAATATCTAGAATGATTGATGGGTTGGCACCTTCCAGAGTAAGCACCTCCAGGAGAAAAGAGGAGACTAGAGACTCAACATGGGGTAGCACGAGCGGAGCAATCTCCCTGGCAAGCAACTCCTAGAAAGAAAGATGGGTGTCCGTAGCTACACCCCTGCGGGATGCAGGTTCATAGAAAACATACAGGAAGACGGTCCAGATGACTTCGCCCTCTCTCTTCTCTTCGGCAACGAATGTCGAGACGACAGGTGCTTGCGGAACTAATGTTGAAGCGAATGCAACTGGCTTTGGCGGTGGAAAGGAAATGGTTCCCCATATAGAAGTAGAGAGTAGGGTTGTACATGAACCATCCAAATCGGTCGAAAATCGATCAAACAGGCCACCAGAGCACGGAACTGGCAGAAACCGGAGGATAACTAGTCAGTGTGAGGCAAAAAAATATAGAAAACCAATATCGGCCAATTTGACACCAGTTTGAATCTGGTTCAAACCACTGAACCGATTGTTTAAATAAATTATATATATTTTATATATATTTATACTCAAAACGACGTCGTTCTACTTAAGTTTAAGTGGAACGAAAACATTTTAAGCCTATAATTGTGTTTTAAACACAACTGAAATAACACTGTTTGATATTAAATCAAACAGCTTCGTTTTATTCAGAATGTATTAAAAAAAAAATTAAGAAGAACCATGCTGTTTGGTTTGAAACCAAACTGCGTCATTTCAAAATTTGATCATCTTCTTCATCCCTTCTTCTTCCCCAATAAAACACAATTGAAACAACGACATTTAGTATTAAACCAAACAGCGTCATTTTACTCAGAACGTATTTAAAAAAATTAAGTAGAACAACGCCTTTTGGTTTGAAGCTAAACGGCATCGTTTCAAAATTTGATCTTCTTCATCCCTTCTTCATTCCTGATCCACTTCTCATCCTCTCTCTCTCCACCCATAGATGAGCCTTCTCTGCTGCGAGACCCCCGTCAGCTTCTTGGGAGGGCCTGCCTCGCGAAGCTTCTTTCTCTTCATCATGCACCACCTTTGGGCGCTTGCCTTTACCACGAGCAGCAGAAGAACTTGGGCCTTTTGACCCCGGGGTGATGGGGGGTCCAACAGAAAATCCCGATCGAGCACATATGAGCGATCGAGAGTGGTGAGGAAACTCCTAATGTTGACATGCAATAGCACAGCGTCAGTTTCCGTGCCATAAGGATGGGCTGACACCCAAGACAACACAACTGCTAACCTGGCGTCTTCCCTTCGGGACAGGTTGATGACCAAGCTCTTGGACAAGGGGATGAAAGAACATACGGCTTGGACGAAGAACTCCTTGTGATCTTGTTCTCCCTCGGGGTACTCTCATCCCAAGCTCGAGACGAAGAAGAACTTCCGGAACCAATCCTTGATGTGTGAATGGTGTGATTTGAGACTGGCAATGCGCCTGCCGGGTGTGCGTGCCTGAAAACTGCACAAACTCCCGTCTAACCGTAGCGCCCAATACACCAACAGGAACTCTTGTGCCGTCAAGTCAGGATACTCATTTTGCCAGCGCTGAGAACCCTCTGGTAGATAATTCAGCTTGCCACTAAGAGACGCCAGACGTTCGGATGAAGTTGAGTGGGGGCCAACCCCAAAAAGTGGAGGACGTCATGAATAAGATAACAAAAGGGAGCAGGAGCCCATTCGTGAACATAAGGGGATAGAGAGCCATACGGCCTGCCATCCCATTGGCATCAATAGGAGGCTCACGATGGTCAGGGACCTCCAGCTCCATTGTCGAGGGAATGTTTGTACTTCGCATGAAATGCTCGGAGGTCATCGGCAATAACTGACAATACCTTTTTTTTTTTTTTTTTGGCAAAATACAAAAGCTTGGAGGACGAAGAACCTTTCGAGGCCATTGTAAAGAAGAACCGAGGTAAAGAGGGATGGCGGAGAACGACGAATGAACTAAAGGGCAAGAACGGTGAGCTCTACGAAGGCCGAGGAGGACTTCAGAGCAAGGAAGCAAGAAGCAAACGAAAATGAGGAAGCAAACGACAAAGGTTGAAGAAGGATAAGGCCTTATATAGGCTTGTGCACGAACCGATGTGTAGCTTGATGTTACGGGATGGTGACCTCGTGAAGGCCAAACGGCACAGGGTTGCAAAAACATGGTAGGGTGGCGACGGTCGCGTGGAGGGCATGGACCAATAGGGGCTAAGGCCGTAGGTGATCATGCCCTACACGACATAACCATCAGAGACGAGGGAGCATCAGAAACCCAAATGGATGGGAACCCAGGAGTTAATGACTGGGACAGATGGCATCGGGAAGCCCAACGGTAGGGAATGACACGGTATGAAGGGAAACTAAGCAGCCGATGTCAGCATTAATGATGGGCCCAACACGTGGACCACCATGCATTGGCCTTCCCAATCGTCGGGAGACGAAGTGACACGAGAACCAAGGTGGCAACAACATTAATTGACATCAACAGGTGGCCTTGGGAAGCACAAACGACTCGGAGCAGGTGAACAACAGGGACGAGGCAATAGTCAAGCACCAGATGGGCAACAGACATAGCCATTGCGCTAAGCGCGAGGAGGAGAAGATTTTGTAGAAATTCCCACCACACATGTGTGCTAGGAATTTGCGAGATACTGTGAAGGGAGAAACACCCAGAGGCCTGGCCTAGGATAAGGCCTGAGCTCGCGTATGAGAATCGAGATGGGTTGAGATGGGTCAAGATAGCCTGGAAGGCCTAGAAGGGATGACACAGGGCAAGAGTCCTAACAAGAGGACAAGAGACTATGCAACCTAGCACCATTGACAGGGGTACCCCCGACCCTGACACAACGGGATAGCCTGACACCCAAACTGGCCGGCCGTTAGGGACATTCATGTCCCTGACACTACTGCCCGGATGATGCAGCAGGACAGGGGAGCCCATCCAAAGCCGGGTAGCATTTAATGGAGTAGGAACGAGCCTGTCTAAGGTCACACCGCATTTAATGGTGCAGGAGCACATGACAGGGCCACGCCGCATTCAATGCATCCCAGGGGTCGGCACACAACGAGCATGCCCTTCTTGGTGTCAGCAACAACCCTGGCAGGATTGGCGGAAAGCAGGAGGTTGGCAGGGACATGCGATCCCAATATGGAGCCACACACCGGTCACCATCACCTCAAGACCCACCCCGACTAGGTATAAATACCCATCTCTCTACTGAGAAGGGATTACTCACATTTTTTAGCAATTCTCTGCTTATTCATTCTAGCTCTCACTTTTCTCTCTTCATCTTCAACGTTGATCTAACTTGAGCGTTTAAGGTATCACGGCCCCCGGGCTCTCCCTCTCTCCTCCTTGCAGGGAAGAGTCTAAGTGCTACAAACAAGCCGAAAATGGATTTTGATCAGCACACCATCATGAATATACCGCTCCAACTTTCCTATGTTTCTTTCTCTGCAGCAACATGAAGCAAATATTTGCTATAACTAAAACCAAATGGTTTCGTTATGTGTAACAGAAAAACATAAGAGAATTGCTACGGCTACCGAAAAGGTAGCCTGAAAATGTGTCGGGAACTTGTGTTTTATTTTTTATTTTCTTTATTTTCATGTATTTTTTTAATCATTATAAATATTTTTAAAAAAAATAAAAAAATTCACAACATCATTAAAAAATACTTCCTTAATCACTTCTAAAAAAAAGAGAATTTGAGATACTTTTTGAGTTCCAAATTCGAGACCCAAAGCATTTCTCAAAACATAAACATGTAACTAAATAATAAAAATGAACCTGAATAAGTAGTAGTACTGAATCAACCTGAAGAAGATGGACATAAATTCCCCTTCGAAGCTCGAGCTCCTTTCAAAAGATCTTGAGTCATGCTATACAAAAGTTTTACACTCTGCATACTACTTAAAAATATGTGATTTTACTCTTGTATCCTCATATTTCATGAGTATGTATTCATGAAATATGAGAATAAAAGAGTAAAATCACATATTTTTAAATGGTATGCAGGAGTGTGTAGCTTATGTCTATAATTTTTCAAAGATCTTGGACAGGAGCAGAGCTGCTCTTTACTCATTCACTCAACTTTATTCCTCAACAATCAATGCATTGTAGGTAGGGGTGTCAAATCGTGTTAACGGGTCGTGTCGTGTCGTGTCGTGTCGTGTCAAGATATATACATTACACTTAACGGGTCAACACGAACACGACCCGTTAAGGATTTCGTGTCAAAATGTCAAACCGGAACACGACACGATAAGATAACGGGTTGACACGACATGACCCGTTAATGAATAAGAAATAAATTGACACGACATGACACGACACGACCTGTTCCGTTTCAACCCATTTACGTTAATGGGTTGGACATACACGATATGACACGACACGATCCGTTTGACTTAATTGATTTTATATAAATATTTAAATATAAATAATATCTATAAAAAATAAAAAATTAACTTTAAGTCTAAAATTACAATTCAAACAAATATGATCCACACAATTTGTAATAATATTCATTATTAAAATTACATCCCAAATATAATAAACGAAACATACAATGTAAATATATTAATGTTACAATCTCAAATATAATAAAAAATTAAAAACACAGATCTAAACAAATTTAGAACTTGAAGAAGGAAGTGGAGCGTCCTCCCTGCCCTTTAGGTCTAAGGGTATAAAGGTAAATTTAATTTTCTTAACGGGTCATAACGGGTTAATCCGTTAGTAACCCGTTAAGCAATCGTCAATCGTGTCTTAACGGGTCAATGCGTTTTGATCCGAACCCGTTAAGGCTAAACTCTAATCCACTTTTATCGTGTCGTGTTCGTATTAAGTTAACGGGTTGTGTCACATATTACCACCCTTAATTGTAGGTATCGGTGACTTGAACCATCTTTTGTCTTTTCTTTTTTTTTCTATTTTTTAATTCTCTTTACCCTTTATCCAGTACACGTGGGCCCAACCAACATGGCACTGAATTAGCCCTGCTTGCCGTTCCCATCTTTAACGTTGAATTCGGTCATAGAGTTTGCGGGCCACCCCCACCTCATCTTCCTTTGTAAAAATTTAGAAGCGTCTTCATATTATATTTTAGAGTCGTTCTACGTGCAGTCTCCGTTGGAGCCTACGTGCCCACGAAATGGGTCTTTTTTGCTGCTTTTGAATGTTAAATTGAGTTCAGCTGAGTTGAGTATTTTATGAATAATAATGAGTTAAGTAATAAAGAGAATTATGTGAGACTCATGTAAATTGAGTTTAAAGTATATTTAGATGTTAAGATGAGTTTAATACTTTTTATAGGAAATTGAAAAAGGTTATGGATCCTACATATAAAGATTTTTTAAGTTGAAAAAGATTATAGATCCCATGTGTAAGAAGGTTTTGAGTTGAGATAAGTTTAGTAATTGAGAAAATATATTTACAACCTTGAATTGTGTAATCGCCGCGTAATCGCTTTGAAAAAAATGAATAAAACATGGGATTTACATAAAAAAAATTAATTTTTTAATAGTGAACCCTACTTTTTTTCAAAGCGATTACGCGACGATTACGCACTTCACGGTTGTACGTAGAATTACTCTTAGTAATTTGAAAGTTGAGTGTTTAGATGTTAGATTCGGTTTAAAATTAGATTGAACTTAGGAACCAAACGAAGCTATCATTTCACCTACAATTTTGATCAAATATAAAAAAATGCCCCTGAATCTATTTTCAATTTTTCCCTCTCTCCAGCGATTCATCTCTCCCCTTCGACAGCTGTTGCACTCTTGCGTTAATCCACTTTCCTTTCCCATGGTTTCCTGGCAACCAAACAGAGATAAAACGAAACGACAACCGAATGTGTAAGCAAAAATGAAGAGACAAACCTTATCTTGCTAATACGAAACCAACTTCTAGACCATAACACAAAACCCAGTTCAAAAATTCAAACTTTGAGGGCCGCATAAATAGGAAACTCTTTGGACAGTGACCAGAATGTTTGGTTTAAGATTTTGACCAATATTAACTTCAAATTGTAGCAATGGAAGAGGGATGAAGAAGGCAGAGACCAAGGTGACAATGTCAGTATGGGAAGGGAATTCGGAGCATTTCGATTTTGGATGGAGCATGCTTTACTCAAATAGGTGCGTTTTTTCCGTTCAGCTCTCGGAAGCTACCGTATTTATAAAATTATTATTTTTTATATGTATTTTTTAATATTTTTAAATATTTTTTAAAAAAATAAAAAAATAAAAAAATAACAATATTATTAAAAAATATTTTCTTAATTACTAAATAAAAAAATAAAATAAAAAATCACACCAGAAAATTCAAGCGGTAAAATGAGTGGTAAGATTAGCAAAAGTGTAAAAAAATTATTCTTTATTAAATATTACTATATATAATTGTAGAGCGTATAAATCTCGTATAAACGCTTTTAAAAAATATAAAATCTATTATTAAAAAATTAAATTTTTTTACAAAAATCTCATATTTATTTAATTTTTTTAAAAAATTATACAGTAATTATACAATCACTGCAAATATTATTTTCGTATAGTTTATAATCTGGGCGAGCGGTGAAGTCGTGAACCGGGAGTGTGATGAACTTGACGAGAAAGAGAAGGCACAAAGAGAGAATATTTGGTCAAAGGGAGAAGCTCCTTTGTCCACATAGATTGACCGCTCTAGTTGGCCGTTGATTTTTTTTTGTTCTTAAGTGGTTAAAAAAATAATTTTAAATGTATTGATATTTTTTTTATTTTTTTAAAACATTTAAAAATATTAAATTAATATTAAAAAAAAAAAAAAAAAAACCTGGCCATCATAGCAGCCCCACCCTTGGTCAAAATGACTGAGAGAGTCCATTTCGTTTGGTTCATAAACTCATTTTAATTCATCATTACAACTTTTTCAAATTTTAACAAAAAATATAATACACAATTTAATTTTTCAAATTTTAAAATAATAATATTATTAAAAAATAATATTATAACAATATTTTATCATTTCAACTTAACTCAATTCAACATCCAAACACGACCTAAGAACTTACTTGCAAGGCCTTTTCTTTCTTCTTTTTTTTTTTTTTGTTTTTTTAATATGGGTATTATGGATATCAAGTTTTTATTTATCTTTCTTTCATTTTCTCCTATTTCTCTAAATTTGGAAGGAAATACAAAATTGAGACTACTTTAAAAATAAAAAGAATGAGTATGAAGGGTTAAAAAAATAAAAGAATTGACGAATATTTGATAAAATTCTATATTTTCCAATTCGATCCATGACATGACATTTTGTTTTGAGTTCATTACTCCTCCATTTGAAAAACAAAATAACTTACTTTAATTCAGTTAAGTTACGCAATTTATCTAAATTAATATATCACACCCCTACAAAGTCATCTTAATATCGTGCCTTCAAAAAAAAAATAAAAAAATAAAACAAAATTAAAAATAAATAGATAAAATTTTAAAGGAGTTCATATATTGTTGAACACTTATCACTTATGTATTGAAATGGTCTTTACCCATCCAGTCGTGGCTTCGTCTTGGAAGTACACAATTTGTAGTTCAAAGATTTTACAAATTTAAAGGTCTTTCTCCTCTAACAGGCCCTTGGGAATCATCGACGCGGCCCACCATTGCATCAGGGCCTAAGCCTTCTGTTTTGTTTGGTTTCCTATTTTTAAGCTTTTAAAATTATAGAGAATCTACGTTCTTACAAAAATCGCTTATTTCTTCATCTCTTACAACCAAATTATCCTAAAACCTTTTTTTTTGTCCGCTGTGCTTGTTCCAACGACCATGTAATGTTGTTTTGCAATGAAGAGACTATCTTGACTCATGTCTTTCTAAACCATCTTTTCCACTAAGGAGAAGTTGTTTGAAACAATTTTTGTTAATCTAATAAATAGATTATAAAACTACGACTAAAAGTCACGGTAAATTGTTGTGTACTACATTTTGTTGGTCTGGATTGGCTGAAGGAGACTTTCACAACTACTTTATTTTGATACTTGGTTAGAGAAAGCAGAAATATAAGAAAGTAGCAACATGAAGATAGGTCGATGTGCTGACATAGAACCATCACTCGCAGTGGAGGCGCATGTAGCACACGCGCCACTCTTGGAAAGAAGGTAAAAGTCAAATCTAAGAAATCCGAAGCCACTAATCTCGATGGTGCTAGCGTTGCGGCAACAGACTCCCTATGGCGCGGCAACATGTGAGGCTCACGCGCCACTCATTTGATTAGTTTTCTTCTATAAATGGCTGGAGGATTTGGTGGTGGGCCGTGTGACAGTCGTAGGAGGCCGGTAAGTAGCAAATTGGCGCATCTTGGTGCTATAGTCATTTAGTTATGTATAACTTTTTCCGATTCCTTTCTAACCCTCTTAATCCCTAGAAATCCGTATCCTAAGCAACATAATTCTATATGATTAACAATGATAAAATTTAAGATTAAAATATTATGAATGTAGTAACGAACTAGGTCTCTTCCAACTAATTGGTTAAGAATACATAAACACGTTTTATTATTACTCTAGGAATTGGCAGTGGTAGAGGTCTTGGTTTTGGTGGTATTCTCCCTCAAAGATTTAAGGTTCAGATCCTCTTGAATGCAAATAATATCTAGAGGCCATTAGACTAAAGAATTTTTCTCTAAAATTATTCAAAGTACACTTGCATTGTTCTCGGACATTCGGTACTAATCAAAAAATTATTACAGACTACCTATGTTCACTTTTTTTTAAAACCCTACTGATGTGAGCTTCACCAAAGAAATCTTTTTTGTTTTTTTGAACTGTTACACTGAATAACATTGATATCATGTGTTACATTTAAAACTCATTATGGTTATAAATAAAACCAATTTGTGCCGTTTGGATTGAGAATTTATCTCAACTCATTTCATCTCATCTCATCATTAATACTTTTCCAAATTTCCACTCAAAATATAATAAATAATTCAACTTTCTCAAATCTAAAAACAATAATAATATTAAAAAATAATATTCTAACAATATTTTATTCAACTCATCTAAAACCATCTCATCTAATCTCTCAATCCAAACAGGCCAAAGTATGTGTTGTTGCCTCATTGCCCATGCAATATCCTGCTGCCTGCAACAGATATTATACTTCTTTGGTTAACTGGACAATAAACCTTTTTTTTTTCCTTCATCTAGAACACATTCAAGACGGCGTTGGTAAATTTTAGGATCAAACCATAAGGGCTACAGGTTTTAGAAGGTAGAGTGCTTCCTTGCAGAAAGCTTCGCCATTAACAAGGCAAGAAACTGAAAGAAAGGGGGCTTGTTACGCAAGACAGGTACTGGGAAAGAACAGATAAGCATTACAATGGCATTCACATTCCACTAATCTCAATTGAATCTTTTTATATTATTCAATATTCACGTTTATCTTAAATATAAAATCACAAGGGTGGTACAGTTTAATGTCCGACAAAATGAGAATCTAGGTGACGACAGAAAAAAGCTTGTAGCAGCTCACTAAAAGACTGCAAACATCCAAAAAGAAGAGGTAACCGTCTATAAATTTAGAAACTCAAAAAACCCAAACGACTCCTTTCTCGATTCCATAGGTGAAGAACAATCAGCACCAATCCATCACTGTCCAGAGACCTATCCCCGATAACAGACTCCAAAAATAGCACTCCAGAGAACCCATTCTGTGTACACTGAAGAATGTTCATCGCTCCAAGAAGATGACCACTCACTCTAGAAGGAATAGGACACTAGAAGGAATCTGAACCTCATTTAGTTCAATCTCACATTCTGCCTTGTCTTGATCATTCGCTTTAAAGTATTTAGCCAGAGGTTGCACTCATCCCACTCACTGGTTGTAAGTAATACCTGAACCAAGAAGCAACAAAAGAAAACAGGTAGAACCAATTATCGTGAGTTTTGAAACTTAAACCAAGTTTATGAATTTAAAAGAGCTTTACCTGGATTTTAAGAGCGGTACTGAAATCACCATTGTCCAAAGCCTGGCAGAGCTGAACGAGCTTATCAGCAGCATTTTTGGATATGTCCCCACTATTCAGTTTTGCAAACAAGGCACCTAGTTTCCTGGAATTGTCTTCTATTTCGCGCTTCTTAGTTGCATTTGCCCGTGAACCACCTAGCGCTTCTGATGTCTCATTGAAAAGTCTTGTCAATGTTGCAATGAGTCAATGACAGGCTTTTGGTGGACTGGGGGAATTCAGCAAAGCAAACATTGACATTAGCATCAAACGGCAAGGTGAATGACTAAAAACAGCACCGGGTAAAAACATATTTGAAACTAACACCAACACATTAAAATGAAACCGAAATATGATATATTAAACAATAGCCAGAAAGGCATGAAAAGACTTCAAAATGCCACTAGTTCAAAAAAAAAATAATAAGAGATTTCAAGATGCTGTTTTGCTTCTATTTATTTAACTTATTTGTTTATTTGTATTTTTTGGCTTCGTATTAGGCAAAGAAAATGCATAAAACTAGTCACCGGACATTATGTCGTCAAAAATGACCAAACGCCAAGATTGGCTGTGTATGAGGAAAACATTGTTCTATGACTTTATTTTCCTTTCTTCATTTCAGTTGGTAACACATGGCTAACCAAGCATAAGAAATAATTAGTTCAACCAAGAACATGCTCAAACCCAGAGCTCTGAAATTGCCAGACAAACAGACCAAAATGGAATAAATCCAGAAAAAAAATCATATTTTCTGGATTTTTTTTTCTACACAGAATGTACCTTGATTCAGATGTGGATGAGAAAAATTTGCAAAACCAAACTTTGTAACGGACAGAAGATTGCCAACTTCCCATCAGAATCTCTTCAACACAGAGCATAATAATTTTTTTATAAGCAACACAATGTATAACAAATTCAGTGTAGCTGCAGCTGTTCCTTTGATATTTTCATTTTGATAAGTCTTGAATAAACCATATACTTATTAAAAAAAAATGTCTTGAATAAACCATATGTTAATGTAGACTTCATATAAAATTCAAAGACTAAATGGAACCATTAAAAGCCAAGAGACATTAGGTCTTGTGAACCCTTATTAAATTAAGATAATATTTATAAGAAAACTACCTGGTACATTTGAAGTATCAACTGTTTGCACTGTGAGTGGTGGAGCTGCGGGCATAACTGTTGGTTGTGCTGAAGCTGCCCGAGTAGGACTGGGTGGTTGCATTGAACCAATCCCAGGTCTTTGAACAACCCCTGAATTAACGGGAATAAATCCCCTTGGAGGTGGGGTGGGAGCCACCACCTGTGGCATTCTATGGCCAGGAAATGCACCGGGCTGTGATGTAACAGGGACAGCTGAACCAGTCCCAGGTTGAATTGGTTGATAAGTAGTGTTAGTGGTTCCCTGGAACACATGCAAAGAATTTTCAATATCTATCACTGCACCCAAGCACATGCGCACAGATCAAAAGTAAATCTACATACAGGATAAAGCTGAGAACCCAATGTGGGCTGGTGATATTGCTCCACGTTTTTAAGTGCAGCAGGAGTTGCAGGAATAAAGGGCCTCGCAACGGGTTGAGTGGTGACAGGAGGTGCCGGAAAAGTTGGCTAATGGAAAAGGAAATAAAGTCATAAAACTCCCACAAAAAAATTACCGAGAGTCAGCGGCACATGAAATCTCAAGATATGACATGTGCAACTTACGGTTGTTTGATGACCAAACTATACAGATCATAATACACAGGTGATAGAGAGATCAAGTTCAATTCAGAAGATGATAAGCGAATTACTACTAGCCATAAGGGTGTGAATATGATTGATTCATGTAACACTTGGGCAGTATAAATATACTACAAAATAAAAATAAAAATATGCTAGCAGGGCTAAGTTACAATGAAAGACAATATATCAAATATAAATGAAATTTCATAGTACTAGAGCAAGCCTATAACACAAAAGTACCTGGGAAGGTGTCTGGGATGGAAGGAATATATTTGGTGGCTGATATGAGGTAGGAGCACCATATCCCCCTCCGTATGAAGAACTAGCAGGATGCTGATAATCTCCACCATATGGATTGCTAGGACCACTTGGATGCATATGTAATGGTGCTGTTTCGTAAGCAGCAAACATCATTGCAAAAATGCACATATAAGAATAGCCTCATAGTAACGAAACAAAGTTGACAACTAGACAGCAGCTGAAACCACCACATCTTAATAGAAAAAGAGATTCATTGATAGAAAACCTGTTGATAAGATTGAGAGGCATCAACCAAGCCAAAATTGGATTGATCAGCACCATATATTGGTGCACTTTGTGTTTGAGAGTTCTCAAAGGCCATACCTGTGGCTTCCTTCTCTGCAACAGATGTAGAAGAAATTCATAAACTGAAACCAAATAGGGAGGCAAAAGAAAAAAGACCATGATATAGGGTAGACTCCCCCAAATAACTTAATCAAGAAAGTTCACTTTTTTAGTAAGTTAATAAGAAAGAAGCTCACCATCTGGTAATATTTTATTCTAAAAAAAATCACCATCTGGTTGTAGGATGTTTTAAAATAACTAGAAAAATCATCCATCTTTAAAAGATTTGAGAAAAAATGAATTGTTCTAATTATTAGGTGAATTATTTCCTTTTACTATAAAGAAACCATATCAAATTTCTTAGATGGTGTTTGACTTCATGTCAATGTGAATACAATGTAATTCTACTAATTTCAAGATATTGTCATACAAGATTAATTGGAGATAACAATACAAAACACAAGCACCATGCGGCTTAAAACAATCTAGCCTGAGCAGAGACTAAATTGCCAGGTTTAGTTTGGTAAAAGTTAAACCAGTCAGCATAAGCAATGGGGAAGGACCAGACCTCTCCGGTTTAATTTCCCTTCTCTTATTCCAAGCACATAGTTTAAAAGCAATTATGTGTATCAGTAATGACTACTCCCCACAGAAATAGTTCAAAGTATACCAAAAATAAAAGCAATTATGGTTACTCATTGATACTACTCTCCCAAGCCCAAGTCTTGCATTTGTTCTTCACCAATTGATCAGCAAATGACCACAAGAAAGCGAATGGCCCACAATAAAAACATTGAAGTAAAGCTAAAAAACAGACTGATACTTAAACTAGTATTGCTTTGTTACATCAGAAGGTGATGTGGGTCATTGGTTACATAAGAGGAAGAACCTTGTCCCTAGCCCTTAAAACCACCAAAATAGAGAATCTACTAAGGCGTTGCTCAAGCCATTTTGTAATTTTCAGAACAGGTTTGAAGGGCATTACTGTTGTGCACCAATGACAGTAATGTCACACCTATAGATACAATTAAAGAACATTCTGAACACACAATAAGTAGAATGCAATTTTAAAATGAAGGATAAGCCCATGGTTAACTAAATCAAAATCCTCAAATTTTGTAACGCCCCAATGGAAGGCCCATACCACATGGCCTATACTCCAAAAGGACTAGTCAATGATACAATTGGAGCCCGATTGGAACCTTATAAAAAGCAAGAACTTCTCCTTCCCAAGCAATGTGGGATGATGGGATCTCACACACCACCTATCATTATCCTTGTCCACAATCTACCCCCCCTTAAATTTCCGACGTCCTTGTCAGGCCTGTCCTTCGTAGGTGGCACGGCTTAAGTCCCACATTTTTTGTTGGGATAGGCTCTGATACCATTTATAACGCCCCAATGGAAGGCTTAAACCACATGACCTATACTTCAAAATGACCAGTCAATGATACAATTTGAGCCCCATTAGAACCTTATAAAGAGCAAGAACTTCTCATTCCCAAACAATGTGGGATCTCATTCACCACCTACACTTATCCTTATCATATGAGGTTTCCCAAATTTCTTTAGAAAAAGACCATGAACAAGTTTCATTCAACAAAAGAAAAGAAAAAGAAAAAGAAATAATAGATAGCACCGCCAAATACAACCAAACTATGGCTACACCTGGCTTGATCTGCACAAGTATTTGGAGAATGAATACCATTTACCACTAACTTGTTATTTTCCATTTTAATTACAAATTAAAATGGAAAATAACAAAGGAAAAAAATTAATAACAAAAAATTTCATATAGCATCCAACAGGGTTCAAATACTAAATCAAAGATATTCCAAAAGCTCATACCAGGTTCTGTAGAGAATGCAATACGATCTCTTAAGATCACAAGCTCAGCGGACAATTCATCAGAGCCTAAAAGTTTAAGGTACTCCAATGCTGTTGTTAAAAGCCCTTGGCTTGCTAAAATTTCAGCATACTTCTCAACAAGCTTATACAAAGATGCACTGAATCGCTTTTGCCCAGTTGCCAAGGCAAGCACAATAGTCTTTTCCATCCAATCCTAATCCAATAATTAAAAAAAAAAAAAAAAAAGCTTTCTGTCCAAAGTATATGTGTTTACATGAACCCCTCAAAGTACCAAAATTAACCTGAAGAAGATCAACATAGGATTTCCCTTCATGCTCGGTTTGAAGAAGACTCCTTGACCAAATTTCCAGAGTCTTATCAATATTTCCGGCACATATGTAACAGAGAGTAGCAGCCAACGTGTTTCCAGCATTCATGAGTTTTGAAGCAAGTGCGTCACAGAGCATAGTCCATTCCTCTCTCTCTGCAAACTGTTAAATTGAACAATAGTAATGACAAGCACAAAACAATTGTACTAGATGCAATAACTTTGTGATCAATACATATACTTCCACATAAACTAAGCAATAGCTATCATCCAAAAATTAACAAAAAAATTGTTGGATTTGGCCTGTCTGACTTTTTGGGCCAAGGCGCAGAAGCCTATATCAGGTCAAAGGCAGAAAAACTGCAATGTGTAAAATGCACATCAAAACTGTAAAACACTGAAGATCGTGATGGCCCAAAAAGAGCAAAAAAACTTATTTCTTTACTTGGATTTTAAAAAAAAATTATTCAAATCTCGCATTATAATTAAAAAAAAACCTTGCAATCTCAAAATAAAAACATTTTCATTTTCAAATGTTATGAAACTTGCACTACAGAGAAGAGCAAGCGTTTCTTTCCAGAATTTCAGGGGTCTGGTATTGACAATGCTCAGGAGATCATTGTTCACCATAGCAGAAACAACCTGAGAGTGAAACTGGCCCATATAATGAGAGAGTCCTTGAAAATATAATACAAATAAAACATCAGCGAGATTGATACGTTCATTGAAGTTAAAGAAAAAAGCTCTTCAAGATGAATATTTGGACTACCTTTAGGTAAGGTGAAAGGTTCATCCTAAAGTATTGATCACGAGTGCTCTCCCACAAGGATGCACCACCAACATGAGCAATAACTAAAGCATCAGCCATTTTATTTGCATATATGCACCGTGCAACTGCCCCCTTATAATCTCCAACAATTAAAGCACGTTGGACACCATCATCGAATGCTTGGTCAGCACTCTCCTCAAAAAATACATCTGGTTCCTGTTGCAACTTGTTCGAATCATGTGCAGTATCCACAATAGCAAAGTTACCACGAGAGGTGGACAATGGCGTATCAGTCTTGGGGCTAGGGAGATTGTTAAAGAAATCTTCACCATTATCAGTAGGGAAAATAGTTGCTTCTTTATCACCCACGGATCCAACATTCTCAGCTACTGTATCCTCAAGTCCAAGTGCATTTACTTCCTGGGAAAGAGCATCTTGAACACACTCTTTTTCGTTAGCAGGTGCACTGAAACCTAGGTGGGCAAGCAGCTTTGTTCTTGCTGTCCCATCATCTGCAAACATAACCTTCAAGAAGCTCCATGTTTCACGGTCATCCTCTGCTCTGTTAAAACAAGTCAAAAGGAATCAAGATATGCACAAGTGATGGGCCAACTTATGACAGAAAGAAAATGATGAAAATAATCCATTCCACAGTAAAGATAACATACTAAGATTCTAGTGATTTTTTTATCGCATAGTACCATCAACGAAGACCTATCCCCATTTTGTATTGCAGTTTCAAACTCAGATGATCCACTAACCAAACTGTCTTCAGTTACTAAGTTGTGCACATAAACCTGTACAGAGTGGGAAAAATGAACAAACAAATTCATCCTAACAGAACGAAGACACTCATCAATAAAGATACCTCTGAACCACCAGCTGGCACACCTGCCGGAGAGGGCCTAGGGCAAAACCACATAAGCTTGCCACCAAAGCCGAAAGACGCACCAACAGGACGTTTACACCATTTTGGAGCCCTCAGAGGAGCTGCATAGAAGAGATGGATGGATAAAAGGTAACTAGGATACTGAGTTTCACAGGCAATAGAATCAGTTACAGAAAAAATATAACAAGAAAGGTTTAGGGGGTGGTTAGGGATAGGACAAAGTGCTTATTTGCATGCATAAATCCATCAATGACTGCTTAGGATGCTTAATTTCTTTCCTTCTCCATATGAATTCACTTTTCACCAACTATCATTTCTGCAACAATTACACTTTTAAAATTCCAAAACAAAAATAAAATCAGAATTAAGAAATTGTTATATTCCTTTTTTGTCGACTTAAGCCTACCATTTCGAAAAATGATCAATAACTGAGTTCAAGGCACAAAAACCAAAGATGTAATACACAACCTCTAATCTGCTTATTCCATAACCAACTGATCTAACATATTGGAGAAAAAATTCCATGTCTTGTACCCCCAAACCTTTTAAGAAAGAAGCTTACATGCCAACAAGATGTGGTGTGCCACATAGATGCCAGTGCACTATCAACCACTTTGCATAATTTGATGATATAGTTCATGATTGGTAAGAAATATATTTCCTGTGCCAAACTCACTCCTGCCAACTGTTGGGGTATATGTGGAAACTGATTTTGGAGTTGAAAAAGTGTTTGCTGAAAGTTGGCTCGACAGTTAGCTCGAGCCAAGTTCGCTCGACTTCGCTCGACTTACCGCTCGAGCGAAAGTCAAGTCCGAGAGTTCGCTCGACACCGCTCGACACTCCGCTCGAGCCAATGTTCATTTGGCTGTTCGCTCAACAGTTCGCTCGAGCGAAGTACGCAGTTTTTGCTAAATTAGGATTTCCAACGCCACTCACTATATATATGTCATATTAGACTTGTGTTGGACGGCTAGAAGCATATTTTAAGAGAGAACAATTGTCTTGTGAGTACTTAATGTGTGAGAGAGCAAAAAAGCCCTAAAGAGTGTGAGTTGAGATTGAGTGATTGTAATCTCTTCTGGTTAATAAGATTTCTGCAGCTCCTGTGGACGTAGGCAATTTGCCGAACCACGTAAATACTGTGTCATGTTCTTGATTGTGTTGTTTTTACTTTATTTGTCATCGTTGGTGTGTGTGCTTTGCATATTATTTCACAACAACTGGTATCAAGAGCCAAGGTTGGATCTGAAAGAGAATGATGGCTGGAGATAAAGTGAACGCACCTGGGATCGAGAAGTTTGACGGCACTGATTTTGGGTATTGGAAGATGTAGATTGAGGATTATCTCTATGGGAAAAGGCTCCACCTTCCACTATTGGGAAAGAAACCGGAGAGCATGGCTGATGCTGAGTGGACCTTGTTAGATCGACAGGTTATAGGTCTTGTTCGGTTGACTTTGTCTAGAACAGTGGCACACAATGTCAGTAAAGAGAGAACCACGGCGGAACTCATGGCGACTTTGTCAGGTATGTATGAAAAGCCGTCTGCGAACAATAAGGTGCACTTGATGAAGAAATTGTTCAATCTGAAGATGTCTGAAGGTATGTCTGTAGCCCAACACTTGAATGAATTCAATACGATCATAAATCAATTGTTTTCTGTAGAAATTGAGTTTGATGATGAGATTAGAACATTGATTCTGTTGGCATCATTGCCAAATAGTTGGGAGGCCATGAGGATGGCTGTGAGTAGTTTAGCCGGTAAGGCAAAACTGAACTACGATGACATACGTGACATGGTGCTTGCTGAAGAGGTACGTAGGAGAGACATGGGTTATCTTTTAGGGAAGCTTTAACTAGGTGAATAGTGCACACATTCAAACTGCTACCAATTTTTCTTATGGCTTGTTTCCTTTCTTTTGGTCCAAGTTAAGGATTCAAGTTCATCTTTATTTGTACATGTCAAATGAACAATGTACCAATGTGCCTCTTGTATGGAAAAGAAGACCCCTGGGTGAAACCTGTTTGGGGCCTACAGGTGAAACGACAGGTGCCTGACGCTCCATATTTTGAGATCAGCCCAGCTGGTCACTGCCCTCATGATGAAGTTCCTGAGGTATATAGCTTGTTACTGATTAGTTAAGGATTTTCTTTCATTTTCTGTTGCAACATGCAATTGTGGAAAAACTTCGATAACTATGACTATGAGCCACTTGTATAACTTTCATAATCAAAATCAAATGGAGCAGCTTACATCAAAAGGCTGTGATGATATTTGCTTGAAGTGTAGGACATAGCTACACGTTCAGCTTAACCTGCATCTGCATGTGTGAGTGAAACAGAGAAAGTCTGAGTTTGGCCAGTTCTCGTGGAAAGAACAAAATTTACAGGGTAAAAACTGATTAGATTAGCAATCAAAATGAAGGTTTCAATTGGGTTTAACTTCCTTCAAATGCCGTAATATGTTTATATTGCCCTTTTTCTTTTATGGATGCTTAAAGTGGTAACTGTTGTTGTCAGGTTGTTAATTATTTATTACGAGGGTGGATCAGAAACGTAGAGACCCAGGGTTCAGTTGCATTACCTCTGCTTGAGGATGGAGAAAGTATCCAGAATGACATAGCCAGGGACTTGGAATTTTTGAGAGATGGATCCAGAAAAGCAGTGAGGGTGCATTTCTTTGGATCCAGGTTCTCAGTCTGGAACAGAATAAGATCTTATATGAGTTCCCACTCTGCAGGGAAGTCAGATATCAAATTTTGACACTGCCACCCACCAACTTTGCCTTCCTCCCCATGCTGAATATAAAGATGGAAGTAGCATATTAATTTTCGTATATTGTTTTATTAAATTTATATAATTCCATATTCTTTACACCTCAAAACTTATTTCCCCCAAAAGCCTAGATATTGCCAATTGCGTGTCTCGCGTGTTGTGATCGTTCTCACAGTATTCTTCGGTAATATAATATTATAGTTTTTAAAATGAAAAAAAGATATTTATAACCGTGAATTGTACAATCGTCGCGTAATCGTTTTGAAAAAAATGAATAAAATATAAGATTCACATAAAAAAAATTAATTTTTTAATAATAAACTCTACTCTTTTTCAAAGCGATGACGCGACGTTTATGTACTTCATGATTATACGTAGAATTACTCTTTTAAAATATATCAAATGCACCAATATAGATCTATATATATATATATATAATTGAAAAAAATAATTGTAATGATACTAACCATGCAAGCTAAGTTCCAACTAGTATAAGTGTGGACACTCACTGTCCATAAAAATATAAACAAATCCGATTGATTTAAATAGTGAGATGAGAATTTTTAAATTTTTATGAAAGTTTAAAATATTATTTATTATTATTATTATTATTTTAAGATTTAAAAAAAATTGAATTGTTTATTATATTTTATATAAAAATTTAAAAAAATTATAATAATAAAATAAGATAAATTTATTATATTTTATATGAAAAACTTTTTATATATCACCCCACTTGCCAAACCTACCGTAGGCAATGAGATTCGCGTTTGTAAACTCTTTTTTTAATACAACCGACAAGTCTAGCATTCTATGGCTACTTGATCTTCGCGAGCTTCTCTCTCTCTCTGGCACTATTTTTTCTTTTCTTTTCTTATCAACCTACGCTGCTGATGGCTCGCCTTTTAGCATATCCCTCGGAATAACCTACCTGTATTTAATTATCTTAATACGGATTGTATCTATTACAAATGTCTTTGATTAATATTAGAGGAAAATCACTATAGCAGTGTACACTTTATATTTACTGTATGGTTGTTTCTAGTTGATTATTCCTAACACTCATTTGGAGATATGTGTGGTTTAAACGATATCACATCATACGTGTAAAATGGATGCTTCCAATAATGAATTTTATTTATATTTATTCATAACTAAATAGATATATTTTTCGTGTGTGGTAAGAATATTTTCCTGCTAAATGTAAAGCGAAGCGTGATATTACACAGAGACTACTTTCACCTTGAATTCATTTTTGGAAACTTGGAGGTCGGATTCTGCTAGTGACGTTGTTCACGAATTCGCCCAATGCAGCATATTCTTGAAATGCCCTCTCATCAGCCTTAAACCGGAGGAACTGTGGAAAGAACAGCCAAAAGCTGGTGACTATCACGAATCCAATTGTCAGGGGCCCCGAGATCAGCCGAGGCATCCTCCACCTGCCTGAGAAACATGTCTTCAAGAGAATCTCGACTGTCAAACAACAACCATGGAGGATGAAGAACAAGGTGATCTCCCACGTTGGCCTCAAGCGCCCTAGGTAGTAAAACACGAGCTCGTGCATGAGCCCTGACACCATGAATGTGGGGAGTACGGCCAGAACATGGGCCAAGTACTTGTGCCCGATGACACGGGTGGCGGCATGGCGGGTGGGATCGTATATAGTGATGCGTAGGATGTTGCTGACCATGAGGTTCCACCTCCTGCCCCAGAAGTCTTGCAGTGAGGAGGTGAGGTATGGCCGATTGAACTGTGGCTCTAGCTCCACTCCTAGTAGGGCTCGAGCCAGGGCTGCAACCATGGCTAGGATGACTTCAAGGAAAAGGTATATGTGCAAGCAATATAGAAGCAATATGACCTTTGGATGGATATGCTCTCTATAGTCATAAACACGTATCAGAAGGGCCAAAAGCAAACCCATTACTGCATACCCTACAGGGAATCTTTGGCCAACTCTTGACTTATTGGAAATGGGGTGTTGTTTGTTGTGGCCATTTAGATGTGACATTAATGTTGGTGAAGGGTTTGTTTTGTTTGGGGTACTGTTTGTGGGTTTCTCCATTAATGGTTTTGAAGGTATGTTTTGTTGGATGGGAAAGCAGCCCAAAGCCACAAACCGTCCCAGAGGGATGGAGTCGTCAGAACAGAGGGGGCCTTTACCAAAAGCAAACAGTAAGAGCTTGAAATTGGCAAGCCAGCCAATGAAAAATGCAGTTGTGCCTCCAAGATGAATGGAATGGAGATTGAGGGGAAGGAAGATGAAGAAGCAGACGATTGGAAGTACACAAAGGAGTCTTGTAGGACCTTTGGAGACTACTTTACTAATTGCATAGCAGTAGGAAAGGCTTACGAAGACTGAGAACCATACCTTTATGAAGTTGTTTATTTCGCCCACCATTTTTTCTTTTCGATCTTTCTTTGCGTTTGCCTTTTGATCTCTGCACTTTGGAGGCGAAAATCTGATTCTGTGATCTAGTGAGAGCAGTATTTCCTATATTACATAAAGTGATTTCAACGTACAGAAATGTTAAGGGCGGCGATAGATAGGAAAGAAATAATTGCATTAGCTTTTTAATACGTGGGTTGTATTATGGGTTAAATACAAAACTAAGCATTTGAAAATACCGATCGAGGTAGCCACGCGGTTACAAAATAATTTAAAAATAAAAAAATTATCGACAAAAACAAAAACTCGATTAAAGAAAGCAATTAAAAATTTTAAAACAAAAGATGACGGACCTTCGTTGACAGAAGGAATAAGATTCAACCTGCCTAGATGCTAACTCGAGTTAGTAAAGACTAATAATACATGTACAACTATTTTTACAATCTTTTATCTAATTATGTTTTAAAATGAGGATGTTTATATAAAATAATGTTATTTTTATAAGTTATTTTATAAAAATATCTCTTATTTAAAAAATAGTTATTTTATACTAGTTTTCCTCTAAGCACAAGCAACCCCATTTGAATAAAATGGGGTAATGGTGGCAGAATTGGTGGATCGCTGAGTTGAAAAAAGATTAAGCAACTTGCCATGCATTCCTCCAACCTCGTGAACTATTATTAGATTATTTAAAAAAAAAAAACAGAGAGAGAAAAAGAAACTTACTTCTCACATGTTCAATAGATGATTGATATTAAATTTATAGATGACCTAGCTTCTAATTAAAGTTTAATTTTAGAACTTCTAATTAAAGTTAATGTTGCCCCTCTAATGAGAGGTGATGCACGTGAGGGCTATGTGTTTCTTTGTCCAATTGGAAGGTAGAAGCCGAAGGTAGACCGATTCCTTGCTGAAAACCTCGCCATTAACAAGGAAAAGAACTGGGGGAGAATAAAGAAGGGGGATTTGTCAGATAAGACAGAGTAACTAGGGAAGAACAGATAGTAAACATTACGAGAGCATTCACATGCCACTAATCTAAACGAATCTTGTTATATTATTCAAAACTTCATGTTTATATTAATGATAAAATCACAATGATGGTACAGTTTCGCCCAGAAAAGAAGTTTGAGATAAGGTAACAAAGAAAACAACTTCCAGCAGCTCACTAAAAACTGAAATACATCCAAAAAGGAAAGGTAAACCATCTATGAATTTTAGAATTCAAGGGCAAAAAAAAAAAAAAAAAACCACTTTCTCCATTCTATGTAAGTGAGAAACAATCAGCACCCGTCCATCACAGTCCAGAGAACTATCTCCACTAACGGCTTCCAAAAAATAGCACTCCAGAGAACCCATTCTTGAGTACATTGAAGAAAGATCGTAGCTCCAAGAAGATGGCCACTCACTCAATGCAAATTTTCCTATCAAGGATTCGGATACTAGAAGAAATATTAACCTCGTTTAGTGCAATCTCACATTCTGCCTTGTCTTGATCATTCGCTTTAGTGTATTTAGCCAGAAGTTGCACTCGTCCCACTCACTGGTTGTAAGTAATACCTGAATCAAGAAGTAGCCAAAAAAGGAAAAACAAGTATAACTAATTATCATGAGTTTTGCAACTTAAACCAAGGTTATGTATCAAAAAGAACTTTACCTGGATTTGAAGTGCGGTACTGAAATCACCATTGTCCAAAGACTGGCAGAGCTGAACGAGCTTTTCAGCAGCATTTTTGGATATGTCCCCACTATTCAGTTTTGCAAACAAGGCACCTAGTTTCCTGGAATTGTCTTCTATTTCCCGCTTCTTAGTTGCATTTGCCCTCGAACCACCTAGCGCTTCTGATGTCTCATTGAAAAGTCTTGTCAATGTTGCAATGACAGGCTTTTGGTGGACTGGGGGAATTCAGCAAAGCAAGCGTTGACATTAGCACCAAATGGCAAGGTGAATGAGTAAGAACAGCATATGGTAAAAACATATTTGAAACTAACATCAACACATTAAATGAAACTAAAATATGATATATTAAACAATAGCCAGAATGCCGAAAAAACTTTAAAATGCCACAAGTTTAAAAATAAAAATAAATAATAAATAAATAAATAAATAAAAAAGAAGAAGAAGAAGAAGAAAGAAAAGATTTCAATATGATTGTTTGCTTCAATTTATTTAACTTTTTGTTTTTTTGTTTTTGTCTTGATATGAGGCAAAGAAAATGCATAAAACTAGTCACCAGACACAAAAATGACCAAACTACAAGATTGGCTGTGTATGAGAAGATTGTTCTATAACTTCCTTTTCATTTCTTCATTGCAGTAGGTAACACATGGCTAACCAGGCATAAGAAATCATTAGTTCAACCAAGAGCATATTCAAACCCAGAGCTCTGAAATTGCCAGACAAACAGACCAAAATGGAATAAATTTGGAAAAACAAACAACTAGTGCTTATTACCATCATATTTTCTGGATTTTCTTTTTTCTACACAGAATGAACCTTGATTCAGATGTGGACGAGAAAAATTTGCAAAACCAAACTTTGTAATGGACAGAAGATTGCCAACTTCCCATCAGAACCTCTTCAACACAGCATAATAATTTTTTTATAAGCAATGCAATGCATAACAAATTCAGTGTAGCTGCAGCTGTTCCTTTTATATTTTCATTTGATAAGTCTTGAATCAACTATATGTTAATGTAGACTTCATATAAAACTCAAAGACTAAACAGACCATTAAAAGCCAAGAGACATTAGGTCTTGAGAACCCTTATTAAATTAAGTGAAATAATATTTATAAGAAAACTACCTGGTACATTTGAAGTATCAACTGTTTGCACTGTGGGTGGTGGAGCTGCGGGTGTAACTGTTGGTTGTGCAGAAGCTGCCTGAGTAGGACTGGGTGGTTGCATTGAACCAATCCCAGGTCTTTGAACAACCCCTGAATTAACCGGAATAAATCCCCTTGTGGGTGGGGTGGGAGCTACCACCTGTGGCATTCTATGGCCAGGAAATGCACTGGGCTGTGATGTAACAGGGACAGCTGAACCAGTCCCAGGTCGAATGGGTTGATAAGTAGGGTTAGTGGTTCCCTGGAACACATGCAAAGAATTTTTAATATCTATCACTGCACCCAAGCGCACATGCACAGATCAAAAGTAAATCTACATACAGGATAAAGCTGAGAACCCAATGTGGGCTGGTGATATTGCTCCACATTTTTAAGTGCAGCAGGAGTTGCAGGAATAAAGGGCCTTGCAACGGGTTGGGTGGTGACGGGAGGTGCCTGAAATTTTGGCTAATGGAAAAGGAAAAAAAGTCATAAAACTAGCACAAAAAAATTACCAAGAGTCAGCGACACATAAAATCTCTAGACAATATATGCAACTTACGGTTGTTTGATGACCAAACTATACAGATCATAATACAAAGGTAATGGAGAGATCAAGTTCAATTCAGAAGATCATAAGCCAATTACTACTAGCCATAAGTTGTGAATATGATTGATTCACGTAACAATTGGGCAGTATAAATATACTACAAAATAAAAATAAAAATATGCTAGCAGGGCTAAGTTACAATGAAAGTCAATATATCACATATAAATGAAATTAGGCAGTACTAGAGCAAGCCTATAACACAAAAGTACCTGGGAAGGTGTCTGGGATGGAAGGAATATATTTGGTGGCTGATATGAGGTAGGAGCACCATATCCCCCTCCATATGGAGAGCTAGCAGGATGCTGATAATTTCCACCATATGGATTGCTAGGACCATTTGGCTGCATATGTAATGGTGCTGTTTCCTAAGCAGCAAACATCATTGCAAAAATGCACATATAAGAATAGCCTCGGAGTAACGAAACAAAGTTGGCAATTAGACAGCAGCTGAAACCACCACATCTCAAAAGAAAAAGAGATTCATGGATAGAAAACCTGTTGATAAGATTGAGAAGAATCAACCAAGCCAAAATTGGATTGATCAGCGCCATATATTGCTGCACTTTGTGTTTGAGAGCTCTCAAAGGCCATACCTGTGGCTTCTTTCTCTGCAACAGATGTAAAAGAAATTCATAAACTGAAACCAAACAGGGAGGCAAAAGAGAAAAGACCATTACCTAATAACTTAATCAAGAAAGTTCACTTTTTTGGTAAATTAATAAGAAAGAAGTTCACCATCTGGTAATATTTGATTCTAAAAAAAAATCACCATCCGGTCGTTGGACGTTTTAAAATAACTAGAAAAATCATCCATCTTTAAAAGATTTGACAGAAACTGAATTGTTCTAATTATTAGGTGAATTATTTCCTGGTATAATAAATAAACCATATCAAATTTCTTATATGGTGTTCGACTTCATGTCAATGTCAATACAATGTGATTCTACTAATTTCAAGATATTGTCATACAAGATTAATTGGAGATAACAATACAAAACACAAGCACCATGCGGCTTAAAACAATCTTGCCTGAGCAGAGACTAAATTGCTAGGTTTAATTTGGTAAAAGTTAAACCAGTCAGCATAAGCAATGGGGAAGGAACCAGACATCTCCGGTTTAATTTCCCTTCTCTTATTCCAAGCACATAGTTTTAAAGCAATTATGTGTATCAGTAATGACCACTCCCCACAGAAATAGTTCAAAGTACACTAAAAAAATTAAAAGGATTTCCAAAACCTAGTTGGTTACTCATTGATACTACTCTCCCACACCCAAGTCTTGCATTTCTTCTTCACCAATTGATCAGCAAATGACCACAAGAAAGCAAATGGCCCACAATAAAAACATTGAAGTAAAGCTAACAAACAGACAGATACTTAGTCTAGTATTGCTTTGTTCCATCAGAAGGTCATGTTGGCCATTGGTTACATGAGAGGAAGAACCTTGTCCCTAGCCCTTAAAACCACCAAAATAGAGACTCTACTAGGGCATTGCTCCAGCCATTTTGTAATATTTCAGAACAAGTTTGTAGGGCATTACTGTTGTGCACCAATGACAGTAATGTCACCTATAGATACAATTAAAGAACATTCCGAACACAGTAGAATGCAAATTTAAAATGAAGGATAAGCCCATGGTTAACTAAATCAAAATCCTCAAGTTTGTATAGGAAAAAACCATGAACAAGTTTCATTCAACAAAAGAGGAAAAAATAAGAAGAAATAACAGATAGCCCCGCCAGATACAACTAAACTCTGGCTACATCTGACTTGATCTGCACAAGTATTTGGAGAAAGAATACCATTTAGCACTACCTTGTTATTTTCCATTTTAATTACAAATCAAAATGGAAAATAAAAAATAACAAAAAAATTCATATTGCATCCAATGGGGTTCAAAAACTTTATCAAAGATATTCCAAAAGCTCATACCAGGTTCTGCAGAGAATGCAATACGATCTCTTAAGATCACGAGCTCAGGTGACAATTCATCAGAGCCTAAAAGTTTAAGGTACTCCATTGCTGTTGTTAAAAGCCCTTGGCTTGCTAAAATTTCAGCATACTTCTCAACAAGCTTATACAAAGATGCACTGAATTGCTTTTGCCCAGTTGCCAAGGCAAGAACAATAGTCTTTTCCATCAAATCCTAATCAAATAATTAAAGAAAAAAATAAGCTCTGGCCAGAGTATACATGTTTAAATGAACCCCTCAAAGTACCAAATTAACCTGAAGAAGATCAACATAGGATTTCCCTTCATGCTCGGTTTGAAGACTCCTTGACCAAATTTCCAGAGTCTTATCAATATTTCCGGCACATATGTAACAGAGAGTAGCAGCCAACGTGTTACCAGCATTCATTAGTTTTGAAGCAAGTGCGTCACAGAGCATAGTCCACTCCTCTCTCTGTGCAAACTGTTAATTGAACAATGTTAATGATAAGCGCAAAACAATTGTACCAGATGCAATAACTCCGTGATCAATATATATACTTCCACATAAACTAAGCAATAGCTATCATCCAAAATTAACAAAAAAATGTTGGATTTGGCTGGTCTGACTTTTTGGGCCAAGGCGCAGAAGCCAATATCAGGTCAAATGGTCATATCATCCACAATAAATCCAGAAAAGAAACTTGTTATTTCGTGGTTTCAAGGGCCATACTTTTTTCGACAAGTAATAAAAAAATTCCTAAAAGCGCAAAAGGCACAAAAATCCACTGCAAAAAGAAAGAGTCACTCTGCCAATTCATGCAACTAAATGCAGCTGCGGGGGCAGTGGCATCAGGCATGCAAGGATATACATATGATCTGGCTAATATGAACATGAAAAAGGCAGAAAAACTGCAGTGTAAAATGCACATCAAAACTGCAAAACACTGAAGATCACGATGGCCCAAAAAGAGCAGGATAACTTATTTCTTTACTTGGATATTAATGAAAATTTATTCAAATCTCGCATAAAAAAAATAACTTACAATCTCAAAATAAATTACATTTTCCTCATCAAGAGTTATGAAACTTACACTACAGAGAAGAGCAAGCGTTTCTTTCCAGAATTTCAGGGGTCTGGTATTGACAATGCTCAGGAGATCATTGTTCACCATAGCAGAAACAACCTGAGAGTGAAACTGGCCCATGTAATGAGAGAGTCCTTAAAAATATAATACAAATAAAAGATCAGCAAGACTGATACGTCCATTAAAGTTAAAGAAAAAAGCTCTTCAAGATGAATAGTTGGACTACCTTTAGGTAAGGTGAAAGGTTCATCCTAAAGTATTGATCACGAGTGCTCTCCCACAAGGATGCACCACCAACGTGAGCAATAACTAAAGCATCAGCCATTTTATTTGCAGATATGCACTGTGCAACTGCCCCCTTATAATCTCCAACAATTAACGCACGTTGGACACCATCATCAAATGCTTGGTCAGCACTCTCCTCAAATACATCTGGTTCCTGTTGCCACTGGTTCGAATCATGTGCAGTATCCACAATAGCAAAGTTACCACGAGAGGTGGACAATGGTGTATCAGTCTTGGGGCTAGGGAGATTGTTAAAGAAATCTTCACCATTATCAGTAGGGAAAATAGTTGCCTCTGTATCACCCACAGATCCAACCTTCTCAGCTACTGTACCCTCAAGTCCAAGTGCATTTACTTCCTGGGAAAGAGCATCTTGAACACACTCTTTTTCGTTAGCAGGTGCACTGAAACCTAGGTGGGCGAGCAGATTTGTTCTTGCTGTCCCATCATCTTCAAACATAACCTTCAAGAAGCTCCATGTTTCACGGTCATCCTCTGCTCTGTTAAAACAACTCAAAAGGAATCAAGATATGCACAAGTGATGGGCCAACTTCTCATGACAGAAAGAAAAAGACGAAAATAATCCATTCCTCAGTAAAGATAACATACTCAGATTCTAGTAATTTTTTATTGCACAGTAGCCTCAGCGAAGACCTTTCCCCTTTTTGTATTGCAGTTTCAAACTCAGATGATCGACTAACCAAACTGTCTTCAGTTACTAAGTTGTGCACATAAACCTGTACAAAGTGGGAAAAATGAACAAACAAATTTATCCTAACAGAACAAAGACACTCATCAATAAAGATACCTCTGAACCACCAGCTGGCACACCTGCCAGAGAGGGCCTAGGGCAAAACCACACAAGTTTGCCACCAAAGCCAAAAGATGCACCAACAGGACGTTTACACCATTTTGGAGCCCTCAGAGGAGCTGCATAGAAGAGATGGATGGATAAAAGGTAACTATGATACTGAATTTCACAGGCAATGGAATCGATTACAGAAAACATATAACAAGAAAGGGTTTAGGGGGTCGTTAGGGGTAGGACGAAGTGTTTATTTGCATGCATAAATCCGTCAATTACTGCTTAGGATGCATAATTTCTTTTCTTCTCTATATGAATTCACTCTTCACCAACTAACTATCATTTCTGCAACAATTACACTTTTAAAATTCCAAAACAAAAATAAAATCAGAATTCATAAATTGTCATATTCCTTTATTGTCAACTTAAACCTACCATTTCAAGAAAGGATCAATAACTGAGTTCAAGGCACGAAAACCAAAGACAAAATACACAGCCTCTAATCTGCTTATTTCATAACCAACTGATCTAACATATCGGAGAAAAAAATCCATGTCTTGTACCCCCAAACCTTTTAAGAAAGAAGCTGACATGCCAACAGGTTGTGGTGTGCCACATAGATACAGTGCACTATCAACCATTATGCATAATTTGATGAAATAGTTCATGATACTTAAATCGGTAAGAAATATATTACCTGTAACAACCTCACTCTCGCCAACACCATGCCGACTGCAACCCTATAAAAGAGTATGTAAAATCAATGAATACAGATGGCAACAAAAGATGATTTCAAGCTAGGCCATTATATGAAAGAGTCAACCAGCTCTACCAGGGTGGAAAAACCAACAAAAGAACATACAATGAAGACACAAATAAAGCAAAAAACTAGCTTGGTCCTCTTTAGTAATTTCAAGATCAGATTTTCATAGGAACTATATTCCACATGCCCAAGCCAGATCATAAAAAAATGTTAAATAACATAAATAAATAAAAAGTGTCACTTTCTCTAGTCAATTGCTTCTATTAAATTGTTGCCAACTTGACATAAGTAGCCCTGAGACTAAAATAAAGCAAAACCATTTGCATAGATCCCTGAAGGAAAAGGTAGATACCTCAATGTTATAAAAGCCAACTTTTCCATCAAATGAAGATGCTGATATGACCCCAGGTATCTTTGGATACCAGTGTACATCAAAATTCCAGTTGGTGCCAGCAGGCAATTCACAGACAATCTGAGTCAAAAATATATATGAAGAAGCATCAACATGTCAAAACCCAGGAGAAAATCATAATTCAATAGAATTCATTATAAAATTGCAGGACCATGGTAAGGAATGCCAGAGTTCATACCTCTCCAGAAACAGTGTCCCAGCAAATAGTTCGATTATCTTTGGCACAAGTAATCAAATAGGAACTGTCAACAGGACACCACGCCATTGCAATTATACCTAGTGCAGTACATGCATGACAAAATATGATGACAATGTTACAACTGGATGTGGGGAAGTATAGGAACAGCATAGCTAGAATAATGTGTAGCATTAAAAGCATAACTATTGCTCCAATCAGTAGCAACCAGAAAAACAGATAGGAGTTCAAACCTTTACATACATGTAAGGGATTATAAAGCAAAGTATAAGGCATTATAGTCTAGAAATGTGGCAATTAGTGACATATACAATCAAGCAACAATTAATAAGGATTCAAAATTTTAAAAATTATTAAACTTTAAGACATCATTTAAAAATGAAACCAGGTCAATTGTCATAAGCATCAAACAATATTAATCATAAGGATCAAACTCTTGCTTGGAGAACGTCGATCCTTTTGTGATGGAGTTGATTTCTTTGGGAAGTTCCCACTTAATCATGCATACATAGCTACTGCACTCATTGATATAATGTGCACATATAGAGGTTAGCTTCAGGTTATGCCTGATGTAACTCCTTAGTTAGAAATATGAAAAGAAATAAGAAAACTATAGCCCAGTTATGCAAAGTATACATGAGGAACAGTTGATTAGAAATAATAAAATCATCGATGCTCAGCCTATTAAAATCTATAAAAGTAACCCAAAAGAACGAAGTATTGAAAAGGAAATTCTACACTCCTCCATCATCTGCTCTCGATCTTCAAAAATCCTATCATTCATTTCCCTCCAAATACACCACATTAGACAAGAGAAATAAGAACCATCTTCTGCATTCTACAATTTGTGGGCTGCCATACTACTTGTTGCATCAAAAGATCATCATTAAGGAAAACTAAAATAATTTCCCACCAATTAAATATATAAATGGCAAAAAGTTCCAATAAGAAGCATAGCACTCTTAACAGCAATTGCTGTCCAGTCAAATTGGATAATTTTAGACCATATAGTGGTATGGAGGGGATAGAAACAAAATTTTGACAACAAATGCATAGCTAATGATAGCCCAAAACAGCATTTACCTGAAAGGAAACTGATAAAACATAAGTAAATTAAAAAAAAAAAAAATGTCATCATACAATCATCATTACCTTTAGTATGTCCCGTGAACTCTTTAAGTGGTGACATTACATTTCGCACATCCCACAACTGCTTGGACAAACATCACAGTAAACTAATGAATAAAACACTACATTTTTCTAATTATATAACCTCAAAAGACATTTAAGCCTAAGTAAAGTCAACATCAGTCGCAAACACAATACCCTCACAGAGGGTGAAGTATCTTCATCCGATGCAACAACAAGATGAGTTGCAAAATCAGGATTCCACTGCAAAACAGAGCACCGCCTTCTAACCGAGTCTGAAAAGCTGTAAGTAGACAGAGGACATGTGAGGTGTTTAAAAAGATCATTTTGAGAAATTGTATCAGACTGGAACTTTTACAAAACAGCATGCACACGCAGAGAATACATCGCATCAGTAGCGAAAAGATTACCTTATAACTTGTTTTTGCTTCTTTAGGTCCCAAACCACTAGACAGAAAAAATAGAACACATTACAGAAATTAAATAGAAAAAATAATTCAAAAACTATATTCCTTCCTCACCAGTTGTCCCACTATATGATGTGGATGCCAATATATGTTGAACCTTACTATTCCAAGATAAAAACGAAATTTCTCCCTGCGCAGCAGGATTGCCACCCTGCATAAAGATATAAGATGTGTTTGAGAGAGAGAGAGAGAGATAGTTGGCTGGAATCAAAATATGTCCAGATCTTGGTCCCAAAATAAATAATTGGGCCAAGCAAAGTCTCTATACTTCCAAATACATTTAAGGAAAGGCAATCCTCCCAATTTTTATACCTACAAGCTACACCCCCAACCCAACCTAAATTTTGCCACAAGAGAGAGAGAGAGAGAACACATAAGCATGCCCCAGGAAATTGTAGAACCTATTGAGAAAAGACTTCATATACAGGAGTTACAAGTAGCACTACATACCCGCAGGGGTGGAAAATGAGAAGGTTCTGCAGGGTTTGCCAAATCCCAGATGCAAATTTCACCATCGTCAGCCCCAGATGCAAGCAGGTTTGGTGTAATACCATTAAATTCAAGACCACGTACCTAAATTGAAAAGAAAACGCCCAATATAGAATGACCTTTTTTTATCAGTTCAATATAGCATGAATTTGATAACAATCAAAACTGACCAAGGGATGAACAAACATCAACAAATAGAAGGCTGACATAATGCAAAAGTAGAGAGTACTTACTGGTCCTCTATGCCGCGAGAGATGTCCAACAAGAGCATTTTCATTTGCTTCAGAACTGAGGAAAAAGGTAAAAACAACAAAGACGGCAATGATGTATAGAAGGAAGCGAAAAACTATCCAAAACAGCACACTTATGCAGTAATTGATTGACACCAACTCGTAGAGATCAGCATACTCATAACAAAAGCCCTAACAGAGACAGAAGGAAGATAAGAAAAGTAGTAAAAGAAAACATCTTCTACCAGGAATTCTAGCAAGCAATACATAAACAATAATCTGTTTTAATAACTTGCTAAAAACCCTTACTAAAAGGGTGAGACTCGCCCATCTTCTCCCTGGAGAAAAAGAAAAGGTATAATATAAATTGACTATATAATATAAGTTGACTATATAGATTCACACATAAATACATGAAGAAAAAGTAACAAAAACATGATAAGATTCATCTGAGCCATTTTTTTTCAGTCCTTTTATCTCTCTAGTTGTTGAACAGCATGGAGTCTTTAGTTACCATCAGCTGCCAAATCCTCTTAACACAGAATCAATCAGGAGAACCAAAGGACACAGACACAAGGGGGGAGGAAGAACACCAAGACCATAAAATTCAAAAAGAAAGATCTGGAACAGAAGCGTCCAATATTAAGATTCGTCCTGTATATGGAGCAAATAAGAATTCTTATATGGTAGCCAATTCAATTCAGTAATGAAATATAAGAATCGGGTAAACACCAAACAAACAAATGCTGGAATTTCAAAATAACATTTGCCCCCAGTAGAGTGCACATGGTCTCTATCCAAAACACATATCAAGAAACTAAAAAAACAAAAAATCCATTTTCCTTCCCAAACAAGTTGTAATGAAAAATTCATTATCATTTTTTTTATCAGTAAATAAAATTTTATCGATCGTAAGAATAGGCAAAAGCCCAAATACACAGGTCAGATACAAGCGCCTATGAGTGATGCAATGAAAAATTAATTATCATTAGAAAGAAATGATGTATTTACCCCACTTTTTAACCAGAATGAAGTAAAATTCACCACCAACAATAACCCTTCATTCGAGTACTCATGGGCTAAAAAGAATTTTTCATTTTTTTTCCTCCAATTTCAGGTAAATCAAATATACCTGAGAAATTTACATTGTTTAGTTAGGTGTATCTTACTCCCTGTGTACTTGGATAGTGCCTCTTTGATCATTAATCAAATTTATCTTCCTTGTAAAAAATTTGAGAAACATCCATCAGTCAATTCAATTCATATCAACCAGTTATCACAATTCATTTTTAAATCAAAATCCATTAATAACTCAAATCACAAACCCGAAAATTACATCCACCCTCTTCCACTAAATGCTTTCTTCTTCCAGATTCCTTCTGAAATCCTTTCTAACGCATCTTAAATGAACTTGTTTCATTAGCTAGAGAGGTTCCAGAGACTTGTTAGAACCATTTCTGGCTGCAAAACTACCAATAATCCAATCCACACCCGAACATGAATATCAAAGAACAAATTTTAATCTCATGAACGCATAAGTCCCAGCAGCCAACCACCATATTAAAAATATGAATTTTTCATCAGGTGACCGCGTACAATTTAATGCGTCCGAAGTACAAAGTCTGCTTCAATTTCAAAATGGTCACGCATAGGCAAACACTCTTTGACCACTAAAATCTTGTTTACCAATAAAAAAAAAAAAAGAATTAGGCTTTGTTTGGTTATACATATATTAGATAAAAATTGAAAGTTAATAAAATATTGTTATAATATTATTTTTTAATATTATTTTTTAATATTATTTTTATTTTAAAATTTAAAAAAATTAAATTATTTCTTATCTTCTTTGCGAAAATTTAAAAAAATTGTAATGATTAGAAAAGTTGTAATAATCATATGAGAGGAGATAGATGGGTATGTGTGTCAATCCTTAAAATGGTATCAGATGGGGGGAAGATGAAAAAGAAAAACCCCCCACACTTCAATTAAATAGAAACCGAAATCCCCTAACGGAGATAAGTCATAAAACTCCCACCTAGCATACCATTCAATCCGACACCAGATATTCTATTATTTGACTGGGTGCCATCAATTAAATCTTCCAAATTTTTACGAAACAATGCATGCGTTTTACGAAAAAATGCGTGCATATTACATATTTCTGCTTCACTTTCAAAAACAAACTCCCCCAAACCAATTCAATTAAACTCAAAAACTTCCACAAAGCAAATCAAAGAGTATCAATAAAACAATTACCGGATCAGAGCGAGGGGGTTCCACACATCAATGGTACCGTCAACAAGTCCACCTGCGATGAGACCGAGAGAGAACTGCTCGGAAGCGGATCCGGCAGCGGCCTTGCCCCAGGAGAGGCGGTTGAAGCGCTCGGAGCTCGGCGACTCGCCGATAAGAGGAAGCTCCCAATCTTCGGACTGGAAATCGAGCTTGAAGATCTCCAGGCTCGCGGAAGAGCTGAAAGACAGATCCACAGCCCCGGCCATCGTCCCCGCCGCCATGTAGGGCGAGTCCGGCGCCAACGCCACCGACGCCAATCTACCCACTCCTTTTACACAAGTCATTTCTCTCAAATTCAGACCCCAATCTACTAATCCAAATTCAAACTCCTACCTAATATATTATGTATATATGATCTGTATTATAAACTGAGTGGGAAATGAATTGAACAGAATGGATCAGGTATACACAAACTGGACGAAAACTTCAGAAGTTGGGGTTCGGAAGTTATGATCTGATCTGAGAGAGAGATTATGCGTGCGCGCGCGCGCGAGAGAGAGAGAGTGAAGAGACTCTCACTTTCTTCACCCTCTACGAGAGAGAGTTATAACTTATGGCTCTTCGTGATCGCGAGTGTGATTTTTTCGTAATTGTCGTTTTTTGTTTTATTTTTTAGTTTTTCTAAGGTTTTTTTACTGAGGAAGGGAGGTTGTAGCCGAGGCCTTTGTGCATACGTCAGAGAACCAACAAGAGAATTACATGTGTCGTGCAAGTTTCTAAACTCATTTCTTCTATTTAACAGCCGGTAGCTGAGAGAAAGAAAAATAAAAAATAAAAAAACAAATTAAATGTGTGATGTAAGTCCGTTAGTAAAATGTTTCTTCTCAATTATGTTTTAACTAATATTAGATATAATCATATTATAGTATATAAAAAAAAAACAAAAAAAGTAAAATCTTATCTATTATTAAAAAATAAGTTTTTATGTGGATCTTAAATTTATTCATTTTTTACAAAAAAAAATATATAATTTAAACACTATAAGACTACAAATATAATTTCTCTTATGTTGTTGTTATTATTTATTATTAGAAATATGATTTAGCTAGATAAACATTATAAAAGTAAATCTATAAATTAATATGATTTAATATGACACATCAAATTATAAAATTATTTTCATCATGAAATAGTTGTAATATATTACATATATGTCATTTTATAACTTTACTTTTATAAAAAAATTATATATGTAGAAATATTATTATTTGTGTATTAAATGGTGAAAATCAATGTTTTTAATTTCGGTGGTCACTCCGGTTTAAATATTATAATAGAATACTTGAATCGAAAAGTAGTACTTTTCCGAGGTTATATATATACATTAATAGTAGGTAGTTAATTAAGAATATTATCATATTTAAATTATATTAAATTATAATTATTTATATAATTTTACTTTTTAAAAAGTATTTAACAAAATTTCATCATTTATTTAATGATGAAATATTAGTATTTTATAAATTAAATTTGATAATTTATTTATAATACGATATTTATATGTTAATTATCTATTTTAAATCAATTTAAATCAGTATTTAAATTTTTACCATTGAATCAAATTTGGAAACTTATGATGAAGGGTTAGATTTAAATTCCAAAAACTATCATTTCCCCTCACTTTCCATTTCTCTCTCTCATTCCGTTCAGCCACGTCTTCCCTCTCTCTCACCCGATCTCCTCCCTCAAGCAGCCGTGCACCACTGTGCGGTGTCACCGACCACGTCACCGGCTTCCCCTCATGTTGGCGACCAAACCCCACCGTCGAAGCCCCTTGGCAGCTCCTCCCTTAACCGCATGCGAACAACCCAAATGGGTCTCAATGCACGTGTTCTCCACCCTTACGCCACCGCGGCTCAACCACCGCTCCACCAAGCACCACCATCGAGTTCCCCTCATGTTGTGGACCACTTCCATGAAACTCACCACCCGTAGCTCCTCCCTAGCTCCACCATGCAGCGCCTCTACACACACTGGTTTCTCCTCGTAGCGTCGCCGTTAGCCAAACTCACGCCACCGCACCACCACGACGGCCTAGATCCGCCACAACCAACCTTCCACGGCACCTCCCTTGCTCCTCCATGCCCAGTTCTCTACCCCTCCCATTTTGTGATTTTGTAAATTTTTACATTTTGTGATTTTGTAGAATTATGATGATTTACGGTGAGTTTGTGATCATCCTACGGTGATTTTGAGATGATTTCGGTGAGTTTGGTCTATGCTTGCTGTGATTTTGTGATTTGTTGTTGTGATTTTGTGTGACGATTTTGTGATCTGTTGTGGTGATTTTTATAGTGATTGTGTGATCTGTTGTGCTGATTTTATGGTATTTTGTTAAGAATATTGGTTTGAGGATGTAGAGAAGGACGAAGAAGAACCACGTAAAATAAGAGTATTGTTTATCATTACTGTTCATTGAATTTTTGTACTTACAGTAAGCTATTTATGTACTTTTTTGTAAAACTGATGACCTAAAAGGGCACAATTGTAATAATAGTCAGTTACATAGGGGTATATGCGGAATATAAAAAGTGTTCAAATAAAACATTATCCATTACTGTTCATCTTACTTTTCATATGAGGATAGACGTTTTTAAGATATAGGAGAAATATATACTAAGTCAAAGCAACGTGCAAAGTATATTTGCCTAGTTAGATCAAACAATTGTTGTACAAAAATAATATGTTTTTTTACAAAATTTTTAAAAATAGTTGATGACATATATAGCGTAGAAGACATTGTTTTAACTTCTATACAAGTAATATAATTAATATAATATTATAAAAGAACTTTAACAAATAAATTAACTACTACGATCAGTACTTTAACAAGATGATTGAGTTTGTATCATTAAGATTATGGTATTTAATGGCGTGTTTTGGGCCAAATGAGATTTATTTATCATTTTTCTTATATATTTTGGCTCTGTATTATATTTTGTTGGATAACTGTATAATCTCGTTGAGGATATTTCACTATTGTGGTTCTATTTATAAAATTATGGTACTTATGATTATTAAGTTGTGAAATTTATTTTCTTATTGTAATGTACTTTTTTTTATTGGACCTTTTTTTTCGGACTGGGCTTGTTTTAGTATGTTTTATTCTCTCTTGGGCCCAGCCCATTCAGATTTGAAACCAAACCTGTAGCTTGCAGCCCAATCCTTCCTTTCTCTCTAAATGACGCTGTTTTGGCCATAGCCCTTAGGGCTTTATTTATCTTCCTCCAATTACGTTAGAATCATGAAATAAAGCCTGATTTGGATAGTCAGATAATCTAATAATTTCATTTCATTTTATCTTAGTATCTAAATGTAGACAGTTTTTAATTTTTAATTTTTAATTTTTTCATCTAATCATTACAACTTTGTCAAACTTTCAAACAAAATACAAAAAAATAATTTAACTTTTTAAATACCAAAACAAAAATTATATTCTAACAATATTTTAACTCTATAATATTTTTATTCGATTTTTTTCTCTCATTTTTTAAAACTCTATAAACATCTTAACTCAAACCATTTTATTACTATTCGCAAATCAATTTATTACTATTTACAGATCATCTAATTTCATCTCACTATCCAAACTAGGCCTAAACTACTTCACATTAAAAATGAAAATTTTCACTGTGAAAATATTGCCAAAAAAGAAAAAAAATATATTAAATAATATCAGGTTTTAAGCCACTACCCGAATAATATAAGATATATTGTGCTGAAAAGGTCAAAAAATAATTCAAATATCAGTCATTTCGGTGCGTTTCGGTCAATACCAGCCAGTTTTCGATGTACCAGTCGAAATTTTGTATTTTCATAATTTTCACTCTATTTCTCACATCTTAAGACTATTTTCTTAACTTTTTTTAATTCTCTTTTCTCAAGAATTAAAAATTAAACCCTACTCTCATTTTTGTGATGAAAATAAGTGATTATTATTTTTTTAATAATTAGATTGAAAACTTAGAAGTATTATTGAGTTTTATAAATATGTGTTTTAATTTTTCAAAACTTGCCTTGATGTTATTTTGAAATATAATTTATACATATATAATTAATTTATCTATATATAAACTATATCAAAATAGTGTTGATACTAAAATATTTTATTGCAGTGTCTTAACCAAAACGATATTCAAAACCATATTAAAAACTTTGAAAATATAAAAATATATATTAAAGTGTTTAAAAGCTTTAATTAATAGTATTCCATTCTAAATGTCCAAACAAATACATTCTGCACCTTTGGATTATCACTGATTTTGTACTTTAAGTCTTAAAGTATTAAAATAAATATAATAAATACTATTTTAAACTAAAAAAAATCATCATATACATCTTTCATGAAAATATTACTAAGGATATTTTGCTCTATTTTTTTAATCTTCTTATATGCCTTAACAATCAAAATTGAGAAATGATACTTGCAATCGTGAGTGTGCAAGGGTGATGCAGTCGCTTTGAAAAAAGTTAATAAATATGAGACCCACATTAAAAGAAATTAATTTTTTAGTAGTGGACCCTACTCTTTTTCAAAACGACTGCACATCATTTACGCATTCCACGATTGTATATAACATTACTCATCAAAATTAGACCACAATACTAAATATTTTTTATAATTTCAAAATTGCAGTATAGCAGATAGCTCTAGATAATGACCGCCTTTTGTTCCTCTCTCTCTCTCTCTCCAACCTTTCGTGCGTGCGCATAATAGCCTTGCAGGAAAATAAAAAAATATATATAACTTTATTAAAAAAAAAAACTTATTATTACTCTACAACTAATTTACAATTCTATTTAAAATAAAAAAAATTTACTCATCATCTTTACATTACACATAACATTTAATTTTTAATTTTGTTCTCTTACAAAATATGTTATATATAGATGATGAGTTGAAGAATTTAATTAGTTTATAAAAAATAAAATTAATAACAAATTTAAAAAATAAAATAAAAATAAGTGTAGTGTATGTTGTGTGAAGATGATAACTAGCTAAGTTCTAAAATGAATTGTAGTTAAATAGAATTGAAATTATTTTTTGATGAAATGTTACAGTTGATTTAAAATAAGTTGTAAATTAGTTGTAAAATAATTATAGGTATATCATTACTCTTATCTAGATTGTTGCCAGCGTTAGGGACGAGGAGACATCTATCAGGGTCAGAAGTTAACGGGAAAAACAGGTTGTCGTTAACTTTAATGGAAAAAAAAACGTTAAAACAAGAATTTTCGTCTCATAACACTTTATATATATAAATATATATATATATATATATGTGTGTGTGTGATAGAATTGAATATTTATAAAATAAATATATGTTAAAAACATTACATATATATGTGTATATATATATATAATTATTGGTGTCAAAAGAAAATATTAAAAAATCATAAATTTGAGGTGAGGAAAAAAAATAAAGATTCAATAAGTTATTAAAATAATGAAATTAAAAAAAATAATGAAGGAATATAGTTAAAGTTAAAAAAATAAATTATATAAATCTTTTTAAATTTTAAAATTCCATGAATGACTCCTATATAAATCTAAAATTTATGAAAAGGCCAGCCTAATTCAAAAAAATTATAAAATTATCATTATAATAATGTGAAATAAAATATAGTTTAAAATTGGCCAAAACAAGCCGAAATTTGAAACGAAACTCAATGAAGATGTATAATATATGCACACTCATTCAATATGACTGGTCAGAAACTAGCTTTTATTGAAAACAATACTAATTTGAATTTAGAATATGAAGGCAATAATATCAGTACGCAGATTGGTACGCAAAGTTGCTTGTACATAGCAAAACTCATAATATATTATTGTATTATGCCAAAACGAAAAAATCCAACCATTTTGTTGAGACTTCAAAAGACAAAAATATCCTCTCCAGAAAGATAATAAACTGTGTTTGAAAATGACTTAAAAATCATGTTAGTTATATTTTTTTAATTGACAAGTACTACAGTCACAAAAAAATCCTATAAAAGTAAATTCACAGGTTGACATTGTTTCATATAATATGTTAAATTTACTTTACAATCTAACGTGTCACAACAAGCCAAGTCAGTTTTGAATTTACTTTTATAGAAATTTTTTTTAGACTAAAATATTTCTCTTCCTGATCATTTTATTCCAATTACAATGTCTGAATGGAATTGGAATACAACTGGAAGGGTTAGTCATTTTAAAACACTACACAACCATGTTTTTCAATGAATGGCATTTTTGTAAAATACCTTATAAAAGTAACATCACTTTAAAAAAAGATACTCACTTTAAAATATGTGTTGTGAAATGTATTTTGTGTGTATCGTTACTCACAATAACCACCGAGTATAATATAATGTTGTAGTTAAAAGTCATATAATTTGGCACAATGCCAGTGCTCTAGGAGTTGGGTATCATTGCAGGCTTTGCAATGGAGGTCGTAGCTGCTTCAAGAATTATTGGAAATAGAGATGGAACTCAGAAAAATTAGTAGCCAAATAGGGGGTGAATTTGGTCTGGTCTGGTTGGTCCGGATGCTTTTTTTTTTAACTTGACCAAATTCATTCAGCTCGGGGTTTTCCCACCCTGGACTGGACCGAACCCCCAAAAGGACCGGACCAGACCAGTCCCTATCAATTTGTTCAGTCCATAGGATCTAAATGGCGCCGTTTAGATCTTACTTCACTCTAAATGTCCATAGCAACCCATGAGTTCACTTAACTTCCGTTTGAGCTGGCACTCGAACTAATATCAATCCGTGAGTTCGCTCGATAGACGTTCAACACACTGCTCGAGCGAATCACTAACCTTAGTGTTCACTCGAGCCCTGCTCGACATATCGCTCAAGTCTAGAAGAAGAGAAAATGAGGAAGTAAGGGGGAGAAATAGAATCAAAGGTCCCTCTGGGACTCTTCATATAATCAAAAGTATAAATGTGTACTATGCGGAGAAAATAAAAATTAACAGTGAATAATTAAAATTTGGGGAAAATGTTTTAAGGAACTAATATTTCTTCGTTACTATTGTCTATTTACATATAATGATATAAATTATCACATAATCTATGATATATTATTAATTGATAGCATATATTATTTAATACTTTATATGGTCAATAATAATAAATTAGATAAAAATGATATTATTGACTTATATATTACTATATAAAAATAATATATTAAATTATTAAACATATTTTAAATATATATATATAGTTTGGTCCGGTCCGATCCAAAATTTATAGACTCCGAAACCTTATTCGGTCCACAATTTTGGGATCGAGACTTGCCCCTCTAGTATTCGGTCCGAACCAAAATTTCTGGTCCGATCAATTTCTCGAATCCAAACCGAATTTTGTACACCTCTATGGGGCTACAACTAGATTTTCAAAAGATTTAAATTTTAAAATTTCCTAATAAGTCATAGTTTATCATATTAAGAGAGAGTGAATCACCTATAAGAGCATCTTGCTTGGCTTGGCTAAATCCATCTTCAAAATTTAACAAATATTACACTTTTTTATATTTACCTATTCTATTTAAATTCAATCCCCATATTGGATTATCAATTAACTTTTTATATAATAATAAAATATTATTAATTTATTTTTATCACATTTTGTAGCTCTACCAATTAAATGTTAATAATAATTATATTCTAATTAAATTAATATTAAAAAAATCATATTTTCAAAAGTCATTTAATGCTAATAACAAAATTTTTTTTTATTAAACTCATCTAAATTTCTATCTAAGTTTCTTAATTACAAACCAAATTGTACTTTTGCTTGGAGTGATAAACTAATATTTTAATGTTTGCTTAGAACGAGAAATTAGTATTTTAATATTTGGTGAATCAATTGTGGTTCTCTATATTTTACCAACCACTGTAGCAGAAATCCAAATTGTTTTAGAGATGCCTAATCCAATATGAGATCTTTTTGGCATAGATTATCTAAATTTTAATCATTCTTTAACTTTGGCCAAGCCAATAAAAATACTCTAAATAGAAACATAATATCTAATAAAAAAAACTTGTTTAATTTTTTTTCCCTGTTTTTCAGTAACGAAACCCTTTCATGCCCTCTAAGCCAAAGTTTTGAAACCCACACAAGCACACAAACATGAAACATGAAACATGCAAGTGAATGAGTGATCATAATCTCACACAACAACAATATCAATTGTATATAGAAATTATGGGCTAGTGTGATTTCACAAAACTTTTAAATTCATTTTATCTGATTATTATAATTTTTTATAAATTTTTATATAAAATAAATAAATAATTTAACATTTTCAAATCTTTAAACAAAATTAATATTAAAAAAATATATTTTAACAATAATTTCTTTAATTTTCAACTTTTACCTTAATTTATTTAAAACAAAAGACTAATTATACAACTGCTATCTTTTACTGTTCCCACTTTGTTTTTTAAAAAAAAAACTTGTGCCTTTTCAACAGTAACTTGAAAAAGTTGATAAAGACATAAGTTTAGTAACATTAGAGCATTCACATCCGATTCCCTAAATTTTTTCTTAAATTTTAGCTAAAAAGGATACTCCCTATAATTTTATTCTAAATTTTACTCATTTTTAAAAAACCTTCTACATCTCATTCCCTATCATTTCTCTATTCTATTAAAATAATATTCTTCTATTATTTCTTTATTATTGTTTTCTCTCACTTCTATTTTCAAACTTAACCACTTAATATTTTTTCTTATGTTTTGAACTATTATTATAGTGAATATTTTAAATAAAAATTTAAATTATTTTTTTAAGGGTTTAATAATATTTTTAAAATTATTATTTTTATATTTTAGTAATTATTTAAAAGTATAATAAATATAAGTATAAGAGAAAATGTAGTTGATTGAAAAAAGAATTTATTTTATTTATTTGAATAAAATATTAATAAAAAATGATTTAGGGGATGAACAGTGGTTCCCTATATTTAGGGAACCACTGTTCATTTCCTAAATCAGAATCCTAAAATAGGGAATGGGATGGAAGGGAGTTTTTGAGTTTTTCTCTAAAATTTTCCCTATAATTTAGGGATAATAGTGATATGAGGAATGGGATGGGATGCTCTTACCTCACTGGTGTTTTTCTTTATATGCTCGTTTGTACAGTGAAATAGAATGAGATGAGAAGATATATTTTTAAATAAGTTGAATAAAATATTATTTTTTAATATTATTATTATTTTAAAATTTGAAATAGTTAAATTATTTATTATATTTTATATAAAAATTTTAAAAAATTATAATAATAAGATGAAATGAAATAAGATAGAGTTTTCAAACCGTATTTAATTAAGAGTAATTCTATATATAATCGTGAAGTGCGTAAACGCTGCGTAATTATTTTGAAAAAGAGTGAGGTCCACTATTAAAAAATTATTTTTTTTCATGTAGATTTTATATTTTATTAATTTTTTTCAAAGCGATTACATAACGATTGTACAATTCATGATTGTAAATATATTTTCTTTTTAATTAATGACAAAAGCTAAAGCTAAAGAACTTTTTTTTTTGGGTGGTTTTTCCAGTCAACTAAAGCCGAGACTAGAAGCTTCCAAAAGCCAATGACCACTGTGCATATTGTACAGCCACCCGAAAGGCAACTAACCACGCGACAGACCCACAGTATTAGCTTCGCTAGCAAGGCGAAAAAACATGTTCCGGGACACTTCCAGCTGCAACACGTACAACTACGGTGACGCGCAGTACTGGGACGCGCGGTACGTCCAGGAGGGCGGGTCCTTCGACTGGTACCAGCGCTACTCGGCTCTCCGTCCTTTCGTTCGCAAGTACGTCCCCACCACTTCTCGCCTCCTCATGGTCGGCTGTGGCAATGCCGGTAATTTCCGTCCCTGCCCATTTTGGTATTTTTTGGTTGCTGAGAATTTTTGAGAAAGGAAAGGAAGATTTTTGGAATTTAAGTTGTTCATTATTTGAGTCACTTTGATTTTTTTTTTTTCCTGATCTGTTTGCTTGCTGGCCCGCTGGGGAATGCGAGAAGAGAGAAAAAAGGGTTTTGTAACCGTAAGGTCTCTTTTTTAGCTTTTCTTTGTTTGGTTGCTGGGTAAGAAAGTGTAGGAGAGGAAAGAAAGTAAAAAATTTCTTAAGTTCTTGGAGTATATTATTTTTTGAGCTGCCATTCGTGAAATAAAAATGTGAAAATTTACAGTTAATTTGGCCAGATTTAACACCCTGCCCTCCTTGGGCATGCTAGTCATATTCAAAGTCTCAAACTCGGGGCCTTCTTTATATATTTTTTATTTTTTATTTTCGATTGATTGCCATAATAGTTTGGGAAAAGTAAAGCAATTGGATTTTTGCAGAATCGTTGATTGTGCACTAAATGGGATTTGAGAAAACAATGCTAATGCTGCATTTCAACCATCTGGCTTTGTTTACGTGCGAGTTTTCAGCTTTTGGGAAGTCAGAGCTGCTAAATTTATTTTGGGTAGAGGTAGATTTAATTATTTAAATTAGAGAAAACCTATTTATAAGCCTTATGTTTTACACACCCAACACGTGTGGAAGTTAGTTATGCTAAAAAATGATTGATGTTTTATTTTATTTTTAAGTTATAATGGGTCCCACTATAAGTGGTGTGCTAACACTCCGGCTTATATCTAGCAAAACTCTTTTAAATTATCCTTACAAAAACAACTTGAAGTTAAAAGGTTTCTTTCTTGTCTAGGGTGTACTGGGTATAGAAGTCCACGTTGATTAATAAATCAAATTTTTAATTGGTAGAGTTTGTTGCATATTCTGATCTGAAGTTCCCAAGCACTTTAGAATGATGGGTCCAGAGCAGTATGAGGTTCTAAATCATATTCTAATCCCTTATATTTGCGGTAGTTTCTTAGGTATCTCTACGAAGGTTTTTGACTATCTTGGTTTGGCTTTAAAAGTGGGTGGTTCTTTTGCAAATGATACCGTATAAGACTACGTTTGGGTAGTGAGAATACCTGAGAAGTGTTGAGAATGTTTGCGAATAATTATGAGTAGAGATTGAAGTGGGTTTGTGGGTCCCATTGAGAGTATTTTGAGTTGTTTGGATGTATGAAATATGTTGAGTTGTTGACTTTTGGATAGATAATTGAAAAAGGTGTGGGTCCCATCAATGATTGATTTTTTTGTTAATGATGATTTTATTTATATATAATAGTGATAAATATTATAGTGATTTTATTTTTTATTTATATATAATAGTGATAAATATTATAGTGATTTTATTTTTTATTTATATATAATAGTGATAAATATTATAGAATGTTTGTGAATAGTTATGAGTAGATATTGAAGTGGGTTTGTGGGTCCCATTGAGAGTATTTTGAGTTGTTTGGATGTATGAAGTATGTTGAGTTGTTGACTTTTGGATAGATAATTGAAAAAGGTGTGGTTCCCATCAATGATTGATTTTTTTTAATGATGATTTTATTTATATATAATAGTGATAAATGTTATAGTGGAGAGACTTTGGTATGGAGATGGTTCACTGTGTTTGGCATGTGGAGTATTTTCATCAGTACGAGAATACTTGGTAAGTGTTGAGATATCTTCGCTACCCAAACGTTTCTTCGATCAACAATTATAGTGAATTGAGCATAATAAGGATCACAAAATCCGATGAGCTTTAATTTCTGTGTCCCCGAGCCAGAGAAAGTTATTAACTGGTTAGCACCAGCAGCTTATAATGTTTTATTAAAAACGAAGAGATGATAGTTTAAGACATGTACTGAATCGGTTATATCACATTGTGGTGTCTAGGGTTGCTAGATTGATGGTGTCAATCAGTGAATGCCGGGAGAATAGTGTAACAAAATAAATGTGTGGAATTGGCAGGTTCAAGAGCTTTTAGACCACCATCCAGTTACCCTGTCTCTAAAACCAACTAGCATTGTTTCCAATCCAAAAGCCATTCCAATACCTGCCCAAGCAGGTTCAGGAGTTTTTTCTTCCGACACGGTCGTTTTGAGTTACTGTTATGCTTGTGTGTTTCTTTCCAGTTTCTCTGCAGTTTGATGTGTACGTGTTTCTTGAGGAAAATGTTGTTGTGATGCTTTTTCATGTGGTTTCATTACGATTCCTTTAGTGTATTTTTTTCGTAAACTGGAAAGTTGTTATCTTAGTATCTATTATTTTTTATGGTACCACATATTCTAATCCTTAGGGATTCTAATAGCTGTCTCTTTTTAGAGATAAGACTCATTTTTCTTTTTCTTTTTTTCTTTTACTTTGTAGTTATGTCAGAGGACATGGTAAAGGATGGATATGAAGACATAATGAACATTGACATTTCATCGGTGGCCATTGAGATGATGAGAAAAAAATATGGGAACATCCCTCAGTTGAAATGTATCCCATTGGAAGACCAACTTCTTTAATTTGATTTTGTGTTACTTTTCTAGAGTATGCACAAAAGTTTTTGGCGAAGTTTCCTTAATGAATCTCAATAGATATGCAAATGGATGTCAGGGATATGAGCTTCTTTCCAGACGAATCATTTGATGGTGTCATTGATAAAGGTATGGATCTGTCCCGTCATTACATGCTTTGTTACTACTTCAATCTGTCAAACTAAATTTGTGTTTGTGTTGTTAATATTTTGTTGTCACCACGGCATTTGCACTCTGCTGATCCTCGATCTAGGAACTCTTGATTCTTTGATGGTATGATGGGTATTGAAATGTCTTTTTCTTCCTCAAATTCAATGATTGGCACTCTCTAAAGCTTTCATTTGTGCTTATCATTTTCAGTGCGGCACAGATGCCCCAATTAGTTCAGCTCAAATGCTAGGGGAAGTGAGTAGGTTGTAGACTTCATTACCTGTTTCATTTTTCTTACTATAATTTGTTATAAAATAAAACATTTGAATCTACAACGTGTTTTAATTTATTTACTTTTAAATTTCCTCACTAGGCATGGTTATTTTTGTTCTTGTAGGCTTCTTAAACCCGGAGGGACTTATATGTTGGTAATCATATACCTCGTGATGAGGCTTTATTTTTGCCACCGTTGTTTCATTTTTTTTTCTTTGATAATGCATTATTTGTTTCTAATTTGTCATTTGCAGATTACCTACGGTGATCCTTCAGCGAGGATGCCTCATTTGAGCCGACCGGTATACAATTGGAAAACTGTGTTGTACATCATACGTAAGTGTTGTTTCTTTGCTTGAAGATGCTCAAATATCTTTGCTTGTTGTTCCTTTGGTGTCTAGAAGACTGTCATGCTTCCGGATTGTTGTTTCATTTTTCTTTAAATAATTATAGTGGATCTAAGTTACATTATGTTTCCTGTTTGTCTTAGTCCAGATTTTAGTATCATACTCTTTTCTTGGATGGTGGATATTGCAAAGAGTTAAGCAGCTTTTTAGCTTTTAACACTTATGATCAATCTGGTATTCTCAAGTTTTTAAGACCATATCATTGTAACAAACCAAATTGCCAATTTTAGGTCAATATACACATAAAATTAAGGGTCTAAATTGTTAATGGTGTGGTTCTCTTCGATTCTCTTGTGCTTACTTTCATTTGGGTTTAGTGTTCAGTTTGAGTGTACTGTATAATTTATATTTCTTTTGTGTGCATGCACTTGTTGGAGTTGGGGATTATGCATAAACTTTCTTTGTAAATTAGATTGGGGAAAATGTAGAAATTCTATACTAAACTCACTGGTTTGGACTTCCAACCTTATACCAAAGGACAGTAGGGAAGCTCTCTCGGTACAAATTGACATACGGCTTGTTGGTATCCATAACTGTCATAAAGCTTTAAGTACATCATCCCTTGGAGTGAACCCAGTGCGTACATGCACGTGTCTGTTTGTGGTCTGTGCATGGATCAGCTCAGCCTGAAGATGGGAGCACATACCTTCACGTGATTGCCCTAACTTAAGAATTTTTATCTTTCCACAACCTTTACTATTTTAGGATTTGAGCATGTTTCTATGCCTTTTTCAAGATCATGCCTATGAGGGGACTAGGAGCCTTTGCTGAGTCTCTTTAAAGATTTGGTTGCTATATGTAGAAAATAGGGATGGCACTTTTGTAAGTGATATCAGTTCGTATGGATGCACCAAGTTCCTAAATGCAGTCCCTGGTTTTCCCTTTGACATCTTTTACAAAGGGTGAATGTTGGAGGGTTAGAGGAGCACACTCTGTGATGGAGTCATTTTATTGTTGGAAGGTTGATAACTTGATAAGAAGTCTTATGATAGGGTTTACATCATAGTGTTAACAGCATCAATTGGCCCTTTATTTCAGATGTAGTAATATAATCTCTCGCTATGAAAAAAGAAAATGACTTTCTTCTGCCTAAACAAAGTTTCTTTCTGGAAGTTGGCTACCCATTTCTAATTTACCAGTTATTTGAGGTCATATGCATAGGATAGCATTCTGGCATGTTAATGAAGAAATTACTATACCAAAGGAAGGAAGCTTATTTTTGTTTCATCGTTTCCTTCTCCATCCTTCCACAGCCAGACCGGGATTCAAGAAGCTTGAAAGTTGTAGTTCAACAACAAAGTCATACTTGGGGCCGGTTCCTACTACTGAGAAGGGCTTACTTCCATCAGATTTTGTTTTGGAAGATCCAGATTCTCACTTTATATACGTGTGTAAAAAGATGGATGAAACAGAGCTGAGTAAGATGCCTACCTACCCCTTGACAAATGATGTTATATAGAATGCCTTACAGTGAAGCACCGATAAGGTAATTCTTGTGCTGTTTACAAGCTTTGGCATTCATCATAGTCTGTTCATATGATTATTGTTGCCAGATGTACAACAAGGATTAATCATTAGCATCCTTGGAGTTGTTTGTAAATGACTCGAGATCCTATTTTTTTGACATTAGATCGTAGGATGTTGGATATGAAGATTAAAATTGAATAAGGGAACGAATCCCATTGGAGGAACTGTAGTGAGTGAGATTAACGTCAACTTTATGTCCTGTTACTGTGCTACCAGACATGAATGTTGTTTTCTAGTATTCTGTTGGTGCTTTTTTCACATTTTTTTCTTTCTTGACATAGCGAGTATAATGTTGATAATTTTATTATATTTTACTGGGTAAAAAGAACAGACGGAAGTTACAAGCCGGTACCCATTATCTAGTAAATGCGATAAAACTCGAGGGGATTAATGCCAAGGCACAACCTGAACGAGAACAAGAATGTTCTTGCTTCTCCCTATTGGTCGGAGTTACATTTTGTTGGACAGAAGTACAAAACATATTCCATTTTCATAGGCTTAAACTTTTGTTCTTGATCGAAACGGCTGGCCTATTATATCTTGGTCTGAGGTCTTGCGAGTGACTACTACAATCTGTGTCTTAATGTCGATTACCAACAACACTTGTATTTTGGTGCTTTGTTTCAAATGGATGAACCGTATGTGGTGTTATCCTCTGAAGATTGTGGTCTTTGATCAGCCCTTCGAAGATCGTTGGAATAAGTCAAGAATGATTCCAAAAATTCAGAAAATGAAGGCACGAAGTTTTGAAGGATCTGTATATATAGATATTTATATAGAAGTGATATGGGCAAAAAGAGATTCTACATAAACTAATATTACGATATGTTAGTTTTTTTTTTTTTTTTTATTTAAAAAAGGACAATCTTTTATGATATGTTATATCTATTTTATAATAAAAATAATTTTATAATCTAACGTATCATATCAAGTCACTTCAGTTTGTAGGTTTACTTTCGTGGAATCTCTTTGTAACTATACCATTTATCTCTCTCTCTCACATACATCCACATATATGAGATTTGATAGTTGCAGTTGTGACTCGTGAGTACGCAAGTGCCGTGCAATTACTTTAAAAAAAGTGAATATATACAGGATTCACATGAAAAAAATTAATTTTTTAATAGGAGATTTTATTTTTTTTCAAAAAGATTGCACGGTACTTGTACAATCTACGATTGCATATAGCATTTCTCTAAAGTTAAATTGTTAATAGTCTACGATTGAGCCGAACCAACCGCCCATTGATCCATTTTTTGAAACAGTGACTAAATGAAGGAGGTCAGGGGGGCTGGTGTACGTATCCATATATTGAATACTAAAACTGGTATAGCAAGCACTAATGGAATTTATATAGCCAACATAAGAGTCCACTGAAAAAACATAGATCAGCCATTCCTACCACTCATCTAAATTTGGAAACCTTCTTAAATCATATACATATATATATATATATATATATAAATCCTTCACCAAATATAAAATTCTCCTTTAAATTATCTTTTCCAATACTTTTCTCCAACATATCCATGCTCATTATATATCACAAGTTCTTAATATAGCTATGGAGATTATAACTCATGACTTGGGCCTAGTTTGGGTATACTCTCAGAATACCTTACTATTATTTATTATTTTATTATTATTTTTTACCTACTTTTACTATTATTCACTATTTTTTAATATTCTATCATTACTTTTTCACTACTATTCACAGAATACCTGAGAATATTACACTACCCAAACGCAACCATCTTTTCCTATGCTATTATAATAAGAAGAAATTCCAGTTCAGTTACAGCTCATCTGATGAACTTTTTATTTAAAGTATTAGCACTCTAAATGAAACAATTATACTCTGATGTTTTCTTTTTGGTTTAGAAATTATGCTCAAATTTCTTCAATAGTCTACCTTCTAACCTTGCATGTTACCTTATGAGCACAGATGCTTAATTTCACATCTAACCCTATGTTTTATTTTTTTATTTATTTTTTGCTAATGGGTAAAAAGAAGAAGCTATTTTTGCTAATTTGATGAAACAACAGTAATAGACCTATACTCATAAATTCAAATATAGTAACTAACCAACCCCCATCTAATCTAATTTTGGAATAGTTATGCTATAATATGCAGCCAAAAGGCATTAAGATCTGGAAAAACAAATCTGAAAACCAAAGGCCAATGGCCCTCTAAATTTGACAGTGATTATACTAAATGTGGCAAAAGTTAAAAACACCAATAAATGAGGCAATATGAAAATGGGGCCCACAAAGACTCTAAAAGTGGCAAGAGAACCATATGGACTTCTCCTAAAACAGCAATGTACATAGCAACACCCAATCACCCTTTCTCTAAATCTGGCACTGGATTTACTATATGTAGTAGCAGTATTAAATACATAACATATATATATATATATATAATAAATGATACTTATCATTTTCATATTATACATTAATATATGATTTGTTATTTTTATTATTTTATTTAAACATATATATTTACATATTAATATATATATATTAAAATAAAAAAATAAAAATGACAAATTATATGTTGATGGAAAGTGTAGAAAAAGATAAGCACAAGTTTTCTATATAAAATCGGGGTAACAAGAACATTGACCAAAACCAAACAAAAAATAGTGGGACCCGCGTGGATATTGTATTTCATAAAAACAAATAAATTATTAAATAGGGCCCAGAAGAGACCCAATAGCACCAGAATACCACTCCAAATGTGGCAAAGAGAGTCATGCGTAAACTCTAAATAGAATGCAGAGCCATGCAAGCTTGCCGTTTCCAGGCTCTCGCCATTTGGGGGTAAAAACGCTCTCTTTCTCTCTCTCTTTCTCTCTTTTCTCTCACGTCTCTTTATCTTCTTCTTCTCTTAAATTAACAACCCTCCCTACCTTTCCCAAGTTTACCAGGTAACCCCAAAAGCCAAAGAGAACTCCTTCTCAGCGAGATAAAACAGAGTTTCGTGTGTTGACAACATTTTGGTTTTCTGGCTTTATAAGGGTTTTGATCAGTTGGGTGTGAGACTCTCGAGAATGGGTAGAGGAAAGATTGAGATCAAGAGGATCGAGAATGCAAATAGCAGGCAAGTCACATTCTCAAAGAGACGTGCTGGACTGCTCAAGAAGGCTCAGGAACTCGCTGTTCTCTGTGATGCCGAGGTTGCCGTTATTATCTTCTCCAACACTGGAAAGCTCTTTGAGTTTTCTAGTTCTGGGTTTGTATCCATCTTTTCCTTGAATTTTGTTTCTTCTATTTTTTAAATATTTGCATGTTTTTCTCGGTTATCTGTTTCTAAGTGCTCTGTTTTTTATTCTTTTTTATTCTCTTGAAAATGTTTAGATACATATTCAATTTGATTTGTTTAAACGTTACTAGAATTGTTAAGTGGGGTTGTGCCTTATCTTTTAATAAGTTTTTGGCATTTTTGCATGAGTTTTGTTTTGCTTTTTCATTTGCAATTTAAATTTTACGGTGGCTGCTCTGTTTTCAGTTTATTTTGCTGAATTTTATCAGACATATGTAGAAACTTTTAATTTTGGAATCCCTTGCATGTGTTTGTTGAACTGATACTTTCCTCATTTCTCATTACCCCCCTTTTTATTTATCTTATTTATATTTTTTAGTTCAACTTTCTTATTCCTGTATTTTTTCTTGTCAGTGTTTGTGATTATATGCATTGATCTATATCTGATTCTTTTTTCTACTTTTGGGAAAGAATACGATCTTCTTGGGATATTCTAAACGAGATTCACATTTCAGCCTTTCGTCGAGTTAAGATGTTGAATCGTTCTATAACTGATCAAGAAAGGGAAAAAAATAGAGGTTTTATTTTGAATTTTCTACTTGTAAAATAATGCAACTTTTAGCTGTCAAAAGAGAATTTGGAATCTGGCAGTATACAAGTCCTTGTCTAGTTTTCTAATAGTTTAAGGAGAAATGTAATAACGCTAGAGTAAATTTTCTACCCTACCAGACTTTAAAGAATGCAGGTACGCTTGCATGCTAGCACGTGTAACTTGTAGAAAGAAACACAATTTGTAGTGAAAGAAGAAGGAAATGAAGCAATGCCTGAAAATGTAATGTGAAATGGGATTTATCTCTGCTGTCATTTTAAGCGAGAAGGTAAATGAGGAAGATAAAGAGACTGGCAACGTGTCTTAATGGATAGGAAATAATAAAGCCATGAAGAACTTTGCTTTAGACAGGAAGAGAAAAAATCACTGGTACGAGAAATATAACTATCATTTTAAGAAAATGAAAAGGTCTGAGTAAATGTTCAAAAGGATTTAAATAAATCCTTTTATCCGTTTTGTTCTCTGCTAACTGGAACATTGTTTCAATGAACTAGTCACATGGAGCATGAAGAAGTTCCGTTTTTTAATAATCAACTCTAGTAACTATTTATCTTCATTTGGAATTCTTGTAGTATGAAGGGAACACTTTCAAGGTACAACAAGTGTCTAGATTCTCCCGAGGCTGCATTAGTAGAATACAAAGCAGAGGTACTCTGTCATATGGGATCAGACCCATTTTTTCTTTTTTAAGTTGTTCCCATGTGGAATTCACTGGAGATAGACAAGTTTTTAAATTGTTCTTACTTGTAGCTCTTGTGGTGATAACTCATTTCCCCACTCCCCCCAAGTGAGGCTCTTATTTATTGTAGAATACACCAAAGAGATCAAGATTTGCAGCATCTATTTTATATGTCCAGATCATTTCTTTTCTGAGAAACTATGAAGTGTGGTTTTGACAGGAACAAGCAGAAAATGTCTCATTAGCTGCTTTCCAGAGGATATCTTATGTATGATGTATAGATAGATTTTCTCTTGCTGAACGTTTATACCAGTCAGTTTTATAACCAATAAATTGGATAAAATGCATTTCTCTCATCCATCTGACATTTTCCAGAAGGATTTTCCCATCTTTCTTAAAGTTATACATTCTGTTTTTGGTTAGGTGGAAGGGAAAAATAGGGTGAGGACAGGGCTGTTGCTACAAACTGTTGGGAGCTCTTTTTGCCCTAATAATCATTTAAAGTTTTGGAAGTGATGTGATTAGGTTATAATCTGTATAGATGGTGACTCAGTTGTACAAATGCAATTCCCTTAATAATGTTTACAACCTGAAAGTTTCTGCTCATCGTTTTATTTGTTACAAGATGCCTAACATAGCATTGGCTGACCAATTCTCTTTTAAGGCATTTGTTGCATTCTTCTCTTTGTTGTATCAAATGTGTTTACAGCATACTGGGGATTGATGCATTGGACTTTCTTTTTTCTTCAGAAGCAAGATTCAAAGGAGGTAGATGTTCTCAAAGATGAAATCGCAAAGCTACACATGAAACACTTGTATGTGATTAGTAATCTCTTAAATTAGTTGGACTTTTAATTATTAAATTTCCGGAATAATGCAAGTTCTGTTATGTATGATGTATCTGTTGTTCCAATTATGCAGACGGCTGCTGGGTAAGGACCTGACTGGCTTGGGCTTAAAAGAATTGCAGCAGCTTGAACAGCAATTAAGTGAAGGGTTATTGTCTGTGAAGGAGAGGAAGGTTCTGTAGATTTTATGTTCTCCTATGACTCTTTCTTATAGATTTTATTTTCATCATTTTCTCCAAATATCTCCCACTTCAGGAACAATTACTGATGGAGCAGCTGGAGCAATCAAGGATGCAGGTAGATTGGAGCCCTTGCATAGTTTGCAAGTATTCAATTAATTTGAAATCCACAATCTTGAACAACTGAGATTACATTATGCTTATTCTCAAGGAAAAATTTTAAAAAAGAAACCAACTATTTTTTTCAGTAATTCTCTTTTCAACTCTGTTTCAGGAGCAGCAGACTATGCTGGAGAATGAAACTTTGCGCAGACAGGTAATAAAAATAATCTACTTGATACATATCTTTCTGATTTTCATTCACTTGTCCGCCGCGATTATTTTTGTCAGCAATTTACTGTAGGTTGAGGAGCTTCGAGGTTTCTTTCCACCAGCTGACCACCCTGTCCCTTCTTATCGTGATTATTATCCTGTAAAAATGCAAAATACCCTCGCAGATCATGGTGTTGGGAGTCCTGATGTGCGCTACAATTACCAAATGCAGAAAGAAGATTCAGACATTACCTTGCACTTGGGGTATTGTTCTTTTTCTTTAAATTTATCCTCGAACTAAATTTCAATATGCTGTTGCCTCTCCAGACCTCTTGAAGAAAACAGATTATTTACAAAGTCCATTCAGAGATTGAACACAGAACAGTATCTTCTGTTTTTAATGGTTTGGTATGACTCCCAAGGCTTGAAAATCAAGCTTAAGTTCCTTGGTTCATGGCCTGGCTCCAGTTTCATTTCCTTACGTATCGAACTCGACCATTGGAATTAGGTAGATTTTTTGGAAAATCTCACAAAGCCTTATTTGGCTACATGACTCCTTTTTGTCGTGTGGCTGTATCTTGTTAAGAGAACATGCTAGCCTAAGTTGCAGAATATGCTGTTTTCAAAGGATTGAAATTGTTTTGTTCTTGTTGTCTACGTAACGCAACCTCCTTGCCTGTAATTATGTAGATATGTAAAAGGTTGGGTTATTATTTTCTGGTTAAAGATTTGATTTAAAATATGTTTTTTCTACCAACTTTTCACCATTCAAAGTCTACTACTTTAAAGTCTCGTACCTACACTTGATGCTTCCCAGGTTGCCATTTGATGTTTATAGCAAGATGAAGGAACCAGAGACGGGGATCCTTTCCAATGATTCAGGGAGTCAAATGGCCATTTTCTGATCTCATTATTCCTGGGCACCTGCTCATTTCCTTTTGATTGCAACATAACAGACGGAGCTGACTTCATAGAGTTGTCTAGTTTAGCAGTTTTTGTTATTACACCTTTCCATGCCATGTAAAAGGGAAAAAAAGAGAGGAGAGATTGCTAGGATTCCTAGGTGGATGATACAAGATGGCCCCTTGTAGGAGGTTTGGCTGATGGGGATGCAAAAATTGTAGCTATTGCAAAATATAGTAGCATTCTGTTTTAGTTTGTCGGAAGGGGTCTGGTCTTTTTATGCTCTTCCAAAATTTATACATTTTCTGTACAATTTTCTTCGGAAACAAGTTTTCTGTGCAATAGTTTTTCCGAGTTGAAGTAATCCTTGAAGTTCTAAAACTCCGTCCTCTGTTCTAAAAAAAGACATATAAGATGCCTGAAACATTCTCTGAATTGTTAATTAAAAAAAGAAAATCGTTTTCGTTTTCCTGTATAAGAAAAATATAGCAGAAGTTGATCAGTGTGGATCAACTCCGAGGCATTCCACGGATTTGTTTGTAATTACCAAGTGTTTGTTGCTCAGAAAGGAAAACGAAAATATATAAATAATTGGAACGAATATTACAGAATCAACACGCGTTCAAACTTTACAAACGAAATATTACACAAGTTGCTATTGCTTCCGGTCTCGAAGGCAATCAACCATTTTATTTCTTCCATCTAAAACCTCAGAGAAGAGATGATCCACCTCCTTCTGCAATTCCTCCAATAGTTTCTCTGATATCTCCAACTTTCCTTGCAATTCTTCAGCTGCTTCGCTGTGTTTCCCAGTGGCCAAGGCAGCAAGAAGGCAAGCTACTGCATCGTTCAATTCCTTTATTTCCTTTAAGATTGCCCCTTTCTCCATAATAATCTCATATAGACTTGAATCCAATTCAACAAATGAAGAAAAAACCAACCCACCAACCGATTTTCTTATCTCCAAGTATGGCTTACCATCACTGCATAAACCAGAGAGCACAATCCCACATACCCAGAATCCTATGCTCTTCATGGCTATTAAAGCTTCATGAATAACCCATTCCTTGCCAGAGTAAATCTTTTCTTTACAATCTTCCTTAGTTTCACGTTTCCCGAAATCCTTGTCGAGACTTCTTGGCTGAATTGGTTTCAGATGATCTATTGCCGAAGATGGTGAATTCTCCACAAGGCTCAAAGCATGAGCTAGCGGAAGCCGAGCTTGGCCAAGATATGCAAGAGAGGAAGCAATGGAATTGAAAAGCTCCAGCAAACTCAAGCTGCAGCTTAGATATTCATCCACAGCAGCAACTTCCCAGTTACCAACGGGGTAATCAATATCCACAACTAGCTTTGCAAAAGCTTTGTTGATGGCGGGTAGAAGGCCTAGACATCGGAGAACCCAAGGCAAGGACAGGATCTCTGATCCGGATCTCGAATCTACCCACAACTGGTTTATGTAATTCGAGACATCGGATTGAAAAGCCTGTAGAGAAGCCGATAAGGCTTCAGATTGGTGGGGAAGAGGGCGGTGGTGGAGGTGATTATCCAGTTTGGAGTAGAACTTGCTAAATTTTTCTACTGAGATGACCATTGACAGATGGACAGACAGACAGACACAGCGCAAAATGAGCTTTGAAAGTTTGGTTTGTGGCCTTGATCGGTTCGAGAGACTTGGTATAGAAGTTGGCTTTACGAAAGTTCAGGAGCTGCACGTGTTGTTGCTTTCACGCAACTCAAGCCGGTAAAGAGTTGCAAAACAGTAGCTTGTGTGAGCGATACTCGCAGTTGGAAATTATAAAACAGTGGACTTTGGCGGCTGGTCAAATCTGCTTATCTCATCTCCTCATGTTTGATTTTCGGTTACAATCAACCACGCTTTGAGACAACATGTTCCCGTTTGGGCCGTGTTGGATTCCAGGCTAAGGGTACGTTTGAGTGTTGAGAAATGTTGAGAATGTTTGTGAATAGTTATGAGTAGAGATTGGAGTGAGTTTGTGGGTTCCATTGAGAGTATTTTGAGTTGTTTGGATGTGTGAAGTATGTTGAGTTATTGACTTTTGAATAGGTAGTTGAAAAATGTGTTGATCCCATAAATATTATAGTGATTTGATTTCTAATAATAAATATTATAATAATTTTATTATAGTGATTTTTTAATATTAATAAATATTGTAGTGATTTTTTTTTACTTTTATATATAATAATGACAAATATTATAATGAATTTATTTTTAATTTATATATAATAGTGATAAATATTATAATGATTTTATTTATATATATATAACAGTGATAAATATTATAGTAATGTTATTTTTTATATATATTATAGTGATTTTATTTTTTATTTATATAATAGTGATAAATATTATAGCATTTTATTTTTTAATTATATATAATAGTGATTTTATTTTTATTTATATATTTTAGTGTTTTTATTTTTTATTTATATATAATAGAGATAAATATTATAATGATTTTATTTTTTATTTATATATTACAATGATTTTATTTTTTATTTATATTTAATAGTGATAAATATTATAGTAATTTTATTTTTTATTTATTATATATTATAGTGATTTTATTTTTTATTTATATATTATAGCGATTTTATTTTTTATTTATATATAATAGTGATAAATATTATTTAGAAATTATAGCGATTTTATTTTTTATTTATATATAATAGCGATTTTATTTTTTATTTATATATTATAGTGATTTTATTTTTTATTTATATATAATAGTGATAAATATTTTTTATTTATATATTATAGTGATTTTATTTTTTATTTATATATTATAGTGATTTTATTTTTTATTTATATTTAATAGTGAAATATTATAGTAATTTTATTTTTTATTTTTTATATATTATAGTGATTTTATTTTTTTATTTATATATTATAGTGATTTTATATTTTATTTATATATTATAGCGATTTTATTTTTTATTTATATATAATAGTGATAAATATTTTTTATTTATATATTATAGTTATTTTATTATAGTGATTTTATTTTTTATTTATATATTATAGTGATTTTATTTTTATTTATATATAATAGTGATAAATATTTTTTATTTATATATTATAGTTATTTTATTTTTTATTTATATATTATCATGATTTTATTTTTTATTTATATTTAATAGTGATAAATATTATAGTGATTTTATTTTTTATTTATATATTATAGTGATTTTATTTTTTATTTATATATTATAGTGATTTTATTTTTTATTTATATATTATAGTGATTTTATTTTTTATTTATATGTAATAGTGATAAGTATTATAGAATGTTTGTGAATAGTTATGAGTAGAGATTGAAGTAGGTTTGTGGGTCCCATTGAGAGTATTTTAAGTTGTTTGGCATGTGAAGTATTTTAAAAAATACGAGAATACTTGGAAAGTATTGAAGAATGTTTGGTACCCAAACATAGCCTAAGTCATACACCAATCAATTAAATTAAAAAAAAAAAAAAAGAAAAAAGAAAAAAGAATGAAGCAGGAAATGGAAGTACTGCCTTGTTATTATATTCTTCAAATCATTCCTAAAATATAGGAGAATTCATATTTAGTGGAAGACACTATTTACACTAATGAATGGTACCAGCTAGTATTTCGTATTTTTTAAAATGAGGAGTTCGAGTTAGCATATAAGTCAAAACAACTTGTGATGGTAAAGTTTGACCTTTGGGTTATGGGATGGGCTTTGGTTCAGCCAAATATTTTGAAGGTGTTGTGGTGACAGGCTTGCTCTTGGAGTAGTAGGTATGATTTAAACAGACATTCTATAATAGAGAGGGACTCCTATGATTATGCACATGGAGGATTATTATGCTGGTCGCCCCTACCTCCCCTTTAACGAAAAAAAGAAGAAGAATGATATGATTTAATACATAAGATTTGATATACAAATAAGTATGAATAACACTTTGCAACTTGGTACTTATTCGGATAAAAACACTAAAGGTTCTGTTACATTAGAAACCACAGATTTGTAATTTCGATAAAGCTTGGGATCGAAATGTGAATGACTAAGAAAAATTACTTGCTAATTAAGATATGTTCTTTAGTAGCCCCTTGGGGTCCTTGTCTCTGCTTGATGATTGCTATGTCAAGTTTTTGATCGGTCCAAGGCGTGTTTTTCTGCATAAAAAATTGATCCTCAAGTCACTGTCTTTTACACACGTATTAGCATTTGCCATTTAAACCAATTGAGATGCCCACTCTGGAGTCGGGTGAGTTTGGACGTTGAAGTTAGTTGAGTTGAGTTAATAAAATATTGTTAGAATATTATTTTTTAATATTATTATTATTTTGAAATTTAAAAAAATTGAATTATTTATTATATTTTGTGTTGAGATTTGAAAAAATTGTAATGATGAGTTGAGATGAGTTGAGAGGAGTTTATGATCCAAACGAAGCCTTAGACCACAGGTCTTGTTTTTAATTGCTGGAAAATTGAAAGTTTTATTAAAAAAAACTCTTAGGAGTGGGCTAAAAGTGGTAAAGACTTTTGAATTTGATGTATGCCCCCATCCACGAATTATTCAATGTGTACTTACAGAAAATTCTTTATTGATGACCTATATATATTTAGGATTAATCGAGACTTTGTTCTCAGACATCGGTGCTAATTAAAAAAAAATCATTTAAAAAAATACTAAAATCTGCACTTTTATTTCATTCTATTGATGTTGTCCATGTTCGAACATGGGTACCTGTGCTTAGCTTCCCTTATTAAAAATGGAGACTGGAGAGTTTACATTTTCGATAGATTTGTAAAATATAAATAAAATAAGGAAGTATATAACAAAATTTATATATTCAGAAAATTCTCTAAATGGCATATTGCCATAACGCTGCAATTATATGGGCCGGGCTAAAAGTTGCATCAAGATGAAAATGAGGCCACCAGTTGCTTATTGGACCAAAACTACCCAAATCTACGAAACTTATTGGATCCTCTTTAAAGAATATGGGTTTCCATATGATCCATATACTCTACAAATAACGCGTGGGCCTTGAATCCAACACTTGAAGCCAACCCAATCATAATCGAATTTCTTATTGGACACTCACTTTTTCTTTTCTACGATTCACCATAAGAAAGAAAAACATATCTGAAGATAGGCACAAAACCTCCAATGGATTTTCATTTTATTTTATATTAAATTATTTGGATATACAGATAAACATAAGAAAAAGACAAATAAGTTTGTTTTGGTCCAAATTCATATTTAAAGTTTTTTTTTAATACATTTGGGGAGAGAGCGTTTCGAACCCAAAACCTTCATTTTGGAGGCTGTGGTTTTATGCCAATCAGAATACAAGCCTTGGCCGTATTCTAAAGTTATTAAAATATACATCTTTTACTAAAACACAAAGACATGCATCCCATTTTTTCCTCTGAAATTATGATCAACCCCATACTTTGGTAGTTTTTATTTTGTGTACGTCATTCTCGACCTCAAATGCTCCAACTTGTTTTTGTTCCTTTGCTCACGCCCATACAGCATGCGGAATAAAAACTGAACATTGTCATGGTCTGTTGAGAGGAATTTTGGTGTCTTCCCAATCCCAAAAAGCCAATTGATCTGTTGTAATCAATTAGAGAAAGTTTCGTAGAAAGCATCTCCAAAACGATCCATCCAAAAGGAATCCCTACCCACCAGTAAGAAGTATTCTAATAAAACACCCAATTAATACAATATTCCATATACTACTTCAACCATTTTCCCCTACATCTCAATCATTGCATCAGATCGAGTACTTCCAAGTCCTATCCAAATAAAGTTTTATCACTTCGACTTTTTCTCCAATAATACAATTTATCTTAGGCAAGGCTTGGCTTGCAATCTGTTTGCAGAAAAACAGCAAGTCCGTTCGAGTCTCTAGTGGATATATCACTTTGCATGTGCATCCTTAATTCTCTGCATTTTTTGTTCCTATTTCTAGCAGTCGAGTGGGTCAAAACTCTTCAAAACTAAAAGGTGCACAGGTATCTTGTAACCTGAACACACCCAAAAACCCCTGCAAATAACCAATGATCAGAAAGTAAATTACAAAAATAATGGCTATTGTATTGCCTGAAATAACACCCTTTTGCCTTTGTCTCACATTAAAACATGCCATTAGCGGATAAGAATCAACAGAAAAATCCACTAAGAGCAGAACAAAGGGGAATTTGCTTACTGTTTACAGAACAGAATCATTAGCATGCATGCTGGGGTCACAGCTAAGAACTAAATTTAGCTGATCATCAATAGAAACAAGAAAGGAATTAGTTTGTTTTAGAATTAAATTTTATAATATTTATTAGCTGATCGATAGAAACAAGAAAGGAAGTAATTTGTTTATCATATAGAATTGTCTTTATAGCTTTCACCAAACGCTCTAAAAAATTAAGACGAATAATTAACGAGAGTTGTTCCTGTTTCCGGCCTGCTGGTTCATTCCCAATCCTGATTTCACGGACAATCCCCTTATCAGAATGAGTGTGCTATCAATGTTGGATTCTGGATATAATTGCGTGTGGTAATAAAAGACCAAGCACTCCCTCAAGACCACCCACATGGCAGAACGTGACTGGTGATAACAGGCCAAAAACAATCTGTAAATCTCCAATTTTATGGTATATATCTAATTCCTTCGTGGTCGCTGAAAGTTGAAACCTACATTTGCTTCTACTACCCATCTTTATATATACGTGTGATATAAACTTCATGTAAACAACACTACTTTTGGATCTGAAGATTCTGACCTCAACATTTCTTCCTTCTTCCGTCTCTCTTTTGTTCACATTCTGCAGAAATAGAAAACAGAATGGGATCGAGTCAGTCTTTTTGTTGGGTTCTTTTGTTCTGTCTCCTTCTTTCAGGCTTTGTGGCTCAAACTCATGGCAAAATGAAAGAACAAGGTCTGCCTCCTCTCAGGCAGTCCAAGTTGAAGCCAAATTTCGGATTCGACACCAGTTTTTTTGAGGCAGTTCAGGCTGTTAACGAAGACAAAGTTTATGTTCCTCAGGAGTGCTCGAAGGAGGAAGACAGGATCGAGAGACTGCCTGGACAACCACAGGTGAAATTCTCACAGTATGGTGGGTATGTCACGGTGGATAAAGCCGCGGGTCGTGCGCTTTTTTATTATTTTGCTGAAGCCAACAATCCCAATAAAGATTCATTGCCTCTTCTTCTCTGGCTGAATGGAGGTATACATACATACATATATACATATCTGTTCCAATATTCTCAGTCTCCATCCTTTGTCCATATCATTAGGCTGAATTGAGGAAACAGTACTTGAAAAAACACATCAATTGTTTTGTCTGCTAGCTGCATATACCTACATATTCCTTTTTTTTTTTTTTTGTTTTCGTTTCTTTGTTTCCCGTTTTAGAGGGACACGACAAGAGAGAGTTGGGATGGGAAGATGTAAAAATATCACACAAAAATCTCAAAGAACCTGAAATAGAATTCATGATATTTTCATCATCATCATCAATAGTATAACCGCGTGGTAGTTATCTTTCACTCTTTATCCTCTTTGAAGTTATAAGCTAGACCACACTTAGTTCATGACTTGCGGGACAATCCCCGTTTTTCTTTAGGTCATTACTGATCTAATGATCATGATCACAAGAAGAGTGTCCAGGTGTACGGTAGTAGACTACAAAATGATCATGCTTACGATGAAAGAATTCATATTGCTTCGATTCTTCCTCTTCTTCTTTCATGAGCTGTGCTAGCTAGATAGTCACGAACTCATTGACCTTATAGAAATAATTAATTTCGCGATTGTGAAATATATATTAATATTGTTAATTTATTAATTCACCATAAATATTATTATTAATGCTTGGTGGTCTTCCTTTTTAATTCAAACTCATGATGTGTGTGAGTAGTAAGTACGTATATATTTATATTTCATCTGCAGTGTGCATGATTATAAAATATTTTTCATATTTTTATTATTTTAAGTATATATATGTCAACCCTCTTGCTGGGGTACTGCATGCAATGCATGGCGTATTGCCACCGCTTTTTTTTGTGAAAGATCTGGGGATCAAATCCCAAACTTCGATCACTCCTGTCACAGGAGTCCTGTGGATCGGATTTCCCGGCGTGCATGCATGGGATTTCTCGGCGGGCATGCATGTTCTAATAATCATGCAATTTTATATAAAAATATATATAAATGGTTTATTAAATTAAATTATCGATCTTTCTTTCTTCTTATTTTTTTTTTCACTCTGGCATTGTCAGTCAACGACTCAACATACATTTTTATATGAGAAAATATATTTACAATTATGAATTGTGCAACCGCCGTATAATAGCTTTGAAAAAAATAAATAAAATATGGGATCTGCATGAAAAAAATTATTTTTTTAAAAGTAGACTCCACTCTTTTTCAAAGCGAATACGCGGCGGTTGCACACTTCACGATTTTATGTAAAATTACTCTTTTTATATTGTACGAGTGTTTTTGATAAATCTATGCCCTCCTTGGAAAAAGCATCGCATATTTTTGTAAACATTTTCTTAAACCGCTATCAAATTGTTCAAATATAACGTCGGCCCCTTTTAATAATAATAATAAGAGCAATAAAAAAAAATTCCATTGCCTGTTAATTACTTAGCTTCTTACTCACCCAAAACAAAAAATAATAAATTTATTGCATTGTTTAGCATTGAGGGTACGTGCATATGCAAACCATTGGTTAATTTACTGTATTGGGAATTAGCACATAATTTATTTTAGTATAATAAGTAACATGCATGCTGCATGGAAATTTATTTATATATTATCAAAATTCGAATTTTTTAGCGCCCTACTTCATCATGACCTTTGCTTAATTTCTATGCATGCAGGCCCAGGTTGTTCATCCTTGGCCTATGGAGCAATGCAAGAGCTCGGACCATACCGCGTCCGCAGTGACGGCAAAACACTTTACGCAAACAGATTTTCTTGGAACTATGGTAAAATTTCTCGTTATAAATTAATTTTACCTGAAAATATATAGAGTTTCTTTTTATTTTTATTTTTATTTTTATTTTTTGGAATTTTCTTTTTCTGCAGCTGCAAACCTTCTGTTCCTCGAGTCTCCTGCCGGAGTAGGATTTTCGTACTCGAACACATCATCCGATTATAAGACGTGCGGTGATAGAAAAACTGCTGCAGATACTTATGTATTCTTGGTGAACTGGCTGGAGAGATTTCCTGAGTACAAGAACAGGCCTTTTTATATTTCTGGAGAAAGCTATGCTGGGCATTATGTTCCTCAACTTGCACACACCATTCTTCATCATAATAAGAAGGCTAACAAGACCATTATCAACCTCAAGGGAATTATTGTAAGTCTCTCTCTCTCTCTCGCGTGCAGACACATACAAAATTATTATAATATCAAATAATAATTGATGGGAAGCTGTTAGGTTTCATGGCGGCAAAAATCATTAAAAATCATACTTGAAATTAGTAGTACTTATGCTTATGCCTTTCAACGTAAAGAAATTATTGAAATTTGGAAGTTATACCGACCATTGTCTTCTAGCGCCTTTTTCTTCTTCTTCTTTATTTTTTTTTTCTTTTTCTTTCATATGTTCATGATGGTAATTAAAAAAATTTGTAGTGCTTGATCATCAATTGGGTCCAACCCCATGTTAGGGGTGGACCTAATTAACCCCAATATGACAGCCTTGTACTAAACGAATTTATAACGCAGTAACCATTTTTGTCTTTAAGCAATATATATATATATATATATGATCAGTGCATGCATGATTTAATTCGTGATATAATATATATATTTGATGTATTCATGATCGATGTATTACTGTCAATTAATTTCCATGCTAATAAGAATATCGATTAATTATCTAGCTATTTTCAACAAATTAATCGATTAGAATTTATTTTAAGATATATATTTAATTTTTCCTAATTAATCTGATTTAATAGTTGAGATTTCAAGAAGTACTCCTCCAAATATTATAGTGGATTTTTATTCCAGCCGTGAGATGTGCTTGCCAACAACCAGCTTGCACCTTCTTGCTGCAGTCAGCATAAAAATTGTCGCAAAGTGCATAATTAATGATTAATCTTTCTTTGTCAACTTTCTTTATTTTTCACACTCTAGTTAGCTAGTCTGTCATGATTTTGCTTACAGCATCATTTTTGGGTCGACCCCCCAAAACAAAACAAAACAAAACAAAAAAATAAAGTGTGAATTGGGTGCTAGCTAGATAGAAAGTTGTCAATATTTTTGTCATGATTATTAAGTGCATGTGTTTCTAATTTATATTTCACATGCACAGATATATCAGTATTATGCAGTAAATATTCGTACTATCTCATGTTTTTATATATAGTATTTACATCATTTCGATTTATTGATGTTATACGTAATTATACGCAGATTGGGAATGCAGTGATCAATGAAGAAACAGATAACCGAGGAATGTACGATTATTTTGGGAGCCACGCACTCATTTCGGATGAGGATGCCCAAAAAATAAACAAATACTGTGATTTTTCACCCGAAGCCAAGAGTCAAAATCGCGAGTGTAATGAAGCCACCGATGCTGCCGACAGGGATACTTCCTCCCTCGATATCTACAGCATCTATGCTCCCCTCTGCACCATGACCAACTACACTACACCTCAGCCCAAGAAAGTTTCTGTAAGTACTGAAAAATAATTCCTTTCTTGTTATGATGTTCTATGCTTGGGCCTTGTCTTTTTGGTAAGATATGAAATAGTACATGATGTATCATCAAAATATGATCATGTTTTATTTTGGAGTTGCAGATATTCAATTTCGATCCATGCAGCGATGGTTATGTGTATGTTTATCTGAATCGGCCTGAGGTTCAAGAAGCCCTTCATGCCAATGTAACCAAGCTTACACATGACTGGGAACCGTGCAGTGATGTCATAACAGACTGGGGAGATAGCCCCTCAACCATCATTCCCCTTCTGCGGGAGCTCATGGCCAACGGACTTCGAGTTTGGGTTTTCAGGTAAAACATTGAGTATCATCTCGATCTTTATAAAATTGAGATACTGTGTCCTCTTTAGAAAAAAATAATATCATCTCTATCAATCTGAAAATGAGTCTATACATGTTAAATAAAATGCAGTGGGGACATTGATGGAAGGGTTCCAGTTACATCGACAAAGTATTCTCTGAATAAAATGAGTCTTCCTGTTAAGACTGCATGGCACCCTTGGTACTTAAATGGAGAGGTAACTTCTCTTTTTTTGTCCTTTGCTTTCCATTCTAAACGTCGATCGATCCTAAGAAATTTAAGTACGTTGTGGTTTTTGATCAATGGTTCTGCTCGTGGCACAGGTTGGTGGGTATACAGAAGTGTACAAGGGAGACCTCACATTCGCAACAGTTAGAGGGGCAGGGCATCAAGTTCCCAGCTACCAGCCTGCCAGAGCATTTTCTTTGATCAAGCATTTCCTTGATGGCACACCTCTTCCTGACACCAAAAGATATTAGCTTTTCAATTTATTAATCTTCCATTTGCTGCTTAATTAGTTCCAAATTCCAATTAGGTTGACACCAAAAGATATTGTTAGTGTCAATTTATTCTCCACTTTTTTATTTTTTTCCCATTTGCTTAGTTCCAACGAGGTTGAATTCTTCAAAAAGTACTGGTATAGCCAAGCAAGGTGCATTTAATTAAAGCAAAATGATGATTGTTTTTCCTTCTTCTCCATTTTGATATATGGTTTGAATTGTATTTCACCTCCTCGGCCCTGCACTAATATCGCCATCACCTTTCCAATGAATCCAACCATGCATGTTAATTCGCTGCAAATATAGGATTCAATATCAAAACGCCTTCATGAACGTGTATAATAATAACTTTATCAGTAAAAGACATCTAACATTGTCGTGGGCATGAAAAAACATGGGGCTCTGGCTCTCCACATTATTGATTGCCAAACATAGTGGTAATGATTGCCATTAACAACTCCAATCAAGATCGTGTTGTATCAACAAGGGGTACTTTTCCTGTACTTGCATGCAGCAGCTTAATTACCCTACTGAAGGATCGAGCAATCAAATGATGATCACTGTTTTGCAGTGTATAATACCACTTTGAAACTGCTCACAATCTCAAAATGCTCGACCCACTTCTATCTAAGGCTTCCATATATATATGTAGTCGTGAATCGACTTTGAAAGTTGAAACAATGTAAGGAGAGCTAGCTAGCTGCAAGAAAGTTTACATTTTTTAGTGGTTAGTATTGCAGAGACATACAACCAACCACCTCATAATTTAATTTAATGTGGAGTAGTACGTAGTACTTCAGCACCCTAGCTGTACGTGATGCAGCTCGCTCTTGCGAATTGTGGGATCAGTACTACGCTCCATCGGCCGGCTAGCTAGATTACTAGGATTTATTTTATATTAACATGCTAAAAGTACCAATCAGCAATTTGTGGATATACTGGATCGACATTCCACGTAGTTAAAAAAAGGTCTTTAATTTTGAAGGCGATCAATAAATATAGAGAGAGAGAGAGAGAGAGAGAGAGAGCAAGCATTCTCGATCCATTTATGCAGCAAGCAAATATTCCACCTTTCTGCGTAGGCATATCAGTTTTAGTAGTTACTGTTGAGTTAGCAACAAAGAGATGTTATAAAAATAAAAATAAATTCATAAAATTTTATATGAGAGTACTTTAGATTTATTTTACAATTATTGGTAAGTTTATCACATTGTAAGTAATTAAGATAATTTCATGATTTATTAATAAAATTAGAGTTCCTTAATTGGGCCAAATAATTATTCTTCACATATATATTTTATTTACTTTCCGGTGTCGTCATTTTTTTTTTTAATCATGATTCGGTGTCTTACGCTTGGTGTTGGCCTATTTAGACAATTTCAACTTGATATTTGTTTGTTGGGTCTTGCTACTCGTGAACATCTCCCCCACATCATACTTATTTTATTTATTTATTCAAAATATTTTTGGTTTTATTTTTCCTAAACAAATTAAATTTTCTACTCATAATCTATACATTACACATTTGGTAAGAGAAAAAAATTAAAAATTAAAAAATTATTTATTACATATGATGTATATAGATTATAAGTATAATTTTTTTTGTTTGTAACGTGTTTTTTTAGAAGATGTTTAGATTCAGAGATGGATTGAGATGATTTGTGAATAGTAGAATAAAAGTTGAATTATTTATTATATTTGGTGTGTGAATTTAAAAAAGTTAAATTATTTATTATATTTTGTGTGAAAATTTAAGAAAATTGTAATGATAAAATGAGATGAGTTGGAGTCGATTTTGAATCCAAACATCTCCTTAATCAAACACGTGCCAAAAATGTTGCCAAGAAGTTACGTGAACATCCATGATGTTTCATTCTCAACAACAAAAGCCCTCTTTTTTAAACCCACAAAATATGCAATAGTGGAATTCTAAGCCCACAGCCCAATAACTAGTATCGACTACTTGATCCTCTTCTTCACCACGAAATTCCTAAAATCGACCATCGCACAAACCCTAACCCTAACACTAAAAACCACCAGATCAGCCAAAACCTAGACCGACCCAAAAAATGGTGTGCATTCGCAAAGCCACCATAGATGACCTTTTGGCCATGCAGACCTGCAACCTCTTTTGCCTCCCGGAGAACTATCAGATGAAGTACTACCTCTACCACATCCTCTCCTGGCCACAGCTCCTCTATGTGGCCGAGGACTACAACGGTCGCATCGTCGGCTACGTGCTTGCAAAGATGGAGGAGGAGAGCAACGAGTGCCACGGCCACATCACTTCCCTAGCGGTGCTCCGCACCCACCGCAAGCTCGGCCTGGCCACGAAACTCATGAACGCGGCGCAGAACGCTATGGAGCAAGTTTTTGGGGCCGAGTACGTGTCGCTTCACGTAAGGAAGAGCAACAGGGCCGCCTTCAATCTGTATACGGAGACCTTGGGTTATAAGATTCATGATGTGGAGGCCAAGTACTATGCTGATGGGGAGGATGCCTATGATATGAGGAAGCAGTTGAAAGAGAAGCAGGTTCATCATCATCATCATCATCATCATGACCATGGGCATAGTCACGGGCATGCTCATCATCATGAGCATGGTGGTGGCTGTTGCTCCTCGGTGGATGCCAAGGTGAGTGGAAAGAAGGAGGCGAAGGCAACGTGATAGTGAGAGTGAGAGTGAGAGAGAGGATTAAGCATTTGATGAATCGGGCATCCGAGGAAGTATGTGTTGTTGGATTTTGTTATTTATTTTTCTTTTCTGTTTCTTTTTGTCTTGTCGGTTTTAATTGTTGGGCTGGTTTTATGAGGAATAATGCATGACAGTAGTAAATTTACTATGGTGAACATGGATATACAATGTTATGTGTACTTTTATGGTGTAGATTGTATTGGGTTTTAGAGCCTAGCTTTACATTCCTAGTATTTTTGGCATTTTTACTTGAAATTTACTTCAAGTAGTAATGCCTTCAAAGGATGGTATTTATTTGACGTATGGTAATTGTGTTATTACTTATGATCAAGGTCGTGCATTGGTGAAAGTTCAATTAACTTCTAAATGAGAAATTATGTCCCTTGCTTTATGAGAAACAATTGCTGTTTGAGGCTTAGTAAACACGAAGTCTTTGAGATGGGGCTTTTTTTTTAATTTTATTTTTTTTAAAAAAAAAAAAAACAGTCTTAGCTTGTTAATCTAGTAATCTACCGTTTTCATTGCTTTGTTGGTTGCTCTATAAGGGCTAGGAAGTTTTGAGATGATCTCATGGAAGTCTTATGAGTGTGGTATTCCTTTTCACCAGAATTTAACCTGAATCAAAAAGCTAGCAAAAGGTTTTGTGCACTTTGGTGAAGTGGTAGTTGAGTTAAATTGGGTTTAATTTGATAAAATCACAACTTATCTTATCTTATACTATTTTATTTTTAATATTATGAGCTACATATGCACCCAATGGCTCTTAAACCCATAATCTCACCTTTTATCTCTGTTCTTATGAGGGGAGGGAATGTCATTTGAACTAGAGCTTGCTGGCTTTATTTAATGTGTGTAATATAGGTGAGGGATATGTTTATGGGCTAGTATCTTTGCCATACTCTCCTCTAAATGTCTTTTTTTTCTTTTTTTATAAGTAATAAGAGATTTTATTGACAAGTAAATAGGCATAGCCCAGGTATCCAGGAGCTCTCCTAATGTCCGTTGGTTTTGTGCTCAAGACTCTTGATCTTGCAAAGATTTATTTGTAGCTTTTGGTACTTTGTTTGTGTGCTTGATACTTCATAGGGCTGTGCAGAAACTGCACTACTCTGACTCCATTCCAATCTCCACTCCTATTGGAGTCAGAGATGTCGTAGTTAGAGTCCGAATTGATCATAATTATCTACTTATCAAAAAAAGGAGTTGGTCATAATTATCTGGTTGGAGTCGGAGTCCAAACAGGACTCTGAAAAAAAGAAAGGAATATCACCAAGTTGTAAATGTAGTAACTGAGAAGCCAATGTCACTAGAGAACAGATTTGGCTGGGAAAAAAATTCTGCTTTAGTTTCAATACAAGTGATGAGTTGCATGCAATATCGATTTTCACTTGATGAGGAGACCTTTTTCTTCTCTTTTCCTTGTAAGTGTAGTGATAGGATTTGAGGGAGGACAGAAAGGTTATATTTGAGTCATTTCGTTATTGACAGGTCTCATATAGGCTTAATGCAAGTAACAAGATTATCTATTGCAATGGGGTTCTAGGTGATTTTGATTAGGTGTAGATCCTCTGAAGATTATGTATCCATTTGAATGTTTTCCTTGTTGATCACACCAAGCATGGGATTGCTATTAAGCTGAAGTTTGAAGTCCTGTCGAAAGATGTGTAAATTATCACATTAGTCGTTCACCCATAATCAATCAGATTCTCTCTCAACATAGTTCTTTCTAGGTCTTTTGATCAGCAAATGACTTGCGCCAGAAATACATAACTTTTCTCTAGAGGTTGCCTTCACTGGTGGTTTGCCTATGTTGGGCAATTCATGGCTTCTGGTAAACACATTTATTTCTTTTTCTTTAAAAATAAAGGAAAACATGGTAAATACTGCCAGTTATGACTGTCTTCAAGCCATCGCAGTTTGGTTATCCATGTGCTGTGGGAGGTCAGGAACAAGGTTTTTAGTGGGCATTTTGTTGGGCTGACGGGCTTGTATTCCTATGGGCTATGGGGGGGCAACATTGGTTTGGGTCAATGAACGGAATGCTGTCTTTGAACACTAGTCAATGTCTTTGTTCTTTAACTATGCACTTTACGTGTAAACAAATGGTAACTAGTCGTTTCCTTTGAATTTGTTACCTTGTACCATTCGGAAAGTGCCAACTTTTGCAAGTTCCCTTTGGGTAAGCAGTTAACTTGGTGTCACTGATTTTCAAGATTACCTCATATTTGATTTATTTTCTGAGTGAAGTGGTTAAAGAAGATGTTCAAAACGCTGCCCGCTTCAAAGTCGCTTACACGAGGTGGACTGAAACTTCGGGTTCTGTGGTTGGTCTTTCAAGTCATCGACTGGGTTGAATCTCCTACTCGACATGAACTATCCCTGAATTATTTGATTCGATCAGGTAACTTATTTTAGGGTTCCTATACTTCTAGAATAAGATTCCGAAATTTCTTATGTTTCCACTAGGGGAAGGAAGAAAGAAAGAAAGAAAGGCTCTTTCTCAAGTCCTTTCCTCTGGAACCATCTCGAACACACCCAACTTTACACCTAATGAGCAATACCACATCATCGTGACAAAAGTCTTTTGAGGACTTGGAAATTAAAAAGTAGGAAATATTGGAGTCCCATCATTTGAAAGTGAGTTACCTTAGCCTTCACTGCACGCAATTAGAGTTGTCTCTAGTTCCATAAAAAAGAACAAAAAAGGAGAAGAGTCCTGCTTGACTTCCACCAAATAATACACAAACAGATTCGATCAGAACAGGACCTCGATCTGTTCGCATAGGCATTAAAGGGTTTGGTAGGATGTTATGCAAATATAAAAGTAGGGGATGATGTAAAGGGGCATGTTCAAGTGTTCAACGATAAAATACCAAATGTTGCTGTCAACACCACATCCAATGGGAATTTAATTGTCTAACTAATATTCTAAAAATTATGATTAACCTATAAATTCTTTGTTGATAATATAGTATTCAACTTTTGAGAATAATAGTGAAAGAGAAGGCTCTTTCCTCTTTCTTTAGATGAGTTCTGTATGCAATATTTTAGTCTACTGTTAAATATTTGGAAGGAATTTAGTGTTTTGAGTAAAGATTAGGTAGAACCCCTACAAGCAAAGATCACATCCATCAAAGAGAGAGGCCGGAATTGTGTTTTTGAAGGGAGAGTTGGTTGCGTCTATGGATATAATTAATGTCGATATAATTAAGTACGACACTAATTTCTGTGGATCTCCTGAAGTGGTTTAAAGGTTCTTCTTTTTCTATCTCCTTTCAAAAAGGCCTATAAAGCAAAAGAGAGCAATAAGGGAAATAGCAACAAATGGGGTCAAGACTGATATCCCCTCGAGTTTGTGTCCCTGCAATTCAATAATTTAGGAAATAGCAAAAAATACAGACCCAATTTTAATCCAATCTACAATTTCAGACGCAAAAGGCACAAATTATATTTTTTAACCGAGTCTACCAAACACAATCAGCTCTCAGTAGTATTTAAATAAGGAATTGAATTCATGTGTAACTATGTACGCAGATAAAGAAATCATCAATGGCTTTAGATAAAGAGTTACAAAACAACGATGAGACTATTTTACAATAGAATATCCCAAAAAGTATATGCATTATACAAAGGGCATGAGCAGAAGACGCTTTTATCTTGTAGCCTATTGTTCATTAGAATATCAGTAGGCTCTACATGTTCCTTACAAAGACCAAAACATCCAATAATGGTTGAACTTTTGCATTCAATATCTTGTCATGATCACCACCACCTCTACCATTGTGAATCATTTAGCTCAAGCTCTGTTGGGTTGATCAAGCCCTCAAAAACCCCAATTTTGGGTGATCAAAGCATGGAACGTTTTAATGGTATGACCAAAATGATGTCCACATTGATTTTATACCTTCAGAGGAGTAATGGAGCCCCGGTTACACTGCTGCAAACCGGTGGGGCACTCTAGGTGTAGGCACAACAACATCGCGGCCAGATTTAATCAAGTTGAGACGGTCCTTTATTAGTTTATCGAACAGCCTGTTGTTAGGATTCTCTGCATAGCAAACGTAATAACAACTCACACAGGCGTGTGGTACTGCCATGGCAATCCTGGTCTGGTGCACCATAGTAATAATTTTTTAAGTTAAATTGATCAAAATTAAATAATGGCCAAGTTGTTCACATGAATTGAATGCACATAGAAATAATCAAATAAAGTAGGATATATCAAGTATGGCTACCAACCATGAGGTATCCAATGAAGAATGCAAGGAGCGAAATGGTGGCTGTGAAATTTTGGTGGACTTTGGCAGTCCAAGCAGCTACAACTATGACACAGATAGAGCCACTGCAGACTCCAGTTAGGAAGCAGATTGAGCTGGTTATGTCAGAGTCGATGATAGATTCCACTTCTTGCGTCTTAAACAGCTCCCAAGTGTCTTGTGATGCCTTCACAAAACCTTTTCCATATGCAGCTATCTGTAAAAATGGATTAAAAGATAGCTAAATAAGATCTCTAAGTTAACTAGCCTTGTACAATTGACTGAAAATGCAGTTTGTTAATAACTTTAGTGGTCTGTATTGACAGTCAAATTCAGATAAATGATGGCACTGCAAATGATCCAGCACTTATAAAATAATCAGAGTAAAATATTGTCAGTTGAGAATGACAACTAGTAAAAAAAGCATATTGTTGTTTGCCTCAACTAAATCTAGAAGCAGCATGAAAAACTTAAAACCATTAAATACTGAGGACCCCTTTTAACTAAATCAAATTAGACTACTCTGACAAAAGTAAACTTCAACTCAGAATGAAATTCTCAAAGCTTCAAGTCAGAACACGACTATCAGAAATAATTCATATAACAATCGCCACCTAAAAAGATTCTGCCATCTTCATAAATCATAATCCATACCCAAATGCCATGGATAAGTAACAGAAAATCAACCAATGCTTCTAAACTACTGATCACTAGAGAAACTACTTCTGATTGCAATGCATAGTTTTTTACCCTTTGAATAGAGACATTTTCACTGGTGACCTATCTGCAACAAGTTAGTATTAGCCTCTCATTAATCGTTCCTCTATTCACACTACATAAAAGGGCATTAGAGTAATGAAAATTCACAAGAGCGAAAGGCTTTTCAATAACATTACCTGCACAAAGGCCCAACCATTTCCATTTCTGAAGATGGACTCCATGACTCCGAGACAGCAATGTGCACAACAAAACATGAACTCATCTTCTCCCTCAAGCAAATTCAGAGCCCGAGCAACAATTCTCAGGGCCTCAATCGCAGGTACAAAGAGAGAGCCTAAACAAGCACTTCCAAGATTCTGAGTCAAGGCTCTTTGGAAGCAGAATTGAGTATTAGATTGCATTCCCCTGTGATAATAGAGAGCAATTACCCTACTTACTGTTAAATTAGCAACATTTCTCATTACTTCAGCAGTCCAAGCCAAGCTCAAAACCAACCCAAGAATGATCAATGGGGGCAAGTAAAAATTCAAGGCTCCAACCACAGCTAAAATCCATAAGGACATCCACAGGAATCCGGCCCCAAGCATCCAATAAATAGGCTGATTCAGATCGGGGACTTTCGATACAGGTTCAAGTGATCTCATCAGGACCTTACAACAAAATTCGATTCGCGGCGTGACCCAACAAGCATATAGTCCATCACCAACCGCAAAGGCAATAAAACAGACTCCAATGCCATCTGTGGGAGGCTTTTGGAAGCAAATAAGTAGAATTCCAGCAGATAATGACAAGAGAAATGAACCCCACAGTATAAAATTAACCATGAATCTAGGCCATTCCCTGACTGCCTTTTGCCATGCAAACGCTAGAGTAATGCTCAAAAGCGATGCAGCTTCAACTTGTGGCAGGTAATGCCTCAACACTTTTTTCTCTTTTGTTTTGATAGATTCTGACCCTTCAATCAGCCCTTGAATACCCTTGAATATAAGAAAACCAACTAGCCCAACAGCCACAACCATGTGCAGAAGGAACAGAACCAGAGATATTCTGTTGGTGTACGCTCTTGAATTCAACGTAACTACTGATAACTGCTTTGCAAAGCGAGAGAAACCCAGAAATTTAGTTATCCATGAAACTTACTTTAGAGAGAGCCAGCGGTTTTATATTTTCATTTGGGTATAGCAAAATTATAAGCTACCATAAATAGACTCGTAAGTTTGCGTTGATTGACTGAAAAAAATTAAAGTTTCTGTACTTTGTAGGGTGAGAAATAATTACGGTAAATCTCAGATAAATAGCCAAAAAATATTATAAATACAACTATGACTGGAAATTTACAAACAAAAATTTAGAACAAGTTTGTGTATTTTTTAGGAACGCACTTGCAAATTTCAGAAATGAAACTTGAAAAGCCATCAACTCAAAGTATCTTTATGCAAACTCGAGACAACTTACTTGTGGGGTTGGTGTAGAGCGAGGCTGAGCAGGCTGGGTAGGCTGAGCAGGCTGAGCAGGCTGAGAAGGCTGGGTAGGCTGAGCCGGATGGGTAGGCTGAGAAGGGGAGGGAGTTCCAACTCTAGTGGCATTGTTAATGACAAGCCTCAAAGGGTTCGTGGGGTTCAGCCTCTGCATCCTTGACAAGTGAAACTCTTCATGGTTATTTCTCCCAACCAACTCTTCTTGAGAACCCACCTCCCCTTTCTCCACATCCTTTACTTCCTCCTCGTCCTCCTCTCTCGCTTCAACCTCGTCAGTCTCTCTCTCCTCCACCTAACACCACCACCGCCCGACAACATTTCAAACTTCAGCACACACATGGAATACCCACCAATTTTTTTTTTTTTTTTTGACAAGTAACCCACCAAAAAATAACAAAATCAACAAACAAAAATTCAAAGAAAAAACATCCGATACATATCTTACAGGTTCTGCGGCACCCATTAACGGCGGCTGCGGCTGAGGCTCTGGTGGCGGTAGTATCTGGAATTTTGTTGATTTCTATGTTCAGTGGTGGACAACGTTGCTGTTACTTTATTGATGCTTGGAGATACTCTTCCAGCTGACCGGATATGCTGTATTAATTTTTCACTCCGCTTTTACACCTTACCTCAGAGTATCAGAATACATGGGACCCCATTGAAGATTCAAGCACAAACATGCCCCTAATGGACAGAAACTTCACAACAAGCACCAGTTAAGGATGGTCATGGAACAGTGTCTGATGTCGGTCAGAGTTGGGACTGATCATACAGAAATAGGATTTAATTTAGAAAATAGATTTGTTGCCGCCAAAGTCCTCAACACATCAGTGAGTTGAAGAAAAAATAAAAAATAAAAATTCTGAAGATATGTTGGGATATAGACTGGTCTCTAGCATTCTTTAAAGAATAAATATAGATAGAAGTTACTATTGAGAGTATCCATTTTGCACACATGATGTGGCATCATCTAGACCACACATCTCCCTAAGTGAGTGTTGGGAACAATCAACTAGAAGCAGCCACGCAGTGAGTGTAAAGTGTGCATTGTTATAGTGACTTCTCTCTAGCATTACTCTTCTTTAAATTAGAGAAAATATTTGCATAAACCACTATTTGACTACAGCCGGAGCACACCTTACGTGTAGACAATGGATTTTTTTTGTGAGTGATGCAATATAGCATTAAATATAATGCTGCACTACCTTCTACTAATTTTTTTTCTCCATAATTGGGATGATGTCCATACAGTGTGAAAAGTGTTGCTACCAAACAGTAACTTCTCTCAATATATATATATATATGAGTAATGTTAGAGAGAAGCCATTATAGCAGTGTACACTTTACACTCACTGCGTGGCTGTTTCTAGTTTATTGTTCACAACACTCATTTGGGGAGATGTGTGGTTTAGATGATACCACATCATATGTGTAAAATGGATGCTCCTAATAATGGTTTCTATCTATATTTATTCTATATATATAAAAAATATTCTTTACACTCTACTATTTATCACATACTCAACACACTTAGTGTATTGAGTTAAAAAAAAAATTTGAATACATGGTATGTAGAGAGTGTAGGCAGATATGTAGAATTGTTCATATATATATATTTTGAAAAAATATATTCTGCAGTCTACTGTACGCTGCAGCCGCACCACACTCCACTAATGGAGTAAAAAAATAAAAAATAAAAAAAATCATAGCACGGGTGTGTTGCGGCTATGGGCTGCTGCCCAGAATAGCTCTAGAGGAGAAAATATAAATCGTACTCTACTGTGCATATCAATCCCTACACACTAAGTGTATTGGGTAAAAAAAAAAAACCACAGTACGGATGCACTGCAGTAATGGGCTGATGCCAAGAACTTCTTATTGATAGAGAGAAAAAAAAAAGACACGTAAGTGTGCTACAGATCAGCCGTGAACAGTGGCTGATCTGTAGGATTTCTCGGAATTGAAGGCTGAGATTGCTGGATGGAAGGAGTCAGATCATCAAAGGGTGAGGACGACCAGAGTCATTGACTTTTGCAGTAAATGCACGTATCTCACCTTGACCTCATAAAGCTTGTTGTTTTCTATGTTAGGCTTCGTTTGGAACGTTAAATACTCTCAACTCATCTCAATTTATCATTACAATTTTTTTAAATTCTAACATAAAATATAATAAATAATTCAACTTTTTCAAATCCTAAAATAATAATAATATTAAAAAATAATATTCTAATAATATTTTATCATCTCAACTCAACTCAACTCAACCCATTTTAACATCCGAACTGACTCTTACAAACGTGCCGGGCACTATAAACTTAGAAAATTTATTTACATCATGGCAGCCTCAACAGTCAACACATTTAATGTGTTGAGTTTAAAAAAAAAAAAAAAGGTACATGGAGAGTATAGCTATAGCCGGCCTCGTAAACTTAACAAGCGCTGTCATTGGTGCGGTGCGGTGCAGTTACCAGAGTTTCAAGCACAGTAATTAACTCCAACTTTGACCGTTACTCGACAACCAACTTGATTATGTTACATTTTTTTTTTTTTTTTATCGGTTGATTATGTTACATTTATGTTCAACTCGTTGTTTTCTTTCTTTTTCTTTTCTTTTTATCTCAGCTTGAGCTGGTACATTTTTTTTTTTTTTTTTTTTAAGAAAGTAAAGTATCCTAGGAATGTTGTTCTCTATTTGTAGCAAAAAATAAGGTAAGGTTGAGATATATTCTAATCCCAGTAATTTTTTGTTAGGGAAGAAGGAAAAAAATGTCATGTTGAGAAAGAAAAATTGCTTAAATGATAATTACTTTTAATATATCGCATCAAATAAATATAATTAAAATTGATGAAATAAAAAATCACATTTTAATAAATTAATGGTCATATTCAATGAATTTGAGATTAATCAATTTTCTCTCCGATTATTTTGTACAGTAATACCTTCATCTTTTACCATCAAGGTGAGAGAGTGCTCTTAGGATACAGAGCTCTACTTTTGGCAATAAGTCACATGCTACAGTCTGATGTGGGCCTTACCTAATTATTAAATGACGTATCAGATTGTGATGATAAGTGCGTGGGCCTGGACCGTCAGATATGATAACTCCGATCCACCTAATCTCTACTCACTGTTGATGTGATCATAAAATAACTGCTTAGATTTCCCCAACAATCCCAGTCATGTAACAGAGCCACCTCTAAAACTGTAAACACCATGAATATTATTTTACTAACTCAATCTAACATGCATGGAAGTGTAAAATGAAAAAATGATTTTGAAGGCTGATTAAGATCCTCTTTCAGTACTCCTAAAAGAAATCATCTTTCAGCACACCTGCAGCTCTCCACATCATCCTTCTGTGGCCTCATTGTCTATTATTTCTTCTCGCCAGCACTCGACTCTGGCGGTGGCCACCTTCCTTGTTAGCAGCAGTGGCTGCTTTCATCTCATTTTGCAGTAATTAATGATTGCTCAGCTCCTGGTTTAATCAAGTCAAATAGAAGAGGAAAACACCATCACTGATTTATATATAAATGAGTAAATTCTTCTGGGTTTATTTATGAAACAGAAAACAAAAATATAACAACACTGTCAACACACTCAAAATGCTCCACTAGTGGTGGACATCTTTGGCTTTCCTTTTGCAACCATTTCGTTTTCCCCCCTGATCCAGTTGGGTTTATGAAAGTTGAATGATTACCGAATTCGATCTCAGATTACCATTTGAATGTGAATTATCACAACTGAATACTTGAGATGAAGGATAAGACATTTGAATGGACAACGTGTTTACTGATTACTACATAATAAGGATCTTTCCCATGACAGTAAAGATATCTCTCATGACAGCATGCAACGCAAGTCTCGGCCTTAAACACTGCAGTGTCAACGGCTCAAATTGTATTTACAGCATCCCTATAATTCTGCACTAATTGTATATATTATGTGCATGATCTTAGGCTAGACAACAATCCATATTTACACTGACAGCTATCATGTAAATGGCCTATATATGTGTAATACTTTGATATGGAATACCACAGAGTTTCCTTCCATAAATTATATTATTTACATGGTATTAGAGCATGTGGTGAGAAAAGTTCGAGGAAGAGGATACCTGACCGTGCCGTCTGTGGGTGTTTTGGCTTTAACAATGTTGTTCTGGGCTCGAGTCCTCATTGGATGAGCACGAAGTTGAGGGAGTACTTCTTCGGCAGCAGCACTGTCAGATGGCACTACAGAAGGCACAACCGGAGACTCAGAGGAGGGACCAGGTATTATAGATGATGTCGGATTAGTGGGAGGCTCAGAGGAGGGTTGTATGAGAGCATGAAGTGGAGAGGAAGGTCCAGACGGTGGTTGTTTAGATGAGATTGATGCATTAGGTGGCTCGGGAAGGAGAGAAGACACGGGAAAGGATGCTGTCATAGAGGGGGATGCATCACTGTTAGGAGGAGGAAACGCAAAAGGAAGAACAGTTGTTTCAGAGTGGGGTGCGGTTGGAAGAGTAGAGGGGGAGTTATTAGTGCGAAATGGAAAAGAAGCTTCATCAAATATCACGTGACGAGATATAAAGATTCGACCCAAACTGAGATCAAGGCATTTATAACCGCGATGAAGATTACTGTAGCCAAGAAACACACAAAGTTTGGAGCGAAAATCAAGTTTATGTTTGTTGAAGGGCCGAAGGAAGGGAAAACAAGCACAACCAAAAATTTTGAAGAATGAAAAATCGGGTGCTTGTTTATATAATTTTTCATGTGGGGAAATTCCAAGGGGAGCCGTGGGAAGTCGATTAATAATGTATGTTGCGGTGAGAAAAGCATCATCCCAATAAAAGTGAGGAACGCTGCTGTGAGAGAGAAGAGAAAGACCTGTTTCAACAATATGACGGTGTTTCCGTTCAACGGAGCCGTTTTGTTCGGAAGTGTGTGGACATGTGACGCGATGTTGAATGCCAACATTAGCAAAGAAATGGTGTAAGGAGCGAAATTCACCGCCCCAATCCGTTTGGACTGATTTTATTTTGCAATTAAATTGACGTTCAACAAGTTTTTGAAAAGAGATAAAAATTTTAAGAACATCGGATTTCTGAGAAATGGGAAAGAGCCATGTATATTTACTGAAGTGATCAACAAATGAAACATAATATTTATTTCCATTTGATGACAAAATTGGGGAAGGTCCCCATACATCAGAAAATATTAATTCAAGAGGCATTTGAGAAACAGAAGTAGAAGGAAAAAAATGGAAGACGATGGCTTTTCCCTTGTTGACAAGCAGCGCAAACACCAAGATTTTTATTGGTTGAAACAGGTAGAGAGAATTTGGAGATGAGTTGTCGAACAGTGGCGTATGAGGGGTGTCCCATGCGACAATGCCAGACTTCAAGGGGGGCACGATGACAAAGGTTGGTTTGAGGAGAGGATTGAGTTGGTGCTGGAAAGGTGTATAAGCCATCCTTAGTGTTGCCGCGTAGAAGTGCTGTCCCCGTAGCTTCGTCCTTCACCAAAAAGTAAGAAGAATGAAACTCAATGAACACATTATTCTCACCAGTAAATTGGCTCACAGAAAGAAGATTTTTCTTAATAGTAGGTACATGGAGTAAATTAGATAATGAGAAAGATTGAGAGGGAGTTTCCAGAGTTGTAGAACCAATGTGATGAATGTGCAAACCTGCTCCATCACCTACTTGAATTTGATCATTGCCAGCATAGGGTTCAGCATGAATGGTAAGATTTTGGAGATCATGTGTCAGATGATTTGTGGAGCCAGTGTCAGGATACCAGTTTGCATCAGGTGTGGGAGAAGGTGCAGTCAGATATGCAGCCATACTGGGAGGGGGTCCTTGAAAGGCTTGATCAAAACGGTAATAGCACTGGATAGCCGTGTGACCATTTTTGTTACATACTTGACAAGTTGGCCGAGGATTGTTGGACTGAGATGACTGAAATTGTCCAGACGATGAGAACTGATGTCCTCGTCCATGGGTGTTGCGACCACGACCTCGATATTGCTGATGAGAGAGGCGCTGAAATTGGTGTTGTTTTCCACCCCAAGAGCGTGAATCTTGTCTCGTTGCTACATTAGCCGAGCCAACTGTGGCTTCAAGAGTGGAGTTGTGCTGCTCTAGTCTCAATTCAAAATTGAGGAGGTGACTGAACATTTCTTCAGTAGGCATTTGATCAATGCGAGTGGAAATGGAGGTGACTATAGCATCGTACGTGGTGTCAAGACCACCCAGGAGGTACGCTGTAAATTCTTGATCAAGCAGGGGCTATCCAATGGCAGCTAAGGTATCTGCAAAGGTCTTCATTTTCTGAAAATAATCAGAGATAGATTGGTTACCTTTCTTGGTTGTTGCCATGAATTGGCGAGTTTGTATAGCACGAACGGTTGAGTGTGCAGAGAACATTTTCTCTAGTGATAACCACACTTATCTGGATGTGGTAAGACCAACCATTTGGGCAAGAATGCCTTCAGACAAGGAAGACACTAAGGTGCTAAGCACTGCCTGATCTTGAAGATACCAGGATGTGAATTTTGGGTTTGGAGTTTCTGCTGTTGTTTCAGGATTGGTAATGGTTATAAGTGGTGGAGGATTGGATCCATCCACAAACCCGAAGAGTTGTTGTCCCCGTAGGTATGGAGCGACTTGAGTTTTCCATAGTAAATAGTTGTCTTTGGTTAGTTTCACTGTGACTAAGCTTTGGATGTTTGCTGGATTTACAGAAATGGAGGAAGGAGCAGCCATTAGAAAGGATTTTGACAGAGGTCACGTTTGACGCTCTGATACCATGTAAATAATATAATTTATGGAAGGAAACTCTGTGGTATTCCATATCAAAGTATTACACATATATAGGCCATTTACATGATAGCTGTCAGTGTAAATATGGATTGTTGTCTAGCCTAAGATCATGCACATAATATATACAATTAGTGCAGAATTATAGGGATGCTGTAAATACAATTTGAGCCGTTGACACTGCAGTGTTTAAGGCCGAGACTTGCGTTGCATGCTGTCATGAGAGATATCTTTACTGTCATGGGAAAGATCCTTATTAAACATGATTCAAATGATGGATGGCTCCAATTTTCTACAAGATAAAAACAACAAGGAGGTCCAAGAGATAAATAAACAGAATAAGATGATCATGAGACAGGAACAACATGGTTGCCACTCCAGCCACTTCAAGAAAAAAAAAATGCTAAACAAGCAAAGAAGTGAAAAAAGTCAAATGGAAGTGAAAAGCAACAAAGGATTGTTGCATGCACTCCAAGCTATTAAAAAAAATGGGGGGATTTCTGTATGATAATAAAGAATATATTTCTTTCATAAGATCTTCTCCCCCCCCATCTCTGTTCTGGCAAAAATGAACCAGAAGAGAAGAAAAACGTGAGAAGAAGCAATGCACTGCCATAACACCCCTTCTCTACTCTCTATGGTCACCATGCACCTAGCATTCACTAGCAATCTGATACGTTTATTGATAACAAGGCATAACTGAGAATCTGCCAAATAAGGATGAAAGCTCATTGGGTGTCTGATATAAACAGGGGAAGGACCACTTTCAGGCTTTCAGCCCATCCAAGATATCCTGCAAAAGCTACCCACGACTGCATTTACCTTCTTAAGGACCAAAAGCTAAATGGAAAATTGGAATTTCCTTGAAGCCCTGCTTCAAAATATAACCACACTGCATCATCTAAAGGACAAAATTTAACAGCCTAACACCAGAAGAAGGCCTAACACTCCAAGCTCAGAATAATACCTCGTGCAACTTGAATAGATTTCCACAGATTGATTAAAAAACGTCAATACACATGTCAGGAAGTACACTTACCGTGCGTAAGAACTTACAAGTACTTTTACCATGGTATAGTCCATTGGCAACATAAAATCTCGCCCGAATTCTGCAGTTCCTTTAGGTGTAGAAAAATGAAAAATTTCTTGCTCTTGATTCATAGACTTCATCGTAAGAGCTCATGAAGCAACTCAAATATAGTTTAGTATAATAAAAATAGGTACTAATGACCGATTGCTTAGACCCATTACAGGATCATTGAGCGAGAAAAATAAGGTGATCCAATTTGTACTTTCACATCACATATTAACCTAAACCATAGCAGACCTAACCGACGAAAAGCATTTTTTTTAAAAAAAAAAAGGAAATCTTTTGGTAAGTGATGGGGATGAAATGGACATGTGCGATCAACATCCATCACCTTGATAATCTTGGAAGACTTGACATATCTTTTCCCTGTTACCAAAAAAAATATCTAACTTGTCAATCATATAACAATTTCCAGGCGACAAAACATTCCATCCCAGAGAGAGATGGTTACCTTTGTGAACTTGAGGAAGTTTACCGTGTCAGCTGGGAGGGATTCATTTTTTGTTCCGTTGACCTTTGAAAAGTTTTGCTTTCTTCGTCAACTCGAGGGTTTTTCCTGTAAAGTTACGATATACTTAGTTGTGGAGTGTACAAGTGTCTAGCAGTCATTTTAAAAAAAAGTGAGATCTATTATTAAAAAAAATATTATTTTTTATGTGAATCTCGTATTTATTATTTTTTTTAAAGTGATTGCATACATTTACATATTTACAACTTTAACTATCATTTTTCTTTCCGGTAGGTTTGTTTGTTTCTGAAAAGAAAATGGGCTGAAATTCGGCCCATTATGAAGAAGGCTAAGATCAAGATTATTTCAGGCCAGACCATGTATAGACTATTGTCAATTTGATGGAACGGCTGTCAACGGGATACTCACTATCTTTGTGCCTCCATACAGGACCATATGTGTGGATCATTTCATCTCCTGTGCTTTTAGTCCAATCCCACGCGCCTCACACCGAGCGTGAACCTACCGCTTCTATTGCCAAATTACCGTTATTAGCCGCCAGAGAACAGACGCATAGTTCAGTTGCATATGCCCTCTCAAAAATCTTTATTTTCTCTGCAATGGCTCTCATGGCTGCCATCTCCACCATGATGCCACTCTCCATCTCCGTCCCCAACAGCCGGCCTTTATACAATCGGCCACACGATTCGCGTACTTATGCTTCTTTGAGCTCCTCCTCATCATCTTCTGAGTCAAAATCCTCGCTGCCAAGAGAACCCAGGCTTCCATCTGCTACTTCTTCATCAATTCCCTTAGTTGTTGAGCCCTCTGGACCGCCTGAATCGGGGCTGAACTATGCACTAGGGAACCCGAATGGCAACCCGGTTGCCCGTTTCGTTACGTCCACCGAGTCGACCATTGAGAGGGTAAGTAAATTCACTACAGCTGCCTCACTCTTTTTTTTTGTCCATTTGTGTTGAAATTAAATTGATCTTGATTTTTTTTTTTTAAAAAAAGTTTCAGCTAAACTGTGAGTCATTTTAGAGAACAAAATAAAGGAAAGCTAATCCTTTCTTGGTACTTTGATTATCTGGATAATCCTTTCAGTGAGTCATACATTATAATTTTGGGGAAATTGGATGAAATAAATAGAGTGTGCATTATGATGCTTTAAAAATTTTAGTCACTACATAAAAGAAAGGGAAAAAAAATATTGCCTTCAAATTTGCGACTTAAAAGCCATAAAGCCTGTATAAAGTTATAGAAAGCTATTTTATAGATGATGGGAAGTAACTATTTTGTATGAAATGTGTCAAAAGGGGATGTTTATAAATTTGGGTTTAAAGCTATGTTGTCTGACAGATTGCCTCTGATAAGTCAGGTGACCGAATATTAGAATTACCATACTGAAGATTCAGCGAAAAAAAGAACTACTATGCTGAAGATTGAGGTTTAAATGTATAAATTTCATAAATGGCTTCAGTTTTTGTTATCCATAAGAAGAAACACTAATATTAAGCCTTCAATAATTTTATTTATCAAAAAAAAACAAGCCTTCAATAACAAAACGGCATTGTTACAAATTAAAAATAAGAAAATGAAAAAAAATACTTTCATTTTTGCAAATGATTCCCGTTTTAACAAAACAAATAAAAATAACATCTTTCTTGAATGTCCTTAAGTTGGCTGTGAAATTCAGGTTCAAATTTATGAGTAATATGGGGAGTTAAGAGTACAAATACTTTCATTTTTGAAAAATCTAATATATTACGGACAAGTGAAAAGGTAAAGCCTTTACATATTCTAGAATGAAGGAGGGAGTAAACTTACCCAAAAAAATGATGGAGGGAGTATTAAAATAGTTGTTATGTCTCTCCATTCTTGCTTATAAACCACAGAGGTCTGTTAGCAAGTTGCTCCTTATGCAATAGGCAAAACTGCACAATATTCACAATCTTTTTTCTTCTTTTTTTGCTTTTGTCCTGTTTTTATAGAGTGTCCATGTCAAATCAGTTGTGGATTTCATCTCTATCTGTCCAGGAGTTTTTTGGATATTCTAGGCTTTTGAAAGCATTTCTTACTTGTCCATCACTGAGCAGGCAATTTTTGACTTCCGCTTCTTGGCACTTCTGGCTGTTGGAGGCTCATTGGCTGGTTCTCTGTTGTGCTTTCTCAATGTACTTCACCTTATTCCCTATTTATTTCAAATTGTTACAAGACGAGCATTAGAATTTATGTCTTAACAGCTATTTGTGTTAATTGATTTTCTGTTGAGCTTCTTGTCTATGATGATGATGATGATGATGGTAGAGGTTTGGATTTCTTACTTTGATTATTGCAAACGAATCAAACTCAACTCAAAATATTCCTGTAGATTCTATTCCATGTGCATCTCTTTAAATGAGCCTCGTGCTCTAACTCTGAAGTTCTTGAGGACTAAAGATTGATTCCCTTCTCGGGCCAAACAAATTTTCCCCAACCGGACCAAGGAAAGTATGCTGGTAGGACAATAAGCAACTAATGATTTTTCTATTTCTTATGTACATGACTCGCAGTGCCATAGTTTGAACATGTGAGTAACCTCGCTTCCATTAGACAAGACCATTTCCTCTTTCATCGCCTCATTCTAATGATACAACTCACTGGTAGGTGTAGTAGCAGCAGGCCAGCAGCAAAGGCACTTTAGACTTTACCATATTGGTCCCTTAAACCTCCAGTAAATCCTCTGTTATTATCAAGGAACTAAGCAATGTATAAGAGTGACATTCCCTGGGGTTGATCACCATCCACAGAGTTCCTTTCCTTTATTAATAATCTGGGCCATCATGTGTTCTGTCTTATTTCACTTACATCATCCTTGCAAATCTCAAATGAACAGTTCATTTATTTTCCCCGTTATTGCTTTTATGGCAGCAAATGTTACAAAACACCACGTGTTTCCTTTCTTTCCAATGAGGATAAAATGTGGCAGCAGAAGCAATTGCTGATCTAACAGGCATTTTTTTTTTTTCCTTCAGCCACACCTCTCCAAATGAGTTCCCAAAACCTGAGCAGAATACTGCAAAGCAAAGCACAATTGCTGGCATTCTCATTGGTGCCACCATAAGACCATCATATACTGAATTTGGAATGCCTATTCCAATCTGGCCTTGAGTTTGTAATTTGTCTCCCAAAATAATATAAATCTGTCTCGGAACTGCATTTACTTTAATCTAGTGTATACCATTGAAGTTGTTCCAGGTTCGTTCTTTATAGCTTCCCGAGAACTCTTAGCAATAACTGACTCAGTGTTCAAATTTGAGCATATGAGAATTTTGAGACTAATTGCATAAATGCTATTCACGTGATATGATGCTATTACACCATATCATTTTACTTGGATTTAATTATGCTGTTTTTGTAGGGTTGTGTTTATATTATAGATGCATATAAAATTTACTGGACGTGCTGTGTCAAAGGGATTCACTCAGGACACATGGTTCTACGACTAGTTGAAGCTATTGGTTAGACTCTCGTGAATTCACTTCATCAGAATTTTTCTTTCATTTTGATAACATGCTATCATTCAAAATCCCACAATTCGCCTAGATGAACTTTTGGAGCTTCAAAATTGGAAAATCATGTTCTCTCTTTTAATGGAAAACTCTTTTCCATGCATCCTTACCTTTTGCAAACACATGCTAGCTCTTCTGTTCTTAAAATTGAAACCTTCTGTTGGTGACAAATATTATATGGGAAATTCTATCTGCTGCAGATGTTTATCTCGCTGGGACGGTCATGTTAATATTCGGTATGGGCTTATATGGGTTATTTATCAGCAATGTGTCGCCAGATGCTCCTCCCAGTGTTGATCATGCCCTCAAGGGCTCTTCTTTGTTTGGAATGTTTTCTCTCAAGGTGATAATAATTCCCTTTAAACAAAACTACTCCCTTTGAAATTCACTGCTAAAAGCTTTTCAGCATCTGCCTGCATCATATATCCCAGGAAGTTCCTTCAAACATTTTATCTGTTTTCTTGACTCAATGTAGCACTAAATAATCCATTCCTTTGGCTGTTTGCTCCTTTCAATTTGGTACCCTGAAACCTCTAAAATGGCATATTAGACTGAATGGAAATGATAACCATGTGATGTACAGTTGCTCTCTCCTTCCAGTAAATTTCCTTGCATATCAAATCTGACTAGACTCAGCTGTGTTGCGCCTCATGATGTGGAGCACATCAAATGGACAATACAGAATGAGTATAACTTATTAAGGAAAATAGACTAAGTTCTCATTACTGAATAAGATTCTACATAGTTTACTGAAGGCAGCTTTGTTTTACCCCAAATCTGCAAACATTGTGGAACTGCTTGTATGCCTTCAGTTAGATGGCTTTCTGGCTCCTCCTCCCACTTGTATCATTTTTTATCTTCTTCGTATTTGAGTTCACCAATATACCTAAATTGATTCTTATTGATCTGCAGGAGAGGCCTAATTGGATGAAAATTTGCTCACTCGATGAATTGAAGACAAAAGTGGGGCACGTTATCGTTATGATTCTTTTAGTTAAGATGTTTGAGAGGAGCAAGATGGTAAAAATTACCACTGGAGTGGATTTGTTAAGTTATTCTGTATGTATCTTCCTATCATCTGCTTCTTTGTACATCCTTCATAATCTGCACAAATCAGACTAGGGATGTCTGATGTACTATAGCTACCAATGGAATGAATATCAAACAATGTAATATTCATTGGCACGTAGAAAAGTGAATATCCATGTTCCAAAAGATTGCCTATGGGGGAGTGTTTGGAAACATCTTCATGATAACCATGCATCAACAAAGTTTGTGTTTTATACAACACTTGGAAGTACCATCACTCTGTGAATGGTTCTGTAAAAGCCTTTTTATGAACTATGGTAAAGCTAGAATTATTAATCTTAATCAAGTATAATTAATCTGGTTATTGCCCTCATTCTCCAACTTGGGACAATAAATGGTCTGGGCTGTCGTCTTTGAAGGGCCTTGGAGAGTAATTTAATTAATTTTATTTTTTTTTAAGAAATTTGTTAACAAATAAAAATGACTTTTAGGAGATTTCTGAAAAGTTAAAAGAAAAAATTAATTTTGGTCGAATATTCTTATCAAATGGATGTAAAGGTATTATTTACCCTATTTACCAAAGATGTGCTATGAGTTAGTTATAAATATTTACCAAAAAAAATACGTCACTTGACAATCTTAATTTAAAATATAAGATTTTTTGAAAAAATAAATATTGATTTTTTATAATTAAAATAGTTTATTTAAAATTATGGTATTTTTGTAAAATAGTGATATTCTTGTATGTGTATCACATGACTAGGAGGGACTGCTGATTATAAAAGACATAAATTCCACTCACCTAAGGATCTAACCATCAAACTTGAAAGACTTCTTTGTGTAAAGTAAAGACATGTATTTCATGCCTTAAAACAATATTATAGCCACTTCAAAAAGAAGCTGAGACACTCAACAATAACTAATTTGAATATTTTTATAGTAGAAATATAATAATTAAGATGTTTGTGTTTTAAATTGATTATTTTATAATTCTGTTTTAAATTGATTACAGTTGTAAAATAAAAAAAAATGTTTGTGTTTTTATCGTTTTTCAATAATTAACGAAATATATTATTTTTTTAGAGTGTAAGAGATTAGTTTGAAAAATTCTACTTATCCTCTCCTATACCACATATTAATATGTGATGTTATTTTATTTAAATATATATATCATAACCGCTTTGGAGCGGTCGGTCTGCTATCGACCCATAAATAGCCCCTAATTAAATTTTGACACATAACTTATTTCACATTAAGTCAATAGAGTGCATCATGCTAGATTATTCATCTGTATGATTCCAGACCCCTCACGCTTCATGTTCTCAGTCCTTTCGTTTTCTCCTGCCGCCGTCGCCAACCATCTCTGCCGCCCATCATCCTCGCCGTCGCCCATCTCTGTCGCCGATCTCCCCATCTCCTCTCCAAAAATCAACCCACAATCAAACCACAATCCATTCAAAATCACAGTGAAACTCATCTCTGCTTGGTTGCCAAGAAAACTCAGGAAGAAAATAACAGAAAAATTGGAATCACGCACATTTCAATGGCGCCCTTATTGCTTCCAACATTTTCTCAGCAACCAAACAAAACTGAAGCCAACACAAACCGATTCGAAATCCAACGACAAAAAAAAAACATTAACCTCTAATTTCCAAAATACAAATCATGGGCTAGAAAAGAAAATATGAGTCAAAATCAATGGTCGTTAAAACCTGAAGGACATGAACAATGGTCGTACACGAAAAACCCTAAAATGGAGAGGGTCGTCATTTGGGTTCCGTGGGAGAGAATGGAGAGAGAAAGGTTGTGTTCCTCGTGTGACGAAGGAGAGAGGGGTTGTTGTCGTGGTGGTGAGGGCGAAGACGATTCCGTGGGAGAGAATGGAATCGATTTTGGGCGGAGTTCGTGGGGAGAGAATGGAGAGAGGGAAATTGTGCGTAATACCATGGGGTGGGGGCACATGGTAGTGTTAGTGAGTTGTCTACGTGGAAGTCACGCATTGGAGGGCTGTTGATGGGGAAAAAACAGTTCGACCGGTGTTAAGATTAACTATATGAAAAATTCTTCTTCACACTTCTTCACACTCTACTATTTATCACACACTCCACACACGTAGTGTATTTGAGTTTAAAAAAAAAAAAATTTAGTGCATGGTGTGTGGAGAGTGTAGGTAGATTTGTAGAATTACTCTAACTATATATATATATATATATATTGATATATAAATATGTGTGGTTAAATATAATGATAAAAATAATAAATTATTAATTAGTGTGTGATGTGGGAGGATAAGTAGTATTTCACTATTATTTTTTACGTAGATTAGAATCTACGATAATGTAACGCCCCGTACCCGAGGGTCCGGAGAGTTAACTCATGTCACTTAAAAATTATTTTTCCTTCTACATAGTACATATTCTAATCTTTCTCAATCGCACAAAATACTCATATATTTACATCAATTACTCCAGAATAACTATTCTAAGACGATACAAAATTTAATATAAACATCAATCTCCTAACAAATCACATCATCAAAGCACAACAAGCTTACTGAATGAAAATCTTCAATACCCATATAAACCTTCTATGCTTAAACCATCATTCTTAACTCTTCTCACCCATGCTCCATATATTTGATCATCAACTGAAACATTCAAATCATCTGAAAAATATTGTAGAGATAAGGGGTGAGTTATCAACAACTCAGTAAGCGGAGAACATATACTAGCATGTAAACATGAGCCTTTTCAGAAAGTTCAATATGCAGAAACAAAACATTTTATTTTTATATGCAGATCTCAGAAAACGTGTTATCAGAAAATCAGAGCGATTTTTCAAACATTTCATACTCAAGTCAACAATTCATATTTGAGGATCCATTTCATATTCAAAAACACTTTGGCATAACATAACTGAACATCTCAATCTTATCATGTCATATCATATACCATGTTTAACCCCCCGTGGTAGGGTTGTGCTATCCCCGGTGGCCAAACCAGGCAGTATCATGTGGTGAACTTCCTATTTTTCAATCTCGGAGCCCCGAGTGTGCACACAGGAAAGAACACGTAAAAAGACCACTTTATTTCCAAAGTGGGTGCACTCATATCATATCATGGTGGTACCAACCATATCACGTGAACAGTATCATCATATCAGAACCATATTCAGAACAGATAAGTATGCCAAAGTTTTATCATATCCATATCATATCAAAACACGTGCGAAACATATTCATATCATTTCTATTTGATCAAAAACAGATCCATATCATTTCATATCACATGCATAAAAATTTCAATGATATCATATTCGCTCTTTTGCATATTTCAGAAACATATCAAATATTGCTCATGTCTACACATTTCATGTCAAAAACATTTCTTTTCTCTTTCATATGAATCTCATGAGGGAATGCAAAACATATACTGAGGTTGTTTTTCACTTTTTTCATTTTAAAACAACATGCACATTTTTTTACAAACCAATCTCAGTTCATTTCTTTTTATGCAAATCCAGCATAGGAACCCCGCTTACCTGGACGACTTAACTTTTTCAAAATTTTCCTAAAAAATGTCGAGTCGACTATAAATCGTCACCTATAAAAATAATCACATAATTTCTGTAAGTTTCCAATAGATCACATATGTCGATATTTAAGCCTAAGCTTCTTAAATAACCTATTTTAAATTTCTCAAAACTTAAAACCTTCATAATCCCAAAATATATCATTACTTCATAAAATCACCAATATCCACTACAACCCACGTCATACACAAAACACCAATATTTAAACCCGAACAGCCAACAAATCTCATAGTCTAAACCAATCATACTAACAACTCCATCACCCAATCCAATCAACCCCGTTACTCCTCGGACTCAGTCCGGCAAAACCAATCAGCAATTAAATACAGTGTAATGTGCTAGTGTAAAAATATATTAAATTCACGAGAATTCTTTGAAAAATACTTACATTGCTATATAATAATTTATGGAGGATCACGGAGGCGCAAGAAGTGGAAAAATAGTTGCAGAACAGTGCAAAATACACTGTGGCCGTGGGTCACAGATACCCATTTTTCAACGGGTGCAAACGAAGACCCGAGATTGATAGGGTAGGGTCTAGGGATGTCGGTGAAGCTAGTGGTGGTGGTGGCTTGCCGTGGGTGGTGGCGCAAGAGGTGGTTTTAGGCCAAAAATGTACAAATCGGAAATGGACTTGGTGGGGCTTCACCGGTGACGGATCGGAGCTGGGGTTGGGTCCATTGGGTTGCCAAGAAGTCGGGGATGAAGTGGTAGGAAGATGGTGGCCGGAGGTGGTGCGACAGCGGCGCTGGAGTGAGGAGAAGGCCACGGCTTCGTGTGGGGCGTGGAGGCTAACGGTGGCGCCGGAGGAGCTGAAACTGGAGGGAGGTGGTCGCCGGCGGCAGGGGAATCGAGTGGGGTGGGTGGTGTCGCGCACGGCGACGCGACAGCAGCAGGCTGGGTGGAGAGAAGGGACGCACGGGGAGAGAGAGAAGGAGGGAGGGCTGCGCGGGAGGAAACCAGAGAAAGAAAGAGAAAAGAAAGGAAGAAAAGAAAAAGGAAGGAAAAAGAAAAGAGAAAAGAGAAATTGTAGGGAAAGAAATGAGGTCCAATCTTCACATCTTGGGTCACAAAAATAATCCAATAGAAACGATTTTAAAATTGCAAGTGAAATAAAATAATTCAAACACAGTGATTAAATTGAAAATAAATAATTAAATCCAACAATAAGTTAATTTAATTCGAGAAGAAATTTAAACACATAACAATAATTAATTTAAAGAAAGCACTTCAAAAAATAATTTTCGTAAACTAAAAATTATAAAAATAGTCTAATTAAAAATCCAATAATTTTAAAACAAGAGAATAAATTCTGAGTCAATAAAAATAATTCATTCATTAAAATACACTAAAATACGGGGTGTTACAGATAATGAGTTGAGATGAGATGAATTGAGATAAAAGTTAAATAAAATATTGTTAAAATATTATTTTTTAATATTATTATTGTTTTGAAAATTAAAAAAGTTGAATTGTTTAATATTTTATATAAAAATTTAAAAAAATTATAATGATGAAATGAGATAAGATTAGATAAAATATTTTCATTTCCCAAACTGCCCAGGCCCCGAGCATCAGGCCCCGAGCATCAGGTTTGATAAAATCGACAAATTCCACGCACCTAACTTCCTAACCGTCAAACAGTCAAACTTGACTTCTTACCATAAAGTAAAGGAAAATAGCATGCACATAATGCTTTCAAACAATATAGAGAGAAGAAGATTTTCAGAGAGAGGGAGAATGAGTATTGGGACAGGGAAGGTGGTGTGTGTAACGGGGGCGTCCGGATATATAGCGTCATGGCTGGTGAAGCTCTTGCTTCAACGCGGCTACACTGTCAAAGCCTCAGTTCGTGACCCAAGTCCGTACTCAACTCTCTGCACTCTCATTTCGTAACTCCGGGATTTTCTATGCAAATCACACTTGGGTTTCATTTATAAACGAAGTTTCTCTTTAATTCATCGAGAACCCAGACTATCCAGTTTGATTTATATACTAGAGAAGCATTCAAGTATTCTATCTCAAGTTTAGTCTCCTTTTAAGTGATGTTAGTACGGATAGAAAAGTAAAGTTTTGAGAAGATACAGTATAAGTAATTTATGGGTTCTACTTTAAATGTGTGCCGCAGATGATCCAAATAAGACAGAACACTTACTTGGGCTAGATGGAGCTAAGGAAAGACTTCATTTGTTCAAAGCAGAGCTAATGGAAGAAGGATCTTTTGATTCTGTGGTTGATGGATGTGACGGAGTTTTTCATACAGCATCACCCTTTTATTTCAGTGTCACCGATCCACAGGTACATTCCGTTTTGCTTAAATTGAATCCAAATCTAGTATAGCATTTTTGTTTGTTTCAAAGAACGACCTATTTTTGTGCCATGCTTGGTGATTAACTAAAAGTATATTCCAAATCCCCATGCTTTTTTTAAGGTTCTTCATTTCATAAGTTTACTCAGATGAAAAGTCCTCGTTGAATTTCAAATCTTTTAAACTGCTTAATAACGTTGCTTTGATGCTTCTTTTATCTCCTTGATACTACCTATAGATTTGCTTTATTGTATGCATCCAAGTATTTGATTGTAGATCTTTGAACTAATTCAAATTTAAAAAATGAAGAAACGTAATCCTTTCTAGATACTGTAAAGTTAACCTTTCAATTCATCTTGACGTTGTTTATAATTCTTTTCAGACAGAGTTAGTTGACCCAGCATTGAAAGGAACACTTAACGTTCTCAGATCTTGTGCTAAAGTTTCATCTGTTAAAAGAGTGGTTATAACATCCTCAATGGCAGCGGTTGCATACAATGGGAAACCTCTTGCTCCTGATGTTACAGTTGATGAGGCTTGGTTTTCAGATCCTGCTTTATGTGAGAAATCAAAGGTACATATATGTGCAAATTCCTTATTTACATACTATCTCAGTTTAAAGTCCTTCATGGAATATTCTACATATGAGGATTAACTGGTTTTGATTGGATTATCACTCGCACTTTAACGGAGCTTATATGAGAGGTATGCCTGGAGCCAGTTTTGTCGTGCTAAAACAATATGTTATATGTGCTTTTCTTCTTCTTTATTTTTCCCCTTCATGATTTATCTCCCATCTTACACGATCTATGTAGAATTTTTGGGGAGCTTATTCATGTTTCGCCTTCTTATTTCATTTCTATTTAAAGCATATCAAATAAATACATCACAGCCGTTATATGATGCGTTTAATTGTTACTGAATGTTTAAATCCAGTAGTAAGTTACCCTCTGTTCGGAATTTTCATTCTATTGTTTTTTAATTTGTCTTTTTACCAGATGGTTGAGGGAAAAAGATACAAGTAAAGCACTGGTATATAGACCAGGTTTACATATCATATTACTGACTATGGAACTGTTTGCTTCTCTTGGGAGGAGTGTTGTGTTTGTTAGAAAGATTTAATCAGTACCGTGATTGATGTATGTGAGCAGAAAATATGGAAAGGGTTGAACGAAAAGATGTAATCAACAATATTCTTCGTTTCTGTAGTAGTATATATGTTGCTCACTGTTTTGTATTTGGTTTGTTTGTGTGACATGTATTCTACCTACAGCGATATTCAATCGGGTTTAAATCAGGTTACTGCAGTTAGAAACTTCTCTCGTTATGTCTTTTAAACTTTTTTTTTTTTTTCCAGCTTTGGTATATGCTTTCAAAGACCTTAGCAGAGGAGGCTGCTTGGAAATTTGGAAAAGAAAATGGAATTGATATTGTAGCTGTAAATCCAGGGTTGGTGTTTGGTCCTCTGTTACAGCCGAGTCTTAATACAAGTGTGGAGCCAGTTCTGAAGCTTTTAAATGGTACTGTTCAGCTTGTCAGATGATTTTTTTTCACCTTGCTATGCGAATATACTTATATTTATAAGGAAATAATTGCTATTTAAGAACTTGTATTGTAAATAAATAAAAAAAATTGATATTGAAGAATCAGGTAGTAGTCTTTGGACCAAATGACAATCCTCCTCGTGTAAATAAGAGGGCATGGTTGCGGGTTGAAAATGTGAGTTATATTTACATATTAAACAAGAACTATATAGATGACCGGTTTTGAGTGGCATGCAATTATTCTGAGAAGTAGTGAGGGTAAGTATTTAATTGTTTTTTGTGCTCTATCTTTCCTTCTCATCACTCATTGAATAATAGCACTCGATTCTCCGAACAACTCCCTAAAAGAAAAATGATCGAGCCCATATTATATTTGCTTCAGCTAACTTTATTCTTCTGTAAATAATATAGTATCTGACAAAAATTCCTGGCAAATTGAGTGGCAGCAGTTTAAGTAACCTGCTAATAGGAGGATTACCAGCAATATTATGTGGCAAAGATTTGCCTGCATTAGAAGTATCAATTCAGTCAGTTCTCTCTCCAGTCACTCCAACCTTTAGATTCAGCTTTAATCTGTCACGAGTTACATCCACCACGATTTTTGAAATGTCTAACTTCTGCCAGAAATTGATGCTGCTAATTCCCTCTTCTGAACAAGGCAGTCTTTGGTGACGCAAGCAGTTGAATGTTTCTCTTATGCAGGCGCAGAAAGATTTCCAAATGAAACATACAGATGGGTTGATGTCAGAGATGTTGCTAATGCACATATACTAGCCTTTGAAAACCCATCAGCTAGTGGAAGATATTGTTTAGTTGCTGAAGTTGTTCATTGTTCTGAGGTTTTGAAGCTTTTGCACAAGCTCTTTCCTGATCTGAAGCTTCCTGAAAAGTAAGCTGCACACAGACACACACACTCACAAAAGTCAATTTTCCTTTCACACTGGTGTAGCCATTGAAGATTTACTGTATATGTTCATGCTACAAACAGGTAGGTTATAATTTTCTGAATGGCTTGATTTCCTCAGTCTGTTACAAATTTTTTTTGTGTTTATATCTCAAGCACCAAAATTCTAGTTTGAATCTGTGAATTGTTAATTGGATAGTCTGTGTTATAACTCACAGCAGCTACCAGTTGCGACACAATTGATTTGCATTTTGTGAATTGATTTGCGTTTTGTGCATTGCAGATGTGCAGATGACAAGCCTTTTGCAACAACCTACAAGGTGTCCAAGGAGAGAGCACAAAGTTTAGGCCTTAGCTTCACTCCTGTGGAGGTGAGTTTGAAGGATACTGTTGAGAGCTTGAAGGAGAAGAACTTCTTGAGTACTGTCTGATTCATTGTATTACTTTGCAACTCTGCTGCCCTCCAATTCTATTGTTCTGGAGAGCAAGTGTTCTTGAGGACTTGCGTTGTAATATTTGGCTGAGGGTTGTGTAATAATGGTAAGCGCGAGGGACTTCCACGTTTTTGCTTTTCAAACATATCTTTTATGAAGCTCCTACCATAGTGTAAATAAAGCATTGAAATTGCTCTAGTTCCCTCACATGGCAGAATCTTTACGATGTCAAGGGAAAAAGAGTAATGCTACATGTAGTTATGAAATATGCAAGTACTGTGCAGTCGTTTTGAAAAAGAATGGAGTCCACTATTAAAAAAATTATTATTTTTATGTAGATCCAGTACTTACATCAAATGTGGGTCCCGCATTTTACGCTTAACACCTCGAACTAATATCTCAAATTACTAAAAAATTGCAATACGCATTATTTGTTAAGATCTGAGTGTAAAGACTATTACATGTTACCTATTTTCACTTTCATTCACCTTGGCCTTCACGATTCAAATTTGAATGAATATGTTCAGTTTTTCGCAGTTGGGGGTGCGATGTGTTGAGATTGGTAGTATTTTTTTTCCCTAAGAAATGATAGTTGCAATTGTGAGTGCGCAAATGCCGTGCAATCACTTTAAAAAAAATGAATAAAATATAGAATTCACATGAAAAAATAATAATTTTTTAATAGTAGACCCCACTCTTTTTCAAAGCGACTGCACAACGCTTGCGTACTCCGCAACTGCACGACGCTTCTTTTATTCCCTTCCATCATTCCTTTAGTCCCGTAGGTTTGATCATGTCCCTCTACACTTGACATGCTCGGCCGTCGAGCTCCAACATGATCCAACCAATTTGATCACGGGTCTGATAATTTTGGCGATCGAGGGTGGGCATTTCATCAAGTATAGACAACGTCCATCCCAAGATATCAATCTACTACTGGCTTTTCATGGCCACAGATGCCAGCTAATAATAAACAAAAAGGAGACCGGATAGATAAAAGGAGATCCTTTTCAATCGACTTAAATGCGAATGCCACATAATTAAAGTCATATCGAACGATGCAAACGTGGGTAAAAAATGACAAGCTTTTGTGCATCTAAATGAGAACCTTTAAAATTCCGGGAGTGAGCCCATACTATATTGGTTGGAAGAATTAGCCAGATAGGATTTTGAAACAAGGTAGCTGATATGTCATGTATAGCACGAGTATATGGATAGTGGGGAAATGACAGCAACATATGAGAACACAAAATGCAGCAACCTAAACATAACTATATACAGGAGCAAATTAAACAACAACGCATAATCAATGACAACTACCAAACATAACCCATGGTGTCCTTTTTTTACCAGATGCATTCTCTTAAAACTCTTGGATTCTTGTTGCAACCGTAATAATAATTTGACAGTTCATTATATATTTCATTCAACCAAGTTTCACAACCATTATTCTGGATTGGAACCTCTTTCATCAGAAAGTTCTCAAGGAAGCACAACAATCTTTGGTCGTTTTTTTGATTGAATGACGTCGTCTTCACTTGAACAATTATCTTGGCCAGACTTTGATGTTTTGAGTTTCACCGGAGAGCATGTTTCACCATTGTCAACATCACTATCATCATCACTGCTATCCTCTGAATCTGTTCCACTACTGCTACAAGCTAATGGAATCACAGGCTGAAAACCAGCAATTGCAGATTCAGCAGCAGCAACAGCCTCTGAGGTATGAAGATCAGCAACACCAAGCATCAAATCCTATAATAGAGATGCACTTAACAAAATCAGTAATGGATTCCGAAATAGCAGGAATAGGGGAGAAGGGAGGGAGGGGGGTGGGGGAGGGAGACCCAGTTACCATTTCAATAACTGCAGATTCATTTCCAGTGAGCACTTCAATATCATAGTTCTCAGAATTGTCCTGCATTTTCGTAAAACGTTAAACGCAAGTTAGAAGCCCCCCGCCCCAAAAAAAAAAAAAGATAACAAAGAAGAAAGCAAGGCTTAGAGATTAAAGGATAATCATCGGAAATCAACTAAACAATGGAGGCCAGTAAAAGATCAAAACAAAACCTTTGCACCAAGCTGAAGCCTTTCATTTGCTTCTGATATCGCTCCTAGGAAGTCTTTAATTTTTCCCAACACTGCAGCAGAGGCAAATAAAGTAAGCAAAAATTTGTAAGTCTTGTTTCTGTCAATTTCTTTTGAACAAAAAAATCGCAATGCAGGAGGTGTTTTGAAGAGCTCAGGCAGAAAAGTAGGGTTCTTACGTTCGTTGAATTGATTTTAAGTGAATAAAAAGCCAAAAAGGATAGTCCTTGGAAAATTCCAAATTGCTCCTAATAAAAGAGTTACCACTAGAAGCTGTCTATTAGAGATAACTAAGATCTAAGACTTACAGATGGAGACAACTAAGATCTTCCTACATTCCCTCCCTCAAAGACAGGTAAAAAACTCTCAAACAATGACAGAATGGCACATAACTCAAGTTCATAAGCGGTTCCGAAACTTGAAAGACAAAAAATAATAAACCAAAAAGAAAGGTTTAGAAGGGAAAAATGGGTACCTTGGCTTTTGGGAGGAGGGGCGGTGATGGGCTTTCCATCAGGGAGGAGTTCCTGGGTTTGAGCGAGCAAGTTTTTCTTGCAAACAAGAAGTGTGGACTCTGCACAAAATACCAACACCCAAAGTCTTAGATGAGGAATTCCCAATCACATACACAAATATCATGCAAGTGGCATAAAACACTAGAGAGAGCGAGAGAGATACCCAATGGTGTGGTGGAGGGGTTCTTGCGCTCCAAGTGCAGAAGGTCTTTGCTTGTCCGCCCCATCTCTTTTTTACAGTTGGAGACGAGGAGAACGATAGAGCAAGAGATCCTCTCGAGAAATTTTAAGGTGCAAAGAACGGGAATTGTAACCTATTGAGAGAGAGAGCGAGCGAGAGCGAGAGCGAGAGAGAGAGAGAGAGATCTGCTGCAGGTTGCTTGTCAGGCTATTCACTAATCAGGTTGGGCCCATTTAATACTAGCCCACTCACATCAGCAACGCGTCAAAAGGCTCCTTAAATATTTATGGGTCGAGTCGTTGGGCCGTCTAACAGATTCATAGCTACCGGGCCACGCTAAAATAAATCGAAATTTCACTTGTTCAAAAGAGTTATATTAGGGTATTGGCATTGGATTAAGTAAATCAAAAAGAAATGAAGAGTTTGGATAAAGAGTCTAAAAATACACTGCATTGGATTATAAATGTAAAAAAAATAACTTTTAGCTACAGTAAATTAGTTTTGTAGGTCATATTTGGATTTAACTGTAGCTAGACCAAATGAAATAAAAAAATATTTTCTCTCTCCCGATTCTCCCTCTCCCTAACTCATTTCTCTCCCGATGGTTTTCCCCTCCATTTCTCCTTTCTTCATTTCTGGGTTTCTTTCATTTCTCATCACCGATTAAAATCACTGCCTTTCCTTTCGGTTTCTCTCCCGCAGTCTTTCGTTTTTTTTTTATTTTTATCCCTCCTTTTTTCGATCTCGTCCCGAGTGTTCCAAGTCCATAATACAAATCACGCTTGAACTCAAGGAAATCTTCAGGTATTTTCCTTTTCGGTTTTTCCCGATTTGCACTGTCCTTTAGTTGCGATGGTTGATTCCAGGTTTTCCTTTTATTGGATTATGCTGGTGTTTTGTGTGTTTTTTTTTTTTTTTTTTTGAGTTTTGGGTTTATTTTGTGTTGAGGTAATGCAACCCCTTTGTTTGGTTGGGTGAAAAAACAAAGGAAAGAACGGAAAATGGGTTGTATTTTCCAAGCCGAATGATATTTTCTTGCATTTTTCTGAGGACCCAAATTGAGAGATAATGGGTTGACTTAGTATGAAACTTGAATCTTCGTGTGTTTCGTTTATAGTTTACTGAGTTATTGGTGAAAGTGAACATTTTCTTTCGGTGGAAAGGAAAAAGAAAAGGAAAAGAAAAATGTGGGCAGCAACTTCATTTGGAATATCAGCTAATTGTAAAGGATTAAAATGTTTACTGAGTTACTGAGTTATTAGTCAGCAGCTAATTGTAAAGGATTACAATGGAATATCAGTTGTTATCTTGAATTACATGCTTGTTTCCAAATTTTGAAGTCAATGATTCTGCTGTTTTGGAAGAAAGAGAATTGCAACCAAAATATATAACTTGAAAATGGCTAGTTGTAGCAATGAGATTGATAATGGAAAGAGCAGACCCGAGAGCTTGAACTAAACTGAGTTATGAACAACTGCAGATTTTCTTCTTGATTTTTCTGTTTTGTTGTTTGTGTGCTTCAATTACAACTGTTGTGGTGGCTGAGATACCCTTTTGAGTGGTCTAAAACAAGGTTAATAAGTGACTAAGTTGGTGAGAATTGAGAAGAATGAAGGTTGAATATTTTCCTTACTGCTACAACAAGATTTTCTGCACTAGTTTGGGAGTCATATGCATGTTGATCTATTGCTCTTTGTATATTTCTGTTTTCTTCAATAACACAATGGTTCAAGGTTAAGAATGGTTGTTCATCTTAAGAATTGAAAGACTTAAGAAAGATTGTTTCTCTGATCCACACTACTATATGATGTGGTATCATCTCCAACATCAAGCAGTGCAAGACTCAAATGTAACTCTGCACTAGAGTTCAGATACAGAGGTTTGCTGCAAAAACCATTCTCTGGACTTGAACCTCATCATATTTTCCCTCTAAATTTGGATCCAATATGCCTTTTACATCTGCACTCTCTATTATTGGCTTTGCTTGCACTCATTTGTTTTAAGGGAACAAAAAAAAATTATTAAATTTATAATATTTTATTATTTTTTTTTTTTTTTTTTTTTTTTTTTTTTTTTATTTATTATTATTTTGACTAATATATGGATAATCCAATGTGAGAATAAGTTTTAAGTGGAATAACCAAATGTAAAATCATGTCATATTATGCAAATTTTGCATTTGCATTTCCATAATCCAATGCCAATGCTCTTATGAGTTTTGCTATATAATCTCTACCACACTCCACATTTCACATTTTTTAAATTTTTATTTTTTTTTTAAATTATTTCAATTTTTTTTATTCATTATTCATATAATAAATATTTAATAAAAGAAAAAAATAATAAAAATTAAAAATAATGTGGAGTGTGGAGTGTTAGGAAGTTGTGAAGATTTTTTAATAAATAAATTCTCCCTGTAATCCAAAAGTTGGCTAAAAAGGAAAATTCTATACACTATACTATCATCCAAGTATGATGTGGTACATTTATCACTATTAAATAATTATTTATTGTATGTTTCTTTATCATTTAATGATGATGAATATACTATATACTACTTAATATGATTAAAATAAGACGAAAATATAGTGTAAAACATTACTTGACAAAAAAAAAAAAAATGAAAGAGAATAGTTTTGACGCATACCAGAGGATCTGGTTGATAAAGTAGAAAAATTCCGCGCACCTAACAACCTAACCGTCAAACTTGTACTTTCTTGTCCTTGTAATCGAAAAGGTGGCTAAATTTTTTTTTGTATTTATATCTCAAGCACCAAAATTCTAGTTTGAATCTGTGCTTGTTAATTGGATAGTCTGTGTTATACTTCACATCTACCACCAGTTGCGACACAATTGATTTGCGTTTTGTGCATTGCAGATGTGCAGATGACAAGCCTTTTGCAACAACATAAAAGGTGTCTAAGGAGAGAGCACAGAGTTTAGGCCTTAGCTTCATTCCTGTGGAGGTGAGTTTGAAGGATACTGTTGAGAGCTTGAAGTTGAAGAACTTCTTGAGTGTCTGATTCATTGTATTATTTGGCAACTCTGGAAAGCAGTTAAAAATAAACTTTGCCTGCCCTCAAATTCTATTTTTTTGGAGGGCTAGTGTTCTTGAGGACTTGCGTTGTAATATTTAGCTGTGAGCGTTGCGTAATGATAGTAAGCACGAGTGACTTCCGCCTTTTTGCTTTTCAAACGTATCTTTTATGAATCTCCCACCGTAGTGTAAATAAGCATTGATTGTTCTAGCCTGTATGCCGGCACTTATATACTTGCCTCGGTCCTAATTTCCTAATCGCGGATTGTGAGCACTCATTGCTCATCCGATGCGAGTTGTTGTTGCTTGCTCGATGCGACCTCTCTTTGCTTGCTTTGGGTTGCAACGCTTATACTGGCCTCGAGCGTATTTTTTCCCTCCAAAGGGTGACCTTCACACTTTTTCTGTAGTGCTTGCTAAGAGGCGAGTTAGAGTTGCATGTATCTCAAATACTCTCATTACTATTTTTTACTTTTTTATTACTTTTCACTTACTACTTTCTACTATTCATTAATGTTCACCTACTTTTTACTACTATTCAATGTTCTATTACTACTTTTTCATTACTTTTTCACTACTATTCACAAACATTCTCAATACTTTTCAAGTATTCTCACTACCCAAACCTAATCGCACATCATATGAGTTTAGAGATAAAGTCAATCACCCGTATTAGATTAGTCCACAAGATAAACTTTAGAAGAACGTAACTAATATGGAAAGCTAACTAACTGTATCTCAACGTGATACGAGTCTATGAAGGTAAGCTCAAGAGAGATATTTGCACGGTCAAATTGTGCTAGAGACTGCAATACCAAATTGGGCACCAAGAATTGTACTTATATAGAGAGGTCTTGCCATATTCAGTCACCTCAACCTTTATAAATAGCCTATTAATAACATTAATTCATAGATTCATTAGTTACAGCAACAACATAACTCGTCACTAACTTAAGCATCATAAGTATCCGGATTGAATTTCTCGAATTTTTCCTTTCTGATTACATGTCGGTAGGATACACTGTAAACATTCTGAAATTTGGATTCGAGCCCCCTCCCATGTATAAAAAAAAGAAAAATTTTAAACATAAGTTCTATATGCACACCATTTAAAAATATGTGATTGTATTACACTCGTACTTATGAATAAAAAAAAAGAAAAAAAAAAAGAAAACCGTTTTATTTTCTATAATAAGCAGTTTTAAACAGGCATACTGTGGAATGCTTTTACCGGTAGACACGATGGACTTCACAAAACTGAGCTGCTGAGCGTCTGAGCCCGTGATTCCACATGCCGCATCCTCCCAAGACAGAAACTTCATCATGTCTAACTTCAACTCCCTGTTTCTCGTCTTGATTCTCACCGCCACACTGCTACCAATAGCTTTATCAGAACCAGAAGATGCTATTCAAGCTTTGGTTCAACGATTGGACTCAAAGCGGCCATCTCCTTCGGTTCAAGAAGCTGCGGCTAAAGCTGTTCTCGAGAGATTGCTTCCGGGCTATGCGTCTAGCTTCGAGTTCAAGATTGTCTCCAATGTACTGTCATTTTTCGATCTTTTTCTACCCTAACTTGTGTTTTAGCCTATTTACTACTTATTGCTTTATTTCAACTGGGTGCTCTTCAATCGCTGTATTCTTAGCTGATGTTGTATGCTTATATGCTTCTTTTGTGCGTTGGGAAAAGATAGGAAAAGAAAGGAATTTGATAGGTGAACGATGTTTCTCGTGCAAGGTTTAATTGCTGCCTTTGCATTTGGGCGTTCTCAAATTTTTTGGGCTTTCGGTTTAATTGCTTGGAAGCGATAAGAAAAGAGGAGAAAGTTAAATTATTTAATTTTAGACCGTTTATCAGCGGTTAAAGCGGTCTTCTTTGGTTCTTCTACTTTATTTAATTTTTTACCACGCACAATGCTGCTCTGTGGATAGATAGGAGATAATTTTTCCTTGACCCCAAAGAAATGGTACAGTATATTTCTCTTTTCGTCTATTTAGACAATTTGGAGGACTTTTGTTTATGAATAATAAGAATTTCATTAAAAAGCGAAAAGGCGCAATTCAAGCACATATGATATGCAAGAAAGAAACCTGGTTAGAAAGTAAAAACAATACAAGAAAACTGTGGAAATTGAGCCCATTTAAGTCTATAGAAGCTGTCCAAAGGAGAAGAGTATTGAAGAAGAGCGTCTTAAGCTCCTCCATTGTCCGTTCATGCTCCTCAAAACTTCAATCATTCATTTCCTTCCAAATACACCATATGAGGGAAGAAGGAACCTTATTTCATACTGTTGCAATTTGTGGACTACCACTCAATCCTCTCTGAGAGTCCAGAAGGTATTAGAAGGATTTTATCTGAGGCTCTTTAATTGTAGATGCCCATTTTTCTTTGAAACAGCAGTGACTTGGTCTTCTATATACAGCTTCCTGTTCTAATCCATGACTGTCCATAAGTACTTCCTCGGCAAATTATCATCATATCTTTATATGCTGTTTGTGTTTGTGAGGACTGTATTCTTTAATTTGATTTCATCTTAAAATGATTTTGCTGACAGTTATAATCTCAAATCTCAGGATGCTTGTGGTGGACAAAGTTGCTTTTTGATAAGCAATTACAACCCCTTAAGCAAGAATGGGCCAGAGATAGTGTACGTTGAATTTGTTACTTGCTAAAAATTGTAGTTGTATGTTTTTTCTATTTCAGTTTCCAATCTGAGTACAATTTTTTTGGGACTTGATTGCTCCAATATATTGCTGTATAAGGTCTGTTATCTTTTGTTAAGGATCTACTTGTGTAATTTTCCCGTTTAAGGGATAGCTACAGGTGAAAGATCCCCCCCCCCCCCCCCCCCCCCCCCCCCCCCAAAAAAAAAAAAAAATAAAAGAAAAAAAAGAAAAAGAAAAAAGAAGTAAAATAAGAGAAAGAATGAGCGGTGCTTTGAAGATAGGGAGTGCACAATGGCGGAGATTCAGAATTTTTTTATACACACATTATTGCTTTGGTTCTCAGCCATTGTACTTGATGGAAACAATGCTCATGACTTCTTGTCCCTAATCTAGAATGTATTTAGGTGTTCTTTTGTATACTTTCTGTGTACATGGGCTATGCCTATTTCATTCGTATCAATAAAATTTACCTCTTACTTATCAAAAATGAAAAGAAAAAGAGAGAACGAAAGATGTTTATTTTCTGTGATTTTAAATCTTGTAAATTTCTCTTTCAGGATTAAAGGAACCACAGCAGTTGAAATTGCATCTGGCCTCTACTGGTACTTAAAGTATTGGTGTGGTGCTCATGTTTCGTGGGACAGGACTGGTGGCATTCAGATAGCTTCCATCCCCAAGCCAGGATCACTGCCTCTTATAAAAGATGAGGGAGTGCTAATTCAGCGACCTGTCCCATGGAACTATTACCAAAACGTTGTTGCATCTAGTTGTGAGTACTGAATCTGTGTTTTCTCTTTTCACTTCTACCCAGACTTCGTAGTAACTACATGTTGCTATTCTGCGGCTCGAGCTAATTGAGAGGGAAAAGAACCTAAAAGTAGATGAGAGACTAGTACATTATTGAAGAAATTTTACATTTTTATAAATCAGAAAGATTAAATGTACACTTTTTTGGACTGATAAAAAAAATTTGGACCGATAAAAAAAAAGAAAAAGAAAAGATGTACACTTTTTTGGTCTTGCTTGAGATGAACATTTTTTTACCATGGCTAATGCTTGCTGTGGAGGAAACCATAAGTAATTTACTTTTTTTTTTTTTTTTTTTTTCAGATTCCTATGTTTGGTGGGATTGGAAAAGATGGGAGAAAGAGATAGATTGGATGGCTCTTCATGGTGTTAACCTACCTTTAGCATTCACAGGCCAAGAAGCCATTTGGCAGAAAGTTTTCATGGTGAACAATTAAATACATTATAAGTCTCTCCCACTATAGCAACTCACATCAGGATAATTAAGAGTATAAGTTACTGAATTATGTCATGGTAAAAAAAGTGGGATGTTGATACCTACATCATTCAACACTAGTTGTGCATAGAGCTCAAAGTTGTGTTTTGTAAAATACAACTGAATAACAAAGTGGCAGGTGGATTCAACAACCAATGAAAACAGTATCAAGAAAAAGGTTTTTTAAGTTTTTAACTTCTAAGTATTAGCTCTTAGCTTTATCTTCCGGAAAATTTTGTAGATTGAATTTGTAGGAAGAAAGTTACTTGGATGAATCCTTTTTTGGAAAAAACAAAAGAATATTTTATGAAAGTACAAGTCTGACATTTAATGGTATAGCATGTGCAGAATGTTTCTGGAAGAATTTGTTTCCATGTAATGTGGATAAGTTAGACTTAATGGAGGGATTGTTCATGAGTTTTTGTTTTCTTTTCAGGATCCTAGAATGTAATTAGGTGTTTCTTTTGTATACTTTCTGTGTACATGGGCTTCACCTATTTCATTCGATGAATAAAATTTTTTTTACTTATAAAAAAAATGGGATAAGTTGGAGTGTGTCTATATCTGTAACTGATTGATTAGTAAGTTTATACCACTGTTTTTCACTATATTTAAAATGTCAGAAGTCTCTAGATTTGCTGGAATTTTTTTTGGTTCCATATATTTAGTTTGACTGTATTTCTGATTTGTACCATTTGACTAGTCTTTTATTTTTAATGTAGGATTTTAATATTAGCAAGGAGGATTTGAACGGTTTCTTTGGTGGACCTGCTTTCCTTGCTTGGGCTCGTATGGGAAATTTACATGGGTGGGTAAAAGTGTTATGCATTGTTTGTCTTAAGGAATGAGAAATTTAGTGATTTGTTAAGAATGCACTTTTGGGCTGTTATTGCAAATGCATCTTTTTCCCCCCTTCATTTGGGTGCCATTTCTGTGCAGCAATAACTCTGTTGTCATTGAGGCTTGACAAGAGGACTGCCAGCTAGGAATTGAGTGTCAGTCGCTATTTATTGGGTGACCTGTGCCTGTACTGGTCAACCGATACTTAGCATTTCTTGCCCAAAAATTCAAAAAAATATGTATAAAAGCATAGATTTGTATAAGCCACAAGCTGTGTTTTATTGCAATGATGTTACAAAGTCACAGTGCTAGCAAAGAATGTGGAAGAAAAAGACAAGATTCATTGATGAATTTTTTTGTGATGATTGAAAAAAAATCTTTGTGTAATCGCAAGATGCACATGAACATCTTTGCTAGAGAAGTTACTTGTTATGCTGCATATTGTCTTTATCATCTGCTTTCAGATTATAGAACCTAACAAACCTCTAGGGGTTGGCTCAAATGGTAAAGGCATTGGGCTTGAGGGTATGCTCCCCCTAGGTATAAGGTTCAAATTCCCTTGGGTGCAAACAATCTCTAGAGGCCATCGGACTGGGGGATTTCTCCTTTGAATTACCCTAGGTGCACTTGCAGGAAACTCCTTGCCGAGGGCCTGTGCACCATCGGGATTAGTCGAGACACTGTTCCTGGACACCCGGTGCCAATAAAAAAAGATTATAGAACCTAACACTTATTTAATCGCAGGTGGGGTGGGCCGTTATCTCAAAATTGGTTGGATCAACAATTAGCTCTACAGAAACTGGTACTATCTCGCATGCTTGAACTAGGCATGACTCCAGGTATTGTTGAGATCCATATTGTATGTTAACATACGCTTGACCAAATAATCAATTGATACATGGTTTAATTGCTTTTTCAAATTATGCATTAGGTTTTTTTTTTCAAAAAAAAAAAAATCTTCTTTAAGTGAACCAGTTTTTCCCTCTCAATCTGATGGTGTGGCTCATCCAAGGCAATGCCTTTTTGTTTCAGTGCTGCCATCATTCTCAGGGAACGTTCCAGCAGCTTTGAAGAAGATATTTCCTTCAGCAAACATTACAAGACTTGGGAATTGGTATACCATTTTCTTGTTATTTGATATGATAACTCAGCCTATCATGTCATATTTTGTGGGCCCCACATTGCATAACTTTGTATAAATCTTAGTGTCTATAATTCCTGATATCTGAATTACTTTCTATTAGATAACATGAATAAGATAAATCATATTTGGGTTTCTGGTTAACTTATCAAAAAACAAATATATTTGGGTTTCTGGTTGTCTTCCAGCTCCTTTGGAGTTTCTCTTTTATTGCGTGTAAAAGTTTTACTATGTCTTATGTTGAGGTATGTCATTTCTTGTTATTAGGAACTCTGTTGACGCTGATCCACGTTGGTGCTGTACTTACCTTCTTGATTCATCTGATCCTTTATTTGTTGAAATTGGGGAGGCTTTTATTAGGCAACAAGTTGAAGGTACACCTTTTGTCTGTTGATAGCTTACTTGGAGTAGCACTATTCTTCCTGACATAATTTTAACAAAGTTTGCCATGATTTTCTATATCTTTCAATTATTTGATTTTAGACATAGAGAAAATCTATTCATCCTCCGGTTCTCTATCGCACACCATACGCCAAACCCAGTTCTAGACATGTCACGGTTTGCTAAGCAAACCAAACCCCCCTCCCATGCTTCTCTCACCCTGATGCTTGTCTCTTCTCTCTCTTGTCCTCCATCTTCTTCATTTTCTCTACTTAACTATAATGAAATCAGACCCAACCCTCTTTCTTCTCAGAAGATGGCTAAACATCATCATCATCGAGAATCCATTGCAATAGATTTGTTCTTTATTGCTTTGAAGAGCATTTGGAAGAAGAAGTCAGAGAGGGAAATACTTGTGTTTCTTTTTCTCAGATTCGTTCTTCAATGTGGGTGTCTTTGAATTTTTTTAGGTGGAGGATTGTAAGTGTGTAAGTCCATTTTTCGGTGCTCTCATCCTAATAAGACTAAAACTTTTACAAATTGAAAAAGGTAGAAGGAAAAAGAAAATGAGAAAAAATAAATTAGCAGTCAATGTTGGAATTCACATATTCAAGTTTCGTCTAAACAAAGGTAGGACTCTTCCATGAGCTCAGGGCTCAATCTAAACATCAAGAGGCAAAACTCCATCTGGCACTATCACCATCGAAGTCACCTTCCTTTAACATAGAAAGCAGATCTTCAACTCTCAAGTCGTGCAAGCCCAACAGAGCGGAGTTCCTCTTGAGGCTGTTGAAGGTGATGACCCCACCGTCCACCAACAGATTGAAGTCGTTGCACAAATCGCCATCAGGCCGTCCCCACCGAGCTTGTGGGCTATAGTTGGCAAGAAATCTTGGAACTGGCTTTCTGGGTTTTGAGATGCCATTGCAGTTTATTACTCGCACATAGTAAAGGGGAGAGAGAGAGAGAGAGAGAGAGAGAAGAGTTATAAAATTTGGGATATTATTAGGAGTGTGTAAATATACAAATCTACAGGGTAGGACTTGGAGGAGGTTGGGATTTTGTAGGAGAGGCCATGGAAGACAACTGGTACAAATAAAGGAGAGGATTGCGGTCTGAGACTCATTTCTTGGGAGAGAAGGGCTGATTTGGATGTTTTGAAAAAAAAAAAAAAAATCTACGTCATATTAATAGTGTGATTCTTTATGATCATTATGCTATAGGATGGAGGCTTAGTTATAGCAGGATTGGGCTTAGGCTGCGTTTGGATGTTGAACTGAACTCAGCTGAGTTGAGTTCTTTATAAATAGTAATGAGTTAAGTAGTAAAGAGAATTATGTGGGACCCATCTAAACTGAGTTTAAAGTGTGTTTGGATGTTAAGATGAGTTTAGTACTTTTTATGGGAAATTGAAAAAAGTTGTGGGTCCCATATATAAAGATGTTTTAAGTTGAAAAAGGTTGTGAGTCCCATGTGTAAGAAGGTTTGAGTTGAGATGAGTTTAGTAATTTGAGAGTTGAATGTTTGGATGTTAAACTAAGCTTAAAATTAGGCTGAACTCAACTGAACTCAGCTGAGTTCAGTAACCAAACGAAGCCTTAGTCTTTGCCCTCCCAAAGCCTTTTCCGTATGTGTCTGTGTGTTTGTCTGTGGAAAGACCTGGGCAGATCTCCTCTTTCCTTTTCTCTTCCCTCAATTTGTTTTGCAAGTTTTTTCCTCCTGCAAACTTCTTTGATATTTCTCATCTTCATTATTTATTTTTATTTTTTGGCTTGGAAGAGTCATTGGACTAATGTGACATCTATGATATACATGGTACGAAATAATAATGTGAGATGGAGCCAATAAGACTTGGGCTTTGTTTGTTTACTGAAAAAATTATCGGAACTCCTTTCAAGAAGAAAGTTTTCTTCTCTATGGTTTCCTTTGTCTTGGAAGTTATATCCATGGGTACAATTTGTTATGTATCAAATTTAATTCCCTCTCCTTTCTGATTTAGTGACTAACTTTGCACATTCATATTTTATGTGTATTAATTACAGAATATGGGGATGTGACAGACATCTACAACTGGTAATCCCTCTCACTTGTATTTTTTAGTAGAATATTTCTGAACATGTTTGGGTACATAATTCTATGCGGTTTCTGTTAGTTACTTAACCTTTTTGCATTAAGTTGATTCTCTTGTTTTTTCTTTTTTTTTTCTTCTACTAATTTAAGGAGCAATTTTATTTGTAGTTCTTAACTTTTTATTACATTTCTTCCCGTTAATATCTTGTGTATCTTTAATATTCTCACTTTTACTGAACTTTGTCATGAGTGCAAAGTGCAAACCCACAACCTGCAAATAAATTTTGTGACCAATCTTAGGATTGTTAAGAGAAACTGGAAGACATCTTTTCATAAGTACTAAGTATGTTCGTTCAAGCATGAGAAATCAATCCAGCAGTAACAAGTTGTTTTCATGGTCATATGTTATGCCAAAGATCAGGCATGTGTTTTTCTATGTGCTTTTCTAAATGTGAATAGCTGTCTTAAGCTTTCGATTGAAAGAGATAGACCAACTATCGTGACTAAATTTATTTTATTTTATTTTATTTTGTTCCTATCTCTTCAAAATCTGATTATTTTGGCTTAAAAATGAATACCAATATTATATTTAAAATGCAATATTTTCAATGCCTATGCTTTTAATGGGACTTAAACATTTCCAATATGTTTACTTGACATCATGTTGATAGATGAATAAGTATTGACAGTTTTGGTTTCGATGTTTTAATGAATTGTATTTGGATCTGTTTCCCCGAGGGCCTATTCTATAGATCAATATCTTTGTTTTGCTTATGCTCTAGAGTTATTAACCTGTTTCGTTCCTTTTGCTCCATTGAACAGTTGAGATATAGCTGTTTTTTTGCATTTATTTTCCTGAATATGTGGGTGATCGTCATGCTAGCATATAAGTTAATAATCACTCTTTCCCCTTTCCTTTTTTGCTTTGTTCATAGCATACTTGCTAATGGAGGTCATTGAAGTGTGTATTAATGCAGTGATACATTCAATGAGAATACCCCACCTACAAATGATCCAACCTATATCTCGTTGCTTGGAGCTTCTGTCTACAAAGCAATGTCCAAAGGTGACAAAGATGCCGTGTGGTTAATGCAGGTAAGGTCCTAAAGCTACTAAACCACGCACCCCCCCCCCCCCCCCCCCTTTCCCAAAACAATAAATGTCATTAGCATTATTTTATTTATTAGTTTCTGTCTTGTTCAGTAATCTATGCTCTTTTTCTTGTTGTTGTTGTTAGGTGTTGTTGGGTTAATTAAAAAAAAATGCATTAATTTAAAAACTAAATAAATAAAATCAACCTTGAATGGACCTTCATATTTTCAGTCATATTGTAAGGATAGAATGACAAGTAACTATGATGATGGCATTCTTTTCCTATCATTCTGTCTGCACAAATAGCTTTGTTGAATAATTTGTCCTAATAACGAGTTTAATAAAGAACTCGTTTGTAAAATTAGGCCTCTTAAATGGATGCAGTTAGGTGTTTTCTTTAGCTTTAATTTTCCTTGCACCTATACCTTACCTTCTAAATTATGTGGACAAGCATTAGAGATGCACATGTTTATTCTGTCAATGTGTCACTCTTACGCTCATCGGGAATGAGGAAAAGAAGCTCAACATCAATTCGAATGAGTTTTTTCCTTTCATGTGTCAGCACTCTATTTCTTGTTTTGTTGTCTCTCCTGGTGTTGAAGCAGATCTGGAGAAGGTTGGTGCTCCTTCTTGACGCCCTTTTCACTGATTCACAACTCTTTTACAAACCCTAGCTCCAATTTCTTAAACACTAGTAGCAACTCACTTTGACATTCTGTATCAATGAGAAGATTTATTTTTTATATTTATATTTAGTTAAAGTGTTATTATTCATATCCAAGACATATTCAAGACATTTATTATTAATTTCCCTAGTTGTAATTTAGTGTGCAAACTTTGGGTTTTGTATGATTGTGCTCATTTACATTCTATTATACATGAAATGCTTCTAATTGACAGGTCTATAAATGGGCAGGGTTGGCTCTTCTATACAGACTCTGCTTTTTGGAAGCCACCTCAAATGAAGGTATATGCTTTTATCTAAGATGAATTAGATTCTAAAACAGTATGCTTTTCTAGGTTGTGATAAAGATGTTCTGCGTTAAATAATTAGTATTAGGGATGACCTGCTAATATATTAATTCTTTTTATTTCTAAACTGTGTGTGATTCTAATAATTTGGTACCTGTAATTTGTCATCTCACAGGCCGGTCTTACACCGTCTCCTAAATCCAAATTGCTTGTCCTTTCTAATAGTTTATCCAGAGGCTAAGGGGATGTTTGGGAATAGATCTGGTCTCATCCCATCTAATCTCATCTCATTTTTTTTTATAAGTAAAAATATTATATTTATATAGCAAAAGGAGTAACTAAGTATACTGAATGTATACAAGAGAACACCTTGCCCATAATAGAAAACCCCTAATAACCCAAGAAGCCCGTGAAAAACAACCCAAAATATACCAAACCCGACCCCAACCCCTTGCTTCCCATAGAACTAAAACTCTACCCAAAAACCCCACCCCACCCCAATCCCTTGTTTCCCGTCTTTACAATGCCTTCCCTTTAGACTTCCCTTTAGTTGAGCTACCACCCTTAGCGTCGTAGTTGATTGTCGAAAAAAGACACTGTAACTCCCTGCTTTTCTTGAAACTTGATTTGATTTCAAGCGCACGGCTTGCCTTGATCGCAGTAATTAGTTCCTTAAATTGATCTTTACATCCTCTATGTGAAATTCCCATGAACTGCTGAATCTCGTTAACTTTAGGCAGAATCCAATCCGCTATTGGAGGAAGAGAGACCAGGGGAGCCACAATATCCCCAGACACAGTATCCAGCTGCACTCCCGACTCTAGGCATTCCTTTTCACAAGGCACCAACTCCAAATCCATATTCAAATCCCGTATCTCCTCAGCAACTCCATTGGTTCTCTCCAATGGTATGACATCAAGTCCCTTCACCTCTAGTGACCCTGTATGTGCAACTTCAACGGGTCCCTTCACCAATGGTATGACACCATTTTCCTTCAACTCCGACGAGGGAGCCATAGTTTCTTCAGGTACAGAAGTCACCTAAGGCGAATGGCATTCCAATACAGATGTCTCTATGCCGATACCCGACGTAGAACCCACTTCAAATAACCCAGACTTCCTTTTGACCCGCCATACTCTTTTGGATCTGGTTATAGGAACAGGACCGAATCCGATTTTCCGTTTTCCTTTATCTGAGTTTCAAGGATTTGGGCCTATCTTAGTCTTGTTTCTTACAACCCTATTGCCTCCAGCTAAAAGTAGGTCTATTTTGGCAGACAAAAAAGTTATCGCTGCCTTCAATTCGATAAGTTGGGTTTCCATCTCCTTTAAAGAATTATGCATCGCGACAAGATGGTTCTAAGGCGTGATCTGCAAACCACTTTCACCAATCCCCTCACTATGAACCCCCGAAGCATGACTCGTCTTCAGAGCTGCTGCATATGATCACCTTGCCACCGTGGATGTATTTGGGTCTTTATGATTCACCTCCAAGTTGATGTTCTCATTCTTCTTTTGGTTTTCCTTCTTTGACCCATCAACAAAAAGCATATCCACAGTTTTGCGTAATTCTGCAACAAATTTCTCCCAACCCAGACCTTCATACCCTTCAGGAATGACTACAACACTCCGCCGGCCACCTCCACCATATTCGGTGACTGTTAGAAACCTACCATTAGGGGTGGGCAGTGCCCCCCCCCCTCCGGCTACCCCGCCCCGCATAAAAGATACTAGCGATTGTGGGGGGTGGGCTGACCCGCCAGCCCCGCCCCGTCCCGTCCCCACTTATATATTTAATATTTATATATATAAATATATATTTATATATATATATTTTACAAATTGTATATATATAAATATATATTACAATTTGTTAAACTTATTCACAAGAGTGTAAAACTTGCTTACAAGATGTACATGTATTGCATTGGCCACCTAGGCCAATCCAATGCAATATTGTAAACAAATCTAACATACTTGTGAACAAGTCTAACAAATTTAAAAATTGATAACTAGTTTTTATGTTATCAGTTTTTAAATTATTATTATATATTTTAATTTTAATTTAATATTTAAACTATATAATAATTTGGGTTTGGGTCTAAAAAAATATTTTTGGACCCTAAAATAATTTTTAGGTCGAATGAGACTGAAGTGGGTGGGGGGCAGCGGGGTGTGGGGGTGAAAACATCACCCCCCGCATATGCGGGTATCACCCCTACTTGCCATGCTCGTTGGAGCATCGTTGAGCCATGAATGTTCTGTTTCCTTCGCACAAGTGTTTTGTGAAAATCTAAATTTCTCCCCGCCTGTAATACTACTTCCACCGTAGCCATCAACCATTCTATACCACTACGACCCATCGCTACAAATCTCCAGACCCTTCTACTCTCCACAATTTTAAAGGAAGACCTCCATGTTTCTGGCAAAAGCTCAAAAGCCTTCGATTCCAACCAAAAGCGCACCAGTTGACCCATACTAATATCAAACCTTCTACTTCAGATGCAGGGGCATCCCAAGCTGCATGTCTTCATTTTGTCGAGAAAAAGCAATGCGCGAAGGAGGCAACAGATGCCCCTAACCTGAGTTAACGGAGAAAACAGAGTTGCCGGAGGATGACCGACGTCGAAGGCCCACAATGTGGTCGTCGGAGTCCGTCGAAACAGTCTATAACGGTGGCTAATGCAAAGGCTTAGGTCGCAGTTCGCTGGAGGAGGTTACGAAAGAGCAGCATAAAACTCCCAGTCGCCAAATAAGGACCGACATCGGAGTCGCCTGGGTCTATCGTTCAAGTTTGTGGCGGTGTCAAAGTGCACGGTGACAGTTTAGCACCTTCGACAAAGAAGAAAAGCAAAATAGCAGTTCGCTGGCAAGGACCGATGCCGAACGGCCCACAGAGAGGACGCCGGGACCCATCAGCCTCGTCTGTGATGGAGGTGCGGTGTCACTCTCCGGTGGATGGTGGGTGGGGGGTGGCGGCAGGATAGGTGGGTTAGGGTTTTCTCTCGGCTTACTGTTCACCCACGGGTCTTAGGGCTTCGTACAGAGAGAGAATTTCAAAATGCTCTCTGGACTATCTCCATTCATTTATCTAGGGTATTACATTAGCGTTTGTTCATCTCATTTTCTTCCCAAATATCACTCAAACACAAACAATTTTCAATTTTAAATTTTCAACTTTTTCATCTAATCATTACAACTTTCCCAAACTTCCCAACAAAACACAAAAATCAATTCAACCTTTTCAAATTTCAAAACAAAAATAATATTAAAAAATAATATTTTTAACAATATTTTAACTTTATAATATTTTTATTCAATTATCTCTCACATTTCTCAAAACCCAATAAAACATCATAACTCAAACTATTTCACTACTATTCACAGATTTATCATCTTATCTCATTCCGCAAGCATCGCGCCTCTGTCCGGTTGTCATACCATGTCAGCTTTAATTCCTGTTCTCCAAAGATTTAACAACTTGAGAGGCATCAGCAGATAAAAGGTTTTGTGACATATTCACTGTCGCAAGGCATCTTGTGTGGGTAGTAAATAAATACTATTATTTGTATGAACCATGAAGTAAGTTGGTTTGATTCTTGAGAGCAGCCACTTCATGCATGCATGCTAAAGATGAGAATGCTATGCAGATCCCCCCTCCCATACCCATATGGCCTTCTATAAAAGAGTGGCTGTAGCCTTTGATATTTCCATCATATGGCAGTTTTTTTGTAGTTTCTTCATTGATTCATAATCTTAGGCTCAAATCTCTATGATAAAGCGCTACATGACTGAAATCATGAGAGTTAATGATCCTATCCTCTGTGCTATGATTTCATCTAATTCCATAAAGTTTTCATCTTACTTATAAAAAGAAATGATTTCGTCTAATTCCATTAAAAAAATTCATGATAAATTTATTACTGAGGCATTCACATAGAAAGAGAGAATGCCAAAAGAAAGCACTTGCAGTACTGTCTGTAGTTTAACATTAATTCAGAGAGTAATATTCTACTTCAAGAATGTTGCTAGCTTCTGACTTGACCAAGTACGACTGTATGGCGTAGAAATTAAAAACAGTGCTGTTGATACTCAAGTGTTGCATAACTCTTTCATGGGGACTAAAATAGGAACAAGCATGTACATAAAACCTTAAGTATGGAATAGAAGGGGTGGCTTTTTTTGTGGCTGCACCAGAGTAAAGAGGGTTTTTGGTTTTAGTGGAAATAATAGGAGAACAACCTTCCACTTAAAAGGCACTATGTTGAAGTCTTGATATTATAAATTTATATGTGAAGGTGTCAGAGCAACTAGTATTTCATACAATGATCAGGCAATTGTATCTAATAATCCTATTCTCCTTCATTTCTGAGATAGATTCGTTGCCCAACTTCTTTAGTTTTTATTCAAACTTCTGATCTCTGAGCATTGTGTATTTATGGTACAACTCGTATTCTTAAGATTTCTGTTTGCACTAAGCTAATTGCTAATAATTTTTGTTGCACACATTTACTGTTTTTTATTTTGTTCAATTTTGATAATTAAATTTCAACTTGCCAATATCTGCAGGCACTTTTACATTCTGTTCCATATGGAAAAATGATAGTTCTTGATCTATTTGCCGATGCCAAACCAATATGGGAATATTCATCTCAATTTTATGGTACTCCTTATGTCTGGTAAGTTGATATTTTATCAGAGGATACGCTTGAGCTTCAAGAAATTTCTATGATAACGAGTAGATTTCAATTCCTTTTTTGTTTTTCTGTAGCGAGTTTTCAATTTTTCAAAAAATATGTATACTCCTTGATCACTTTAATGGCCATCAGGTGTATGTTGCATAACTTTGGTGGAAATATTGAAATGTATGGCATCTTGGATGCGATCTCCTCAGGTCCAGTTGATGCCCACAACAGTAAAAATTCAACCATGGTATGTCAACTGTCTTATGTGTACATATTCTACCATTTTAAGCATCAAATGATTTTTCAATCATTTATTAGTTGCAAGCCTAAGGCCCTAAACTGCAGGACTTTTTATTTTTACCCTAGATTTTCGAATATTGTGGTATATTTGGAAGAGCATTTCAATTGTGTTTATTTTTACACCAGATTATCCATCAATAAATCCTTCATAACTTGTAAAAAAAAAACTTACACCAGATTATCTGACTGATAATTTTTATTTTTCTTCATACTTATAAAAAAAAATATTTATCCTCTTGATTACCGTCTACACTTACATGTACGTAAAAGAATATTGGAAGTGAAATTTATAAACCTTGGTACTTTTATCTTCTGTTGCCATGGTTTCGTGAGTTTGCTAGAGTGGGCTGACTAATAACTTATTGTAATAGGTTGGCGTTGGCATGTGCATGGAAGGAATAGAGCACAATCCAGTGGTTTATGAGTTGATGTCTGAAATGGCATTTCGCAGTGAAAAAGTTCAAGTTCTGGTAATTATAATTTTTTATCTGCTATTCAATGCTTGTTTCTTTGGTCGGAACTATTGAGGACTTGAAGTGCAGAAGGGTACAGAAACTCTTTAAAGACATATATGCGTGCTTATTAGAAAATCTTCTATACTCTTCTGATCCCCTCTTTCTTAACCATAGGTTGTTACTCTGAGACACTCCAACCCTCCAGGTTATATCAGTTGTGATTGTGAATGTATAGTAACATTGGATAACATTGGATCATTCCAAAAGCTAAACTGTTAGGAAGTGGCCCAACATTGTACATTATACATCCCACCCACCAACATCCTCTAGCACTTTTTGGCTTGATCAAGAACCCTCAGCTGATTTTGAACCTTGAATGCAAATTCAAAAAATAACCAAAAATCGGGATGCCAAAATTTCAATACAAGACCGAAGAGACTAGCCAATATCTAATACCATGTTTGTAGACCATCCATCTCACCACTTAAAGTTGATAGGAAGTAAGCAGAAAATTGTATTTAACATCAGAATGGAAAGAGCGTGGAAGATCACTAAGGGTGCGCTAGTCTTGGTGCATGGTAAAAGATCTAACTCTTTGTATTTAAAATCAGAATCTAGTGATGTGCAAGGAAATACAGGAGTGCAAAAAGACAACCTTGATCGCGCAAAATAGATGAGGAAGCAAAATGGAGTCAGTTTTGCCGTTCCTCATGTAAGCTTAGGGAAGTTGGCAAAAGTTGCTAGGATCGGTTTGAGACCGGATACTCCTAATGCAGTGGGAGTTTTGAGTCGCCCAGTGGATGTGCTGACTAAAGGCGATGTGCGTGGGAGACAGTACGTCTTCTGGCTTTAAGACGAGAGCTGTGAGCTGTAGAGGTGATAGAACTTGGCTAGAAACAGTGGATGGCATGTGGAGAACCAGTCTCCAAGTGAAAGATTGTTGGGTTGTATGTGGAACTTGGTTTGTGAGCAGAAAATCGAGAAGTAGAGAGTTCACTCGACTATCGCTCTACCTAGCGCTCAAGCAAAGCTCAACTCGTCAGTTCGCTTGAGGTGTGCTGGAGAGTGGGCTCGAGCGAAGGTTAACTCGTGAGTTTACTCGAGTCTCGCGCGACAGTGGGCTGGAGCAAGACACAAACCCTAGTGTTCGCTTGAGCTGCACTCGACACACCGCTCAAGCCAATGCTGATTGGCTGTTCACTTGAGGTGTGCTAGACATGCCGCTTGAGCGAAGGACCCAGGTTTTTTCTAGATTAGAGTTTCCAGCACCGTTTCTATATATATGTCATATTTTGATTTTATTGTATATGTTTTTCAGCAGTTTTCAGTGAGAACAAAATAGACAAAGTGTGAGTGCATATTGTGAGAGAAAAAATCCTTAGAGAGTGTGAGTTGAGATTGAGTGATTGTAATATCCTCTGAATTAATAAAATTTCTGCAGCTCTGTGGACGAAGGCATGCTGCCGAACCACATAAATTGTGTATCGTGTGGTTTTGATCATTGATTGCTTTTATTTGTTTGCCGTCGTTGGTGTGTGTTTTGCACAACACCCCTCCCCTCACCACCGATAAAAACCATGTAGCTGCTTGACGACACTAATTTTCTTTAATATCACACTGTTTTTTAGACATAAGAAAGTGCAAGCAATGTTCGAGATGAGAAAAAAAATGCTTCCTTGAGGGTTTTTTTCATGATTGCTGATAATTGAATGCTGTATGGTCTGATTGTAACTTTGTCACTATTGTAGGACTGGTTGAAGTCCTATTCCTACAGGCGCTATGGTAAAGCTGTTCATCAAGCTGAGACAGCCTGGGAAATTCTTTATGGCACAATTTATAATTGTACAGATGGAATAGCAGTATGTTTCTTGTCGTACACAATATCTCTCTTTCTTTATTTCCCTTAAACATAATTTAAAAAAAGAACCAACTAGAAAGAACTGTTTCATTGAAATAAATGAATTGGAAACTTTTTTAAAGGAGCGACCTAAGGGTGATATGTCTCACTTATTTGAATAAATGTTTTGAAATTTCAGTAGGGGTTGCAATTCATGTTTGCGGGTCGTGTTCTTGTCGTTTCAAGTTATGCGTATTAGACTATATGGGTCAATCCGAACATGATCTATTTAATTAAACAGATTAGACCCTAAAACCCTAACATGACCCATATAAATAACTGGTGACACGACCCAACCCGACCCACTTAACACGTTTAATAATTAACTTTTATTTGGTTAACTTGGACACAAACCATTTAGCCCGTATCAACCCATCTCATATAAATGCGTTGAGTTTACACATATATTTATTTTTTAACCCAATTAATAAAATTTCATATATGATTAGTTATCAAAAAAATATAATTTCATATATGATACAAGGATAACTATATAAATCATTCACAATTACAACTGTATTCATGATAAAATATGTTATATCAATATTCAAACCAATAATATATAAGAAAATTAATATTTTTCATAAAATAAATTTACATATTAACAAAAAAAAGTCTAATAATTTGAGATATTAAGTGGTGAAATACTAATATTAATATTACATCCCAACAACAAAAAAAGGCATATAAAACTAAACATTTATAAAATTTGAAAATAGAATTTATTCGTGTTATACAGTTTGATTGCGGGTTGATCCCAACCTGCAATTGACCCGTTTATTAATCGTGTTTTATCGGTTCAACCCGTTTTGACCCAAACTCATTTATATCATATCCAAACCCATTTATTTTGTGTCGGATTTACAGGTCGTATCATATATTGCCACCCCTAAATTTCAGCATCCTAGAAGAGTGCAGATATATTTTTTAGTCAATTTTACTTATATGTATATAAAAAAAAAAAATTGTTGTCAATTTTCATCTACTGCTATAGTTAGCTTTGTAAGTGATTCTTGCGTGTGTGCTTGTGGTGTGCATTTAAGAAGCTCAAACAAAAAGAGAAATACTAATGTTGCTATGTGTACCAACATTTGGAGTATTATTTGACGATGTGAATGTATACGTATCATTGAGTTTTGAGGTTCCTGAGACTTGAGAGCTGGTCTTTGCTGACATGTTCATTTGAGTATCATTTGATGAGATGAAGGTTTGCTGTAATTGAGCTTTATTCTACATTCCAACATAAACAAATCACATTGACCATCTAAAATGGGTGTTGATAACTTTTGACTCTTTTAGTTAAGACAGTATCTTGTCTAATACTTATTTATGACATTTTAACTGATCTTGCAGGATCATAACAGAGATTTCATAGTCAAATTTCCTGATTGGGATCCATCAAATGCAAGCGCTGCTTTGCCTCAGGCACATTTGTGGTATTCTACTGAGAAGGTGATCAACGCCTTACGCCTATTCCTTAATGCCGGAAGTAAACTTGCTGGAAGCATTACATATAGGTAATTGGAAAAGGTGACACACACACGCACATTATGCTACATGCATTATGCATATAATAAATGGAACGCGTGGTGATTAATAATTAACTATCCTTGCCCATCTTGTGAGTATCTACCTACATGACTATAGATATTCAAATCAGGAAATAAAATTAACCGGGAGAAAAAGTGAATGAAGCAAAGAATTTCTAACTATCCATGTCATTTTGACAGGTATGATTTGGTGGACTTAACACGGCAAGTACTATCAAAGCTAGCAAACCAAGTATATTTGGATGCTGTAACTTCTTTTCAACAGAAGGATGCAAAAGCTTTAAGTCTTCATATTCAAAAATTTGTTCAGCTTATAAAGGATATTGATGTACTTCTTGCTTCTGATGATAATTTTTTACTTGGAACCTGGCTTGAAAGTGCAAACAAGCTGGCAAAGAATAGTCAGGAGTTGAGGCAGGTGAGAAGATATTCTTCATTGGAATGTTACCTAGTTTGATGATATGACTATATGGTTGGGAGTGACATGACTCAATGCGTTGCTGTTTTGAACATATTAGTAAACCTCAGGAAGCCTTCTTCCAAGGATTGTGATCAGCTACACATTTTCCTTTGGCCATATCTGATTCCATAAATTTGGTTAAGTTAAAAGCATCTTTTTGTAGCACTCATGGTCAATCGTGTTTAGCAGTACATTAAGAATAATGGCCAATCAGTCAGTTGACATTCTCTCTTGCATGGGTCTCATGTCCAGTAATTTAAGCATGTTCAGAACACTTGGCAGATAAAGATGATCTATGATTGATTGGATGTACTTTTTTGTGTTCTCCTTCAGTACGAGTGGAATGCCAGAACTCAAGTCACAATGTGGTTTGATAGCACAAAAACCAAGCAGAGCAGCCTTCACGATTATGGTAATCTTTATGTTGCATCATATATTACTTCCCCTTCTATTTTGGTCCTATTTTACAGGATGCCCCAGCGGGGACCATCATACATCACAAATTTTCGTAACATGGCATTACGCTTTCTTCTAATCAGCGAACAAGTTCTGGAGTGGGCTACTCGAAGGCTACTATCTACCACGAGCTTCAACCTATTTTCATTATTTGATAAAAAGCTTGCAAGAAAATGAAAACTTCAGGTTGGAGGAATGGAGAAAAGAATGGATTTTGTTTTCGAACAAATGGCAAGCAGGCATAGAACGTTACCCGGTGAAGGCCGAAGGAGATGCACTTGTTATTTCTAGAGCCTTGTATGACAAGTATTTTGGCGAGAAGAATTGGAAAAAGAATGTATATCATTTACAAACAAGCAGTAAGCAGGTGCTGCACTTTGTCCGGTGATGATCCAAGGAAATTGCACGTACCGTTTTCTAAAGCCTTGTATGCAAATTAATTATTTCAATCATATATATATATATATATTATGTAGTCAAAGATAAGCAAGGGTGTTGTAAAATAATCAGACACGAGACATGTTCTAGATTTTTATTATTCGGCAAAAATCTTGCTCTGAACACTTAAAATAGTCATGATTTGTTGTATAATCTCGAAACAGTTGCAACTGTAATTGCTGCTGAATTTGTCTAATGGAAAAATCTCCAAAACAGAGCCCAAGACAAAACCAAGCCCAAGCCCACATCGAAATACGTATGTAGGTGTTATTCATTCCGGATGCATAATGAAAGGCCTATTAACGATCTTAGCTGGTTCTCTGTGAATTATGCAGATGACAACGGGACATATTAGAAACCCTTTTTGCATTTCCATTTATTGAAATACATGAAGAAATAGAAAGATCAGTTATTTCATGTGTAAACAAGTAGTAAAGGTCAAATTTGAATTGGAAGTATGGCCTTTCTTTCCTATCCTCAATGCATGTCAGTTCTTAGTACAATGAACAACCCTTTTTATTATGTATTTTGCCCAAAACCAATTCCCTAAATTCAAAAACTCCAAATCTTGTCGCCTTAGTAATTGTTAGTAACAATTATTGCTGCTGCTGCTGCTGCTGCTGCTACGTACACAAGAAGGAGAACCAGTCTGCATGCGCGCAACCTTTCGCACCTGATCTTCCCCAGTTGTCGTGCTTTATATGCATCTAACTTCATCAGCAGTACTAGTACCTTAACTCATATGGTGGATGGATTCAAGGGATTGAACTGAATTTAGGTTCAAATATGTCCGGCCATGTTGATGATGATCAGTTGCGTTGGTCAGATTTTCATCATTAACAACAAAGTGGGGTTTCAGTGTTATGGGTCCATATAGTCATAATATAGCTTCTGGAAGACCAAGCTTGCCACTAAGATATAGTTGTGTAGGTAAATCGCATTTGTGCAGATTTGAGACTGCTTCTGTCTGCGTCAAAGTTAAGGTCGACCCAGTCAAGGCAAGCAAGGGCTCTAGCAAATTATTCGAACTCTGATCGCTTTTTCTTTCCTTCCTTATTTCTTCTATCAAGGCTTTACCAGTGTCAATGCCTGTTTGTTTGAAGTTAAATTGTCAGAAAACACGGCTCCACTAAGATGTTTGAACTCATTATTCTATACAAATATACAAGCAAGCAACGAAGACCCACCTGCTAGGTATCCACCATGCACGTAACCATTAAATCTTTCACTTGTGTGTTCACCGGTAAAGAAGATGCGTCCCACTGGCGCCTTATCACAACCCAAAAACAATAAAAAAAGAAGAGAGATTTCAATACAAAATCACAATCAAAAATTAAATAATGTTATTATTCATGTTCGATTAGTTGTAGTTAAGTAGAGATATGAACATATATAGAACAAAAGGAAAAAAAAACGTTAACGTACCTTGATATTTTGAAAAAGTAGAGGATTGGAAATGATGGGATAGTTGCTGTAGCTGCCACGCTGGAACCTGTTATTCCACCAGCGAGGCACGAGTATATCAGTGGCATTAGGTATGTTGGGTCCAAACATGTCCCTGAGTACCCCCATTGCTTCTTTCAATGTCTCTTCATCTGACTGAGCCTCCACACGTTTCGATTCCCCATTTGTCAACGTTACGACTAAGATATTTGAACCAGGGAATGCATTCTCCATGTGCTGTTGACGTGGCAACAGATCAGCAACAAAGTTGGATAATTCAATGATTAATTAAGGATGACTAGATGGTCTCGTCCTATACTGATATTTAAGGATATTTTGACTATAAATGTAGCATACAAAAAAAGTAAAGAAAAATTAGAATCTGCCAAAGGTATGGCGGCATAATAGCAGTCCCCTTTCTCACGAGGATTGCCCCGGAGATCGAGCCTTTCATATCCCCAACACCCCTTTACTAGAATCAATATATGCTACATCAAAAGAAAAAATGAAAATTATAGCTAGAGATGTGAGATCCTGCATGCAATGCCTCCACGTGGTGTACTCCTTCTACATAATTCGATCTTCTTCTAATCAGGCAGAGATTCGATGTATAATTAAATTACATGGGTTTAGGAGATATGATGATAATAATAAAAAGAGTCGTAAGTTGGAAATAAAAATAGGAAAAAAAAGATTATGGGATTAGTTCCTACGATGCTCCTAATTTCCATATTGCCACCAGCTCTATGAGAATGACAGAAACATCATATACATAACAATGGGAAGAATCATTCAAAACTAATGATGCAAAGACTTTAGTTTTTGTAATGATCCCTACAAGAAAATAATTAATGTTGAGAAACACATAACCCAATCTCATAATTCATTAATTTGCTGTACCAAACAACAGAGGAAGTTGTTTTCATCAAATATTGGATTTTAACTATATATATATACCCACGCGATACAAGCTGTGCTGTGCTATGATAGCTAGTTGAGTCAGATGAGCCAAAACTACAAAACTGATAGTGGCAATAACTACAAAACTGATCATTATAAGCTAATTTATACAGCCACTTACATAAGGATATCAATCCGATTGATAACTCCGTTGATGTTGAAATAATTTAGGGAGCATAGTAAAGCTAGGATGCATTTTTCTTCACATTTAACCTAAAGCAGAAGCCAACTATAATCTCTCCTAATAAATGATGTGTAAATGTGTCAGCAACAACCAAAGCTGGTAATTGAAGATAATTATGCTAAGGTTTTCTTTTAACTAGATTCCATTTTTTTTCCTTGGTGTTCAATAATTTCCTCTGATCTACGGCACAACACCCCTCCCTTCTCTCTCTCACAAGAAAGACTATTACTTCAGCCACAACACACGATTGACAACGTAATGAATTGCTTAATTGCATAGACTTGTAGTGGAAGCTAGCCCGCATTCCAAGAAAAATATATATATGATGATTCAAAATCCCATAAACTAAAGCAGTAAAAGCCAGCATTGCACTAAGGACATTTGAATGTTAGCTGGCAACATTAACAATTATAATAACAATAATAATAATAAAAAAAAAACAGATGCATACAAACCTGCCAGAACGTGTAGTAGCCCCTCCTCTCGTGGGCATAGATGAAGAACTCTTTTTCAGGTCCACATGGCCAGAATTTGTATGGAAATTTTAAGAAGATCTTTGTGTACACCATCACGTCACATGTCTCTATGGCCTCCATTTTCCACCTCTGTTCCATGATTATGTCAATATAAAAACATAAAAAAAAAATAATATGGAATTGGAACTTCACAGCAGCAAAACTTAGACCAAGGGACCACGAATAGACATGACCTACTGCCACCAAATATTATGTCATGGGCGAGTCCCGATCAAAATTGACTTACAAAAAGAAAGTCCAGATAAATTATCTTGTTCAAGCACATATCTGTAAAGAGCAGAATATGTGCTTAATCGAAACATATCGACATGGAAGATCTAAAGAGTTCATGTATCTGTTCATATTATCAAACAACTAATTTATTGTACATATGGCCAAGCAACTAAAACTCTGAAGTGGAGAAAATTGTAGTGAAGCACCGATTGCGAGACTTGTAGCTGTTGGCAGTAGCTCGTCTCATTTTTTTTCCAAAAAAAAAGATTTCATGATTAGATCAAAGATGAAGTACTGCAACAAACTATTTTCGGAACACTAGTTGTGGCCTAGTTTTATTCATTCTCAGCAATAATATACTTCTACTTAACCGGTTTTCAAACTGTACAAACATCCATAACCACCGTACACAGTGCCAGTAGCCAACTAACAAATAGTCTATCACATAGAGGATGGATCCAATAGGCAAGCCATGGGTTATTAATAGCGTGGATCGTGCAATCCATATTTTTCATATAAAGAACACCTCGAGAATCCCTCTTGCGCATCAGCCAGTGAACTTTAGTGAATACTATCCATAAGTTCTGACGGCATTTAATATGTGGGTCAGACCCCACACATCAAGTAAAGAGATGAAATTTATTAAAAAAAACAAACAGTAAAGAGGTGGAAAGCAGAGTGCCCTAGTAGGGTGTTATCTCTATAGATTCCCCCTACGTTGGACTAAAATAATATATGCACATTCTAGAGATCATTACTCGTTCTTTCTCTTTCTTTTTAAAATACATATTGAATCAAGCAACAGCAAGCCAAACAATACAGGGTATAGTCAATCATTCTTGGGACTAGCAAAAAATAATTGGTCTCGAGCGTAACAGCTGTGAGTAATTGACACATAACGAGACACTCAGATTAATAATGTGCTATTATGTTCAAGGACTAAAGTCCTGTTATTATGAGTAAATCAATTTACCAAACAAGAGTTGCAATGTCATGAGTTGCAAGAATTTCACGATCAACTAGCGAGCACAATGTCATGAAATCAAAAGATACGTGACATGTACTGTGAGTTCGAACTAGATTAGAAAAGGTTTGAAAGTGCATAAAAAAAATGGAAGAGGAAACGTACGGGTAAGGGGGGTCTGAAGGAAATGAGGTCACTTTGGAGAACACCGATACTGGCGGATAAAACCACGTAATTGGCTTCGTAGACGCAACCATCCTCCGTTAATACCTTCACGCCGTTTCTCGATTGCTGTAATTCCCGAACCACCTGCATCAAATCCGTGCACAATAACACAGCAATAAATGTGTGAGCTTAATTTAACATAAAAAACAAAGTCCAAGGTAACAACCCATAAGATTCTGAGAAGTCAAACCAAGAAAATCTGTGCAATTTGGAATTCCAAAATGAAGAAGGGGAAATATAATATTTATTGAACGAGAATCTGTGCAGAGTTGACGTAAACAGAACATTTACCCACTTATGGTAGCTTTTCTAAAAGTAGCATTTTTCTTTCAGAGCCCGTGACCGGCAGGCGAGAATCACATTTTTATTTTTATTTTATTTTTTTATTATTTTAAAATATTTTTAAAAAATATAAAAAAATATCTAGTATTCACTTCTTTAATTATTAAATTAAAAAAAATTAAAATATATGAGATATTAAAATAAAAGATCAAATTAAATGGATAAAGTAATATTTTTCTTTCTGAAAAGATGAAAATCCACTGTGAATTGTAGCATTAGCGGAGACATGAGTTCCATTGGCTCCAGATTCTTTATGCATTTGAGGTAGCGGTGGCAAAGACAACCGCCCATTAAATGGAGAAAATGACAAGACCCCCTCTACTTTCATGTTCACTATTTGACTGATATGACATCTCATCTCAAAGGGTAGTGTTCTGGGTCATAACTCACACTGTGTAGGGTGATGGAAATTTTGAAATTTGGGGCCTACAAATTTATGAGTGGTAAAAAGGGTTTTAATGGTTGCAAGCAACATGCCATTCCGCAGCTATGTGATTGAAATCAAATATGGTGTAGGTAGGTCAAATTATGGCTGTAAGTTGGGGTCCATAACAAATAAATTGTACTGTTTTTTTAGCCTCGTTGTAAGCAACTAAGCATTGGAAATTGGGAGAAATAGTCAAATAAACGATTCAAAAGTGGCGGACCTCGCTTGTCTTTATACAACATAAAAATACAAGATATCTATTAATTAACGTTCGTATCAAAAAGAATAGCAACAATGTTTGTTCATTTCAGTGTCTTCATCAGCTCTACTTTCAACACTCAAAACATAAAAAGTAGTCGAATCTTTCTAAAACAGCAACGAAAATACATGAAATTTAGCCTGTACGTACGTTCCTTTGCTTTCTATTAAATCGTGAAAAACAAGTACTATACTTCAATTTTTTTCCTGTGCACATTTTATTTTTATGTATATTAAAGAATTGATAATGACACCTAAATCATGTAGAGAAATAAGTAGTTTGAACCAGAAAATTAAAGAAATAGCGAACGTACAAGGGCATAATTACGAGTGTCAATGACCCAAGCAAACATCAGAGAAAATTCTCGTTAACCTCCTTGATTAGTAATTTTTCATGTGAACGGGAGAAATGGCATATAGATAATATTAATAAATTTAAAAGTAAAAAACAAAAATGAGTTGACTCCAGGGACCAAAAAAAAATTGTTTTAATAAATAAGAATATTGAAAATTTTCAGAAAACGTCATTATCTGCAAATTCCAGAAGTAGGTCAATCTATCTAATACATGAAGAATTGGAAAGTAGTAGGTACATGCAAACAAAAAGAGATCTTTGGATTGTTCCCCTATATTAAAACAAATAAATTATGAAAAACAACATAAAGAAATATAATAAAAGGAATGAGATTATTCTACGTACCTTGTTTAGTTTGAGACGGCTGTCCAGGATATTACCCTCAGACGTAAAAAGAAAATCTTCAGCCATTTTGTATAGCAAATACTCATACCCTCTTTCATCTGCAACTAAATATTCTTGTTCCCCAAAATCTACGTAAGTTGAAATTGGCTCAACCTCTGCACCCAAAACACATTTCCAATTCATGTTTTTTAACAGTTTAAAGAGAAATATAACACATATATATATATATATAATCTCACAAAATTAAGAAATTACCAAATTAGTTTAGTTGAATTGAGTTTTTTTTTTTTTCCTTGTTAAGTTTAGACACTGAAATATAGTATGGGTATATTGGTATCCAAACGCTTTACATTGAAACATCTCAATGACATACTGATACAGTACCCTTTATCCAGTTTAAAAAAGGACGTCATGATTTAGAGAAAGTTTAAAAAAAAAACACACACACACACACAAACACACATAGAGAATTAGATCAATTCAGTACTATAAATAAAGTCGATCTGTAATCAAGATCTTATGCATCTATTTTTCGCTCTTCTTTCTTTCTTGATTTCACCACTTTCTCAGCAATCAATTAAACAGAGATCGAATTATCCATAAACGAACTATAAAACTCACCTGCCATCTCAAAATCATGTAGGATAAAGTCAATGGCAAGCTCTATCGGCGAGCTAAACAAACACCCAAAAAAATAAAAAATAAAAATAAATCATTAGTATTCATATGATATGGACATTGATGTACAAGTAGAATATCTTTTTGGATAAGCATAAGAAAACATATTTTCAGAATCGCATTATATAATAAGGAATAAGCTGGTTTTGGCAGCAGAATTAACAGTCAAACTGGACTTACGAAGGTGGTTCGGTTACTCTACTGACGTCGCACCCACCACCTAGGACCTCCCCCCTGACGGCCTCCTCTTTCCTCAGCTGCTGCATCGCCGAGTCCACTGCCTTCTTGTACGAGTCGGCAGCGAGCCCGCTCGGGAAAATCTTGCCGCTGCAACAGCAACAAGATAAAGTAGTTCAAAACCATCGTCGTTCAATATAACGTGTTCTAAGTGGATTCCATCACGTGTGAGACTCGGAATAAAAAACGAAATGTCGTGGAGCAGCAATGTCACCATGGCGCAATATAGCAAAAATCAGAAGCGGTTAGAGAGAGAAAGGTATTGTATTCGGATACGGATACCTGCGGTCGTAGATGTTGTAGCGGGCATTGCTGTAGTCGGAGAAGCGAGTGCGTAGGCCGGATTGATTGGCGAGCTCCCAGACGGGGTTGGACTCTTTGCCACCAACTCCGGCAATCCAGCCAGCCCCGAGCTCCACCGACACGCCCCCGAAATCTTCCTTTCGGACCCTGCCTCCGATTCGGTCCGAAGCCTCCAGAATCACCAGGTCCTCCAATCCGTTCTCCGTTAACACTTTCGCCGCCGATAAACCTTACCAAGATAAACAGGCAAAAGATTGAGTTAAAATAAAAAAGAAAGTATCGCGTATATGGAATGAAAGGTGGAGATGTTTGTATTGGGGGCCTACCGGAGACACCCGCACCGATGATGATGACGGAGTACCGAGAAGGGGAATCCATGAACAGAACGAAACGAAATGGAAAGGAACGAATGCGCGTTGTGCGAGAGAGAGAGAGAGAGAGAGGTCTTGTTGGCGAGAGAAACAGAAATAGCGGGAGTCCATTTATATAGGTGTCGAAGGGTGTCCTCTTCGTTTCCCGGTAGTGAGGGAAATAGAGAGAGAGAGACACTATCGGGAATTATCTTTTTCATAGTGACGTGGCTTGACGCGGAACTACCCGGGCAATGGTGTTTTCGTCTTTTCGACAGGGGTTCATTGGGCGTTTTCATAATTTCAAGAAAGTGTGTCACCGAAATTACCGTCTGACCCTTAAAACACACATAATATTGCAACGAAGAAATAAAATGAATATTTTATCGTTAATAATCAGGTTCTTGAGCTGTGATTTATTTGTGCAAATAAAATGAATATTCAAATTCCCTTAATTAATTAATCCCCAAGGAAGATATTAAGAATACATTATGCCATGTCATTTTGATTGATTGGTGGAAATGCATCATTCCATGTCAAATTCCCATGATTTATATGAGACAAAAGTAGTACTAACTTATATTTAGTAGGGAAGGTTAATACCATAAAAAAAAGTATTGATAATTAAATATCAATAAAATAATAAATTTGAAATCATAATTATAACATTATGCATTACATATAGAATTAATGTACAGTCTTACTAATATGATTATGGCATGTATGAACAATACTAGTACGTGAGAACATACAAGACTGATGAACAAATTAATACTATATATATATATATATGAGAAATGTTTTATACAAGTATCAAATAGACAAGTCTCATATAAGTTTTTATAAAAAAGTAGACTACATCTTAAAAAAATATAAAAATAAACTATTATTTATTAATATGATTCATTATTATATATATATATATATATATATACATGTATATGTGATGAGAGCATGATACACCCCCTCTCTGCCACTCACACGCACGTATGACGTACACACACATAATATATAATAGATCAATATGGAAAATTAAGCTAGCTTATAAGAAAAACTAAAACTAACTTAATAAAGAATAAATAAATAAGACGAATCAATCACTTTTTTTTTTTTTTTTTTTCTATTGCTACGTACCCTTAATATTGTCCAGGCGGCCGGCCGGCATCATGAATAGATTCTTCTGACTCCAAATTAAAGAGGCGCAAACCAATGGCTATTGAGTTTGTCAACTAATGTGCAAAGTTGACAAATTATACAAGTCAACGGTTGATAATCTATTAGTTTTATCGAGTTGACAATTTGTCTCAGGGAGTAATTAATGGTTAATTATTGCATGTAACGCCTACAATAAATAATCTATTATTATTTTTTAAGCATGACACATAGCCTATGTTGTACCCTAACGTCAATCATTAATTTTTTTTAATAGGGAACGTAATCTACTACGATTAATTTTTTGTTGGACTGCTTAAAATTATTTATCTATATGTTTCCACAGTAAAATGATGTAACAGTAAATTTGGATCATATGAAGGGCTAATATGTAAAGCAACCACACAATGAAGGGGTTTATTAGTCACCTTGAAGGAAGGATAGTACAGGAATTTCGATGGCCGAAGATGATAAGGGTATATAATGGTAATTTGGATAAGGCTTCTGAGTTCAGCCTTCAAAGTAAAGGGGCGGTCTAAACCGTGTGGAGGTGGGTGTAGTGTGGTGTAGTGTGCGTCAATACCAGAACGTGGAAGGGAAGGCATTGAATTTCAGTGGCAGAGCGGCAGAGAGCCGACCACTTGGCACTGTAGCTCGCACGTGAGACATTAATTCACACGTGTGAAAGTCTTTGCGGCGGCTAGGTTGCTAGGAGCTGTCACTTTTAGCCATGACAGCTTAATCACGACTCTCTATAAAACATCATATTACATCATGCTCCGTGCGTGTTATATATAAAAAATGTAGAAATAGATCAACAGTGTAAACGCACTTAAATGGTGACATAGATATATTAGAAGTTACTCTAGAGCTTAGTCTCATTGCTTGATCATAACACTCATCGTTTTAAAAGTTTGTCAAATTTCTGTTTAAGACCAGTTTTACGATGATTCTCTCCTAATTATCGTATCATAGAACATACATACATAGTACTATTATGCAAACAGTTCTGCTAGAGGCAAGAGCGGGGGGGAATCGCATCCCACGTAAGATTAAATGGAAACAACAGCGTTTTTACATTTCTTGGAAGATTGAATTGCAGTTTCTTCTTCATCGCTTCATCAACCAAGGTCCCAAGGGAATTAGCCCAACCGCGATCCTCGTGACAAACACGAAGAAAATTTATTGACTTGCCAGTTCTTAAAATGTGCTGAGCAAAAGATTGATAAATGAAGGAATGAAGCATCCCAGCATGGAGCCTATAACCATCTCTCCAAAGAGACTCGACTTTCACAGGTTGACCCACAATGAAATATTCAGTAAAAATATCTTCTAAATCCCCTTCCAAAACCCAACTCCTCACCATCTTAGAAAGAGAAGAACAAGCACGCTAAATTAAACGCTTTATAAACTTGAATTCCCAATCTTGCAAAGCCTTGCGTTCGAATGGACCTAGATCGAATATATCCTCCGCCAGATTTTTCCTTTTAAAAGACATTTTTGCGAGAGCTCTGCTAGCATCATTTCCAGCAAAAAATGCATAAGGTCCACCTGGTCTATAAAACATGCCATCATAGATCTAGCCCTTGATGGCCATGAGCAAAGGCTTCCTAGTTCCTAGTTACAATTCTTTTCTTTTTTTGCAAATTGGTTTCTTTTATAAGCCTTATCACTCTTCACTGTAATATTTCTTTGTTTACTTAAAGACATTTCCCTTCTCCATAATATTTGTTTTGGACTAAAGCATAAAATAGTACTGACGTTTATTTATGCCACGTGGGTGGAGATTACTCCACGGTTTTCCCAGCCGGTTGTTTTTAGCATTTTTCTTATCCAAATTGATGAATCAATCACTCTCACAATTAACAACGTATGACCAAAAAGGATGGCATGCACAACTTGTGCTTGTATAGATCGATGTGACAGTATCCTGATTACTTGGTGACAAAGAATTCGTAGGCCCTAAAATGGCACAAGTATCATGTACTCATTTGGTCCTTTGTTTCTAGGATTTATGATATGTGTCCTTTTCATGTGGCTCATTTCATCAAGATACGTTTATTAAATGATACTCGACAAGATCGATTCATGAGGTCCGCCTTTGGTTTACCAATTTGATTACATAAAGATATGGCAGGATTTGATATGTCCTTAATTATAACTAAATTAATATTAATTTTCCATTGGCGATTCATTTTTCTTGTCTATATTTTTCTATATCCCGGAAACAACTATATATATTTATGTGTTATATACTTTTTGCTTTAAGAGATAAGTAAGATTAATTGAATAATTTGCATCGGTCCTTCAGCATGGGACAGTACTTTTAAATTACATGTAGTGTATTGAGGAGAAGAAATTCAATTTTAATTAGTTTAATTATTTGTTGAGATGGATTTATTTAAGAAAATTTCTATTAATAAGCTGGTTTGGATAATTACACATACATGATCAAGTAAAATGTTTAAATGATATAATTTGATCTAAAAGAAAAATTTTAAAATTTAAATTTTATTATTGAAATGATGTTGATGATGTGTTTTACGTACCGACAAATTATAGTATTCTATCTAAAATTCGACGAGCACTTGACTATGATTAATGCATGGCTACAAGTACATCTTATAAAAGTGGCATCATTTCGATCAATACAAATCAAGAAGATCCCAAATAAGCCTAGATAGAATTGGGTTAGTTATTTTAATCATGTAAAGACATTACCATCATTCACTAGCAATCATTCTACACGCATGTAAAGTTGGCTAAGTAATCTAATTAAGCTGATCAACACGGTAAAGACGTTGAAAACCATAGATGAAATTATTTGGTCACCATGTCTTCAGATCAAAGCAAAAACGCACACACGTGATATTGATGGACTCACATTTTTTCTTATGATAGGCAAAATTGGATTTGAAACATTTTTTTTTTTTTTAAATGATCACTGGGTTTTAGCCATTTTAAAAAAATGGCCATGACCAGGTTAAACGAAACTGCCAAAATAGAAACAAAAAATAAATTTAAAACATAACATAAAAAAGAGTTAGAAATACAATAAAATATCAAAATCCCTGTTGTGTTTTGCCTCTTTTATTTTTTTAGAATTGCTACAAATACAAAGAGATTATATAAAGTAAACTCACAAATTGATGTAGTTTCATGAAATCCGTTAGCTCTATTTTATAATAAAAGTAATTTTACAATCTGACATACCAGATCAAGGCACATCAGTTTATGAGTTTGTTTTTATATAATCTCTTTGTGGCTAAAGTTTTTTTTTTTTTTTAATTGAGTGACATATTTTTAGAAGACCAAAATTAATTGACTTGGTTGGGATAATGAAATCATCTCAACTCATTTCATCTAATCATTATAAATTTTCCAAACTTTCAAATAAAATACAAAAATCAATTCAATTTTTTTAAATCTCAAAACAAAAATAATAGTACTCTAACAATATTTTATTCAACTTTTAACTTTCATCTCATCTCAATTAACTACCCAAACCAAGCTAAGAGTCATTTTAACTTTTCAATTAAAAAATAAAAAGAAAGAAAAGGAAAAAAAAAAAAAAAACTTTAGTATTACGTTATATATACAATCGATTTTTGCATGTACCTCTAATTAATGCATATATCAAGCCATAATTTCTAAGATTTTCTCACCATAGATAAATTGAAATGGTGAAATGAAACTAACTTGCAAACCCAATTAATGTGGAGAAGGAAAACCCACCCCCCCCCCCAAAAAAATGCAAAAGCATATTAGAGACCATTTTCCAGCAATCCTTTTCTGAGTTGATGATAATGCTAATATATAATAATAGAATAGATAATGTCCAAAATGCTTAGCATATTGTCCATTGTGATATATGCATGAATGCTACCTTTTTCTAAAGAACAAAACAAAATATCCATCTCATCGAATAGGACCTCTTTTTTATAAAAAGACTCGTGATAAGGCTTCCAATTTATCACCCTTATTATCAACATGACTGAGATCAGATTTTCCTACTTTTCCTATTTTTAAGGCTGGAATTTAGCACTCACACTTTTTCTTTTTTCCTTCTATTTTGGAAGGAAAGATAAAGACAGGCGACAACTGGAGTTGTCAATTCAACTCACTCTATATTTCATTAATTACCATAAATAAAATGTCTTATCGACAGTGAGAAAATCTTCACGCACAGTCTGGCGATTAGTAATTCGCTATTAGTAATTTATTTTTGTGTAAAGGAACTTCCTATTATTTACTTTCATATTTTATATTTATAATTTTTTTTTATAGGTATGACAGTATTTTTATAAAATGTGAAGTACTGTAAAATAGTGAATAATGATTGATACATAAAATTTTTCTTTGAGTAATGATATGTATATCATCGCATAATTTTTTTTAAAAAAAATTATTATTATTTTTTATGTAAATCCTGTATTTTTTTTTTCCTGAAATAATTGTACCATATATATTTTTTTAAAGAAAAAAACGATATCTTAATTTTATTGATAGTCCTCAACTATTCAAATTGTACCATACTTAAATTAACGAACAACAGCAAATTACAATTAACATGGTGAAGACCACAAGGCCCGAGATTGATGGAGCAAGACGACAGGTACGTACTGTACTCTAATTCAATTAAGGCCAAATTTGGCTTTCATGAGAGAAGGTGAAAAGGTTTGTTGAGAGGTGGACCAGAAATATCATCATCGGCGAATAGCATATAATATGCTACTAAAATGTGACAAATATTAATTGAGGTATTTCGTACATGGTAAATGTACGTCAAGCCACAGTATCGCATTAGCTATTAATTGATCTTCTTCTTAATTCGTGAATTAATTTGGTGCATATATATGCATGATCTTATCATGTATAACGTACGGGAAGATATCGAATTATCAATCAAGATGACTTTATTATCATCATATATAAAAGATCACGTACGTTAATTAATCATATATATGAAAAGAAATTAAATTTGAGATTTTCCTAGAATTATGAATTTTAATTAGGAGCGACAAATAGATCACATGAAATATATAATATTAACGACCCAATATAAATGATAAATCCCCGCAAACAATAATAAAATGTTTAATTAATAAATAATATCATAGACATGATCTCTATTTCTTTATAATTGAGATCCAACCGATAACCCAAATAGGAAATTATAAACTTAAATATTATAAGATGATCATATTATTGCGGTGTTTTAAAAAAAATAAAAAATAAATAAAACTTAACTTGATATAAATTAAATATCTTTGTCTATGAAACGTACCGTACATTTTATATATTCCCAGCAGCAGGCCGGAAGACTCGCTACCAAAGAGTAGTCGACGACACTCATGACCAATATATTCTCAAACATAACCGCGTTCAATGTTCTGTATCATTATCGAGTACCCACCCCATAATGATTTTGGCTTTCAATTAAGAAAAATTATTCTCATTATTCATTACCTCACACCTTATAAAAAACATCTCTACATCCTATAAAAAAAAAATTATAAGTGTAGAATGTAAAAATGAATAATAACTTATGCAAGCAGTCGATTTTCACTTTTTTCCAGCCCCTTGTTCTTCTCTTTTCTTAACAAGCAAGCCGGTCGGTATATATTTGTTGTGCTTGTATTTTCCGATAATATCATTATCACTTGCATCTTATAAGATATTACATATGTATATTTATACCTTTGCATGCATTCATTTTCTACTTAAATGCATGCATATCATCATGTCTTGCATTTTCATTGAAGAATATCACTTCAAATGCCATTTCAGATGTTCATTCAATCTTCATGTGGATCATATATATATATATATACACACGCATTGAAAAAGGTCGAGACACTTTAATGGCAGAGTTTTAATTATGAGCAAATTATCCTTGCACTAGCTAGTAACTGATTTGATGCTCATACTTAATATATTCGTATTGATCAACAACCGATGAGCTAGCTAGCTAGCTAGCTACTTGGATGCGAGTAGAATCTTTGTTTTGTTTTTCCTTTTCTTTTTCCCTTTCTCCACAAGAATCTAGGGTGTTATATATTAAGCAAGCTGCATGCATGGATGGATGTCGGAGGCATGATATACTTTTTGGGGTCCAAACGTCGTTTCTGGTCTACATGATCTAGTTGGGATGATCTGTGATGTACTATTCAACTAATCAAATAGCCAAAATTCATATAAAATATGCCTTAGAATGAGATGCTTGCCTATCTTAAATTCCTCGTGCATTCTCTACTAATTTCCTCAATCTTCACTTTACGCCACGAGATTCTTCTCTTCTTTTTTTATGATATTATTTGCTATCTATTGGCCCCTACCAGAATTCCTTATAATATTTCCTTGATCTTAAATCCCTACAAAAAGAAAATATGCCTGACAAGATGCTGAATTACTTTTGGTTCCAAAATTCCTTGTAATGCGCGCGCTTTCTCTTCATCAATTTGCTCGATCCTTGCATGCCCTAATTAAACTAGTGGAACAACTGTGGATTTCTCTCTCTCTTGACTATATATGGTTTAGATTATGCCTTGCTGTTCATATTGTTCACACTTGGCAATCGGAATACCAATCACTATAAAATATGTTTTAAATAATAAATAACTGTACATGATACTAAATTAATCGACCTATATAAGTTGAATAAGAAAGCTAGCTTTGAAATTGATATATATGGGTAATAGATCACCGTGGTGGAAACTAAAGGAGCAACAAGTCTTCTTGTAATTCCTTTGAATTGCTTGATCACTTCAAATTCGTCCATTGTTTCTTTAAATACGAATGCATATGCGATTCAAATTCAATTGCAATTTGGTTCAAATAGAAAATTCTAAGGCCTGATCTACACGGCCACATACACTTTGCATGGCACAATTTGATTTGGAAGATAAATTTTAAAATCTGAATATTACAAATCAAATTACGTCATCATGTGGTGTAGAAGTTTTAGAATAGCAAAAAGGAAGATAAACATTACTACAATTCTTGAGAATTTGTACTCTTCAATAATTCATGTATCCGGCCTCCAGATTCTACGCATAGCACACAATTCCAAATACATGGTCCAAAGAAGCAAGCATTCTTGTGGTCATGTCTTGAAAAGGATGAAGAGGAACTGTGGAAAATAACAAGTTTGCATATTGCTTTGGATATGGATTCCAGAGAAAGGAGTGTATATATATATAATAGATCACAGCATATGCAAAATAAAGTTGATTGTAACTGATCTCGCAATAATGGCAAAAGAAGAAAATGAGAGGGCACAAAGAAATAATTTACCCTTATAATTCACACTTCATTGGATCGATATATAATTTGGTTGAATTTGCAGCCACCAAAGTATTTAATATGGTAGATGTAACAGAGTTCATCACAAGTAATAATATTACTATTAGGTACTGTGCATGCAAGTTGCCGCCCAAATTAATCAAACTGGTTTTAGGACAGAAATTTTTTCCATACATTCTATTTGGTAGCAAATAATTACGTTTTGCTATCAAAATCACATGGTCAGAAAATTCCCGTCGCAAATAATTATATTGGACTATTTTATTTGTCACAAGTTACAATTTGTGAAAATTAAAGATTTTTTCTCACAAAATTAAGATCATCAGAAAAAGTTTGCAGAAAATATTTTTTTTGCAGTGATATATGCATTCGTTAGTGACGGAATTGGTTGGCGTGACAAAAAAGTTACAATTCCCACGAATACTATTTGATAGCAAATAATTAAGTGTTGCTACCAAATTCATGTGATCAGAAAATTCTCGCCGCAAATATGGACTAATTGTGACAAAATCGCTCGTGAGAAAAAGCCTAATATGTTGTAGTCATGATATTCTCTACATTTTTAAAAAATAAAAATAAAATAGATAGAATGGGACGTACATGCATCTTATTTTGGGAAAAGGAAGAAAAACCACGTTCGGTTAATTTCTGAAAAAAAAAATATTCCATATTATTTTCACATTGATCATTTGTATAATACCAAATTAACAATCCGCGTATACATCATGATCAGTACTTCATGAAGAGAGAAACGTAATGATATTTTAGGAAGAATAAATAGCTCTCTCATGATGTCTTGGAATAATTAACAAAATATCGGAATATTATATATATAATTATCAGGTCTTTGAGAAATTAAACCAAAGAAAGAATGTGAAAGGAAGAAAAAATAATCCTTGTAAAAAATAATCATCATGTGAAGAGTGTTTTAAATATTAGTTGGGAGAGAATGTCGTTTCTTGATTTTTCAAAGTATTTTCATTTTCCTCGATCGATCTTTCCCGTAATCATACCTAATAACTAGCCTTTAGAAATAAGATATCATGATCCTTTAATTTGGTTGGATATATACCTCAGAAAACAAGCTCATGATCAGTTAATATATATTTAATTTCGTTTTCAATATTAATGTAGTTAATTAAATTATTGACTACATGACCAAGACTTTCAAACCATATATAGATAAATTTGACCATAACTTGCTGATCCAATGAATTAATTATACCTTAATTAATTAATTAATAGTCATCATTATCATCATGACTTATCTTTAATTACACGCAAAGCAATAACATAGCAAGTAGCACAAGAAACAAAGTTAATTTAAACAACTAAAACATGCATGCATGGTTGGACTCATGACTTAGTTGCTAATTAATTTACATCATCTAATTTCAACTAACTCTATTACTCCTCACATGCAACATTACTACTTGATAATATTATTATGAACCCTTGATATTACATCCTAGTATCGTCACACTGACTACACAAGATGAAAGTTATGTCTTCCAAATCTAGCAGCATTCAACCCACAATCGAGTAGTGCTGTAGGCATCTTTTCAATTCAAACGTATACACTCACATATATATATATATATATATATATATATATATATATATATATATATATATATATAGCCCACTGTATTTTATAGCCCACTGTATTTGATCTCAAGATGATCATGTCGTCCTCTTTTTGGGTTGTTTTGATACACTTGAAAGGCTAGCTGTACGTTTGGTAAATGGGACAAACAAAGATAAAGATTCATGACATTTTTGCATGAATCACATGAAGATGATCAAGATCATCGTTGGTCTTGTCAAGAGTGACTCATGCCAAAACCCCAAAAATTTCTTAATTTTATATCATGGATTTAGGAAGTTGATTCATTCATTCATTTAATCATGCAGGGCCGCAAAGCAAAGATGAAAAATGCGATATTTAGGGAATTGTCAATCGATCTCAGTTAAGATAGTGATCTTTCCAATGCTTTTCTACCATACAAATTTAGTCGTCGACGTTGTCGTTTGATTTTGACCTCCACTTCCAACTTCTTCGCCCCAAACTACAAGGATTCATTATTGGGGATCGACCCAAGAAATTAGAAAACATCCGTCAAGATGATTTGCTTTCCACACTTTCAAGTCTGCAATGATAGCTTCTGATCATGGTTGTTGTTGAATACAGAGAGTATGATTGGCATTAAGGAGTTGTGGGAGTCAGATGTCACATGCATCAGCTATATATCTATCTATCTATATATATTATGTTTAGTTTATTTTGTTGATTGCTCCAATAGAAGCTTCTGGATCGGGTCAATTCCTTCATCCTGTGCTTTAGGCCGGTTGATCATTTTGGGATCAGTTGTTTTACTATTAAATAAAGGTATCTTTCAGCTCATCATCATTTTGCTCTGAGTTGTTATTTTCCATATACAGTTCCTGCCACTGTCTTTCTTATTATTGGTACTGGATTTCCATTCACACGAGTTCTTCTTTTTCCACTGTTTAGGGAACAGTTCCTCCAAATAAGCACACGCACGTTAACTTTAAAAGCTAAAAGGGTTTTGGTTTTGGTTTTGGAAAATGTACACAGACGTCATAGTGTAACTATCATTTGTATTGATCATTTTTTCTTTTCTTTTCTTTTAATATTTGTGTTTGTTTACATTTTTGTATTTTTTTTAAATGCACAAAAAAATTATTTAAAAAAAAATTAGAAAAAGAATTTAACATTATTCGGTGGATCTATCAGTGGCTTTTATCGGTGGCTCTTGCACCACTCTTTGATTTTTTGATACCATTCCTTTTTGCTTTACTAGTATTTGGACCTCAAAAAATTCACTACGAGTATCCAATGTCTATTCCCAATAACTATCCCAAAGGACACTAAAAAATATACCAACTGAATTAAGAGAAATGATATTTGTAGTTTTAGAATGTGTAAGTCTCGTGTATTTCTTTTGAAAAAAATAAATAAATATGGAACTCACATAAAAAAAATTATTTTTTAATAATAAACCCTTTTTTTTAAATAAAATATACAAAACTTACGTACTCTAAAATTATATCTAATATTACTCTTGAAATAAATATCTGTTTTACTAACATCAAGCTTTCAAAATTGGTAGCTATCTCCCATTACATCCGAAAAGCCCGAGATTTTAACAATGAGCCAGCAGCTGAAGGCCGGCCTAAACGAAATTGGGCTTTGTAGGGATAGACAGGGCTACTATTCCCTGTGCCCACGGGAATAGTAGCCCTGTCTATCTGGATCTTGCTCTAATTGGGTCGGTCGGCCTTCTCCGTTGTTGTTTCATTTTCTGCTCTTTTCACTTAATTAATCTGAAAAACGTATCCAAATTGCCACCAACATTGTAAAGTAAAGATGGCAAAAGACCGGAGTTTTTCTCCAAGGTTTTGAACTTGATTGCCCATGTTTTGGAGCTTTTGTGGTGTTTAATTGTCAACAAACTGACAGGAATAGGTTTTAGCTTTGGCGTGAGGAAATGTCTATTTTATTTGCTCCTATATATATACATACACTAATACCTATTGTTCAAACTAAACTGGGCCCTCTGGTTTATGTAAATTATGCCCAGTGTTAATATGCCCGACCCGAGCATAGCCCAGCCCGAGACCCATCAAAATATCGTCTTCGTAAACCCTTCTAAAATCATCGTAAACCCCTTACCAAGGCGAGGAGTAGGGATTAAGGCTGTGAGGCAGAAACGGACTCCTCCGACTGCTTTATTTGCCGCCGGTAACGGGAATATTATCGTCACCGGTAACTACACCGTAAGTGTCTCCACCTCCTCAACCGCAAGTGACTTTAGAGTTTAGTTGCCCCCGTACATTGCAACAGTTTATTTTTTTTTTTTCCCTGTTATTCCATGGGATTATCTTCTCTTCTTCCTTTTAATATGTTAATTTCCTCATGGCATCTAGTATATTTTAGAGTGTAAAGGTCTGTTCTTTCCCGAATCTCCTCGGTTTCTTTCGTTTTAAAAGTACTGGTAGGTTTTTTACACTAACAATTTAGCGCGTCCTTGCAGAATTATGGTTCTGTCTTTGTTGTTACGGGTCCCAAAAGAGAACAATTACTTTGTTGTTCTTGTTGTTTCGATGATCATTGATCATAGTTTTGGTTTTTTTAATCACTGACATCTCTTTGCCTGGATGTGGATCTATAGTTTCTGCGTAAGTTTCTTCTTCCATCACAAGTTTTTATAGTTCTTTTATTCTGAATTTTGTTTTCAGGAACCTGGATTTGCTATTAGGTTGAAAATAAAATGAGGATAGAGAAGTGTTGGTTTTGTTCCTCCACTATCTATCCAGGGCATGGTATGCAATTTGTCCGCAATGATGCAAAGGTATGATGGTTATATATATATATATATATGAAATCTTTATCCTAGTTTATTGCCATTGTTCTGTAAATGTCTATCCTATGTTGATTCTATTGCCATAGTTAGGCTTCTTTACACAACTTTTTTTTCTTTCCTATGCTTAATCTTGATATCTTGTGTAATTCATCTACTGTCATGGTTCCATCAGTTGGAATCACTACCAATTTGTATGTTTTTAAGTTTTTTGGTATGTGTCATTTGAGCCTAGTTTCTAGACAGGTGTAAATTTGACATTGCAATCAGTTCATTACTGTTCAATAATTTCAAAGTTAGTGATTTACGTCACAAAAATTCTTGGTCTGGAATAAATGAAATCTTTATTTATTCTTTGGTTAAAAAGTTTGGTCATATAGCATGCCTTCTAAAATGCCTTAGCATTTGGTAAATCCTCTATTGGTTCATGCTATTAGTTGTGCCTTTGGTCTCTGACAGGTGATCCTTTTGCAGATATTTCGCTTTTGCAGATCCAAGTGCCACAAGAACTTCAAGATGAAGAGGAACCCACGCAAGGTGAAATGGACCAAGGCCTATAGGCGGTTACATGGGAAGGACATGACACAGGTAAATATGTTTGGTTTGGTTTATTTTTCATGTAAATTACAAAGCAAACATTGTGTGGGCAAGAAAAGAAGGAGTGGTCATGTGATTTTCCCTTTTCCTATATACTTATTTTACAGGATTCTACCTTTGAGTTTGAGAGAAAGCGTAATAGGCCAGAAAGATACGACAGGAACCTTACTGAAAACACTCTGAAGGCCATTAAGACGATTGATAAAGTTAGATCAAGGAGGGAGGCCAAACACATTGAGAGGAGGTAATTTGTCCTCCTTATCATCTGTTCAAAAGTGTAATGGGTTGATGACTATCATTTAACATGTAACTGAAAAATATTTGCAGAAAGAAGGGAAAGAAGGCCCAGGAGATGAGGGAGGCAGTAAAGGAGCTGGAGCAGAACATTAGCTTGGTCAAAGCTCCATCTGTTCTCAAGGAGGACCCATCTCTCACTCTTCCAAAGATCAAGGTCAAGGTGTCTCATGCACAGGTAGAGAATCAACCAATGGAAGAATGATTCATTTGATCTTTGTGCTGCACGACTCGTATAATCTGCCAAAATGTTATTAGCTGCAACTCTTCACTCTATTAACCAGCGCAATGAGCAGATGCAAAGGTTCTCTCTGAAAGACAACCTGCGTTTCAAAATATTTTAGCTGTGCTTTTATTTTGTGCTTCTGAGCATAGGGAGTGATGAATTTCTCCTTTCTCCATCCTGTATCTTAAATTTTTGCCGGATCTTGTGTTACTGAAAAGGCCAAAGGAAAACATTCTCTGAGATGGTAATTTTTTTTATATAGAAAGAAATTATATCTCCTAATGGCATCATGCATATAATCTTTGAGACTTGCTAGGTACAAGCTGTCCCAAACCGCATACCAACACTCACATAGTTTTTTTTATTGAAAAAAAAAATAAAAGAAAAATTTTTTTGAGAGAAGAATAAGGTTCATTTTCGTCTTCAATTTGCATTGTTTCATTAAACGGATACCTTACATTAAACATCGGTGCGCGATTTGGTGCGTGAAATCGCTTGTAATAAGACTTTTCCATAATTCTTTGCTCCATCTAAGTAGTGCTTACATGCACCCGCGTAAGGGTGGGAATGGGTGGTTGAAATAGCACACGGGGTGGTTATTTTTTGCCTGTAGATCCAACCATCATATTCATTGAAATACCATTTTCCTTTTAACAGATGTTTGACAGGACTGTGATATTTCAATAATATACAACTTTGGCTGTTTTAGAAAATAATTATTGCCATTAATGTGAGTTATGGTGCAATTAATGTTGGGAGTTGTCATATTTTCTGGTTGCATACAACTTTCCAATTTGCTTATTGGTCTTGGACCCAATACCTTTTTGGATGGCATCATGGGAGGTTTTAGTTTGTGCATATGAAATGAGAATGGTGGTTTTGAGGTTGAACCACTTGTGTATGAAACTATTATAGGGGACCTTTTCAAAGAACAATTTTCAACAATACAATTAAGAGAGGAGAAAAAGGGCAACGGAAAAGTAGTATCAAAGAGGCAAAGACTAGTTTGGAGGGGGGTGAATGTGCTGACCAATTTTGAACGAGTATAGAGGAGAGTGGGAACGGGTCCATGCTGAGTCCAATCTGACAATCTCTAAAGGTCACGTCTTTTCCTTTTATTTTTTGTAGAAAACTCGTGGGGGGACTGATGTCAAACCCAACCAACGCCGTATGACAGCACGCGACCAACATTTTCCGCATATTCAAAAGAAACGCGCTTCCTCCATAATTTCAACAAGTTTACTTCACAATTCACATGCTTTTGCTCTTTCCGTCCATGCCCCCTTTATTTTTGCACATCTATAATTTTACATCAGTTTTTGCATTTTGTTACAATTAAACCCTTTTTTGTTATTTTTTCTTCTGCCAATTCTCTCAGTCGTAAATAATATATGATACATCAATTAGCATTTATCAAACCGTATATGCTCTGGCATTAGGATTTGCGTTCTGACCATTATTATTAAACCCTATCAATTATAATATATACTAAAATTTAAATATTGACCTAAATTTTTGTTTTGATATTTTTATTGTAATGGACATGAAGTAAAATCAATCTGTCTTTTTTACAATTTTATAACAGCCCCAAAATCGATTACAGTAATGACCCCATATTTTTGCTTAAATAATTTTTTATGCCTTCTCAAGACAATAGAGAAATGATAGTTGCGGTTATGAGTGTGCAAGCGTCGTGCATTCACTTTAAAATAAATAAATAAATACGAGACTCATATGAAAAATAAAAAATAAAAAAATAATAGTTGACCTCATCATTCTTTTTTAAAATATTGTCCACTCTACGATTGTATGTAAAGTTATTCATTCAAATATTTGTTTATTTGATGTTCAATAAAATTTTATTTATCTATTAAAAAAAAAAAACAAATACTCCCCTCTATTATCATCTCTAGAAGGTAGGTGGGGGGATGGGGGAGAAGCGGGAGGGGAAGCACAAAACAAGAAATAAAATTAGAAATGAGGGTATAACTGCAAATCCATTGCCTTCTTTAATTAGCTAAATTAGCTGCATAATATTTCCATAATAGTTCAAATGTGAAAAGGAAAGATCCAAGAAGTTCAAAGACGGAGAAAAAGCGTGCTATATATAATACCGAACACGTCCCAAACTCAACAATACTTGTCCCATTTCATGGCCGCCTGCGTTTGGGACGTTTTCTAACACAGCCTTTCTGCCCTATTCCTCCGCCCTTCATTCTCATTCTCTTCTCTCTCTCTTTCTCTCTTTTTTCTTTCTCCTCCAAAAGGAAAAAAGAGAGAAAGGGTTAAATCAAAGAGGCAGAGATACATATTCATATTCATATAGAGTATACGGATATAATATTCATCGCCATGTCCAAGTTTGTGGAGCTGTTGGATGTTGGGGTGAGAATTGCCGCAAGATTTCATTCTCACTGCCCCCAAACTGGCCGCATGTACTACCACCCTCCGGCTAACTCCGACGACAACCACCACCACCACTCACCTGGTTTTGCTTCCGGCGCCAGCAACGATGTGTCGACCCAGCTGCGTTATTGCGGTCCCCAGGCTATTGCGGGTGCTGAAACTGCAGAATTCATTCTTTACTCTGTTTGATCTGACAAAATCATTAAGAAGACGACGTTTACGTTACACAGACAATTCATGATCTATATCATATGTTTCGTCTTTTAAAGCTTATTTCTTGCGGGACTTCATCTGTTCTGTCCTTCCAAAATTTTGTAACGAATAGATGAATTAATTCAGACACTTTTATTCAATTCAATTGAATTTTGATAGCTTTGATCCTTTTCTTTTTTATTGCTCTTTTCTGAGCAACAGCTTTGATCGATTGCTACCTATAATTTTCGGTATGGTTGTGGTTTCAGTAGCTCTAATTTAGACCTCTCTTTGTTTAATTGACTTGTGATACCAAAATATACTTAAAAGATATGATTTTGAACCATAGAGTTTGAAACCAGGCCAATATTTTTAGAGAGGTGTATGACAGAGGCATGTACTAGATCATAAAATAAACAAAGAAAAAAAAAAGGTTGTAAAGGCACCGACATCTTCTTTCATACATTTATATAATTGGCATGTGTTTTGGGAGGCTTTAAATATTTTTGTGGGTTATGAACAGATTCGGTTGGTTGGCCACCAGGAAAATAAAGAAATTAAATTTCATTGCTCTTTGGGGAATTTGATGGCCTATTTGCCTTACTCCATCAGTTTCTAAGTATAATCTTTTGGTCTTGGACTTTGTTTTTGTTCGAATTCCTCAACACCAACATCAGGTAAATTGCCTTGAGCATGTAATTTTTGCTTTATTTATTTTACTTTTGGAATATACGAATGAGAAAATTGAAGGTCGGAGACAACTCGCCATTTTTCTGTCTTAGAAAAGTCATAGTTTGGTGCTTTTTCCTAAAAGGTTGGCTGTGGCACAGAATCAAATACACTGTAGCTGCGGCTAAAATTCTAATTAATAACATTGCTCAATCTGTTCTACCTAATATTCGTTTTAGTTTTATTTTTGGATTTCTTGAGCAGTACTCCTTGGTAGTTGTTAGAAAGTCATGGCTACTCCACAAACTATGCCTTTAAATATGAAGATATAAAAAGATGACATTCGATGTTCCTCTTTTGCTGCTAAAATTCTCATGTGTCTATTAAATAGAGAAAATGGATTACTTGTTCCTTCGCCTTGGTACCTATAAAAAGGATTCTCATGCAAATGCTAAGCAATATATACCATCAAAGCCACAGAGTGTAGGTGATGATATACAGGCATTTAGTAGCGAAGAAGAAAAATGAATAACAAACAAACATAAGCACAAATCCCTACCTTTTGTCCCAGTGGAGCCAAAGGTTACAGTTCAAGCAAAAGTCTTAAATAGCGTACAAATGAACCCTTAGGAAACAGAAAAGACACGATACAACTTCCAATTTGCAAGTCAGAACTCAACAGATTCACAGACCACAAAATAGTCAACCAGAATGATCAAAAACCAGTGCTAACATACGGTTAAGATTCCATGACTTTTGGTGGTATGAGGTTAACTAGCTTGACACTGCCACATTACTGATTGTCTGAATGCGGCTTCCGGACCAAGAAGAAATACATTGGCGTGAAAATCCCTTTCCTGAAAGACATGTGACTAGTTAATGGGTATATTTAATTAGCTACTGATAAATGAAAGCTACGATTCCATACTACAAGAAGAATTTCAAAGGCTCTCTTTTCTTTTTTCTTGCTTCTTCCCACCTATCATTACAAGCTCAGGTCTGATTTAAGACTAATGACAAATTTTAAAGTCACCCACTTCACCAATTAGACCCCTTGCATTATACTACTGATTCCCCTGTTCTAATACTAAAAAGAGAAAGGTACATTATTTCAGGTTTCACGCTCATATATGACATAGAACTACTGAGTTTATGTTGCCCAGAAACGTTAGTTCAAAGATTTTGCATATTTTATTCTCATATGAGCTTGAAGAGAAAAAGCACAACAGCGGGAATACTCACTTTCCACCTTCAACTAGCCCATCTGCAGCCCGCTCTAGCAATTTTTGAACACGTCCACTTCCCTTTGGGGCAAGTCCCATAAATTCCAGGCACTTGACCTGCATAAATGAAGAAGTGATCAGCTCTAATCAACTGCCTTTTCAGAGTTGAACAAATGAAAATTCTTGGAAACCTCAAAGCCTGAAAAATCGTTCCACCAAAAATCATGGTTTTTCCCAACAGACTTGAAGAAGGGGGAGCTCACAATGCTAAGGTAACATTTGAATGAAACATATCTTACCATGTTTCCTGTAAAGAAACGCCCAATTGCAGTTGTATGGAAACTACTCAGTGAGAAGTGACTTTTATCCAAAGGCAAGTACCAGGGGACAGGTGAGTCCACGGCAATGTTTTTCTCCCACATGACCTTAGTTCAGAATAAATAAAGAAGTTGTCACTAGTGCAGCTCATAAAAATATATTCAGAAAAATGACCAATAGCTGGCAGTGATCACCTCAAAACCAGCTTGTTTCAAAGCCTCAATGACTTCTCCTGTGGACCTGATGTCAGAGAGCCCATCACCGATCTGGATTTCTTCCTGTCATTGAAATTTTGTTACATTAGCACAATGTAAGAGTCATGGTAAAAATTCAAACCCCCCACACCCCAACAGAAAAAACACAAATAGCAAGTTTTCATGCTAAAGCCTTTCTCACCTTTACTTTTTTATGCTCTTGGTTATTGGGATTGAAAACATCAGTCATGCACCACTCATATGCGGCAAAACACTGGCCAGGCTTTAGTACTCTGTAAATTTCTTTGTAGCACCCATGCTGCAAAGATCATAAACAATGGTTAAACTAATAGGAACCGAAGAGAGAAGGAGAAAGAGAGTATAAAAAGATAATAAGAAGTGGAAGTTGATGTGCCAAGCTAGCCAAGGTTATAATTGTTAGAATTACGGATACATACTGCATCCGGTGCATGGCAAGTCGCTTCAATTGCATATACTGCATCAAAAGTATTGTCAGGGAACGGCATTTTCATGAAGTCAGCCTGCATTATCAAGAGAATAAAAAATAGAATGGCAAGAGCATTCAAACGTAAAAGAGTTCACAATTTTATCATGAAATTGGTCTGCAAAATAACCAACCTTCACAAAGTTACAGGTTTTGTCCACTCCAGCAATGCAGTTTAGTTCCTGTGGAGCAAAAGAAGGTTGAAAGAGTCATCGCTATATTGAGATTTTAGCCTTCAGTGGTTATAAATCCAAAGCCAACTTCAAAAAATCTTTATGAGCTCCATATGACTTCAGCATTGTCTTAATGGCAAAGAACCACTTCAAAATAAAACATATTCTAGTAATTTGACAAATACTAGGGAGACAAAGATTAAAAAAAATAAAACCACTTCTCTGAGTGAGAGATCAGAATGTACCTTTCCCCTTGCTATCTGATATTCATTGTTGTTCAATCCAGTAACTGATGCTGAACTGTGACAATCACAATCGCAAACATAACTTGTGAGCACTTCCTTGAGAGAAACTTCAATAGATATAGAAACTTCAAAACCTTCTAAATTAAGCTTAAAAACCAGCACAAGCAGTAAAAAACAAAGCAAAATCTGATGTCAGGACAAGAGTCTCAGTCGCAGTGCTTCTTCAGAGGTTTGAACTGACCATTTATTAAAGGAATGTAAATCACAATCCTAACAACTAATTGATATTATCATTCGGTTACAAACCCTACTGATGTGAATGTACCTGGAATATAAATGAAAATACAAGAAAAGTTGAAAACATGACTTTCATGACAATGTGTTGTTTAAACGATGCTAGAAACCAAAATGAGAGAGTGGATGGGGGAGAAGAGATTTTGGGGGGAAGAGCTTAAATGCCAAAAAAACTGTCATTCACCTGAATCTAGAAATTTCTCTTAGTGGTCCACCAATTCCACATCCTACGTCCAACACCTATTATGTCAATCAGTAAATGTCACAAATTAAATTATAAATAACTAAATTTCCAGCTTCCAAATTCTCCAACTGAAGAAACAAACCTTCTGTCCAGGCTTCAGGCCTAGTTGTAAAGCAAGGAAGTGCTCATATCGCTTCATGCTCTCTCGAAGAGACTCCCCTTTCCATCTTTAAGAACAAAAGTGTGCACATTGTAGATTTAAAGAAGAAACATTGGCTAAAAAGATTATCGTGCATTGCCAGAAAGGCTACCTGTGTGCAAAATGGAAAGATTCCCCCCAGCCAAATTCATAAAAGCTGGTAGCAAGATCATAGTAAATATTTGCCTGAAATCCATGCGAGACTGTTTAATTTCTTCTTCGGTACAAAGTTTGTAAAAAGAACTGATAGTCGTTGGCAAATAATAGCCCATGCCAGACTAATTGAATTTAGGTCCAGAGCCACGAACCTACCTTTAAGAGATATTTACGTGATTGCAGACATTTTTGGAACACCACTGTACGTATGATGGTCAGAAACAAATTGAAAGCTAAGAAGAGATAATTATAAGAATTCCCCAAGCAGTCAGGTGATGTATTTGGCTTCCATGTAGAAAATCAAGATCAAAAGATGATTCATGATAAAAAAAAAAAAGACTTTAAAATATGCAAAAGATCACCTCATAAACAAATCCAACTTAAAGCATGACCTACAAACATTACACAAAACAGATATTATAGAACAATTCCAGTGTCAACACAGCTTACACTATGGCGTTCTATGCTTCTAAATGGTAGTTAACAATTCGTACTTACTACGACAATGGTTAAAAAGAGAACAGCTCTCACCATGTTAGTGCATTCAGCTTTTCTCTCTTCCTCTTCACCTCCATAATGGTCATGATACTTCTCGTACCTGAATCATCAAACCCAAGCTTTTACCACAAAACCAATGTATGCTAACAAAAACTCGAGAACAGAATTAAAAGTCATGACCAAAGGACCTTTCTAAGAAATACTTTTACATGGCATAATAATATTTTTTTAGAGCAGTAGAAAGATAGATAGATAGATTCATTATTATATATTTAACGTTGTTCGAACAGTTTACATAAAAGATATTAAATTTATTAGTCTTCGTTACACGACGTGACACATTTTAAATCACTGCATAAATTGTCTATTTATATAAAAATATTAGAGAAATTCACAACATTTCTTCACGATTATACATATAGAGCGAGGTGGAACTATACTCTTCTACAGCGTAGAGGACTGCGTTCTTCTCGATGCTTCCGCCGACACGCGACGCCAGACCCAGTGCCCCTGCCTTCGACATTTCTCTCTGTATTGCCAAATTTAAAAAAAGAAAAAAAAAGCATTAAAGAGAAGAACACAACCACAAAAAGCATTCATTAGAATCAGAATCATTGATCTTGAAATAGTCTGATTTCTCGCAACAAAAGAAAAGAAAGCACGCAGTGTACTGAAAACATTTATAGAAAACATGAGTCGGAGAGAGTGTTACAAGGGTGATCGAGCATTACATGGAAAGGAGGAGAAGAAGCTTTTGGCAAGAGAGAACAGAACACAAAAGAGATAATTCGGTTTCGTTGAATAAAAGGATTTGTAGAGAGAGAGAGAGAGGGGCGGGGGGGGGGGGGGGGGGGGGGGGGGGAGGTTATCATTGGGAGCATTGATAAGTACGTGAACGCACGATGCAGCAGGGTCACTTCTGACCATGATTATGAATAACCCCCATGCATGCATGCATAAATGCTGTCCTACCATTTTTGTGCTTCATTGGGTATTGTGCATTCCGTCTTCCAAGTTAAGATTATTCATTATTGTTAGTAATTTTTTTTATGGCTGTGAGTAATGATATATTAATTAGTACGTGCCACATTTATTACCGTTAGATTATAAAGGAGTATGTAATAAATGATTATTTAATGACGATAAATATGCCACATCATATTTAGTGAAATGAAAATGAGATGGTAATATGGTGTATAGAATTTTCTGCTCTTTTATGAAGGCAAAGTCCCCTTGAAACTTGAACGTAATACAGTTCGTGGATGACAATTTTACCTTCCTTATTTTCATCCTTTTGCAAAGGTCAATGAAATCATTCAAGTCATGCAGTACCACTGTAAATGCTACAGATGAACCAGCTCGAGTTGGTTTAACTTTATATGGAATCGGAGAACCTTTGCATGTGACATTAATTAGAATACTTCAATTTTCTTTTTTCTTTTTTTCTTTTTACATGTACACTTGTGGCAATCGACATCCCATCAACAGTCATTAAAAACCATCATAAATTCATGCAATATTTAAATATCATGTTTTGGTATTGAATTCACGTGGAATGTCTCACTTATTTGTTCGTTCTTGTTTAAGTTTGGCATTCGTTGTTTCGTTATTGGATAAATTAAAGATATGATTTGATTTGATTTGATTCGATCTTATTTACATAATAACAAATGCTTGGCTGAGCAAAGTGACAACTAAGGAGGTTAGTGGCTTCAAAGGCTGAAGAGAGAATCCACACGTGTCTTAGAAAGTCACAGTTATGGTGCTGTGTCATAACAGGTTAGCCTGTAACAGATAATCAAAATCAAAACCAAAATATGGCCAATAATACTGCTCAACCGTTCTACCCACTGCTAATTAGTCATGGCTACGCCACAAATCTTGTGTCTGTCCCGGTTTTTTTCTTGGTGTTTCATCCCGTATGAATAGCAGTGCTCAAAGAAATTGGCCCGTCCATATTGATACCAATTTTTCCGTGTTTTTTTAAGGTCGATGTCTGCAAATAATCATCCTAGATATCACGTAAAAGTGGGATTTTCTGTTCTCCCCAAAAATAAATTCACTGCGTTATATATGTTCATAAAGGGGTTGCAATTAAAAATCCAAAACAAGAAGATGAGAAAACATTGTACATTGATATTTGTAAAAGTGGATACATAGTCCGAGTCATGTGCGATTTACTCTACTTATCTTGGTTGATACTTCCTTTTCCATGTGGGAAAGATAAGGCTTTCTACCAGGGCCTCTTATGTCTGGGAAATTTATGTATGAGCATTTATTGAAGGAGGAAATTTCATCAGACAGAGGAGCACACTTGCACATTTAATTGAATAAAAGCAATTCGCAAGAAGGGGGACTTTCTAAGTGGTGCTAACATTACGTTCAATGAGATTAATTCAAACTGACATTTACATTTGGAGTATTTCACAATTGTATAAATAGTAATGAAATCATTTCAGTAAAGATGTTTTATTGAGTTCTGGAAGATGAAAGAAAAAAAAAATTTGAATAACATTATTATAAAATTAAAAATTTGTTTAAATATTTTTTTTATTTTAAAATTTCAAAAAATTGTATTAATTTTTTTGTTGGAATAATAATTACGTAATAATTAGATGAAAAATATGAAAATTTGAAATTCAAAAAATATTTTGTGTTTAAATGATGTTTGAAAATAAAATTATAAAAAAAATTAAAAAATTTCATATCACCTATGTCCAAACATCCCGTAGTGTAAAGGACTGATTCAGTATAAGCTGGTCGAAATAGACCGGGAAGACCAAGTAAGAAGCCACGAACTTGAGATTGTAGACTAAAGATTACAACGTCCCTCAATCAAACGGAAAAGCACGAACGAAACTAAACACACTCAAAACAAGTACTTCTCAATTCACAGGACAAAAAAAAAAGTCAACTAGCATGATCAAAACCCAATTCTAACGTACTCATGAAACAGTCAGAATCCCTGGGGACGATTCCATGCCAGGTTAATTAGTTTAGGCCAAAACATTACTGACTGCCTGAAAGCGGCTTCCGGGCCAAAAAGAAATACATTGGCGTGAAAATCTCTTTCCTGAAAGAGACAGTAACACAATTACGTTAGCAGGAACACCCAGTACCGAGATAGGGATAAAAAAAAAACTGTGATTCTATTCTAGCTCTTATAAAAAAGAATTTCAAACGCTCTCCTTTTGATGTACTCCTTTCTTTTCAATTATCAGTATATGCTGGAGTGTTTTGACTTGAATTAATTAAAGGGATCCATGCAGTGCTGAATTTGCAGCCTATACATGAGGCTACAAAGTTCCCTATTACAACACTAAAAAGTTCTTTGTTTCAAGTTTGAGGCTCATATATGACATAGGATCATTGACTATAATAAGAAAAAAAAAATTAGCATATTTAATTCTCATATGAGCTCAAGGAGGACAAGTACGATAGATGGAACACTCACTTTCCACCTTCTACAAGCCCTTCTGCAGCCTGTGCCAGAAAGTTTTGAACACGTTGACTTCCTCTTGGGGCAAGTCCAACAAATTCCAGGGCCATAACCTGCAAAAAATGAAAAAGTCAGCTCTAATCAACTGCTGTTTCCAAATTGAACAAGTATGAACTCCTGAAAATCTCATAGCCGCAAAACCATGGCTTTTTCGAAAAGAGCTGGAGAAAAGGGAATCAACAATGGTAATCAAATATTTGAAAGAAACAAATATTACCATATTTTTCGTAATGAAACGCCCGACAGCAGTTAGACGGAAAGTACTTAGAGAGAAGTGACTTTTATCCAAAGGCAAGTACCAAGGGAGAGGTGAGTTTACGGCGAGATCTTTCTCCCATACAACCTTTGTGCAGAACAAATAAATAAGCTATCATTTTTGCCACTCATAAAAATAAAATTATGAAAAAATAAAAACGACAGCTCGCAGTCACCTCAAAACCTGCTTGTTTCAGAGCTTCAAGGCATTGTCCCGTCAACCTGATATCAGGAAGGCCATCGCCAATCTCAATTTCTGCCTGAGACATAAAGTTTTGTTATATTGGCACAATGTAAAAGTCATCGTAAACTTCAAATCACCCCCTCCCCAACAATCATAAGGATATGAAGAGCAAATTTATCATGCTTCAAGCTTATTTTACCTTTATTTTTTGATGTTCACTGTTATTGGGATCAAAAGAATCAGTCATGCACCATTCATATGCAGCAAAATATTGGCCCGGCTTCAGCACTCTGTATATTTCTTTGTAGCATCCATACTATATCCAGATCAGAAAAACAGGTTCAACCAATATGAACCAAAGAGAAAAGAAAATAGTAGAAGATAGAAAGTGGAAATTGGAAATTGATGCAATACAAGACAAGCTTATTAGAATTTGGAATGCGTACAGCATCTGGTGCGTGGCAAGTGGCTTCAATTGCATATACTGCATCAAAAGTATTGTCAGGAAATGGCATTTTCATGAAGTCGGCCTGCATCATCAAGAATTAATTACAGTCATGGATCTACCACCATAAACCTTTTTTATAATGTGGAAACTCATCAAGGCAGGGCCTTCAGACCCACCAATAAGGAGTAAACCCAGGATACAGACCCCACCCATATCAACATAAACACCTTTGTAATATCCTTTTTTCTGGTTAAGAAATATATTAATGAAGCAGAAAAATATACTGTACAGACCCTTTTGTAATATCATAGAAACCAACCTTCACAAATTCACAGGTTTTGTCAACTCCTGCAACGCGGTTGAGTTCCTGTGGAGCAACAGAATCTGTGTTATCGCTATTTTGAGATTTAGCACTTTGGCGGTAATAAGCAAAAAATCCTTACAATCTCCATGACTCCAGCATTGCCTTAAATGGCAAAATAATTACTTCAAGAAACCATCCAGTTCCACTAATACATATAGTACTACAGAGCTAAAGATAACTAAGAAGGAACCAAAGTCCAAAAAGCTCAGAAATACAGCCAAGGTTTCCTAACAACTAAATCAAAACACTTTTTAAGAGTAAATTAGGACCATTTCTCGATTTGCAAGAATGATTTGTAAGTCATTCTTGCAAATCAAAACATACAGGTGATAATAATTGTTCTAGATGCATTTGATCCTTATGTCCTTAGTGAGAGATTAGTATATACCTTTCCCCTGGTTATCTGATATTCATTGTTGTTCAACCCCGTAATTGATGTTGAGCTGTAACAAATTACCATTGTAAAAATAATTAGGAGTCTTTCCTTCCTTAGGATGAAGAGTAAATATGTAGACTTCTAAAACTTCTAAAATTATACTTACTACTGGCAAAAGTAATTAAAAATGATGAAAAAATATGATGTCAAACCAAAAGTTCAAGTAGCAATGACTGATATACATAATGTAAAATTCAATCCTAGCAAAAACCTAAACACTGCTATTTTATCTTTCAAGAAACCAAAAGGAGAATAGGAGGGAGGGTGTGAAATAGATAAAATATTAAATGAATGAACTGCCATTCACCTGAATCTAGAAATTTCTCTCAGTGGTCCACCGATTCCGCATCCTACATCCAACACCTATTTTGTCAAACAAAAATGTCAAAATTTGAACAGTGAATCTCTATCTTGTCAGTTTTTCCATCTTCCACAGAGGGAACAAACCTTCTGGTCAGGCTTCAGGCCTAGTTGTAAAGCAAGAAAGTGCTCGTGTCTCTTGATGCTCTCTCGAAGAGACTCCCCTTTCCATCTTAAAGAACAAAAGTATCAAGAAGATCAGATTTAATTAGCAATGTAGGCCAAAAGAAATTATACCACATTGCTTGAAATGCTACCTGGGCGCAAAATGGAAAGACTGACCCCAACCAAACTCATAAAAGCTGGTAACGAGATCATAGTATTTATTAACCTGAAATCCACATATGACAAGTTCTATTTTATTCTTCCGAGATGTGATAGAATTTGGCATCCAAATAGTGATTAACAGGTTATTCATCATTTCAACAAAAAAGATTCATGCTTAAATATCAGCAAAAACTGGGCCAACCTTGACAACATAAAGAAAACCTCATAGACAAGTCTAAGATTGCAATCACTCAAGGTTTTTGCTAGCTTGTACACTGGTCAATGTGTAGTTCAAGCCTTACTCATCATGCTGAGCTGAGTACCTTATAACACGATTTAGAAACCCAACACCAAAAATGCGATTACAGAAGACTTACAAATGCATTGAATAGAACATGCTGCTGGTGTGCATTAATTCTTTACACACGAAAATCTTAATTCTTGAATAAAAAGATTGTTTAAAAGATAACAGCTCTCACCATGTCAGTGTAGTTAGCTTTTCTCTCTTCTTCTTCACCACCATAATGGACATGATACTTCTCATACCTGAATCATCAAACCAAAACTTTTACCACAAACGCCAATATGCCAAACTCGGGCAGAAAAGCCATGTCATTGTGCATGTCACGCCAGCGTGTCAAAGCAGCTTTTCTTAAAAATAATAATTTTTTTTACGAGTGATCGATAATGTTATTCATAAAGGCAGTGAATAGCAATACTAGATCAATTTGACGTCAGATCTAATTCCATCACAGCTCGAAGTGAGTAGTCTTAAGTTTTCTTAAGGGTACTTCTTCCCAAGAACAGTCCGGGTGTGCGACTCGTTACACTATTATGCAGATGCTTCAGTTGCAACTTGCAAAGGCTACTAACTTCGCAATCAAGGCGATACACACTGATTCTAATATCTATCTTTGTGCCTTTCTGGGTGTGACATCTACTGATTTAAGATTATTGGTACACTTGGCGAACAAAATCATGGTTATGTAAAACAATAGATCATGAAATTCCAGCTGTCTCAACAAGGGTAAAAAAGGAAATGAAAATTTATCAACTATTCAGATCTAAAGCGGCCGCGAAATTTCCAGTTTTATATGTCCATTAAGAGTACGCTTGATAAATAAAATGAAATGAGATGGGAATTTTGTGAATAATAATAAAATAGTTTATAAATAGTAATGAGACAGTTTAAATTATATATTTATTGAGTTTTGAAAAATTAAAGGAAAAAAATTGAATAGAAAATATTATAAAGTTCAAATATTATTTTTTTAATATTATTTTTATTTTAAAATTTAGAAAAATTGAATTATTTTTTATTTAAAAATTTAGAAAAGTTCTAATGATTAATTTAAAAAAATTGTAATGATTAATTTAAAAATATTTATATTTTAATGATATTTAAAAAAAAAAAAAATGAAAATTATTTCTAAACATCTCTTAATCACAAATGTTTTCCATACCTCAGATGAGTCAGATCCCACCGGAGGTTCGCTTAGTCAAGCCCAAGAAACAGCCAAAACAAAGTGGGGGTTTGAGTCTTGACACACCATTTACACTCCCAGTCAACAATTCCAGCTAACTGTTCTTTTTCTCAACTTTACCGGTACCCAAAAAAATTTTAGGCCAATAAAAAAAAAAAAGAAAAAAAAGCCCTTTCCACCGGTAACCAATTCATGCAAAAGCAAATGTTTCGAGGAACACATTGGAAATGGATGTAATAAAATTTGCAGATCAGACGTCTGAACTTGGGGCATTCCAGTTAAAATAGTCAGGGACGAACCCTGAGTCTAAGAATTAATTCTTAGATGTTGTGCTCAGGCCTTGGTCCAATTCCTTTTTTTTTTTTATAGGGATGCCTAATTCAATTCCTTAGACTACTAAGACGATGATATTTGAGATTAGGAAGTCCTATTTCACAAGAAAAAACAAACATCTGCAATAAATGCAATACAGGGGCTTGGGGTCCACTTCTGCACCTCATCAGTCTTTTTCAAACCAAACATCCACTTACAAAAGAATTTCTGAATCAGATCCACCACTACAGAGTGTCCAAGAAAAGTCTTAACTTTAATTTCACTGTAATTAAAACTTAACCAACCTAAATCAATGCTAGCAGTAAATAACAAGGGAAAGTAAAGAGAAATTATTATCATCAGTCATAATTCACAATTCCACATCCCAGAAAAATATTCCACATCCTATCAGAAATATACTCACATCCCTATAAAAAAAGTTATAGATTTAAGGTATGTGATGTTAACAGTTGTTAATTTGTAGAAAAACTCCATTTAAGTGAAAGAAAGAATATCCGAGTCTCAATGTAGAGAAAGAAACGGTTAGGTTAACCGCCGTCACTTTGGGTTAAGATGACCATACAAGATGATCAGGCAAAGGCTCGCTTGAATCAGGCTCTGGAGCAATAAATTTTTAGAGAGGGAAACCGAAATCGTTAAGACAGAAATCAAAAGCGCCGTCACACACAAACGCACAGAGAGAGGGGGAGAGAGAGAGAGAGCAGGTGGGGAGAAATATATACTTATCAACAGCGGAGAGGACATCGTCCTTGTCGATCTTTCCACCGAGACCCGACGCGAGATCCAGTGCCCCTGGCTTCGACATTTCTCTTCGATTGCCAAAGCTATACCAACAAAAAAAACAGAGAACACGAAAAGAAAAAGAGAACAAGAAAAGCCATTAGACGTACAATCAGAATCATTCCCGCAGCCAAAATAAGAAAACGGTATCATCGAAAGCGATTTTGGAAAACATGTTCTAGGCAAAATGTGGATTCTTTGAGCATTACATTTAGAGGCGAAGGAGGTGGAGGGAGGATCTGAGTGCCCAAGAGAAAGGTGAGGAAGCTTTCTGGAGAGAGAGAGAGAAAGAGAGCAGAAGGTGTGATTTCGGGTTACATAGAGACAGGGAGAAAAGCTCGATTGGGCGATATGCTGTCACGCCACATGGGGACGAACGATGAATAGGGAATGAGGAATCTCTCATATTTTCAACATGATTTGATTTCACTTTCCTTTAAAATCCAAGTTGTCCATTTTTATTAGAAAAACGAAATTTACCATTTTATTTCTGAGGTTATAGAATAGAGTTTTTATTTAAATAATTTAAAATTTTTATTTATTAGAAACATATGGAAATTAGAGTTTCTCATTGTTATATTTTTAAAAATAAATTGATAAAAATGTTTCGTTTTTTCCAACTCCTACACATGACATTAAAAATCTTCCTATAAATTAGACTGTAAAAATAATTACGATTGGACGAATAATATAATTCCATTTGTCTCAAATTGGTCGTGCCAAAACAAAAATGTCGTTTTCATCGATATGACTGTATGCAGCTCAAAATTCTCCAAAAATGATAAATACACAACAATTTATATAACATTTTACATAATAATATTTTAAAAAGAGAGATATTTTTATAAAATATCTTATAAAACTAATATTATTTTACAAAAATATCTTTATTTTTAACGTATATTATGAAAAATATTATATAAAGTGTTGTATTTTATCACTACTCTTCTCCATTATATGTATCTGTACAACTTAGTAATCATCACGCAAATTCAACTAGCTTATATCTATAAAGAATAATTCCAATGAGAACTGATATTTATAAGTTTTGAATAGATAAATTTTATATAATTTTTTATAAAAAGGTAAATTACATATTTAAAAAGTATAAAAAAAACATATTTTTTTATAAGTGAGATCTATTTTTTTTATAATAGATTTATATGAGATTTATCTATTTGAGATTTGTATTTGACATTACTCAATTCGAATAGCCGGCTCCGTTAGATGTTTAGCTAAGTTGAGATGAATTTAGTTTTTTATGAATAGTAGTGAGTTAAGATGATGGAATGAATTTTATAAGACCACCTAAGATGAGTTTAGATGTGTTTCAATATTAATATGAATTTAGATGTATTTATGTGAAATTGAAAAAGGTTACGGATCATGTATCTAAAAATGTGTTATGTTAAAAAATATTATGAATCTCACATATAAAAAAAAAAATTGAGTTTAATGATATTCAGTAATTTAATAATTGAATATTTAAATATTAAATTTAATTTAAAATTAGACTAAATAAATTTATTTGAATACGTTTTAACATTCGCCAAAACTTATCCCTGCTCGTTGTTTATTGTCGATAAATAATACTTGTCATCGTGAGTGTGCAAACGTCGTGCAGTCACTTTGAAAAAAATGAATAAATATGGAATCCACATGAAAATAAATTAATTTTTTAATAATAGACTCTTCTTTTTCAAAGCGACTATATGATATTTATGTATTACACGACTGTATATAGTATTAGTCTTTATTACCGACAGAATCACATAACACTTTTTTTTTTGTTTTTTTTAACAGAAAAGAATCACATAACACTGATCCACACAGTCTATACACCTGCATAAGATGACCTGGCAAGGACCACTGATAAAGAAAGAGAGTCCTTCTACAGTGACGGAAGAAAGTTCCAGTGTCCCGACGGTGTATTTATTTATTTATTTATTTATTTATGTATTTTTTTAATCATTATAAATATTTTTAAAAAATAAAAAATTTATAATATTATTAAAAAATACATTCTTAATCACTAAATTAAAAAAAAATAAATTCAAAACCGAGACCTAACTTTCGATGGATTTAACATTTCTGAAAGAAAAAAGAAACGCTCAGTATCATCTCACGTCAATGTCGTCAATGAATAGTCAGTCTCAAACTCTCCCTAGAGTTCATTTTTCATAAAAAAAAAACCACTGCTCGCTTCTATATATTACGTACAGTGGTAAAATATATAAATATTATATAATTATTATGAAAAAAAAGTGAAGTTTATTGTTAAAAATTATTTTCTTTTTTGTAAATTTTATATTTATTTATTTATTTAAATAATTGTACGATATTTATATTCTCGTGACGGCAACCATCATTTTTCTATTTCAAAGTGCTGCTTGTACCCTGCTCACAACGCTTGGCACGATCTTGTTCCTCACCCGTTTCACGTGGTAGATTGTACGCTCCTCAAAATTCTTTTCATTTAGTCCTGTTTGAACTTGAATTCATAATTAATCTCAATTTATGTTATGTAATTATTATAATTTTTTATATAAATATTAAGAGTGGTGTTATTCTATGGTCTGCATGTGTCTTCTAATACAAATTACATTTTTTTTACCTTTTATTTCAAATATTTTTAAAACATATTTAAAATTTTTTAAAAAATAAAAAAATATCAATATACTAATAGTCACTTCCTTAACCATTAAGAAAAATATAATTTAAAAAAATAAATATATGAACAATCAAAATAAAAAGATATAATAACATTATTCATTAATTAAAAAAAAAAAAACCCTTTTCATGAAAATAGTTCACAGATGACAATTCCAGAAGAAAGAAGAAACTTATTTTTAATGAAGCATATATTCTATAGATGAATATTATACATTAGTCATTATTTACTCTTACACTTCATATATATAGTTTTTTTATAGGGTGTGAAGTATTTTTCATAAAGTGTGAAAATATTTTTCATAAAGTGTGAGGTGTAAGGTGGTGAATAATGACTGATAAGAAGAATTTTTTTATTCTATCAAATCTCATCCCTTTTCTACCTCTTTCAAAGTTCACCAAACACTGTTGATTTATACCTAGTATGTTTTTGTAGATAAAATAAAATAAATTGAGATAAAAGTTGAAAATTAAATAAAATACTGTTAAAATATTATTTTTATTTTAAATTTTGAAAAATTTAGATTGTTTATTTTTTTTGTATAAATTTTTTTAAAACAATTATAATTATTAAATGAGATAAGATAATAATAATTGTGTTTAGTACCAATCAATGAAACAAAACTCAAACTAACTAACTAATTTGTTAGTATATAACAAGAATGGAAGACAAAAATTGCAACAAACTAATCGGAATCTTTCGTGAAAAGAAGAGGACAAGAAAATAAATTGAAAAATAAAAGATTTTTCACAGACGAAAAAGAGAGTTATAGAAGCCCCGAATAGGAAAAAGCAAATGGGCTTTTCGAAGACGAGAGGGAGATCTTTAGGTGCGAAAGCTCAGCTTGATGAATTGCTGTTGCTTGCTCTTCTTCTTCCTTGCACCTGCAGTTCAAGTTCAACCCCCTAAACTCCACCATTTGAAAGAACCCTCGACCTTAATGCGAAGGTTTTCATGGTGCGTAATTTCTTGAGCTCAGGAGGTTTCGATTTCGTTTTTTTTTTTTTTAAATAGCCACGTGGCAGTAGCCACTTCCGTCGGTATATTATCTGGGTAAGAGTAGCATTTTCTTAATATTTTTTATTAAATTTAAAACCTTTCAATAAAGAATAAATGGGTCTACTAGTATGAAGCTCGTAGGTGATTGCTGGACAATATCGCTAGTTCATTTTAGGTTTTTTTAAATAAATTTTATAAGAGAAACATACAAAATTACTAGTGATAACTCTTTTTAATCATTTAAATATATAAAAATAAAATAAGAGTAGTATTACATGTACTACTTACAATACTCATTTTATATTTTTTTTAAATTCAAATTTTATTATCAGTTTCTCTTCTAACCGGTGTCTCCTATAAAATGTTTTTATCAGAAACCAATAGGAAGCTGCCACGCAAGCCTTCCTCCATTCTCACTTTGGGGACGCATAGTAGGGGATCATCTTCCATCTTCTCCTTCCCGCTCGACTCTCTCTCTCTCATGCAGGTCGATTTCTCACGGAAATGACTAGAGTGAAATCACTTGAAGCTCTCTCTCTCTCTCTCCTTCGATCTCAATCGCTCGAAACTCTCTCTCTCTCCTTTGATCTCTCACGGGATCCTGAAATCACTCGAAGCTCTCTCTCTCTCTCCTTCAATCTCTCACAGGATCCCAAGCCGAATCAATATCATCGTTCTCTTGAATCTTGGCTCCCCTTAGCAAGCAGATAAAGTAATTACCATCAGAAAAGCAACCCTGCTTGGCTGTATTAGGTTTCATATTGCTAGCAGCAGCATATGTTGGTTTTGGACGAGTAGAACCCGTACTGTCATTATCTTGATCTTCTTGATCTCCTTTGCTAGATTGAGTGCTTGGGGTTTGCGGACCTGAAGAGGGAGAATTTTTCAAAGCGTTCCGCTGCTGAAGCTTCCGTATGGTTGTAAAGGGTATGACGTAGAAATTCTTGCCGGGCATTAGAATTGTCTCAAGTTCGACAATTGCCCATGGCTGCTGGAAACCATGTGGATAGGCGACACAACATCTTGGGTTCTGATGCATGACCTCTGCTGCAAGGACGGGCCTATCATGGAGCTCAACATGGCTACCGGGATGAACAATTTTAACTAGCATGTTCTGCGTGCTGCTAGTGCATAGCCATATGCTTGAAATGGCCATCGATTCTTTTGTTTGATGCATTGATGTTATCGATCGTCTCGACAAGGTCACCTGAAATTATTATATCTGTAACTCAGTTAGCCAAACATCTAACATCAAATTTTCGTGTCATGTTCCAGTTTCAAAGTGGGGATCAACATTTTGTATTATCATTTATGTATGCAAATGCATGAAAGAGAGAGTGAGAGAGCAGAGAGAGAGGGAGGCTCGAGAGACAGAGAGAGAGGGAGGGTTTTCGCCTTTCGGAATCAAGGGGCAGAGTGAGAGAGCAGAGAGAGGGGGATCGAGAGAGAGTGAGAGAGGGGGAGTGTTTTGGCTGCAGAGAGGGAGGGATGGGTTTCGTGACTTTCGTCTGTGTGTGCAGAGAGTGAGAGAGCAGAGAGAGAGGGAGTGTTTTCGAGAATGAGGGAGGGCTTTTGTCTGTTGCGCAACTCTAGTGTTCCTTTATGTACTGCACACGTGGCAAGTTTTCATTGGCTTCCGATATATGAGGTTATAAGAGACACATGCAGGAAGGTTTTCTCTTTTATTATTTTTAGTATATCCATAAGTGACACATGGAGAAGTAAGTTTTTTGGAATTTTTTTTTTTAAGTGCAAATGGCATTTTTCAATAAAAATACTAGAGGTCAAACCCAAGGGTCACACTAGCATTTTCCATAAATAAATAAGAATGATATTAGATAGAGTTATAGAGTGTGCAAATCTTGCACTCGATTTGAAAAAAATGAGTCTATTATTAAAAAATTAATTTTGTTTACGCGATTATCATATTTATTCATTTTCTTAAAATAGAGTATACAGAACTTGTACACTTTATGACTACAAATATCATTTCTTAATAAAGTAAACGGAAAATAAGGTATAAAAATTAAACGTTCTAAATTTATATATACCATTACCTTAATTAATAATCATTCGAAAAAAAAGAGCACAATTCTTTTAGGACTCGTTTGGATATTAAAAATATTTTAAAATAGATGTGAATAATAACGAAATAGTTTGTAAATAATAGAAAAATAATTTGTAAATAATAATGAAATAATTTAATAATATTTAAAAATATATGAGAACAATTGTGTTTCTAATCGAGCCATAGTGAACCTTAATGGTTGATGGTATTAGCTGCAACTTTTTTATTTTTATTTTTAATTTGAAGATGCATCTTTTTAAATAATTGAAAGTAGAGATTAAATTAGAGGTGTAATCGGTTTGGTTTGGTCTGATTTTAGACATATTATAGAACTGAACCGGTATATAACGGTTTTGAGATTTGAAGTATTGATACCGCACCGGTTACACCCCTAAACCGATACTTCCAGTTTTACCAGTTCAGGTTCAGTTCGGTCCGATTTTTCTAGTATATTATATAATATATATTATAGTATATAATAATATAGTAATAATATATTGTAGTATATTATAATATATAGTGATATAGTATTAGTATAACTAATAATACAATAGACCATAGTGATAATGTATAGTTATTTATATAAGATTTTAAAATTAAAATTATATTAATTAGTAATTTATCATATAATATAAACTTATTTTATATATAAATATATATATATAAATTATATATAATATAACAAATCATATAAAAAAATATTTTATATAATATAAAAAATTAAAAAATATATATAAATCGGTCCAGTCCAGTTCGGTCAGGTGTTAGAAAAAAAAATAGAACCGGACCGTTTTTAACCTGTTTTGAGAAAAATAGAACTGATACAACGGTCCGGTCTGGTCCAGATCACCGGTATTTTTTTATTTACCCCTAAATTAGATAAATCTTTGTTCAAATGGTTGAATACGACTTATTGTAAAGTAATTGCAACAAGTGGGCATAATCTGTGTCTAGATGAGCAATGCTTTAGAGAGTCAATGTTGCGTGTCTAACTAGACGAGGGCATAACAAATATGAAATAGTGTAGCATAGTTGATAGTGACAATGTTGCGTGTCTAGTAAGGTTCTAGACCTCTCAAAAGTGATACATAATTTATCAAAAAATGATTATAAATATAAATCTCACACTCATGCACACCCACGCACTTAAAAAATATGTTATTTTACATTTTTATTTACATAATGAAAATAATTTCAGACATATTCGTAAGTAAAATATGATAAAAAGATAAAATAATATGTATTTAAATAGATGTGTAGAGTGTAAGACTTATGAGTAATACTGTTATTTATCAAATTCATTCCATACCTTCGTTAATCTCAAAATAAATATTTCACGGTTAATTTTATAAAACTAAGGTTTATTTTTAATAAAATAGCATAATTGTATTCAATGATTTTAAATTAAAGAATAATGTTATATACAGTTATAGAATTCGTAAACGTCGTGCAGTCATTTAGAAAATGAATAGAATCTATTATTAAAAAATTATTATTTTTTCAATATATGTTTATTCATTATTTTTTTAAAAAATTACACAGTACTTGCTAATTCCTCACAGCCCACCAGACTTGAACGCCATTTAAATCAAAACGTACTACCAACGCCATTTCTTCAGAACCCCATCCAATCCGATCGTCGGACGGACCGCGCGAGAACCGGACGACCCAACGCTACTGTTAAGTACGTTTCTCAATCTATCTGCTCGACTCTGGTTGGTTAAAGAGAGAATGAAAATAATGAACTCGGATACTTTGATTCTCCATTTCATGATTCAATAAACTCGTATTCTTCTATTCCATCATTTTGTGAATTATATTATTTTGGTGGATACGATTGCTCCTTTCTTCATTATAATACCGTTCACTGTAATACTTAGAATGACTATAATCTGTATTCCAGAAAGATTTTTCTTGAACGTAGATGTTGATAATCTTGGTTTTTGAGAAAAATGAGTTCGAGCAAAACGTTTAACGATTACATTTTGGATCGCATTTTCTGATGTTTTGATTTTTGAGAAATTTGCCTTAGCTCAGTTCAGTGGAAATATTGGGTTGAAAGGAAGAAACATCAATAAAACATTGGGAAGGCTTTGAGTCTCAATGGTTTATTTGAATAGGGTGTTCATCTCAGCGTAATAAGTTATTTAATTGAAAATAAGTGAGTCCAAAGTTATTGTAGTGGAGTCCAAAGTTATTGTAGTGGAGTCCAAAGTTATGTGTAGGTGTATTTTTGCTCAACCTTGAAACAATTTTGGAAATTTAGAGTCAAGGTTAAGAGTGGTGAGTTAGCTGCTGGAAACTTGAATAAATGATGAGAGATTTGGGATTGACGTTAAGCACATCTAGTTATTTGTTAACCTTGAAATGAATGTTTGGATTCTGAGAGGTCACTTGTGGTAAGATATCAAAGATGTATGACTTCATAATTACTGGAAGTTCATGAACCCAATTAGATACTTTGCCCCAGCCGTCACAACTTCCAAAATATGGGTGGGGGATGGATTGAGATTCCCTACAGCCATTCGTTTTTTTTTTTTTTTTTTGTGTTCTAATTACTATTACATGCGGTTATAATAAATGCATCTGGTGAAACAGAATGCTTGTTAATAATTTGTGTATTTTGTCAGGGAAGATTGTTTGAATCAATTTGGAAATTGGGTTAAGCGTGAGATGGACAATGACGATGACTTTACGTTTTGTCAGGCAAGTGTGGTACTTATATTTCATATGATGAGGTCATGGCTTTCTTATCCTCTTGAATTGGCATAAGTCTGTCAAGTATGTTGATTTTTGCTATGTTTAATTACAGTTTGTTTTGGGTGCTTTTCAAATTTACATCGTTTTATCTGAATAGATGGCTTATGGTCATAACTTCAGGTTAGCTTACCTGCCGAACAAGAAGGTCACGAAACAAAGAAGCTTGTATCAGATATTGGTGGTATTAGTATAAAAGATGAATTCTCTGATGGCAAAAATAATGGTCAGAATGACTATCTTCTATGGAATGAAAATACCAGCTCTAAGAAGCAGGGTGCAATTGGTTCTTTGTCATTCAATGTTATTGATGCGCCCTCTCTGAAACAGTCAACTGAGTTTTTAAGACCAGTAGCATCAGGTGATGCTGGAGGTTCCACTAAAAAAGTTCGGGAAGAGATTGTTGCAAGGAAGCCAGCACCTCGAGCCAAGGTACCTTTTGAGAAAGGACATAGCCAGATGGACTGGCTTAAGCTGACTCAAACTCATCCAGACCTTGCAGGTGCTTATTGAATATATTTCTCGATGAAATTGCTCCACATATTTTTTTATTCCATATTTCTTCCACCGATCCTTTTCAGGAATCTTCTCTAGATTTTGCCCACTTATTTGATTCTACCTGTTATAGATCATACAATCTCCTATTGCCACCCTCTCTTTCCCTCTCATGGGTTGTGCCCTGTCGATGTTCTTTAATCAGGCTATTTATTTCTGAAAATCATCTAATAGACATACTTTTGCTTCTATAAAGGTTTCTACCTTTTTTCTGAGATGTTCATGTATGCTTTTTAACTTTTTATGCAGTTATGTTTCTATTTTTCTTTTTTGGGCTTCCAGACTTATAAAAAGATCACATCATAACAAAGTGCAATTCCTTCGCTCTGGTTCATAATCTTTTTATTCCATTCCACAAATCACGTGGGGCGCTCTCCCTCTTTGTTGTGTCTGCAACTGTGAAAACTGTTGGTTAGAAAAAGCCCATCGGTTATAGCTAGATGGTGCTGGATTTGCTAAGGGTGGCTTATGCATATAATTTTCTAAATCAAGGGGTTGCTTATGCATATAGTTTGCCCCTATTGTGAAATTTCTACATAAAGTAGAGGAGACACTGCACACGTTTTTATAATATTTATTATTGAAGTTGTTTAGTTATACAGCAAAACTTGTAAGCAGGTTCAATTTATTGTAAGGCACTGAAAGTTGAGACACTTCCATGTTACTTATAATGCTACTGACTGTAAGGTACTTGATTCCAGGATTAAATGGACAGTCAAATAAGAGGCTTATTTCTATGGATGAAGTTAGACAACATCAGGAAGAAGGTTCCAGGTGGACTGCTTTGAAGGGTCGTGTGTACAATATATCTCCATACATGAGATTTCATCCTGGAGGTATGGAAATGATCTTATCAAGTTTCATATCTTCATTGACCTAATTCTCATTTATTCAATAAGTATGTTGTGTGGGTTGAGTTAGTAGCACATTGTTGGTGTTCGGAGCCTATCAATGACCTAGGTTGAATAATATAGGAAGCCAAAATAATATTGTGTTATAGTGCTCAAACCAATTGAATCTTTATGATGCTCATATTGCATCTCCAATCTCTAACATGTATTATTTGATGATTAAATCTTGAAAATAGCTGACTCGTGTTGTTAATGAAATGGTGTTGAGTCACGCAGTTGTATATTCCCCCTAAAAGCTACTTTATGGTGTCTTCGCATGCCTCCAGTATTGCATCCATCCAAAAATCTATACATGTTTGCATAGGTATGCTTGTAAGTTGGTGGTACTATTTGCTCGTCTTTTTACAAATTTCCTTTTTCAGGTGTTGATATGCTGATGAAGGCAGTGGGAAAAGACTGTACATCCTTATTTAGTATCCTTTGCTTGAATTTTCTCCCTTTCAGTGGTTTCTTTAGGTCTTGCCTGAATGCTAGTTGTGATTTTTTGGACTGGAGATTATCTTAACTCCATTCAACGTTTTTGGTTGTTAGTTTTCCCCACTTGGATTTCTCTGAAAGAACCTTTTTTCCCCTTCTTGCTTGCGAAATCCTTCATTTGCAGAAGCTACAGTCTCCAAGCTGTGCCGACTCCTAGAAAGTCAGTGCCAAGTGTTGTGCTTCAGGACAAATGGTGCAACTACTTGTTTTTGTTCTTTTGATAGGAAAAAAAAAAAAAGAATAAAAAGTAATGGTGGCACCATTTGTCCTACATTTTATTTTTATACTTTCTCCTCCTTTTGTTCTTCTCTTAGATCGTAATTTTATTTATTTATTATCTTCCTCTTCCCTTTACCTGTTGAGGATTGCAAGTTGAATCTTCCTTTTAATTTAACCTATTGAGAATTGTTACAGCCTGCAATCCTTAATCCATCTGTTTTAGATAAACACCATGCTTGGGTGAATGCTGAATTTTTACTGGAGAAGTGCCTTGTGGGTACACTAGATGGCAGTGAGTAAAGGGCAGCAAGAACCGAGGGATTAACAAGTGGTGCTAAGTCTCATTCACCATAATACCATTACCAGCGGATTGGCAAAGTAATCCTTTTTTATTTAATTGTATGAGATTAATGTGACACCCTTTTTTATGGTACGGTCATCATACCATTTGGCAATAACTTTTAACTCTTTTTCTTGAAAAAAAATACCGGGTTGGGTTCTACCCTTATCGAATAGAACATGCGAGCCAAATGTTCTTAATGTAACACCTACTTTATTTAGATTCATGTGTTTTTCTGCAAAGCTTTTAATACTTAAACATAGATTGCTGTAGCCATTAATAGTTTAAAAATGTCCTCACACGGACTCATCCGTTGCTGTTGGGATGAACCGGGATGGCATGTTAAATGCATGTCCACAAGAAAAATGTCATTGTAGAGCACTCTCATTGATTAGCTAAAATTAAAGGACAATTTTGATGAATGTAAGAGAAATTTAACTTTTGACTATTTCATTCACATAAATCTCTATATTGGAATAGCTATTTTTTCATTATATAATAATAAAATAATATAAGATGAATTTGATTTTGATTATTCACATCAAATTTTCACATTAGATTATATATTTATTCATTATATGGTAATGAATAACTAATAATTTCAAAAATATTTAATTTATTTAATTTTATCATATTTTATTATTCTATTTATTATATGTTAATTAATAATCATGTTCTTATTAAATTAATATATCACTAAGTCAAATTAATATATTAATTGTGATAAAATATGTGATAGAAAGAAAGGGAGAGAGAAATAATTAATAAAATATGTATTTGATGTATGTACAGTAACCTTTAAATTTGGAAAAAATTTTGAAAGTCACTGTAATTAAATTCTAAATATTTGGAATTTGACTAATCCAATGTGAGCATATTTTACTCTTTAATAGCTAAATACTTATTGGATTTAACTTTTAGCTAATCTAATAAGAGTGCTCTAGGGCTGATAAAAAATTTGAAAATTCGACTCGAAATTCAGTTTTGCTCCGACTCTGGTTCCGGTTTCGCTTGGACTCCGATAAAATAGAATTGGAGTTGGATTTCTTTTTTAATTTTCAATCAGAGTCGGAGGTATCGTTGGGTTGACTCCAACTTTATGCTCAGACTTCGACTTTGATATTGTACATATGTTATAAAAATATGTATTTATGTATATATTTATCATATATACTAGTATAGTAATATAACTAAAACTAAATTCAATAATATATTAGTATGAACTAATTATTATAAAAAAAATATAAATATACTATAATATAAATAGACTAATGATAGTTTAATATATTTAAACATCATAGTATTAAAGCATATATAATCAAATATAGAAATAAGTTAGACATTAGTATTTAAATAAGTCTAGCATAATAAGTTAATATCACATATACTAATTTACTAAAGTACAATAACATTTAATTAGACATTAAAATATCTAGTATATAATTAAGTTAGACATAAGTTAGACATTAGTATACTAACATGTAATTAAACACTATACTATAAGTCTTGTATAGAACTAAATTAGACATTAGTATAGAAATAACTAATAAGTCTAGAATAATAAGTTAATAACACATAATACCAATTTACTAAAGTATAATAACATATAATTAAACACTACAAATAAATTATAAATAAGTTAGACACTAGTATAATATAATAACAATTTTAGTATAATATAGTAAAATAAGTTATAAAAATAAGTTATAGAAGTAAATTAGTAATAAATGACTTATTTTTTTTTAATTTTTAATTTTTTTAAAAAATTAAAATTTGAAAGCTTACAATTTTTAATTTTTTTTTAAATGAACTAAATATGAAACTAAAAAGAAACTAAAAATGAATAAGTCTAAATCCGATTTCGTTCTAACAAATCGGAATCAGAGTCATATCGGAGCTACACAAATTGGAGTTGTTGTCTGATTTAAGGGAATCCGACTCCGAACAAGACGGTCCTCACCCCTAATTGTAAGAAATGCTTTCTATCGATACTTGACATATAAGCTATGACAATACGTAATCTTTTGAAAACCTTGACACATGTTTACTCTGAAAAATTATTCATTTCCCATGCCCGCACAAGGCATGGTTACACAAGATTTTCCCACTGCATTTTCCCAGCATAGAAAAATGGCATAGCTTTCTCATCTGACACCACAGGAAGTCAGAATAATACCTCCATAAAATAGAGGACTCTAGCCAGTTTAGATAACTATTTAAAGTATAACATGAGCCTAATCAACGGTCAAATTCACAAAAGAAGGTATCTATTAACCATTACGAAATCTCTATCACAAAATTATGAAGCAGGTAGAAGATAGAAATCACATATGAGCTACGGTGACAACCCGGACTTGATCAAGAACAGGACCGCAAAGAGATCCAAAGTCATCGATCCTAGTATGATAGAAGGAGCTGAAGAATGTAATTCTGGTCCTGGTTGACAGCGCTTTGAACTTGAAACTGGCAGTCTTGAACCTGCCCTTGCCTTCTGATTTGAAGGGGACTTTCAAGGTATCTTTAGCAGCAAATGCTTCAATCATCATTGATCCATGGCAACCATTCTTTGCATCTCCAACAGCGAATGTAAGGTTATAGAATTTGTTGGGAACTGTTCTGAGAATTTGGGCAATGGCACTTTCTCTCCCTGCAACAAGTTCAATTGCAGCAAGTCCCGAAGGGACATTGAAATGCTTCGAGTCTATGAACTTCACAGCTTTAAGGGACTCAATGATCCAACCAGGAAGCGGGGATGTGAGATCTTCCTGTCTTGGAGGAAGGAGAACTCCATGGGTAGAGTTTACTAAATGATAGGGACCCTCCTCAAAGCCTGGATTCTTGACCAAATTATCTGCAAGAAATCATTGGCAGGTATCGATGAAAAGCACTCAAGTTGTTCGTAGATTTAGAGAAACAAACAAAAATGTCATGAGATAGTTACAGAAGAGAAGAGAAGTTCGTGGCAAAGAATGGAATTCGGTTTAGGGTGATATCTCCTGTTTGACTAGGATCAATATGATATTAAGGCAGTAATTTAGCTATGAGCTGCACGGATACATTGGCAGGGACTGTTTAAGGTACCAACTTGGGTACAACCAACGCACTGCTTGGACTTGAACAAGCAAACAGAATGGCAAAAACAAGAGACCAAAGCACTATAGGGGTGCAGAATGGCAATATCCCATATCACAGATCTAGGCATCTAGCACTCCAACTTGACAATGTACATACAATAGCAGAAGAGTTCCGAAGATAGATTTCTAGAATAAGTTGTAGTGCAGAAAGGTTTGGATGCAATAATAAGAACCATAACAAACCGAAGTTAACAGAGGTGAAGTACTTATCACCAGCAAAGTTAACAACATAAATATTTTATTCGGAAATAGAATAGAATGATGATTACCTCTTGTGGGCCTTGGAGGGAAGAGCTCTTTGATAGCGACTGCATCCAAGAGTGGTCCACAAGCAGGGTCCTCTTGAATCCCAGGGTTGTGAAATGTCACAGTAACAACATTAGAAGTAGCAATGAATCCAAAAGCATAGGTGTCTCCTCCGTTACTACTGTAGAGTGTCTGCAAAGGAAGGTCTCCTTTCTGAGGAGGCACTAAGACCCGCAAAACCTCATCTTGTGCACATGTTCTTGATGCCCCAAATGTTAGAGCATACAAGGCACCTTGTTTAACCTTTACGGTCTGAGAGATTGAGGCCTCATTGCCAAGCCTTACAGCATGAACACCGTGAGCCACAGCGAAGTACATGCCACCGGGCTGTGGCCCGCCAGAGATGTACTCCACAAAGCCATTGAGTTGCCATTTGGGCAATGCATATTTTCCTTTGAGTACTGTTTTCTTTATGTCAGTTGGTTTTGGTTCTTCTTCAAAGTTTCCATTGTCGAGGTATCCTGTAGAAACATTGCAGAGCAACAGGAAATGAGAAAGGGTTGAAAGTATAAAGATATCAAAATTGCCTCTCTCTTGTGAAATCACCACTTGTCCCAAAAGCTTAAGCTGATGAGAAGAGGTAGATTTTATTATTTTATATTTTAACACTCCCCTCACTTGTGGGCCAGATTTTCACTCAATGAGTAGGCCCAACAAATGGAATATTTAATTAAATGGAATAGAGTGTAGAGTCATGGTTCGAACTCAAGACCTCTGCTCTGATACCATATGAAATCACAATTGTCCCAAAAGCTAGGAAGAGGTAGATTTTATTATTTTATATTTTAACATCTCTCAGACGCACATATATTTGTTGAAGCATTTTCCCAAAAGCTCATCCAAGTCTCAGAGAGAGAGAGAGAGCAAAAGGGAAAATATTTTAACAACTGTGAACTGTCTGTGTGTACCAGCATGTGTAGGAGAGGAGAGAAAGAGGGAGACCTAAAAGTGAAGATCTAACAAAACAGATCAGGTTCTAAAGCTACTCCGGAAGAGTGCATAGGAAAGAACATAGAAACCCAACTTTGTTTAAACAGATCAGGATACCATAAACTCCTGAACCAAGCCAAATGGAGAAGAGAAGAGAGGGAGGGAGGGAGGGAGGGACCAAAAGAAGTGGATAAACTTCAGTGTACCAAAACCACCACGGGAAAATTTCAAAGCAAAATCAGAAGCACAAAGAACCAGCTCAAAGCACAAATCATATTCAAAGCCAAAATGGGGGTTAGATGTAAAGCATTACCTTCCAAAAATGTAGCTGCAAAAGCAGGACCAGTAAGCAACAAGAAGGAAGCAGAAAGCAAAAGTGTGACTTTCACTTCCATGGCCAAGCACTGGGAAGAGAGAGAGTGAGAGAGTTGTAATGGACTTGGTGTAAGAGAGATGGAATGCCGGCCCTAGTATTTATATTGGAAATGGGAAAAAAGTGGGAAATGAGGAAGCAGAAGGTTAAAAGGGCTAGCTCGGCTGAAATCACGTTGAAAGGCCACACCGGTTAATGAAGCGTACCAGGTGGGTTACAACTTACGTCTGCTCATCCCAGATTATCAAGGCCGAGTTTTTCTCCATAATTAATGCTGATGATGTTATGCTAATTTTGCTCTGTCTTCAATTCAGTTAATGAGTGGGGGTGCTGGAGGACAGTTGTTAGATTTGGACCGACGGACACGTTTGCTTTGCTCTAACAAAATTCAAATCTTTAACAGTGATAATATGGATTATGTTATGGTATCAACTCCTTTTTTTTTTTTTTTTTTGGGATTGTTTCAAACTTTCAAAAAGTACAATTTTAAGGAATTTTTTTAGAATAATTCTATATATCAGCCTACACTCTCTACACACCATGTATTCAAATTTTTTTTTTTAACTCAATACACTAAGTGTGTAGAGTGTTATAAATAATAGGCTGATGTAAATATTTTTTTTTTTTTTTTTTGACCGAGATCATGAAATAAGAGAAATGTCATTGTCATGTTTTTAATTATCATTCTAAAACACAAAAATTATTGGATATTTAAATGGTGTAAACTGTAATGTAGGGTAGTAAATTACAAAGAGAGGACTTAAAATTTTTGGAAATTATTATTGTTATTATTAAATAGGATGGTTGGTAATATTGCAACAGTGACATTGGCAGTCTTAGGTGATGGCCTTTAAACTGCCAATAATGTGCGTAGATAGATAGCACAGCGCACGGTTTCAATTTTTATTTTTAAATGAAAATTTTAAATATTATTTTTTAATATTATTATTATTTTTAAATTTAAAAAATTGAATTGAGATTTTAAAAAATTAAAAAAATTTATAATAATAAAATGAGATAAAAATTTTAGGTTTCATCTTACAGCTACTTGCAAAACCTATCCTAAATTAACTATTTCTGTACAGTTTCGTCACCGTCGGACGTTACAAAACAGGATATTATGCTCTGACAAACTGCAGTTAGAGTGACCAATAAATAAATAAATAAATAAAATGCGACCCACGTGCAGCTGTCCCCTCTAACCCGCGTGGTGTCCTGAGCCCACGCACATGTCCGTCTTAACTGTTGCGCCTACTCAAGTCTCAACTCGCCACACCTTGACCTGACAGGCTGAGACCACGGTGTTTTCGTTTTATGTTTCCTTTTCTATATTAAATATTAAACAGTATTCCTTTTCTTTCCTATTTATTATTGCATCTATTTTTTTTTTATTTTTTTCCCTAAATAAAGCGAATCTATATATTTTTTAAAATATTATATTATTTATTATAAATTATATAGTCTACTTTATTTTGAGACAAAAATAAAAAAGAAAAATGCTAGATTTTGTCTGTCAAGATCTCTCTCTTAATCATGATTAGCATAAACAAAAGTACGGGCCGTATCTCATCTTTATCTTAAGCCTATTTTTCTTTTGTCATCTATTCGAATATTTTATTTTATCTTTTTTTTATGAATGTTGCTTCTTGCATTTGTAGCTAATGAATAAAAGTTTTCAGGGCATTTTATGGAGAAACCAAATGAATCCCATGTGCACTAAAGAAAGATGTCACTAACTTGGTAAAAAAAGAATGGCACATGACATGTTTGCAACATTTCATGTAAATTAATTCATTAATTAATTGGACCATACAATCATGTGACGGAAAGCTAACGGACTGCATGTGCCAATGGGCCCCAGTGTTTGGATTTAGCATAAGAGTGGCCTCATCAGAAGGTCCCTCCCAGAAAAAAAGGGTCTGGAACTCGAATGTGGGCCCAACTTCGGTCATAGAGAAGGAGTAGCTTTGACCTGAACCGTAGAGGATCCCTCCCAATTACTTCAATCTTGTTGGAGGCTGGATTTAGGGCTCTTTTATTAATTACTATCATGGACGTCTATGGACCTTTCGTGGGATCATTCATGGATCAGATATGTAATCTCGGTAGACCAACATTACCAGACCTAAATACACGTGTCGGGCCATTTCGTTTAGGAATCAAGTTGTCAATTGTGCCACACTGCACTGGTCGCGTGGACTGTTAAGTCATCGTTATATATATTTATATATATCATAACAAGGGCAGTGCTAGGGCCACCGACGGTGTCCCGACAGACACTGCCCACCGATAATTGCATTTTGTACTTTTTAATTTTGTGTATTTTTTTCAAACATTTTTTAAATCATTCAGTTATTTTTAAAAATAAAATAAAATTATAAACTTATTAAAAATTATTTCCTTAAATAAAAATCACAATCGAGAGACAATTCATTGGGAGAAGCGTATGGATCCATGGTATAGATGGTTAAAGGAACCATTGTGGTATAGATGGTTTAAAGGAACCATAGTGAAAACTGCAAAGGAAGCTGGGAATAGTTACTTACACTGTTAGTGGAATTATTGAGGAAGTGAATGAGACAACGCTCAAGATAATGGAGCTGCCAGTTCGTAGGTGGACTCAGGATTACAAAGAATTCTTGGAATCTACTTCTTCAAGTAATAGGGAATGCAAGGATCCTTTAATCGAGGTATATTATACACCAGAACGTGTCTCAGGTTTTAATCCAGTTTCTGAAGAATACCAAATGTTACAGATACTTCTTCATGGGGAACAGCTACTAACAAAATTATATAAATGCATGCAGAAATTTCTATTGGAGAAACGTGAAATGGAATTATTGAAGTTGGAAAACAAGGTTAGGTTTATCTTTGCGGTTGTGAATGGAGAGATAGTTGTTTTGTTGAGCTGCAAAGAAAAGGTTTCGCTCCTTTTCCCAAGAAAACTAAATCTATTGACTGAATATAATTCTGAATAATGCTTCTTTATTTAATATTTCTTGACTGATTTGTTTTGCACTCAACGTACCGAGTGTAAAAAAAAAAAAAAAAATAAAAAATGAAGTGAAGTGTGTGCTGGTGTGGGGTCAAATGTATAGCATTTCCCTTGTGTGATTCAGGACCTAGAAAAAAGTGATGCTCAGTCAGAGGAACTTAGAAAGAAATTGAGAAGCAAAGCAAAGGGCGAAGCTGCCAGTAAGGCTTGTAGACATGCACCCAAGAACCCACGCAAGGAGAAAAAGAAAAAAACAACTAACGCAGAATCAGTCACAGAAACCATCTCAACATCATCTATATCTGCAATGGAAACAGGTAGGCCTGGAACAATTTTTTTATATGTAAGTTTCTGTTTAGATTTTTTGCTCAAATGCCTGCTTTACCAGAGAGAGCTCCTGCTAAGGTTTGTTCTGTTCCTATTACGTTTTCTTCCCCTGTGAAGGATCCTTCTAGAACTCATGCTGCTATTACGTTTTCTTATCAGCAGGGAAGGCCTACTTTAGTCTTGAACGACGATGATGGTGACGGTGATGAAGAAGTGCTTGAGCTTAAAGAACGACTTGCTGCCTATAACCTTGAATCATCTCCTGAGCAATCAGCAGGTAAACAATATGCGTATATTTGTGTTGATTACGATTATTTACGTTGTTATTTAGTTGTCAAAGTTTTTTTCCTTTTTGACTATTTATGACTTGGCGCTCTCTTTTTGTTTTTATTATACCCACAGCCATAGAGACTGAAGTTTTCAAAGTCCCAGCCAGGAAGAAAGAGCCTAGCAAGAGGACAGCTGCGCAGAAGAAGCCCTTGGCAACTGTCACAGAGATATTTTCAGATGATGACGATGATGATGGGAATGAGGTGGTGGATGAAGACTTCGAACTACAAGCTGTAGATGCCCCAGCAATAGGAAAAAAAGGAAGGGAGAAAACCGGCTGGGAATGCGAAGGCTGCTAAGCCCCCTGCAGCAGCAAAGAAGAGAGGTGCGGCCAACAGACGGCAGCCTCAGACGTTGGGCCAGAAACTTTTGACTGACATGTTAAAGCCTGTTGAAAATTCAGGGATCTCACCAGAAAAGGTGAGAAAGATGAGGGCATCACCATATTCAATAAGAAAAGTGGTTCTGTGTTGGGTAGGGTTGGTGTGGCAAATGAGTCAACTGAACCTGAAGAAAACTCTGGTTCTGAATCTAGTTCTGGCAGTACCGAAGAAATAGTTGAGGTTGCTCCAGCAAGATCAAGACCTCAGAGGGTGAACCGCGCAAAGAAAATGTATGTGTTGAGCGACTCTGAAAGTGAAAATGCCAGTGATGACTCTGACTTGGATGAAGAAGAAGAGGACTAGATTCAATAGTTGTTCTGTAATATTCGAAATGGGAATTAATTTCTCTCTAGCTCCTTTAATAATCTGCTTACCATCGTTCCCTGGCATCGATCACCATCTGTAGTGACTTGGTATGGATCAAAAGATTATTTCTTTCCTCTAGAAGTAGAATCGATTCATAAGTAGCCCATTACTTGGCAACTCGCACCTACACTGATTTTTCTAAAAAATATCCCTGTTTATTCCTGATATTGATTGTCAAAGTGGCTGGACTATTTTCTTTGTAATCTTTACAGTACACGTAAAAGAAAGAAAAGAGAGGGAAAAAAAAAAAAAAAAAAAACAGCGCCAGTACCTATATTATTAAAAGAAGAGCAATTCTATATATCTACCTACACTCTCCACACACCATGCACTCAATTTTTTTTTTTTTTTTTTTAAACTCAAATACACTGAGTGTGTAGAGTGTGTGATAAATAGTAGAGTATGAAGAAGATTAGAAAAAATCTTTTAAATAGCCCACTGTTTGTATCAGCCCAGCACATCCAACGCTGGGTTGAAAAAAAAAAAAAAAACGCTATATGAAGTGTGTGAAGGAGTGCGGCTGATGTTTAGTACATCTCAACTCATAAATGTACTGGGTGCATCCCAACATCTCAACAAAAGTTCAATCACCTTTAATTTCCGATCATTAGTGCTGCCAGCCAACGCATAATATCCCAACCACTACAGTAAATTTCTTCTGGAAATAAAAGCTCTGTAACTATCATTGCTACCCTAAATGGGAACCTTTTATAACACAGAGATGTTGCAGTTTCTGTACAGATTCTGGTTAGAAGCTCAAAACAGGAAAATAAAATTTAACAGAACCTAAACCAGAAGATACACCTACTAATAATGAACTACAGTGGGTAGAAATTTTGAAACTAAGGGTACAATCACCTGAGAAGGTGAGAGAATTCAATAAAGAAAAATCTGTTGGATCAGCTAATCACAAGGAAAGGTTTCGCTTGGTGGCTTCCATTTTCAGTAACAGATCTTTAATATCTGCTTCCATCCTCATTTTCATATTGAAGTATTCTTGATGTTGTCTCTCTAGGGCCTTGAGTTCTTCGGATTTTTGTTTGCGCATTTCTTCGGCCTCAGCCAAACGCAACTTTGCAATTCGACTTGCATACTCCTCTTCAATATTTTCATTCTTTGCAATGGCAATGCGTTTCAGCCCCTCTGCTTCTCTTCGTGCAATTTCAGCACGTTCTTTGAACATTTTAGCTTCTGCTTGTTTTATTTTCACAATACTCTCCAATTCATCAAAGAGAGGTTCCTTCTGAACACTTGTCTGCAACTCCGACTCCAAAGTGAGTTTATCATTCCGGTCATATCTGAAGCTAGGAAGTATACTAGCTGTTGTTTCCAAACTAGGGCCCTTCTCAGAATAGATGGATTTTAGCCAAGTGGAATCCTTGCTTGGCCCAGCGATCCCATTGCCTTCTTTACCTTTTTGGTCCTTCGCATTTGAGATTGGCGTCTTGCCTAACTTGGGCGAATTAGCGTCTGCATTAATAATGAAGGGTGTAAATTTCAACCTTGTGGTTCCGCTTAAAAATTCAATATAACGCTGCATTATACATGAAACAAATGTTGCACTTCCAAGCCACCATGTTGATCGGTTGCAAATTCAATAAACAAATGTTACCGGTTTCTAACACAAATTATAACACAGAAATCAAATGTTAAGAGCCACACTCTCATAAGCAAGCAAAACTCTGATGCATCACAATTTGAAAACAAAAACTACAGACAGCAGATCAAAATGACAGTCTTCTCATTCCCCCAATCTGCAACTCAGTTTTATTTGTTCAGCAACATATTGTGTCTCGTATAAAAGAATGAATTCACAAGGTTTAATATTTGCCCCAGAGATACTCAAGAGAGGGCTTCGGAATAGATTGAACTCAAAAAGGAAAATGATAAACACAATTTTTTTCACACCCCTGTTTTAATTGAAGAGTATTTTGTAAAACAACTTATAAAAGGAACAGTTATCCCAAATTATGTCGTGTTTTACAGTTTATAAATGAAATAGGCAACGATCGTCAGGGAAGAAAGCAACACATTATTACTTTGTTTTGAAGCAGTGTCAGGGCTTGAGGTGAATCTTGGCAAATCTGAGATGGTTCCGGTGGGTGTCGTTTCTAATATACGCAGTCTAGCAAGTCTTATGGATTGCAGAGTGTCCTCTTTCCCAATTAAATATTTGGACCTTCCGTTAGGTGCAACTTTTAAGAGTAGAGCAATATAGGATGGGGTGGTAGAAAAGATAGAGAAAATGTTGGCTAGATGGAAAATGGTGTATTTATCGAAAGGGGTTCGTCTCACTCTTATCAAGAGCACCCTCACTAACCTTCCCACTTATTTTTTATCTCTCTTTCCTATGCTTGCAAGGGTGGTGAATTGGATTGAGAAACTTTTTAAGGCTTTTTTATGGGGAGGCATAAGGGAGGAGAAAAAATTTCATTTGGTTAATTGGAAGACAGTATGTGCCCCAGTTGTGTATGGGGGGTTGGGTGTTTGTAATTTGAGAACTTTTAATAAAGCGTTATTGGGGAAATGGCTTTGGAGATATCATTTGGAAGGGAGATCTTTGTGGAAGGAAACTATAAATGCTAGATATGGTGTTGCCTGGGGTGGTTGGTGTTCCAAAGAAGTGAGAGGGGGGCATGGAGTGGGACTATGGAAGTTTATAAGGAAGGGAAGGACAAGCTTTGTAAATCATATTCGCTTTGTCGCAGGTGAGGACAACCGAATCAGTTTTTGGCGGGACGTGTGGTGTGGAGATCATGCATTGGAAAGGGTGTTTCTGGCTTTATATCGTATTGCAGTCAATAAGGAGGCTTCCGTGGCGGATGTGCGGTTATTGACTCATGGTTCGCATCAGTGGAATATCTAGTTTAATAGGGATATTCATGATTGGGAATTATCTATGGTTTCAGATTTTTTCAATTTGCTACACTCCTTAGGGACTACTATGGCACAGCATGATAGCTTGAAATAGAGGTTTCAGGATCAAAAGAAATGCACAGTAAAGGTATATTATAAACACTTGATTACACAAGATAACACCCCATTCCCTTGGAAGAACATTTGGAGGTCTCGAACGCCCTCTAGAGTTTCTTTCTTTGTTTGGAATGCCGCCCTTGGGAAGATCTTGACCACAGACAATTTGAGAAAGAGAGGATGTGTAGTGTTGGATTGGTGCTACATGTGTAAAAAGAATGGAGAATCGGTAGATCATCTTTTACTACATTGTGATGTAGCAAGGGGGTTGTGGGAAGAGATTTTTCGAAGGGTTGGTGTGGCTTGGGTAATGCCTATGAGGGTGGTGGATTTGATGGGTTGTTGGAGAAAATTGCAGGGCAGTCATCAAGTGGCAGCAGTTTAGAGAATGATTCCATTGTGTATCATGTGGTGTATTTGGACGGAAAAGAATGTGCGTTGTTTTGAAGATAAGGAACGAACAATGGTGGAGCTGAAGAATTTTTTTCTACATACTTTATTGCTTTGGTTTTCAGCTATTGTATTAAATTGGGATGATATTCATGAATTCTTATCCTTAGTTCATCGCTCTTAGAATGTATTTAGGTGTTCTATAGTATACTTCCTGTGTACTTGGTACTTGCCTATTTCATTCACATCAATAAAGTTTTATCTCTTACTTATCAAAAAAAAAAAAATGAAAGCAACACATTTTCTTGTTACGGAATATAAAGAACGTACCAGTAAGAAAAGACATGATATGACTGTAGACCTCCTGAAGGTCAGACTTATTTGCCAAGCTTGCCAGCATCTGGTCAGCAATTTCATGAAGTCGTCTTCCCCTCATGTCCTTGCTATCACAAAAAATTCTCTTCACATATTCAAGCTCTCTAGAAAGAGTTCCAACTGTCCAATCCTTCGCAAAATTTTGAAAAACTTCATTTACAAAGCCAAACATCTCAGAAGGATGATCACAGGCAACACAATGGAACTGCATCTCCGTTGTCCCATAAGCCCCCGTAGTACTCCTTCCATTTCTAACGTAAGATTCTCGTAACCCACAATCGGTATGGCACCAATGAAGACAAACATCACACCCAACCCAACTACAAGTATTTGACGCCATGTCAAACTTCGAGCACACAAGACACATACAAGCACTGCAAAAACCATTCTTCTGCACACAAACCTTGCAATCACATTCATCCACAGGCAAAGGGTTCTTACAGGTAAGATTTCTACATTTTAAGTTCAGAAAAACCTCTGCCAAATGAGTAGACGAGTTGTCCTGTTGAAGGTAATCTGGTAGACCAGTTTTCAACGCGACCAAGATCTCCAATTGAGCCCGATGGGATTTCAATAGCATCTCCAGGGTTACGTCAGACCTGTCCTGAAGAGTTTTCTGAAATGCGAATAGTTGTGGTCGCTTGTCCACATTCAACATCATCTCGCGAATGCTCTCTTTTAGACATGCTATGGATTGTCCTGTCATATCATGAAATTTCCTAGCCATTACATGTAATGGATCAGCAACTATCCTGGCAACGGCCGTCTCAACAAATTCAACTCCTCCTATCAGAAGCTGTTCATGCTCCTTCTGGCTACTAGTCCTATGTAAACTACCATTATTCTTCTCTCTCATTCCTCGCTTCCTGTCAAAACTATAATTGGAACCAATATCATGAGACCCTACACTCTGCGAGGGTGATCTAATATCATCCAGGTGCCTTGACCGTCCTCCTGACAACTGCCTTTGAAAACTCAACTGCCTCTCTAGCCCACTGGACATTTTAGAGCTTCCTTCCATGACCCTATGATGTTGTCCTTGCACAGCTTGACCATTAGAAATGCCTTGAGACTGATTAAGAGAGCCATTTCCATTCATCAAGATTCTCTGATACAAGGGAATTTCTTTCTGCTTGGACTCATTCTGCGACTGTCCCTGCCAATCGATTCCCTGAAATATGGGGCGGCTGCCAACTGATTGTTCGTAGTTGTCCATCAAATTCTGCGTCAAAGAACAGCTCGGGTTGTGATAAACTGTCTGAGAACCTGAAAAAGACATTGATGCCGTAAATCCATCCGAGTTTGTACAGAACGTATTACTCAAGGACTGAACACTCATTGCTGGACTAGGTGAACCCGGAGCAGCTTGATTCGTATCACCAGCACCGATTGGTAATAAAACATTTGGTAAACTTAGCGAAAGATCAAGTGGCTCTAGCAACAACTTTTCCTCCTGCTTGTTATTAGCACCAGATCGATCACCTCTCTCTTCTCTTCTTCTAACAGGAGAGCTTGTAAACAGCTCAAACCCCCGACTACTTGGTCCTTCCATATCATCGCTATCCCCGCAAGTCTCAAACTCCCTCCATTTCCTTCCAACGCATTCACCATCTTCAACAGAATCTGTGACATGGGCAGGTGCAATAGACACACATTTGCCTTTATCCATGAAATTATGACTCTTTAAACCCTCTGTTTCTATCCTCATATTGGATTCAGCGCCTCCATTTTCGTACTCATTCAACCCACGTATTTCCACATCCTCTGCCTTGGCTTCAAGATCTATCATACCCTTATCTTGTTCTTTACTCTCCTCATCAAAACCCAAAGAAGACTTGTCAACAACCACTGTAGCCATCTTTGTTTCCTCTTCACATTCCCTAACCTTCCTCACACCCTCTTCTTCCTTATCGCCACCTTCATTGTTTTCCGCCATTCCATTGTTCTCACTCTCAACCCATTGTACTTCATCATCAACACCCTTCTCTTTCCCCTCCTCACAAACGTCCATATTATCTGGCAGCTCTCTCTCAATCTCAATCTCAATCTCCATCTCTATTTCTTCTTTACCCATTGCTTCATTCAGTCCATCCTCCACGACTGTACTTGAGTCTTCAATCCCGCATTTAACCTCAATCTCCTTATTCTCAATATTATCCAATTCCAAGCCCACGCGATCTCTTTTCTCCGTTTCGGTTTCAGCCTCAGCTTCATGACCCAATTGACGCTCAACCCCACGCACAGATTTCGATTCTGGGCTGGGTTCAGGCTCGGGCTCGGGCTCTGGCTCTGGCTCAGGCTCGGGCTCGGGCTCTGGCTCGGGCTCGGGCTCGGGCTCCGGCTCGGGCTCGGGCTCGGGCTCAAGCTCTCCTTCCTCCATTTCACTGCTACTCTTACTCTCAACCTGCACCTCCTCGGTACACTTCTTCACCATCTCCACATCCACACTCCTAGAGTGTTCGCTTGCCCCCGATTCCCTCGACCAACTTGGCGATTTTGATTTCGATTTGGAGTTGTCCTTCGAATCTTCCTTCGTCCTCGGAATCGCTCTTGAGGCTCGTACCGGTGAAGAACCCGAATTTAAAGCCCTCATCATCCTCGACGGCTCGCTCGCAGCGGAATCCCTAGACCACGTTGGCGATTTCACGTCCCTCAATCCAATTCTACTTCCTCCCACTCCTCTAGTGCTCTCCTCCGAATCCTTATTCCCATTATTATTGCTCCCAAATCGCCGCCACGACGACACACTCCCCTCGCGCCGCGACCGCTCAGAAGCTGCAGAATAAGACCGCTCCGATCGAAACCCCTTTGGAAACTCCCTCCTTGACGACGACAACCCACCGCAAAAGCTATCAGACCGGTGCATCAAGTTACGATCATACCCTCCTCTGCTCTCTCCGCTGTAACGATCGAATCCACCCTTTCTCCGTTCAAAACCCCCGTCGAAATCGTGCTCTGATCGCTTCCGCAGCATTCTCGAGGCGTCGCGGTCGTCTTCCGCCGACCGATCCCGGTCGTACCGAGCAAAACCCTTGCGTGCATTATCCGGCTTGTAGTAGAAACTCCGGTGCGAAGAGGAGGACGACCGGCTCGGGTTGGGAATGGGGTTTGGATCCTTGCACTTATCTCCGTAGGAATCGAGATCCTCGCCGCCAGACCTGAGCCTCTTCATCCTCCAAAGCTACGAACGAAATTCTCAAACTTTCTTTGCCAAAACTCATAAACAAGCAAATAAACAGAAACAGGCTCCCTCTCCCAAAAAACGAAGCAAAGCTAGGGTTTTTTTACTGGAAGTAGAAGAAGATTCGATGAAGGAGCGACCGCGAGGTACTTACCGTACTATTGGGGGGGATTTATTTAATGAAGTGCCCCCGAAAGTTTAAGCGTAATTTACGGGTATTACCATTCGAGGTAGGGTTTTAGGGCAATGGTAAAGCGGGAGGAGAGATTGGTCAGAAAACTTCACCGGCGGGGACGAGGGTGGGAATGTTGCGGTTGGCTGCGGGCATATTTGGAAACAGAAATACATATGGACGAAATGGAAAAAACAAAAAGGGAAGGTGGAGGTTGGTTTTCTACCTCAGTCAACGCATTGTTAAGTCCTCGTTTATTAAAAAATAAAATAAAAATTAAAAAATATATTTTTTAATATTAACTTTATTTAAAAATTTTAAAAAATTATAACGATTAAATTAAATGAATTAAAAACAAATTAAGACAAATTTTATCACCTCTCTACATTTGGCCTTGCAATTTTCGTGATATAACAGAGAGCGAGAAGAGAGATAAAACATGATGATATTCTTATTTTGACTTGTGAAGGTTGAGTTTGAACAGTGAGTTAATTTTAAATATTTTATATATAATAATAAAAATAATAATGAAAATTTTTAAAATTTAGATATTGTCCAAAATTACTTATAAAACAAGGCTGGCAAAAGTCTCCAAAATTTAGAACTTTGTTCAAGAAGTCTCTCTCTCTCTCTCGTGCCTTTGCATTTCATTTCAATAGGTGTGATGATCTTGTCCCTTGCATACTAAGCTAAAAGGAGAGAGAATGGTTGCTAGTGTGACCATGCAATCCCAATCCCAATCCCAATCCCAATCTGCATTAACAACTCCATTTTTATGGACAAAGTCTATCATTTCTTGGTATTAATAAATAAATAAATAAAGCGGTCAAATCGTGGGGGGTTAGTAGCATGCCATGGCCTTCTTTCATTCCGGTCAATGTGCATTACATTTCGTGGGTGACGTTATTCTATTGGTTTCTGGGATTGTTTGTCACATTCAACCTTAAAGGCTCTCGATCTTAACCGTCCACGTGTTATGTATTGCACGTGTTTGTGTCCGAAGGCGATTGTCTTTCATGTCCTCTAAGGTCTAAGACGCATGAAAAGTTAGGACGGTTTGACTTCTCTCGACGTCATTATTTTTACTTTACTTTTCTTTTTGACCCACTCTATTCTGATAATGGACTTTAACTTTAAGGGTGTGGATTGCATAAGGGCCCTCGGATTGTTCATTGGGACCCACCATTAGGATGAGCTTGGAAGGGCAACCGTGCATGTAAGGTCTAGACGAAGGAAGTTAAATAGATAATGAGTGACGTATTTTGAATGGTCTAAATAATGTTTAGCTGAATATTCCAATTATTATCAAATTAGATGTTTTATTTTTTTTAAATATATATGATCGCATTATGTGGATTTTATAGTATTAATGTTAGGGGTGTGGAATCGGATTTGGATCCAAATATTCGGCTATAATCGAATTCGGATTTAAATTTTAAAAACTGGGCGATTATTGATTAATCTAGAAATAATTCAATAGAAATATCTGAATTTTTTTTTTTCTTTTTTAGTTATAAATTCAGATATCCGAATTTATTAATATTTTTTTTAATAAAGAAAAATGTTTAAACTTTAAAAGATATTTTTATAGGACTTTTTCCACAATTATGAATGCTAGTAGACATTGCTTTCCTCTGTTCTTCCGTGAGTTTGAGGCCTTCACAAGCGCCTCTTCAAACAATTTCTAAGCAAAAGACATACATGATATCGTTTTAGAGAACGAAAGGACCCCGGGAACGAGCTATAAAACTATCTTAATTTTGGGTAGTTGGCTTCTTTTTATTTTTTAAATCTACTATTTATTTCAATAAGATTACAGGCCTCCTGCGAGTAGTTGCTAGATTCACGCTGAAATCATGTGTCTTTGAGTTTTAGTAGTCGATATCTTCTTCTATAATCTTGTATTTTTGTCTGGTAGGAATATTTGTTGATTTTGTACAAATACATTATCATTTATCATATTGACTTCATCTTCCAGAAGTTGGCAATTGCTGAGAGTTGAGAGAGAGATATGGGTTTGAATAAATTTGAGTGGTTTTCCAACTCTGTAGATCATCTAGACGGTACTATTAATAGTACCTCAGCAGAAGATGGATCATTATTTACTTGTTGTTAGAGCACTCCTAATAGATTCTTTATCTTATCCTTTAAAATACATCATCAAAATTCACTTTTTCTATTTTACATACTGACTTTTACAATATGTCATCCATCAGTTTATCTATTTTTTCTCTATATCATTTAAATATTCTTTTTTTATTCTTTCTAAATATTTCATTTCTACCAATAAATTTATAATATCCATATATTTTTTTATATTTATAATTTATTTTTATATACAATATAAAATAATTCAGTCCTATACACGTAAAACAAAAATATATAAGTCAAATAAAAATTAAAAATAAAATCAAATATGAAAAAATTGGTTTAAAAATAATTCTAAGATATTTTTTAGAAGAAAATGAAATATATGTGTTTTAAATGATGAACAATAAAAAGAATTTGTTTATATGATACAAATCAAAGTAAATAAAAATGAGGGAGTAAATGAAATATCAATAATAAAAAAAATTTTACAGGATGAACAGTACCCGCTACATGTAGCGGGATACTGTAGCTAAATGTATTTTACACTTAATTTTACATAATCAGATAGAGCTTCTTTTTGGAACAATTTTTCAACTTATTTACATTTTTTTGTATAATACAAAAGCTATTGGGAGTGCTCTTATGAATGGAGATTGCACATGCAAACTGGAGAAGTTGAGAAGGGAGTAGGAGAGAAATCTCAGATTTTTTTTTATTTATTTATTTTTTATTTCAAAAGGGACCTCGTTACTGATAATCGGGTCATAAAACTGGATCCATATTAACCGCCCGGATACACCCAGATACACCTAGATTCCAGGTTGCAGACCGGACCTAGAAAAAAAAAATTCGGCCAGGTTCTACACCCCTAATTAATGGTATTCATATATTTAATTTTGAAACAATCTTACATAAACGTTTAATATTGTATTTATCTTTATGTAATTGTATAGTCAAATTCGATTAAATAATTGGAAATTATCACAATTATATTTAGACACGATTACTAATAAATTTGCATCCGTTAATTACATTTCATGACCGAATATGTCTTCTTTTTTTTTTTTTTTTCCTTGTTGAGACCATCTTGTTGTACCTTCAAAATAAGTATGCTTACATGGGGGATGAAGTAAGCTTAGTGGAATTTTAACAACTAACAAATCGACCTCTTGAAAGGTTTGCAACTCTTAAAAATAAGCTATATATAAATATATATATATATATATATATATATATATTTTTTTTTTAAAATAAGCTATATATAACTCAATCAAGTTGATACAATGCTTGTTGCCCCTTCATTTTGTTTATCCTTTGGAGTCTACATAGTGATGCCATTAAAAAGAACCTTAATGATTGAATATTAGTTGAACTCATAACGTTGTAATTTGGTTGTATATCCTATAAAGATTGAAGGTTTAACTCATCGTTGATGCTAAAATGTGATGTTTACCATTGCTCTGTCCTGTTTTAGAAAATTAAAAGCAAAAAGCAACTTGAATTTCCTCTACAATTGTCATTTGTCTTTGTGACTTGTCCATTTCAAAACAACCAAATTAGCTTAAGAAACGATACAAGGTGCTAGAAAATGAAGGATAAAAGGGAAATAAAATTGGGAGCAATTACATGGGTAGCCTTTTCAAATGGACCCTTATCCATTCCTTATGGACATGTGACCCAAAAAAACTTGAGATAAATAGGAAAGCTTGCTTCCCGATTGAAGATATTTTTCTCCTACAGCACTAGCAGCCATAGCCAGTGAGGGTGATTGGTATATCTACTTTTGGCGTGATGAGGTCAAACACCGCCCCTCCACCACCTCACCTTCTTCATAAACATCTATAAACAAAAACATCTCCACCAACTCACCCACCTAAACTTGATCTTCAATAAACAAAACCTTCCATGGCTGCTCTCTCAGTTGGCCATTCTTTATACAGAAGGATCTGTACAATTCAAGAACCCAGAAAGAAAAGCAGCCCAAGAACATTCATCCTTTTAGGCTGCCAAAGCCACAAACCTGCAGACACTTCCAACCCAAGAACGAAGAAAGAGAGCAGAAGGGAGTCGCTGTTGCCGGGAATTCTTGTTGGTTTTGGGAAGTTTGGGAAGGTTTTGAAAGAGAACATGAGCCCACGGCAGAAGGGTGATTGGAAGGACGTTATGCTAATGAGTCTATCATTTGCTGTTTATGTGTATATTTCACAAAAGATTGTTTGTGCTTATTGTGCTTGGATGTCCATGCCAAAGCAACCGTGGTAGACATTTTTAGGGCGTTAGCTTTTCAAGGTAGTGTAAAGGTTTCGAATTTATCTATTTTCTGTTAGCAATTTCATGTTAAAAAAGCTGCAAGTGATTTAAGAAAGTTGATATCTTTGTTTGGATTATGATCTCAACAAGAAATATTTGTTACATTTGCCCACAAGGGAACTTTGAGGTCCTATAGATCAGATCATCGGAGCTCAAGTCCAGCATCATGTGAAATGTTTATTTCAAATGCAATGGCCAGAAAATGGCTATGATACCGATAAGTATTTGAGGTCGCAACAAGATTAAACGCAAACGGGGCTTTATCCCAGGAGAAAGGGGAAAAAAAACATATTAAGATTAATTAGCACACACTTAAAGAAATAACTGTGCGTCCGTATCGCTGGAACCTTTGGCTTTAACGTTTAATGCTTGAGATCATGCTTGCTTGGTACGCAAAATATCTTTGTCCAACTGCTTATGATTAGTCTACTTTGTGCCCCTCCGCGCTTGAAAAGGCGATAGAATAGTGACAACAACCAATGCCAAAAGAGAACCAGCCAATTAGATCGCTTTGGTTTCGGTTCAGGTCTTGGTCCAAAGAGTCCTTTATAGATCTCCTTTTGCTTCTGATAAAGAGCCTTGTCATGTTCCGCAAGCAAACGTAACTCCCTCGCAATTGCTTTGTCTTCGGGTGCAAATTTCCGTGCTTTCAGGAAGTCCTCTCGGGCAGCATCCGTTTGCCCAAGTTCTGCTCGAGCTTTACCTCGTCTGAACAGTGCTTTGACGTTGTTTTCATCATCTGCCAACACCTGTGACCCCATCATCCCATTAACTATCAATGTTTATTTTTTAAGTAAATAAATAACTCCCATTGACCACTCTATGCATGGGTAACGATTGAGAGAGAGAGAGAGTGTGTCTTTTACTGAAATGTTCGTTGTCTGTCGCATAATATCATTCAGTGGATAGCAGCTAAAAGTTGTCAAGACTTATTTCCTGATTCTACAGAAGGTGCATTGACCAGGTGCAAAGCGAACGACATTAATTTCTCTGTGGTAGCAAAACCATTGTTTGAGTTCTCTGTGGCTTCATGGGGTACTCTCTCGATGGAGTAAGAGAAAGTAAGGAAGCAACTTCCAATACTGTTTTCCCTTTGTGCACCTACAGATTTAAATGGAATAGAAATAACCATGCCTCCCAGTAGTTGACTGAGTCAACTATTATGGAAATTACGCAGCGTAAGCAATTATATAGGAGCCGCTAACAAATTAGTAGAATGCTCGAAGGCATATCTAGGTGGACTTGCAAAATAAATATGCCAATTCAAGCTGTTTTTATATTCCTAAATATGGTTCAAGATTCTTTAAACTCATTGAATACGAAGATGAATAAGTATTTTTTTACTTATAAAAAAAATAAGTATTTAGCATTTGAAATGGAATGAAATCTGTCCATGAGACATGAAACTGCATACTTACAATGCTGCATTGCATGATTGCTTCGTCATAGCGCTTGAGCTTTATTAGACATGCTGCCATGTTAAGGTGACATGGATTCTTAACAGCTAAAGCCATGTCCCTGTACTTCCCAAACAATTGGAACATGAAGTCATCACCCATATATGCAATGGCCTAAAATGAAGAAAAACCATCAGAACTTGCTTAGAAACAAAGAAAAATCATGAAGAAATTTAGATGCCAAAACGAAATTATATCCAAGGAACATTAGTGGGTAACCATTTCATACTGTTGCATAGCCTCCTCCAGTTTTTCCTCCTTAAATAAAGCATTTCCATCCATCTTTCTTCGATCTGCTGAACCAATCCTCTCCTCCACAGTCATGTCAGCACGAGCTTTGCCCTGCTTTTTTGTTGTTAAGTTCAAATTTATTAATGAACAAATAAGGTGTTGCCCAAGTTCACAGTGCATATGTATGAGAAACATCCATTAAGAAAACAAGAAAAAATTGAAGTCCTGAAATCGAGAAAATGAGATTTCCCCTACGAAATGAATTACGCATCAGCATAGTACCAAGGTCAAGCCCATAGAATTGAAGATAAACATAAAACATACATAAACAAGTACTTTGGAAGTCAGTTAAGACCAACTTACTTCTTTGGTCTCATCAAATCCAATGAGCTCAACTTCATATATTAAGTCTGCCATAGGTGGAACATTTGGGAAAGAAAAACTTCCTTCTTTCCCGTAACCTAATTCCCAGCCCACATGTAACCGGGCACGTTCACCAGATTTCATGCTGGATAAACCAATAGTCAAGCCAGTCATTTCATTCTTCTCTGTGGCAGAAAAAATATGTCAACATTTTATAGAATGTCCAACAGAGTATAACTCCATGTAAACACCTGGCTCTCACTTTAAATGACTAAAATACATATGCAAATGCAAATGTGTCATTCTGAACCCCTAGGGGTTGGCTCAAGTGGTAATCTTGATAGTATGCTCCCTCCAGGTCTAATGTTCGAATCCTCTTGGATGCAAACAATTTCTAAGGGCCATTAGACTAGAAGAACTTCAACTTGAATTACCTAAGGTGCACTTAAGTGAAACTCCTTGCCGAAGGCCTGTGCACCCCCGGGATTAGTCGGGACTTTGTTCTCGGACACCCGGTGCCAATAAAAAAAAAAAATGTCATTCTGAGTCTACTAGGTGTGTATGTGGGTTGTTCAAGGTAGCTGTATTCTTCAATATCCTTTTCCTAATGTTTTAATCTTCACATTGGATCCAGTTGATATAATGACAAGTGATATTCAGGCATCCCAACATTGCATAATCAAGTCTCAAATAAAGCTTCTGTAGTCCTTAGGCAGTGAACTCCCCAAAGAAATTATAGTTAATGAATCACAACAGCAGTTTGAACCACTTCATCTATGTTGGTCACTGAGCTAACAATTATGCACTCCAATATAGAATACTCAGTAATTAGGTCTGAAGATTGAAATAATTATTAACAGAAATGGTAGAGGGAACAAAGAACTGATAAAATTAGGGGTGAAAACGACAAGACAAACCATACACCAAATAACAAGTTTCATGCAGATATTACGCATATTTTGAAAAGAGAATCAGGACCATATGCACAGATACCTTTCCCTAATACCAACTCAAGTGGTCTTTGCTCCTTCCATGTGTCTTCAAACTTGTGCTGGGTGCTTTCCGTCCATGCCCTGTAGTGCACTATCACACATGGTTCGGAAAGCATAATGGACTTAACATCCCATGAGCCAAATTTGAATAGATTATTTGCTGAACATAATATTAGAAGATGTCCAAAAATCCAACATTGATGCCCCAGAATATGTTAACTCAACCAAGCCTTAATCTCAATTAATTAAACAGATCCGCGAACAGCATAAAAATATGCAATGGTCTGATACTATCTAGGTAGTGGTGGATGCAAGAATTCCAGGTCTTTTATTTTCTTTTTTGGGCAAGTTTTAAAAATCTTATTGATAAGTCAGGTCTATCATTTTCATGGACATGAAAGATGACCAGATGAAAAATAGAATATATTAATGATCAAGGTAAATGCATCAGGAGAACAAGAATAAGAAACTATCTGGTACTTACAGAAGCATGTTGAATATTTGGATGGGTTTTGTCCATGACCTTCCTTAATGATTTGCTTTGTGACTTTCTCATGAAGGATTTCCACCTCAGAATCAACTCTTGGGGGACCATTAGCATCTTGAGGAGGCTCCTCATGCACAAATGCAGCATTTTGAGTGACTATTTCATTTCCATTATCTTCACCTGCAAATTATGGCCATTCATGAATCATGGTATTGGTCGTGAAAATTGATGACGTTACTATGTAAACTGAAATTTCAACATATTTGTAGTAGATAAAAACGTCCTATTTGGCAATATTCCTTCAATCATACCAAGGGGTTGGCTTTGCTGCTCATTAACTTCAGCCATTTCTCGAAATCCAGTAAAAGCCAGGGGTTGTCCTCAAATTTCTGCACATATGCGAGTAAAATAGAAGAATCAATCCGTATGTGTACAATTGTTAAAGACCCGTACACTTGACTAGACAGAAAGATAATCGAAATTCCAAAGCAAAATCTACACTCCGTTTCGTAACTGGCAAAATGTAGCGAGAAAAAGATACGACAAGAAAATCAGAAATAGAAAACTCTATTCAGCTGAGCTTCAACCAGGCCTAGTTCAGCTCAGCTGACTTCAACAGCCTGATTCCAAAACTCAGAATTTTTCTTTTCCCTGTGCTCTCAGGATTATTAAGACAACCAAACGGATCAGAGTAAGAAATAGAGAAAGAGAGTGAGTGAAAAGAATTTATCTTTACGTACAGTGGGAGGAAAAGGATCACAGAGACGGCCGAATTAAGATTAATATTTTTCAGTGTTTTCGCCTTTCGGAGATGGAAGAAGATTCCAGAGACAAGCATAGTAAGGATCGATCATCGCTCCTGTGATTTCCGTCGTAAAAGACTCGGAACATATAGGGACGGTTATTTCGACGTAGAAAATATTAATTTGATGGTGATGGTTTGACCAATGATGGTGAAAAGAATAATGACAAATTAAGGTAAGAACGTATTTATTTAGGAAAAATATTTGCTACAGTCTACATCTTCAACACACCGTGATGAGTTGAAGAAGAAAAAAAAATTCTGAAGGGTGTGTTGTGGCTTCCGGCTGGTGCCCAGCATTACTCATTTATTTATGAGTTTATTTATAGAAAAAATCTTCTTCACACTCTACTATTTATCACACACTCCACACACTTAGTGTATTTGAGTTTTAAAAAAAAAAAAAATTTGAGTGCATGGTGTGTGGAGAGTGTAGGTAGATATGTAGAATTGCTCTTATTTATGAGTTTTGCTGCATATAATTTGGTCTATTAAATTTTATTTATAATGGAATCTATTATAATTTTTAAAAAAATAATACATCAATATTTTTTAGTAATTGACGTGGAAAGCTTTCACATCAATTAGATGTATAAAAAATAAGAATTATAAATAAATTTTATAAATTTTCTCTTTATTTATTATTTTTAAAAAAAAAACTTAGTTTTAATATTGTTGGGGGTTTATTACATGAGTAGAAAATTTCTAAACTATTTAATTTGAAATTCCTATTTAATTGAAACCTTCGTCTGTTCATGTATAGATCCTAACCCAAAATATAGCAAGCGGTCAGACCTCATGCTTGTCGATTTGTTTTTTCCACTCACTCTCTTGAGGTCTTCGGCTACAGCAATTACATGGCTGATTCTCCGAACACTGCTCCTTTATTTTCTCCCCTAAGCAAGCATTTATTCACAGCCACTCACACCCACCGGCCTAAACCCCCCAAAGGCAGAAACGGTGACATTCTTCATTTGCTACGTAAAAAACCTAACAAAAAAAGAAAAGAAAGAACAAAGAAGGTTTTCTGAGGATCAAAGAAGGTGAATTGATGTGGAAACAAAAATGGCAAATAAGAGAGTAGAAGATCAAGACCCATGTACGGGTAAGCTAACAGCAATATTTACAAGAGCTGCAAAACACGTATTCGGTTTCTTCTTAATGGTGGTTCTATGCAATGTCACGCACTTCCTTCTGAAGCCCGTCTCACAACCACGAATCACTTCTGATACCTTTGTAAGTGTCTCTCTCTCTCTCAAGCATCTCCATTTTAATTTGTGTGGGTTTCATGTGATTTTTACATTGAGGCAATGGACCACGTTACATACAAAAACTCGATGAATTTTAAGGTAGGGCCAGTCAATAACCTCTTTTATTTTTTCATGTTGTTGGGATGGAAAGTTAGGTTCCAGTCCGATAAAGGAAGATGATGATGAATGATACTTTTTGAATTCCAAATAGTTCAAAATGAAATAGGTGGAGTTTCCTTTTCCTTCTTCCTCACCGGCCCGAATTCTATTATATATATGTATAAAGAAAAAGAGTAACAATCCTACGGAGACTGTTTCAAAGTCTTAATCATGCCCTGTGCAGGCATATATCGCCATGTGTAAGTCGACCTTGATTTACTTTGGATAAGGGGACCGGAAGTGGGATGCTTGAAGTTTTCCTTAATACTTTCCACTATCCCAAAGAAGCCCAAGAGCCCTGACTACTGGGAGTGTTGGCCTGAAACCAAGTTTCTGAAGTAAACAGATCCTACTAAAAAAAAAAACCTACATAACTTATTTCTCTGACAAGCATTGCATCTATCATCATGCTTGTCACTTCATATCAGACCTTTGCTAAAAGGTGCTTTCTGCTGTAGTAGTGATTATGTATCCCATAAACCTCTTTCGTTATGAATAATTGCTGTCTTTTTCTTAATATATATGCAGATAGGGCTGCTCATTGGGAACTTAGGCATTGTACGTACTTTATTTGATAAACCAGCAGCAAAAGCTCTGCGTTTTATCATTGATTTTGGGATGATATGTTACATGCTTGTGTTGGGTATAGAAATGGATCCATATGTGCTCTTGAAAGCACCAACTCGAGATGCTAAAGTGGCATATGCTGGAATGCTCTCCACATTCATCCTAGCCTGCTCCATAACCCCATTGCTGAATTATACAGGGAAATTCAAAATAAACTTCACCCTTACCCTCTCCACTGCCCTCTCCAGTACAGCCTCTCCCGTCCTGACTCGTATAATTACTAGTTGTAAAATAGGCAAGTCGGACATTGGCCGGCTTGTCATTGCTGCAGGAATGCATTCTGATTTTATATCCACTCTTCTCATTTCCATTGGCTATATCGTATATCCAATAAGAGAAAAACCTTCAGGTAAGAGTCGATTTCAAGAAGTCGTAGAGATGAGTTCTGCACTAGTTCTCCAAACAGTGATCACTGCCAAACTTTCACCGATTATTATGAACTGGGTTAACAACGAGAACCCTGAAGGCAAACCCATTAAAGGTTCACACCTAGTGCTCTCAGTTGCCTTCATGGGTTTGGTTTGCAGCTGCTCGCCTGCATACGGGTACAGCCCCATGCTGAGTGCATTTATGGCGGGGATTTTCTTGCCTAGTAAGGGGAGAGTATCAAAATATGTTATTAGCAAAGTCAACTTCTTGTTAACTACCATTTTCTATCCCATTTTCTTCATTTGGATGGGCTTTGAAGCTGATTTCCGAGAGTTTGAACCTGGCCAAATAGGAACTTGGGCAAGGCTGTTTCTACTCTTTGTAATAGCGACAGTAGGGAAGGTCACTGGGACGGTCATCTCTGGCTTGTTGTTGGGATTTCATTGGCCCGAATCGGTCGCACTTGGGTTGCTTCTCTCTGTAAAGGGCCATTATCAAATTTACTTGGCTATTGCTGCTAACACAGTAAGAATCTATTTTCATGTCTTGTTCTGAAATTTTTGTTTGAAAGAAACTCGGTCTATGCTCTTCTTCATATGACTGGGTGATTGCTATGAAACTTGTAGGTTAGAATGCATTAAGCCAGACCGATCTAGCTAAAGTACATTCGAAATTAAACTAATCATGTCTTGCTGCCATTGGCTTTATCCAAAATTTTCCAGTTTTTTAATGGTAGGTATCTCCATGAGTAGTCTAAATAGAAAATGCTTCTAATTTTAGAACAAGGCATGCTTTTTGGGGATTGAAAGCAACAGGTACATAAACACTAAAGTGCCTCCAGGCCGCCATGAAACGGAGTATTTATTTTCTGCGTTTCTTGTTGCAATCTTGACACTAGTTATACCCGACACATTGTTACGGGAACAAGTAAAAAAAATGTGCAGCTAAGACAACAAGTTTGCAGTGCAACCTGAAATGGCAATCATAATACTCTACAGTTTACTCTGCCTAATGGATTAAAAGAATGATCTTATTCATTCAACTAAAACTGATAATCAATGCAAGTACGAAGGAAAATGGACGTTTCAATTCTATGGAATAGTTAAATGCTACATGCATAATTAGCCTGGTTTGAAATGGAAGAATGCAATAACTGATAATCATAGATACAACTGTCAATAGCTATAATTTTCATGCCTATGGGCAGTAGAGAGACACTCATCACCCTGCCTATCATTTTCAATTCTATTGAACAGGTTGATGCTCCACGACTATAATATGTTTACTTTGTTCTCTTACAACCAATGCAGGCCGGCACCACATCAACTACCACCAGCATTGTGTTGGTAATTGCAGTCTTTTTCACTGTTGTGTACATACCATCAGTTGTCTCGCATATAATCAAACGTGCAAGAAAACGCGCACCAACTCATCGAATGGCTCTTGAATGGCTTGACCCATCAAAAGAGCTCCGACTCTTGTTATGTGTTCATGGGCCTCAAAATGTGCCTGCTGCCATTAACTTCATAGAGATATCTCGAGGCACAACTGACCCTGGAATCGAGGTATATGTCACTGACATGATTGAACTCACAGACCAAATAGCAGCCACACTTGTGCAAGTTGATGGAGTGGACAATATGAGAGTCACTGACCAGTCAGTGATAGACATGAGAGAAGAAATCACGACTGCAGTTCAAGCCTATGAAGATATGAATGGTGATGGTGTTACAATCAGACGAATGCTTGCACTCTCTACATTCAATGCCATGCCCCATGATATTTGTAATTTGGCAGAGGAATTGATGGCGGCACTCATCATATTGCCATTTCACAAGACCCAGCGTGCAGATGGAACATTGGATGCAGGCCATTCAGGATTTAGATATGTGAACCGCAAGGTAAAATCAGGATATAATTTACAGAAAGCAGCTGAGAACCTTCTCACCAGACCCATCTCTAATCCAATTGATTGAAAACTTATGAATTGTTCCAAATATCTCAGATGGACAGCCTTTTTTGTTTTCTTTTTGCTTCTTCCCCCCAACCCGGGCAATAAAAAAGAGTATAGTTTGTTCCGTTCTTTTGAGTTTTAGCTTGAGTATAGTTGTCGTTTTCAACAGGTTCTCAGGGATGCCCCATGCTCGGTGGGAATTCTGGTGGATAGAGGTCTTGGATTGATGGAAAGAATATCAAGATCACATGTATCTCCCAACATTGCAGTGATTTTCATTGGTGGCAAAGATGATAGAGAAGCATTAGCCTATGCTGGGCGTGTAGCACGGCATCCTGGAGTAAAACTCACTGTCATAAGATTCTTAGTGGAAACCAGCTTAGAGAATGCGTCAAGAAAAACAGGCAGCTATAGGGTCAATGCTGCAGAGCAGGAAGAGGAGATGAAGATCGACGATGAGTGCTTTGCGCAATTTTATGAGAGACAAGTAGCAGGCGGGCATGTTGCATACATTGAGAAGCATCTTGCAAATTCATCTGAGACCTATTCAACTTTAATGTCATTGGAGGGGCAGTATGCACTCATCATTGTAGGAAGAGGGGGAAGGGTAAACTCAGTGTTGACAATGGGAATGAATGATTGGGAGCAGTGTCCAGAACTGGGTCCAATTGGGGATGTTCTGTCAGGATCTGATTTCTCAATGAAAACCTCGGTTTTGATCATTCAACAACACAATGTAAGAGGAGAACTGGATGGACTTGATGATGACTTCTCTATCATGTAAATGTCAAGCCAACTGCGGTAGCTTAGAACTTTAGAAACTAATTGTAACAATGAAACAGGTGATTTCTAGAACCTTATTCGTTAAAAATGACGACCACCATGTGAGAATTGACAGCGGGAGTTGCCAAGATAATTTACCCGAAGGGTGAAAAAAGCCTAGCAATCCTAGATCCCGTAATAAACCTCTTTTAATCTCGACTCTATTCTTTTTTTAATTTTTAACCCTTTTCTTAGCATGTCTTCTCATAAAAAGCCTGGTAGAGTCCATCGATGGGATTCCAGTGAATGACAAAAAACGTGAAGCAATAATCCACAGCAACAATTCATCCTCAGAGTAAACCGTATCGATGGTGCTGCTTACAGATGAAACCCATAAAGAGAACTATGGTTCATAAAATCCGTAGGGTCTAAGTAGTTCTATTGAGCAAGTTACGAACATTGACTCAAAGCAGAAGTACCATGGCCAATTCATTTCGAGTTCCACTTAACCATCAACATAAACAATCCAACATGCTGCGTCCTTGCATGCTTTCGATGCATATTAGTACTCCCTCGAATGCTTTGCCAACTCAATCTGCAAACAGAGATTTTGAAATGAAGAAATGAGCATTTTTTATCTTGACAAAGAATATGAGAATTCTGGAAAGTGGGAGATTGGTTAATCTGTTTTTTTTTTTTTTATAAGTATTGGTTAATCTTTCAGAACTTAAAATACCTCATGTTAGTGCATCGATACCTTTTCTCACAACTAAGATGACCATAGCAACGCAAAGAAACAATCCAATTATATGGATCTGAAAAATTAAATGGTACAATCTATTTTCCCATTTAAGAACACTGCCCAAGACAATAAAGGAGCAATGACACTCGTTTCTATAATTAAAAATAAAAAACAAGTCCTAGAAATCCAGCGCATCATCATCACATAGGAGTATATTTCCTTTTAACATGACATTGAAAAGAGTCCTAAGACATACTTTAACTCCACCTCTTGTGTTGATGGCATCACAGTTACTAGTGAGAGGAGCTTGTGCATATATGATATCTTCTTGATTGTATCCATGAGAGATGCTTTATGAAAACACGAGTGTTCAGAAGAGAGATATTTGCACACTTCAAATCTTAACATTCTTTCTAAATGCCGGATAAAGAGAGATTTTGTACCTCGAAAGCATTCTTCAAATGATCCAGTTCCTTGTCGAGATCATTGATAGCCTGGTTATATGCCTGCATTGGCGAAGACTGGCTAGCGGTGTGAATCTACGAAAAAACGCCAAAATCATTGACCAGTATCTCGATAAAACCATTAAAAAGGTTAAGAACAGATCGATTCGTTAAAAAATATTAAGTGGTGGTTGTACTAGTATCGACAGCACCCAAACCAAAATCAGCTTCTTCTGAGCATGAAAAATCTAATTAAAAGAAATTCATCTGATTGAAGTCACAAAATCTAAAACGAATCATTAAAAAAAATTAAAATCCAAAGTGGAGAGACCTTAGAAACTTAACTGCATGTCCATAAGTTTTTCTTAGAAGGAAAGGATAAAGAAAAATACTAACCCTAACAATGATTTTGTACTGGAGTGGGTGAGGAAGCTTGTACCCAGCGAATAGCACATTCGGGTCCCTGTGCAATTGCCTGTAAAATGAGCAAAACAAGCAGCCAAAATAGGGATTTGATCAATCAATATTTCATCAAAATGTGAGAGACAGAGAACAGTAACTTACTTGATAAGCAAGAAATGGTAAAATTAAATAAGTGAAATTAAACGAGTCGAGTAATTCAAAATCAGTACATGCGAAGAATGTTTCCGATCGTGTGGTCTTCTCTCTCAACGGTGAACGACGCGGCGTTGATTATCTTCGTGTCCCTCTCGTATGACACCCTGGGATTTTATAAGAGAATTTATTTAAAAAAGAATGATAAAGAAACAGAGGTTTGAGAAAGTGAGAGAGAGTATTGGATGAAGTTACTTTTTGGTGCCTTCGGGGACGACGAAACGTTCATAGCGGTCAGGAGCGTTCATAGCTGCTGTTTCTTTCTTCTCTTCTACTCCCTCTCTCAGAAGTCTGTCACGGAGAGGTGCAAGTCGCGTGGTCTTGCAATGACATTATTGACATTAAATAAATAATGAAACGTCTTCGTTTTAAATAGGAGAAATTTATTCATTTTTTCCTTTTGTTTTTTTTTTTTTGTTTTTTTTTTTTTTAATAAAACCTTCATTTCATTTTATCAAACTGTTCTATGGCTATCAGTTATTACAAGAGGTAGAATACTTGATATTACATTGTCTAGATGAATAACTCCATTCCATAGTGAAGCTGCCTTTTGAGCCAACATATGTGTTCACTTTGTTTCCATCCCTCTTAATATGTTTAATATCCCACATTGTATCAGCCATGATCAATTTTATATCTCTCACTATGTAATTCAGAATACCATATTGATCACTTCTCTTCTTCACTGCATTTACAACTTGTCTCGAGTCTCCTTCCAAAATCACATTTTGCAAACCCATATTTTTACACCAACCTACTGCAGTGACCAAAACTTCCCTTGCCTCTGCTATACTAGGCTGCATAAGAGTTGCCAAAACTTCCCTTTCATGGTCTCTTAACACTACTCCAGCACCTATCTTTTGGTCTGTCTTCCTAATTGCCACATCCCAATTCAGTTTTAACCAGTATGTTGGAGGAGGTTGACATTGTATACTAGCCTGCTAGTTTCGAATACTGCTTGAACCTCTGATCTGAGTATGAGCTTGGAAGAATTCTTCATGTGCTATTAAGGATCTATTATATAGAATTGATGGATGTAAGAAAATATTTTCAAATATAAACTTATTTATTCTAATCCATATAGACCTTGTTGTTTCTGCAAAGAAAACAATCTCCTCAGGTCCAATTCTGTTAAGCACTTGCATAAAAATATTCTCAAACTCCTCATCTGTAATTGAAGCTTTTTACAGTTTCTTATTACCCAGCAGCCAAACATCTTGAGCAGAGGGGCATGACTAGAGAATATGTCCTGATGTTTCCTGTGAGTGAAGGCAAATGGGACAAGTTGGGTCTGTAATTATTATTTTCTTGCATAAATTCTGTTTGGTGGGTAGTGCATCCTTGCAAGCACGCCATATAAAGACTTTAACAACATTTGTAGTCTCCACATTTCATATACCCTTCAACAATTCTCTCCTGTTACCTGTATTTGATGATTCCCCTTTTCTGATTTCTTGTTTCTGTCTTTGCAGGTGATAAGCACTTTGTACAGAAAAACTACCATCTGCTATGCCTTTCCAAGCCAATATATCTGAAGAGCCAGTTTGTGAAACAAGTATTTGTAAAATCTCCTCTACTTCTGCTGCCATGAAAATATCTTTTATAAGCTGAATATTCCACCATCCTGCATTAATATCAATTAAATCTGCAACCATTGCACTTTCAGACAGAATTTTCCTTTGTGATTGAACTGTGCAGGACCCCTCTCTCTTAATCCATTTATCTTCCCACAATTTAATACTCTTACCATCCCCAACCTGCCATATATAACCTTCCTTTATAATAAGAATTGCTGCACAAATGCTCTTCCAAGCAAAAGAAGGTCTAGAACCAACTTGGGCCTGTAAAATAGAAGTGTGAGGATAATAAACAACTTTGAGGATTCGAGCTGCTATTGATGTTTCCTGTGTGAACAGTCTCCGTGCTTGTTTAGCCAATAATGCTAAATTGTAGGACACTAGATCTCTAAAGCCAAGCCCTCCATCCCTTTTACTTAAACTCAGATTCTCTCAATTTTTCCAGTGCACCTTAGTAGCTTTATCTTGAGAGCCCTACCAGAAATTTGACATCATAGAATTGAGCTTATTACAAAGAAGTTTAGGTAAAAGAAAGACACTCATACTATAAATTGGAATAGCTTGAATGACAGCCTTGAGCAGTATTTCCTTTCCAGCTTGTGAGAGAAATTTAGTTTTCCAATTTCCAATTCGTTTGCTAGCCCTTTCAATTATACCTTGGAACTCTCTTACCTTAGACCTAGCTATGAGAGAAGGCAAGCCTAAGTACTTTTCCAAATTGGATGTATTAGTTAACCCAGTAACCTGTTTTGATATAATTTCTTGCTGGTTGCTTGGTATTTTTGCTAAAAAACAAGGCTGTCTTTTGTCTATTGAGCTTTTGTCCAAAAGCTTGCTCATATCTCTTTAAAATCTGATTTAAACTTATCCATTCTTGCATTTTGGCTTGACAAAAAAACAGACTATCATCGGCAAAAAACACATGATTCATCTTTACTTTCTCTCTAGCCAATGGGACCCCTAAAATAGTAGCTTTCATCTCTGCTTCTTGAAGCTGTGCAGTTAAGGCTTCAGCACAAATAATAAACAGAAAATGAGATAAAGGGCATCCTTGTCTTAAACCCCTTGAAGATTTAAACACTTCTTGTGGAACCCCATTAAGTAAGACTGAGAATGAAAGGGAATGAATACACCTTTGTATCAGATCTGTCCATCTTTCATCAAATCCCATTTTCAGCATTGTTTTCCTAAAAAAACTCCACTCTATCCTATCATATGTCTTGCTTATATCCAATTTTAATGCCCTATATCCTTTCTGTCCATGCATCTTTGTTCTCATCGTGTGGAGTGTTTCATAAGCTGCTAAAATGTTATCAGAAATGAGCCTTCCTGGGACAAATGCACATTGATTTTCTGAAATAATTGCTGGAAGGACTTGTTTCAGTCGATTAGCCAACACCTTTGTGATGATCTTATATAAGACATTGCACAAACTAATTGGTCGATACTATGAAATATTTTGTGGATTATAATGTTTTGATATCATCACAAGATAAGTGAAGTTGATGGCTTCCATATTCTGGTCAAAGTTTACAAAAGTTAAAATTGCTTGACATACCTCTTCTCCCACCACAGATTAGTACCTTTGATAAAAGCAAGCCCCATACCCATCTGGACCAGGTGCTTTAGTTTGTAAAGTGGAAAATGGAAAATAATTAGTTCGTAAAGAAATTTACAGAAAACTACATCAGGAATACTATGGCATGTTGTGATACTTTAAAATTATAATTTTTTTTATTATAAGTAAATATTATACATCTAATTATGCTGCATCATTTATGAGATATTTTTTTATTAATTTCTTTGTATATGTTTAAAAATATAAAAATATATATTCACCTTCATACTATGATTTTTAGTATCTTAAATAGAGTACTGCTATATCCACAAACGAATCACACGAAAGTAATATTACAAATAAATATAGTTTCATCTTATCCATTAGATCTACTTTATAATAAAAATAATTTTATAATCTGGCGAACCATATCACGCCATATTAGTTTGTGAGATTATTTTTATATAATCTATTTGTGGCTAGAGTATTTCCCTCTAAAATATGACGGTATTTGGATTTTTTTTTTCTAATCAGAGGATTTGAAGAAAATAAAAGCTTAACTTCATTTTAAGTGAGGCTCGCTCTAATATCGGTTCACAAAAAATTTCAATCGAAATTACTTACTTTGTATAAAAAAAAAAAATAGGATTCTGATTTTTACAGAGAGATGTAAATATTAAGGAAACACACGAGACAAAATGATCTTGATCCAAACAAATAGTGCATTAATAAAAAACTTAAAAAAAATTATGAAAGCATCTCGTGTGATTTTTCATGCTAAATTTCATCATTTGAGTCATACCCATTGAAGTAACGCATTCTTAAATAGCTTGATTACTTAAATGAAAAATATTTAAAAGTTGGTACATTACTCAGCATAACAACATGCATCATAAGTTAAAGAGATCTGCTATACATCATCCTACAGCCGGCGCACACTTCACATGATCTTTTTTTTTTTATTTTTTTTTATTTTTATTTTTTTTTACACTCAATGCATTGAGTGTGCGCCGGCTGTAGGCTGCAGCAAATATTTTTTCTAAGTTAAAAGAGTTTTGTTACATAATCTCTACCACACTCTATACTCCACATTTTTTTTAATTTTTAAAATTTTTAAAATTATTTCAAATTTTTTATTCATTATTTATATAATAAATATTTGATAAAAGAAAAAAATAATAAAAATAAAAATAAAATATGAAGTGTGGAGTGTTAAGAGGTTGTAAATATTTTTTGAATTTAAAAACATTTTTTGTCTCAAAACTACTTCTTTTTCTTCTTTTTTTTCCTTCTCAATAACTTGCCCACAATCAATTTGTTTATATTTTCAACCGTAAAAATGCTATGTATCGGTCTATTCCATTTATTTATTAGTTCCGTTTGGATTGAGAAATCATATTAATTCATCTCATCTCATCATTATAATCTTTTTAAATTTTCATACAAAACACAATAAATAATTTAATTTTTTCAAATCTCAAAACAATAATAATATTAAAAAATAATATTATAATAATATTTTATCCGACTTTTAACTTTTATTTAAAACTATCTCATCTCATCTCACTGTCCAAACGATAGCTAAAATGAGCACAAGTCACAACCCGACAAATATTTTAATCTATTGTTCATAAGATGGGAATCACAATGCTTCCATTTGTCTTTGACATTTGAGTTAAATTCTATTTGATATAGAGGAAAAATAACATTATTCGAATAAAGATTTAGCTGGAGATTTGTCCCATTCCACTTGAAAATTTAGAAATTTGGTGGTGTGGTTATCTAATGGGAAAACCATATTCGAATTTTCTAAATTGCTATTTCTTTTGCAACTTAATCATCCAATTGAAACATAAAATATAACTTATTCTCTTATTGAGATGTGATTATCAGTATAGTAAGGAAAAAAAAAAAAAGTAATACTAGATATAAGTCTTATTTAGAGAAGTCCTATACAAACCTGTTGTAAAAAAGTAGACTCAATTAATAAAAAATAATTTTTTTACATATTTTTTAGGTAGGGTTGAGTTTATATGAAACTTGTTTATTTGATACTTATACAAATTATTTAATTCAAAAAATTATATAAAATGTTAGACGTATATTATAATTTTTATTATAATTTTTATCATGTTCAATCAACATATTAAAACTTTTTAAAAAAATTCACAAGTAAAAAAGATTTACAAAATCCGTGATATATCCCCTATAGAGCCATGATGTAATGGCCACTTTCTATTGGTTGCTGACCTTGACCAAAGCATCTTAATTTAAAAGCCAGACAATGCCATTCCCTCATTGGTTGAACAAAGGACTGCAGCGGACCTGGCAATAGAGAGTAGAGCATCCTCAAAATCCCCAACCACAAAAACATCGCGTTAAAGAGGACACGAGAGCCTTGGCAACCCACAAACACAAAACACAACCCGTCCAAAAGCAAACAGAGAGGCGGTACTACAAACCCACCTTTGGGCATGGCCGCTTCTTGAATGATATTTCTTTTTCTTTTTCTTTTTTTTTTTCTAAAAAAAAAAAAAATTCCCTACTATACATTATTTTTAATTTTTAACTTTTGAAAAAAAAAAATTTTGGGAGCGAGCCGAGCGATCCCCCGAAGAACCTCTCTCACTCACCCGAACTCTAAAAAATTTCAAATTCACCCAAAAATTTTTTCTCTACAATACATGGCCTTTCACGTAGCTTGCCCAATTACATGGTATGGTTACCCTTAACCCCCCTCTTCTCCCCCACGCTCTCTATTTCTTCGTCTCGCTAAAATTCTCTCTCTGAAACTCTCTCTCTTTCTCTCTCTCTATGTTGGTTTTTGTGGTTGCAGTCGGCGAATCTGTTTCTGTTCGTTAGGGTTTCCCCGGAGCCTTCACACAGCCAAGGGCAGGATTGACTTTCTGTTGGATGTTTCTAGAATCGATCAGTTTTTGAAGGACCCCTGGCGGATTCAGCCCAGTTCCGATAAGTCCGCTGGCGAAAACGACACCGTCCAGGTTCTCGTCCCTAAGGTCGTCGCCCCGCCTCCGCTGCCTCCGGTTGTCGTGGATGGAGGGATTGGTGGTAGCAATGCGGTGGACGAGGTCGCCGCCGCCGCCTCCGCTCAGAGTAAGCGCATCGCCCTTCAGAAGAAGGCCGCCGCCGCAATGGTCGCCGCCGAAGATTACGCTAGGCGGTTCGAGTCCGGAGATCTCGCGGCGGTGAGTGAGCTACCTTCCATCCCAATTAGGCCTATGCGAATTATTTTTTTGCGGTTTTTTGTTTGAATTTTATTTTGATTTTTGGTTTTAATTTATGTGGAGTGTGAGTTTGTGGGGGTAGTTGGGTTGTTTGGTTGGTGCATATTAGGAATCAGGTTTTGTTCAAGCATGGATTTTGCGTTTCTGGTTCGTGTATATGAAATAGTTTACTTTATTATGTGTTTTCAATTTTTTAATGTGCGAGGTTTTTAGGGGATTTGGTGCAGTTAGTTTTTTTTTTTTGGCTGGTATTACATAGTTTGTTTGGTGTTTCGTGAAAGTTTGGGAATGTATCTTATTGTATGCTAGAAGTTATTCAAGCAGGGCCTAGAAAGCAACAAAAATGATTGACCTACGGAGTGATCTTACGGAAGAAAAACCTTTAATGTGACAATATATAATGGATTTGGAAAGCAGGTGGTTTTCATATTCAATTTGGGGTTTTTTTCCCATATAGGTGGATTTAATGCTTGCAATTTGGCTTTTGCTGCAATGAATTATTGGAGACTTTTATTTTTCGATTTTTTTGTTCGTTATAATGATTGGGTTTTCTAGTAAACAGGATACGTCAAGAGGTCATGCAGGGGAAGAGCAGGGTCAGTCCAACGTGAATGTAATGTGCCGGTTGTGCTTCTTTGGTGAAAATGAAGGTAGTGAGAAAGCAAGGAGGATGCTTCCATGCAAGAAGTGTGGTAAGAAGTACCATAGGAGCTGTTTGAAATCTTGGGCTCAACATAGGGGTAAGATTTACTGGCGGACATCTTTATGTTGGTACAAGCAACACATGCTTTTATTCATTTGACTTGATTGCAGATTTATTCCACTGGAGTTCATGGGTCTGCCCCTCTTGTCGAATTTGCGAGGTAAAAAACGATGTGCAATACGATTGAACCCTTGTTCTTACATCCTTCATTCTTGATAGTTAAATGAAAAGTAAAAAATTCTGTAGTAAGGTCATGACTACAACTTTTTGCTTGTGGGGATCTTCTTGCGTTATTTCGTCACAGCCTTTTTCAATGAATAATAAAAATTCCTGAAGGTTGGCCTTTTTGCCTTGTAGCGTTTGCCCCTTGGAGGCCCATTGACATCATAACTTTATTCATTGCTTGATGATTATAAATTTGGTCTCACCTGGTTTGATCTACTTATAATTATTATAATGATATCATATTTTGTTTCCCTTGCTTTGTCCAGGTGTGCCTAAAAATGGGAGACCCAAATAAATTTATGTTCTGTAGACGGTGTGATGGCGCTCACCACTGTTACTGCCAGCAGCCTTCGCACAAGGCGAGTATAAATTGCTTGTTCCGAAGTTCTCTATCTTGATTAAAAGAGATTGCTTACGTTTTGTTTGTGAATGTGCAGAATGTCAGTTCTGGGCCTTATTTGTGCCCAAAGCACACGAGATGTCACAGCTGTGGCTCGACTGTCCCAGGAAATGGCTCGAGTGTGAGGTATTGATTGTTACTTATGATAGTGCGATCTTTTGGTATTTTTTTTTATAAGTTTTCGGTTGTGTATAAAATGTATTCGAGTTTTAGAGAGAGGGGAATGAAGTTTCTAACACTTTCTTTCTCTCACTTGCTACCTCTCTCTTCGATCTTTTGGTATTTATTTGATGTTTAATTGAGTGTTTTAGTTTTTTGTGATAATTGAAGTTCTTAAGATCTATTGGGTGTTGGGCACACTTTGTGAGCATCGGGCCTTCCAGTACTATGCTTGTTGGTTGTAGTCTATGTTGACCAAATTTTGAGATTCTGGAGAACAGTTTGACTTTCACTGTTGGAAGTGTACTTTGGGTTTTTTATTTGGTTTATTCAATTCTTGTACACAGTCCTGACTTCAACTGCTCCTGTAGTTATAGCTGGAACATTAGCTTTTCTATTTCTAGCTATCATTATTTTCCCTCTTTTTTTCATACCATAGTTAGGTGTAGCTTTTGTATAGTTCACATGTAATTAGGTTGCACCAAGAATTGTTGATTTATAAATTTCAACTTATAAAAAGAAGTTATAACTGGAACATGATTTAGTTGCTTGATAGGTATTCTGCATGCAGGCAGGCATTAGAGACTCTTCTTCCAATAAATATAAACATAGGATTGGCGGTGAGATCATCGGTTTAATTTCTTCAAGGTTTCTGAGTTGTGTCTACCTCCCATATAATAAACAACAAATGAAAAAAGGCATTTTCATTTGTATTTTGTGAGTTTTTTGCATTTTTAATGATTGCGAACGGCAATCTCTTTTCTGACGCTTATCTTATGTACTTGCAACCTGACTGATAAAAAAATCTTACATACTTGCAATCTGAGTATCACATTCACTATTAGTAGGCGGATTCATGATTTTCTTTTTAAATTTACAGGTGGTTTCTTGGTTACACTTGCTGTGATGCTTGTGGAAGATTATTTGTGAAGGGGAACTATTGCCCTGTTTGTTTGAAGGTATCAATGTCATTCTTGAAATTATTCATTCTGATTATTAATTTGTGCATTTTTGTTCTGGTTGTATACTGCATGGTTGATGTTTTTAGTTAGACAGTTCTTTTATTTTTTTGGGCGCCGCCAGAGGGGGGGGGGGTGTTAGTGTTCTAGGGTTACATGTTTTTTTTTTGACAAGTTAGAAGAAATTTGATTAGAAACGAATGTATAGGCAAAGCCTATGTAAACAGGAAGTATACAAAAGAAAACACCTAAATACATTCTAGGAAATGGAAAGCGATATCAGAAAATCATGAACAGAAGAACCATTAATCACTAAAGCTGAAAACCAAAACAGCAAAGAGTGCACAAAGAAATTCCAGAGTTGCACCAAAGTATGCTCCTTGTCATTAAAAAACTCATTGAATGTAGCCAATGGCACTTCCTCCACCAAGTGAGAATGGCAAGGAGGGTATGATGGGAATTCACTATCCAGGGCATTTGCTTATCAATGAAGGAAAAAAGGCAAAAAAGTAATTTTGAATGCAATTTCATCAGTGTTTGAAATCTGTTTTGTCCTCTCTGTGTGCCCGGTGAGTCTAGAAAGAATTGGTTCTTACCCAAAAAAGGAAGAGAAAACAAACTTGATAAGATGTCTTGGTCCAATTTTGTAGGTATATAGAGATTCAGAGTCAACACCAATGGTTTGCTGTGATGTTTGCCAGCGCTGGGTGCATTGCCAGTGTGACGGTATCAGGTTCATTTCTGGATCCAATCTTAATGGACCCATTATCTTTGCTCTATAGTATTTTGTTTTGTTGCAGGTTTCTTGGGATAGCATTATGAAAATAATCTGACCTGTGAAAGTGGGTGAATTATTTTTTCAAGACACTAAATTGCTTTTTTTTTTTTTTTTGAAAAATAATGTCTTGCAGTGATGAAAAATATGCGCAGTTTCAAGTAGATGGAAATCTTCAGTACAACTGTCCCACATGTCGTGGGGAGTGCTATCAGGTTTAGTTAAAAAGATATGAGAGTTGTTATCGGGGTTTTGTTTTAGGGGTTCTTGCATTTGACTTCTAGTTTTTAACTTAAATTTATGTCAGGTCAAGGGTATTGAGGATGCTATTCAAGAGCTTTGGAGAAGGAGGGACGAAGCTGACCGAGATTTAATTGCTAGCTTGAGGGCTGCTGCAGGTTTGCCAACCCAAGAAGAAATATTTTCTATTTCACCTTATTCAGATGACGAAGAAAATGGTCCTACAAGATTAAAGAATGAATTTGGACGGTCCTTGAAGTTTTCTCTCAAAGGGTTGGTTGAAAAGTCACCAAAAAAGGCCAAGGATTATGGAAAGAAGTCTTCAAATAAAAAACATGCCAGGAAGAAAGGATATGAGGCGATCGGTAACATAGAAGCCCAGGAGGGTTTCGAAGGACATAATGATGCCCATTCTTTTGGATATGGCATGGATGATGAGAAGAGTGACGAGAAGCAGTTCCATGGAAAGGAAGGTCTGGAAAGGGATTATTTTCCCATGGCTGGAAATCTGAATCATACTGAAGGGATTTGCTCAATCAATCAACCGGGAGTTTTGAAACACAAGTTTGTTGATGAGGTGATGTTAAGTGATGAAGATAGGGTCCCCAGAGTTGTTCGACTCAAGAATAGTAAGTCTTATAGTTTGGATACTGGAGAAGACGCTGGAAAACAGGCTAGCAAGTCAAAAAATGTGAAAGGAAAGAAGATTGTTATAAGTCTAGGTCCACGAAAAATAAATGTTACTAACTCTCCTAGGTCGGATGCTTCAAGCTGTCAGAGAGAACAAGATCTGATGACCTCCAATGGTATGGCTATGGCTTATAACTTTGCTTTTTCGAGGTTTATCATAATTATCATTAGGCAAGGATGATTCTTGCCATAGGAGGATAGCCGTGTGTGTGTGTGTGTGTGTCTGTGTTTGATAAGGGTTTGCAGGAATTGCACAAGCTTGTTTTAGTGCTCTTGAGTCTTGAGATTTATTGAGTTTGTTGTTCTAGTCTTATGGTAATGGTGCTTAACAAGCTTTTAGCTAATAATTGAGAAATTAATCTTCGTGGTTTTGCCTTTTGTTGCTTTCTTTCTTTAATTTGATATGAATGACTATCTATAACTTTTAAACCATAAAAACTGATGTTAAATGGCCATTATAATGATTGTATATGCTACATCATTTTCACGGTATGTTCATTTATTTTAATCTTTTCCTTTGCTTATTGTCTTCCACCATTTCTCCTTCAGAAGATTTCACTAAGTGATTTCACTTTCAGCTTCTTGTTTTTTTTTTTATACTTTCCTTTTAGGTTCTTGCTTCTTGCGTTCTATTGTTTGTTTTGCTTCAGCAAGATATTAAGGCAAAATGGATGTTTCTAAAATAATTATTTTGACTTCGTTTCTCTTTAGACTACAATTTCAGTTTGTTGAAAGATGAGCATTGTAGTATCTCTCTATTGTCTCTCTTGGATGACCTATGGATTCATTTTCACGAGCAGGCAGTGCAAATACAAGCCAGTGGAAAACGAGTGACAAACTTACAGTGGATAGACATGTTGGTACTGCTAAATTTGGTGATAGTAAAGGTAGGAGTGTTGATTTTTTTTCATCGGCTAAAAAGAGTGATTTTCCACTCATTATTTCTCAAACTACCTCTGATTCACACCATCATGGATGAAGTTGATATTTTATTTTAAGTTGCACTTAAAAACTTCATTGGACTTTCTACAATTGGCAGGAGACAGAACTGATAGCTCTGGACAACTGAAGCTTTTGAAGGTTGCCGGGAAAGAAGGAAATTTGCTAAAATTGGGCAAAGTTAAATCAGAAGTTTCTGATGTAAGCCTCAAATTTGGCAGAGGGAGCAGTGCTGATGCACATGAAAGTGCTACTCAAGAGCATACACGAATTTTATTGGGAAAGAGAAACAGTGGAGGAAACACAGCTGCATCAGGGTCTTTTGGTGAAGTAAGAGGTAGCAAGGAGTTGTTGGGGAGGCTTGAGACGTATGATGAAGGTAATGATGATTATGGTCAGACTCCTGGTTCACATTTGCCAAAAGATTCGAAACCCTTGCTGAGGTTCAAATTTAAGAAACCCACCCTTGAAAATCAGAAATCTCCTCATCCTGAGGAAGAGAGGAGTTCTATCAAGGGCCAAAGGTCAAAACGGAGGAGACCCTCTCCCTTGGAGAAAACATCTCAAGATGTGACACCGTCACAACAAGAAAATTTGATGGATGAGATTATGGACGCTAATTGGATACTGAAAAAGTTGGGTAAAGATTCAATTGGAAAGAGAGTCGAAGTTCATCAGTTATCCGACAATTCATGGTGAGTTTTTGTTTTCTTTCCTACTGCATATACATTATGGGTGGGGGAAGGGAATCATGAAGGTGAAATGAGAATAATGCAGCTCACCAAGCACAGTGTTAGTTGTAAGCCAAAACTGATGCCTCTTTCCCATGTTTTATTTACCAATTTCTATCTCCAAGCAGAGAACATGTTTGGTGGCTCCGTCATGCATTAGGAAATTGAGAATTGGGTAGTATCTACATGTTGAAAATAGTTCATTATGATTCCTCACAGGTCTATGCTGTCCAACACCTTGTCAATTGGATCAATTTAAATCTCTACCCCACCTCCACCTTTTTTTTTTCTTCCCAACAAAGGAATAAATGAAAAACATGTCCATATTCCCCATGAGTTTGCAAAATCCGTTAGAATGGATGTTGCTAACTAGCTGTGTTATTTCAAATGCCATGAAACTGAATGAAGAATTCCATTTTTGTTTGAATTTAAGGTCTCCATTTCCCGTGAAATTATTATAAGGAAAAATCTATTTATCATCATTTTTATTATCATCTTCTCAACATCCATTGATATAACATTAAATGATAGGCCCACAAGTAAAACATAATAAATAGTCTTTAATCATTTAATACTACATCATGGGATGATGAGATGATGATAGTAAAAGGGATGATGATTAGCATTGCTTTTATTATAATCCTAGACTTAAAAGTGTGTTGTGGGTTAAATTATTATTTCTAATTTATTTTATATCTAGGCACAAGGGAGTGGTTACCAACATAATTGAAGGCACGTCATCATTATCTGTTAGCCTAGATGATGGTAAAGTGAAGACCTTGGAGCTTGGCAAACAAGGGATTCGCTTTGTTCCTCAAAAGCAGAAGAGATCAAGAACATGAAGGCCGAGCTTGTTTTTGATGGGTGTACATTTTGTTTGGAAGTTTTGTTTCATGTGAAAGGTGAAGAGGCAGCTCTCCATTCTCCAAGGCCCCAAGAGGTGCTGAGTTTATTCCTTCCCGTCGCTTGTAGTACTGCTGATATTTTGCCGCAGGATTATTGTTGGCTGGGCTATTCAGTTTTCTAAACGGCCAATCCCATTCAACCTTTGTTTCATTCTAGTAGTTAAAATGTTCTCCATATTTTATTCCTTTATTATTCCCCCTTTCTTTACATGAATCTGAGTAAACTTTGATTCTTAGATGTAGCTTTGCTTCGGTCATCACTTTGGTGTGGAACTCAGACATTTAGGAGTCCACTGTAACCAAGTAGGAATGGGTGGCCTCAAAAATGTTAGCTCCTGTTAGTGACTACATTGTGAATAACATACTTCATCTATTAGCTTATTATCAAAGGTGTTTGTGTCTGTGATGTCCTCCTCTACCCACCCCTCCTCTCTCTCATTTTTTTTTTCCCGTTCATTTACAGAAACAGAATTAAGCGAATGTAGTTATCTTAATGCATCTTTTTTTAAAAAAAATAAAACCGAAATTCTTGTAAATTATTTCGGTAACCCTAATCTATTTGTTCTTTACTATGAAAAGTGAAAACAGATGAACTAATCCAGGGATCTGACCGTTTATACTTTGTGAGATTTCATTGACAAGTAGGAAAGGGTGAAGCGATGTAACATTATCAGGTTGCGAAGAGAGTAACAAAGTACATATTAATAGCAAAATTCAAAAGATGGAACTCCACCTGTTAATGTTTTCATACCAATCCTCAGTTAAGTCAGGGGATTAGCTAGTGCAATGTGTCTGTGATATGCCGTCCGTATCCCAAGCGTTTTCCGATTAGCTAACCTCTCTCTCGCCATGGGAAAAGCTTGAGTGGAGCTTTCAGACATGTATTTGAATCTCCTATTGAGAATATGTTTTTTCTGCGGTTGACGTAAGTTTAGTAGTACCATCTGCAGTAGCAGTGCTGGATCAATTAGAAAAAAAATCAACAAAAACAATAAATAAAAGAAAACGTGAACGGAGCTTAACAAAATAGGTCTGGCTAGTCCCACATTGCCAATACAAGTAGGCTAGGAAGGAACTCGAGTGTATAAAATAGAAGTGAGCACTACCGAACAACATACTTACCTGGACGGGGTCAATGGGTGATCACGAAGGCCCATGGCCTAGGCTAGTGACTTCCATTGCACTTGGGAGGGGTGCTCGCCTAAGGTCTGCCCAAGTGGCAGAGCCTACGTCATAATTTGTGCTAGTGGGGGCCTGCGTTCGCGCGGCCCCTGCCTATTTTCCTAGTTAAAAACTCAATCTTGGCTGGCTATCGTTCCTGTCTTGAGATCCAGTGTTCTTGTGTCCCCATTCTAGTGTCAAATAATCACTGGAGTTCTTGATACTGGTTATTTTGCAAAGAAATAACCTGTTGTATCAAATGGGTTAGGGCAACTTCGGTAAAATTTTGCAAAGAAAGATATTTTATTTGCTTTTTGTTCCTAGAATTATAGCCGTTGGCAGTTTGAAATCCCCGTTCCAGCTATTGGTCCGAGCCAGGGTCTAAGATCACTAGCAGTCGCAGGCTAAATTGCTTTCTAACATGTCTGGAAAAGTTTGTCTCAAAAATCTTCTCCATAAAGTTCTAGTCAAAATTTGATTAAAAAATTCACTTTTACAAATTTAGCTAGTTACTTTTCAACACCAAATAACAGAATCAATAAATTTATCACTATTTTATTAAAATATTGATTTTGATCTTTTTATTTATTTTTAAAAATTAATTCAAAAATGTTATCTTTTTAAAATGATTTTCGTAGTCACGCAAACCCAAACCAACAACAAATTCATCATTTTCACATGTTACAATTTGTAGTTTCCTATATCAACTTGTCACTAGATCACATATACCCAATATCAAATTATACAAAAACTCACATAAAGTTTCCAATTTTAGGCCACACCCATTTTGAAAGCTTTTACGAAACCACCATCTTGTGTATTCCTCACTTTGACAATACAAATCTCATGCAAGCATATTGACAATTCCTCGATTCAGCTCATCTCAATTAAAAAAATCAATTTCCAAACATAATTCTCACTCAAAGTTTCTGTTTCGTTCTATCATTCATTTGGTTGGGTTTTTGTTTTTCCACTCTATACGTTATTAATTTGAAGGGAAAAGTAAATATATGCATAGATACTTACTAGAAGATGAGATTTGAGACGACGGCGTGGGATTTTGGGATTTCAGCCGGTGGTAATGCTTTTGAGAAAATGGAAATCATGCTTTTGGAAATCGATCTCTCAAGTCCTTCACGATTTTTGGTGTGGCGTAGTCGGTTTCTGAAATCGTGATTTTGCTTCTGAAGAAGATGAAATTGTGCTTTTACTTTTGAGAATAAATGAAATCGTGCTTTAGATTGGAACGTGCGAAACGAATAGCACGCGGGGAGAGAATTTTTTATGCCAAAATAATATTTTGGCTAGCAGTTAGGACTCAATAGATTTAACCAATGAAATTGATGAAAGCTAAAATTACTGTAGCTTTGTTGGATTCACTACAATCCTTTTTATACAATCTAGTTAAACTTTAGCCAAAATCTGATTTTGTTAAACTCACTACTATTGCTCTAACATCTCCCAATTACAAGTTCAGATATTATTGGTGTGCATTATTGCAACAAAGGTGGATGGATCAATTTGGACCATAATTTTAATGAGAAAATGCAAGCACAATAACATAATGGTCCTACTTTCTGGTGAGGACCACAGTACTGGAGTCCTGGAAGAGATGGACACGTGACATGACAGTAACCATGTACTAACATCTTTTCCGAAGGTGGTCCTAGATTTACATTTTTGTGGTTGTGCAGAAGTTCTTTCCTTACCATTTTTGTTTGCTTTATATACCTAGAAAAGGAATGCTAAATTATTCGATGCTCCTGCAGAGGTGATAACAACATGGAGCCGAGGATTCCTTCTTAATTTCTAGCCTTTGAATCAGGATATTTCCTTCAATGAAAAGCATTTCCCACGTCCCATATTACATCTCCGAAGGACTGAATATTTCGGTTCTGTCCGGAAAGGATTAATCATCGTCTAAGATGTCTGAATTCACTTTTGCAGTCCAATTTTACTTATTACAGACTTACAAAGTTTGCATGAGATGAGTTGAATTTGGTTCAATAACCAAACACAATCTTAATCATGATGTGGCATTAGATGATTGGAGATTATTTATTATATATCATTTGTAAACCTATTATCTAATGTAACGTCATGGGATGATGAGAAAAATGATGAAGAATAGATTTGTTCATATTGTAATCATCTGAAGGGGCCATAACAAGGTTAAATGCTGGAAGCCAACGAGAAAGCTGAAAATGAGACGGCCTTATTTATTAGGATTGGTTGAAGAGTGTGGTTAGTTTGACGCCTAGAGCTTGATAGTGTCATTATATATCTTAGATTCGAATTCAATCCTTTAGAGAGAGAGCGAGAGAGAGATGGAGGAAGCAAAGGGATCAGTAGTGAAGCACGTATTTGTAGCAAAGTTCAAAGATGAAACTTCAGCTGCCCAGATCGACCAACTCATCAGAGATATGGCCAACCTCGTTAACCTCATCGAGCCAATGAAGTCCTTACACTGGTAACCCTACGCTCCTCATGAGGATCATTATTCTTTGTTCTTACAAGATACCAATGAAAGAAAAAACACAAAATTTGTACGTACCTAATATGCCTGATGTCGGAGTTTCCCATCACATGTCATAGAAAATTCCACACGAATCAATAAACGTATTTGGTTGATTTTTAATATTATTATATCTAAAATCATAGGTCTTAAGGTTTTGCAATTAAGATCTCGTTGGAAGACTTGCAACAAGTCTATCTCCCAACTGCATGAGAATATTTACAAGAGAGTTAGAGATGCAACTGAGGTGAACACCGACAAAGAAGAGTGTAAATCTTCCACCTGCATGTTATTCTCTATCAATTTCATCCTCAGATTCAACTACCTAGCCATTTACATGATTCAAAAATAACTATTGATCCATAATTAGATGAGAAGCATAAAAGCTAATACCCAAAAAAAAAAAAAAAGAAAGAAAGAAAGAAAAGGGATAGCATACATTAAGTACTTCTTCTGGTTTTTAGAGCTCATGAAGTAGCCTCCACTACTGGTACTTCAATAAAATTCTCCGAGGTTTTTCGTTCAAGGACCCCCTTAAGACTTGAGGGTCTACGTCTAGCTGAAATGAGCACATAGATTAGCAAGCTTTCCATCGCATCAATAAATCATGAAACTCTGAAAACCAGTTAAAATAAGAAAATAAAGACTTGAAATATTAAACTCTGAATGATCAGAGGTAAATATAATTTGAACAAACTCCAAATATATACGATTTATTTTGTGGTCTTATGTTGTGTGACAGGGGCATGGATGTGAGCGCTGGGAAGAAGAATCAAGGTTTCACTCATGTCTTTGAATGCACCTTTGAGAGTATGGAGGGTGTCGCAGAGTATGTTGCTCATCCTGCCCATAAGGAATATGCAAAGACCCTCATGCCTAACGTGGAGAAGTTCCAAGTGTTTGATTACAAACTCACCAAAGCTATCATCGAGAACCCTGCTTCGTCGTCTCTCTACTGAACAAGGATGCATTTGAACTATTTTTATATAAATTTGTGTTTGATTAACTTTTTTGAGTTTCTCTATATCTCTCAGACAATTTATTCGAACCTTTGTGTGTACCTATTCTTCGTATTGGGATAAATGTGGTGGTCTGCTTTAATGCATAGCTGTAGACTTTGCTTTTCTTTTACTCTGTTTGACATTGTATTTATGTTACTGGGTTGTTTGGTAACAGTGGAAGTATAATCTACCATGTCATTAAAAAAACTTGTCGCTTTTCTTTTTTCTTCCTCTGATACAGCAAGTAATAATTAATGAAAACGTAAATTCAAGAGTGCCGAATATTTGCCGACAGATAATGTTCACAGCCAATGACAAGATTTTCTATAAATAAATTGCAAATGGCAAACCGGGCTCCCGGATTCACTTTTTTTCTTTTTTCTGCTATTAGGATGCCTGAAGTATTGTTATCGTAGAAAATTGTGTTAGAAAAAGAAAAGTATGCTTATTTATTTAAGAAATTGGTAAATTATACAGGTGGAGGTGGCAAGTCTAGTAGGAGCCAGAATCCAACACAGTCATCTGAATCCAAGTCTTCTTGAATGGCAAGAAAATGTAACCCTCCACAAGCTTTCTTTGCTGCTTCCCAAGCTTCGGCTTCATTTGTTGTTACAGGAGTTTTCTTGTAAGTGGCATAAACATACCGGCTAGAAATTCCAACAGACAGAAGCAAGCAACCGCGACTGATATCAGTTTCAATTGAGCTGACTTCGAGTCCATTCATCCAAGCTGCAAGAGCAGGTTTTTATCATATGATCCTTGATATCTATAGGAGCAGCATAAATTGGCTAAGAACTTCATCGAAGAACCAGTATGGTAACAACTAATGGCACGATTTTCTGCAAGAGTTGTCATTATAGTTGCTCCTCCAAATGTGCTTAGTCAACAAGAATCCTGCTCTAGCAGTTAGTCATGCATACCCATTAAGAATCAGAACAATGCATAATGCTCCTTTCCACGCCCACACTCGTATGCCATCCATTTAGCTTGAAATTGATTGTAAAAACAGTAAAATCCACTGAAGTTATAATTATGCACCTATTTTATCACACAACATCTCATGCCACTACTTATGGCAGCAAGACTTGCCAGGCACGAGACATTGTTTGTGGAGTATTAGGCACTTGGATACTACTATGCATGCCCCTATGACATTGGACTTAAGTACCACATGCAGCAATCAAGTTCTTAAGATCAATTGTCGCTTGCAGATGGCATGCTAACAAGTATCGGTTATATTCAGAGAGATTTTCAAAAAGATGTGAAAAGCGGTTTGGTCATGTATATAGATAGTGATTAGTGAACCGGATAAAAGGAGCATAAAGATAAGAATCTGCCAAGAATTATGTGCTTATTGAAGATGCAAGAGGAATATATACCTGCTAAAGGCTTAGCACGTGAAGATGTGACAGCCAGTCCTGGAACCAACGTCTTGTCATCGATTTCAATACCTAGTAAATCTAAATCTAAACCTGCACCAAACACAAATGTTGTCTCCAAGGATGAGGCCTCCTCACGAACAGCTGAAAACAGGAGAGTAAGAATCAGTAGAAGGTCATGACATGTATTGAAAAAGAAATTCATAGCATCAGCTTTTGAATTAAGTGAAACTTGTATGCATGACAGTAGCTTTAGTGAAATGCTGCCTTGATGACATAGCCACATATTAAAATTGGATGTTGAAAAATACTTCATCTGATGGCTAATAATGTAAACAGCAGGGAAAACACTCCTAACCTTTAATATGGAGCATTTATATGATTTTTCAAATCATAAATAGGATGGGGGAACTACATAAATCTAGTGTTTGTCATAATTGAAAATAAAAGCTGCCGTGCCTGTACCTGAAAAAGGTAATTGGACAAATGCCCATTTTTCACCGAATAGATTATCTGGAAGCTCCATTGGGAAAGGGTTGTCTAATGCTAGAAGTGGTTTAGACCCCTTCTGAAAACCAGGATGACGCATGTACACAGTCTCATAGCGTTCTTCCAGCCATAGAAGAAGCGAAAGACACTGAAAAATAACGAAACAACCACAATATGTGAGAATATAGATCAACCGGTCCTAACTATAAACTCAAACCGGATATTTATAGGTTAGGTAAAAGAACCAAAGAATCCTTCTACACTCAAGATGACATTGCATGCAACCTGTGACCAACATTAGTGCCTTCTTTGCAAATCACGCATGGGCGCACCCACCCGGCACACACGCATGCGCCCACAAGGAGAAGTTGGCGTATAGCTATGGGTGTAATCGGTTCGGTCTGGGGGGGTTTTTGGACCGGACAGAAAAATTCAGTCCACCCTTTTTCCAGACCGAGACCAGATTGAATACCCCTATAGACCAGACCGGACCGTTAGTTATCGGTCCAATTCAGTTCCGGCCAGTGTAAAATGGGCTAAACATACAAAAAGCCCAAAATCACTTCTAACGTGTATTTTCAGCTCATCTATACAAAAAACTCCACAATGTTTACACTTTTGAATATAAACTATTTAACTTTATTTACACATTTTGTACTTGAAAATAGCCTAAAAAAAGTTGGAAAAGTTATCAAACTTTATTTGCACTATTTAACTTTATTTTCACTTTAAGTGATGATGTCAATAATTACTAACTTAGTACTCAATGGTATGTAAATTGTATTATGATATTTAATGCATAATGACCTATATTAAAATTTTAACATTTTATATATGGTTAGTGAATAATTGTCATTGACTATAGATACTTCATACTTGCTTGCAACTTAGGAATCTTACAAAAAATTTACCTAATTACTTTAATTAGGTGTAGATGCCAGAGTATGTATCATTGCATATAATATTATGATTTATCATAACATATAATATATTACTTAATTGATAGCATATTAATAATTGTATATTTAACATTTTATATTGTAAATGGTTATTGGTTAGATGAAAATTACATGATTAACTTATACAATTACTATATAAAATAATATATTTAAAAATATATAATTATATTCGGTCGGTCCGGTCTGGTTTGGGGTGAAAAAACCCCACCTCAGGACCTGACTGAAAACTGAAAACCAAAATTTCTTATCTATTAGGACCGAAACTGACCGGTTTCACTATCGGCCCGGACCGAAAATTTTACACCCCTACATATATCTACATTTTCCCGAGTGTTCTATTGTAATTACAAGTCAAAATTCTTTTAATGTGACTATATAACTGATGCAACACCTGTTTTTTCCTTCTGTCTTGTTCTTTCTTGGAGATGAATATATATACAAGAAAAGCCAACAGAAATTTCGACCACCGCTAACTTTGACTTAAGCATCATACTACACTATTGATGAGACAGAACTAAAATCCTTTATGGTAATGTATATGACGGCTATCTTCTGGGAGTCACATCCTTTATTTAATGTTCTCAAAATGTAGCTCAATTCGCTCAAAGTAAGGATCTTTATCCGTGATCCGGTGTTCAACCTAGTTGCCCTTAACCGCATGGAAGCTTACTGTTTTGAACTCCACACATAAATAAAACAAGCCTTAAATTGATAGTAAGACAAAAAGATTAACAAAGTGATGGGCAAGCCATACGCACCCGTTTACTTGGAATAGGTTTTATACCAAGCTCCTTACAAGCTTTTGTTATAATTGTCTGCATCTGTAACCTTCAAGCCAACAATTAACCTTTTGTTACAGATATTGATCAAAATAGACGCAAAAACACAATCCCACCCGCCGACGCACGCACCCACACACACAAAGTTAGGCATAGAATATCGTGTAATAATTCACCTAAAGAAGCGGATTTTCTCTGGTAATGGGACGCCCAAATAGTCGCTTATCGACACAATAGCGTCCTTCAAAGTGACACTGTTGATGACATTGTTGGGGAAATACTTTGTGTATTGAAGTGAAAGCGAACTGTCGCATACAACTAGCTCCCACACCTTCTTCCCCCTGATATCTAGGATGGGTCGAGAGCAAAAATCCAACTCCCACTCTGAAACGCTCCCGGGATCGATTTCTGGGTCAAGAAAGCAGAGCTCTGCTGTTGGGTCGTCCTCTTCATCATCAACTTCCACTTCTTTTGGTGTAGAAACCGAGCTTTCTGACCGGAAGAGGTCGAGTTTTAATTCGATAGGTGAAGGCTTTTTGAAGAAACAATATGAGATTTTAACTGGTTTTATGAGGGAGGTGAAGATAGAGATGGGTTTGTGATACAGGAGCGTTGGGGTTCTTATCCTGGTGGCGTCGAAGCTTAAAGAAGCCATGGGTTACTCTCAATAACCAAGAGCAGAGTGTGAGAGATAAGAAAGAAAGAAAGACAGACGAGTGCTCATCTTCCGCCAGAAATATCCATTGGAGATAATGGGCCGAGCTTCAGAAAGTACTGGTTATGGTCAGTAGATTTTAGGCCCGGAGTCCGCCCATTTTCAAATTAACATTATTTCCTTCTCCTCGAGCATAAAACCCCAAATTCTAGTTCCTTCCACCGCAAATCCTAGAGATTTGTTAAATTCCTTTTTAAGTAAAAAAATAACGACAGACCCTTACCACTCTTTTACTATTCTCTTTATTTTTTTTATTATTTTTATTTAATAATTAAGAAAGTAAAGTATATATTTTTAATTTTTTTAATAATTAAAGATGTTATAAAACTACTTAAAAATAATAATAAAGAGAATAAAAAAAATGTAGTAAATATGTGCTAAGAAGTATAAGAGAATTTTCATCCCGGTCTTTAAATTTTTCTCTAAATTTTAGTTAAAAATGACACTCCTTATAATTTTATCTTAAATTTTATTCATTTTTAAAAAAATTTCTACATCTCATTTCCTATCCTTTCTATATTCTATTAAAATAATATTTCTCTATTATTTCTTTATTATTTTTTTCTCTCACTTCCATTTACAAATTTAACAATTCTATTTTTTCTTATGTTTTGAACTATTACTCTAATGAATATTTTAAATAAAAATTTAAATTATTTTTAATAATTTTAAAATTAATTTTTTTTTATATTTTTGTAGTTATTTAAATTATTTTTAAAACTATAATAACTATGAGTACGAGAGAAAGTACAAATGATTGAAAGAAGAATTAATTAAATTGAAATGAATAAAATATTAATAAAAATGATTTAGGAAATGAATATAATTTTTTATATTTAGAAAATTACTATTCATTTCCTAAACATTTTTTTCTAAAATAGGGATTCAGATAAATGGAAGTTTCGAGAGCTTCTCTATATTTTTTCTTAAATCATAGAATACCGGATGAAAATGCTCTAAGTCTATCATCATCACAGCAAATCCTTTCTTTTTTAGAAGATTAAAATTTAAAACCTTCCTAGGGATTGTATGAATTGAGCCTCTAAAGCTTCCCATTCGTCTTCATCTGCTTTTCTCATCTTTGTTGCAGAAGAGACATTTGGTTCTTCCACTCAAAGGAGAGAGAAAATTTGAGATATGCCATCCACGTTCTCATCTCTCTTTTTCAAAAGCAACGACCATAACTATCTCTCTCTATTCCTCTCTCTCTCTCTCTCTCTCTCTCTCTCCAACGGTAGATGAACGATCACAAGACTAGCATTGCAAAATTCAATGAAAAGACGTGATATGGCCCTGTTCTAATCCTAGTTTTTTGCTTCTCTCGATCTTCCATGTGTTTATACTGTTACAATTTCATACTTCTTGGGGGCACGAAATAGTTACAGTATTTCATTTTCTCAAACAGCCGATGCAAGTTTGCCAACTCATTAGTAAAAAGGGCCACCACCATATTGTATGAAAATGGTGAAGGGCACGGTTTTGATGGCATTGAAGGCCCAGGTGCACGAGGACAATTCGATATTTCACGTTTTCCTAGCCGAATAATGCCAAGTATGAAATCCAGTTTCCTGCTTTCCCTTTTTTACTTGCTTACTTGATATATATGTTACGGTGCGAGAGTCCACCACACTCGGTCGCATCAATCGATCAGCGGAATCAAAGCTATCTCCTTTCACCACCCGGCTGCTTCATTCCCACATATCATGTTCTAAAGTAACAATATTCCTAAATTCTAAGCCAACTTTGACAAGATACTTTTACTTGCATTAATGCAACTATTTACGCCATTAATGTGGTTCCTGTTTCGTTTATAATCATATTATATAACCCCATTCTTCGTAGATACAAATGATACATTTGGCTATCACCTGCCTTCATTTCCTTTGGTTTCTTCCATTGCAAAGTAGAAATGGCTGGGGCGTTGGTGGGATGAGCGTTTCTCTCTACGGTCCTCCAAGTGTTAGCTGACAAGGTTGCATCTTGTGAAATCCTTGACTTCTTTCAGGGGCGAAAACTCACCGATAGACTCCTAAAGAAAGTTGGAGGCAACACTCTTGTCTGTGAGTGCAGTGCTCGAAGACGCGGAGGAAAAGCAAGTCACAAAACCTGATGTAAGAAGGTGGATTGATGAGCTGAAGGATGCGTTCTATGATGCAGAGGACATCTTGGATGAGATTGCTACTGACGCCTTGCAACGTAAATTGGATGCTGAATTTGAAACCACTGCAAAAAAGGTACGGAATTCTATCTCTTGTCTTAATCCTTTTGTGAAGGATACAGAAACAAAGATAGAAGTGGTGCTTGAAACACTAGAATATTTAGCAAGGCAAAAAGATACTATAGGTTTGAGAGATGGTGTTGGAGGGAAACAATTCGAAAGATTGCCTACAACCTCTTTGGTTGAAGAATCCCATATTTGTGGTAGAAATGAAGATAGGGAAAAAATAATTGAGGAGCTGTTGTCAGTCGGCGTAAATGGCAAAGAGATGAGTATGATTGCCATAGTTGGCATGGGGAGAATCGGCAAGACCGCCCTTGCTCAGTTTGTATACAATGACAGCAAGGTGAAGGAGCATTTTAACGTTGAAGCATGGGTTTGTGTTTCAGATGAATTTGATCTATTTAAGATAATGAAAACAATTCTAGAGAAAGTAACCAAGTCATGCTCTGATACAACAGATCTAGACGAGATTCAAGTTACACTAAAGGAAAAATTGGCGGGAAAGAGATTTATTTTTGTTTTAGATGATGTTTGGAATAAAAATTACGTTCAATGGGAGGTTCTAAGCAATTCCTTTAAATCTGGAGCGCAAGGAAGTAAGGTCATTGTAACAACACGCGAGGCCGATGTTGCATTAGCCATGCGTGCTGATGTAACTCATAATCTCTTGAGCATACTAGAAGAAGATTGCTGGTCACTTTTTACAAAACATGCATTCCCCAAAGGAAAGGCTGATGCTTATCCACAACTAGAAGCATTAGGTAGACAGATTGTGGAGAAGTGCGGAGGTCTTCCTCAAGCAATCAAAACAATTGGGGCTCTTTTAAGGTCTAAATTGGATGTTGCTGAATGGGATATGATATTGAAGAGCGAGCTATGGGATTTACCAATTGAGCAGATAGATGTCATGCCCGTTCTAAGATTAAGCTATAAGCATCTCCCCTCACATGTGAAATAGAGCTTTGCTTATTGTTCAATATTTCCCAAGGATTATGTTTTTGAAAAAAATCAATTAATCTTACTATGGATGGCTGAAGGTTTCCTGCAAGAACAAGGAAACAAAACAATGGAAGAAACTGGCGATGATTACTTCCAAGCTCTAGTGTCAAGATCATTATTCCAACAATTAAACAACAATAAATCATGCTCTGTAATGCATGATCTTGTCAATGACCTAGCAAAATTTGTGTCTGGGCAATGTACCGTTAGATTGGAAGGTGAATGTTCTTACAAGATCGGAAACAAGACTCGCCATCTATCCTATGTCAAAACAAAATTTGATAGCTTTAAGAAGTTCCAGCCTTGTCACGAGGCTATGCAGTTGCGCACCTTCTTACCACTAGAATTGTTATTGATTCCTTCCTCCCACTTATCCAAAAAGGTACCACTTGATTTATTGCCACAATTTACATACTTGCGAGTGCTTTCTTTGTCCGGTATGGCAATGTGACCGAATTGCCTGACTCAATTGGCAAAAGTAAACATCTACGTTATTTAGACCTTTCCTTAACTGCAATCAAAAGACTGCCTGGTTCTATATGTAAGTTATGCAATTTGCAAACATTGAAGCTATTGGGTTGTTCAAATCTTACTTCATTGACACAAAAAATGTGGAAACTTCTTAATTTGCATCATCTTGATATTACTAGCACTGGAATAAAAGAGATGCCGATAACACTGGATGGACTAAAATGTCTCCAGACATTGACTCAATTTGTGATTAGCAAAAATAATGAGTCTTGCATTAAAGAGTTAAGAAAACTTAAATCCTCAGGGAAAGCTTTTTATTAGAGAGCTCCAAAATGTTGAATTTCCAAGGGATGCATTGGATGCAAGGTTGAAGGACAGGAGGTACCTTGAAGAGTCGGGACTGGAATGGAATGATGATATTAACATTTCAGAGAGTTAGAGAACTGTACTTGATAATCTTCAGCCCCACACAAATTTGAAAAGTCTCACCATCGACTACTATGGTGGAAAATTTTTTCCAAATTGGGTGGGGCATCTATCATTCTCTAACATGTCATCTTTTTGTCTGCAAAACTGTAAGCATTGCTGCAGCTTGCCGCCACTTGGGCAACTACCCTTTCTGCAGGATCTCCATATTGGCAGGTTCGATGAACTTGTTACAGTTGGTCCTGAGTTTTATGGTAGTGGTGATTCTTTAATTAATCCATTTAGCGCCTTAACAGATCTAATTTTTGAGAATATGCTCAAATGGGGGAATTGGGTTTCTTTTGGTGCTGAAGATGGCGACGGAGCTTTTCCTAATCTTGAAAGGCTTCATATTTGGTCCTGCCCCAGATTTATAGGAGCATTACCTACCATTCTTCCTTCTTTAACCTATCTCGAGGTTAATAAATGTCCGCAACTGGTAGCTTCACTCCCAAGGGCTCCTCTTTTGTGGCTTAGACTCTGTAATGAGGTTCTCTTGAAGGAGTTGCCAACTGGATTGATAGAGATCACAATTGAAGGATTTGACGCATTAGAGCCTGTACCGGATGGCATAATGGACTCTGACAGTTGTCTTCATGACTTAAGAATCAGAGACTGTTCTTCCCTCACATGTCTTCCCCTGCACAGTTTACCATCCACTTTAAAAACCCTTGAGATTACATACTGTACGAAGTTAGAGCTCCCAATGTACCTGGATTATTCATCCGTTGAAAATGTGAGTTTAAACGGTTGTGAGTCTCTCAGGTCATTTCCATTAGATTTATTCCCAAAGCTTCGTATTTTTAATATCAACGAGTGTAGGAATCTGGAATCCATTGCACTTCAAAAACATCATGTATATGATATGATGGCTTTCGAGATCAATATTTATAATTGCCCTAATTTTGTATCTTTTCCAAAAGAAGGATTGTGTGCCTCTAAGCTTACATGGTTTCGGGTCATCAACGGTGGGGGTTTGAGGTCACTGCCTGACAATATGCATGTGCTGCTTTGATCTCTTCAGTATTTATATATTGAACAATGTCCGGAAGTCATGTCATTACCTGAAGGGGGCTTTCCTCCTAGTCTGAATTTGATTAGCATCTGCCGTTGTGACAAACTATTTGCCAATCGAATACTGTGGGGTTTGCAGAAACTCTCTTCAGTTAGAACTATGATAATTGCTGACAAATCTGAAGATGTGGAGTCCTTTCCAGAGGTGGGGTTGCTGCCCAGCAGTCTGACCTCTCTCCACATCTGCGGTTTTCCCAAAATGAAATATTTGGACAAGAAGGGGATTCAACACCTCACCTCTCTTGAAGAATTACAAATTGATGACTGCCCTAAGCTCAAGTGCATGCCAGAAGAGGGCCTGCCTGCCTCCCTCTCAATTCTGCAGATAAAAAACTGTGCTTTGTTGAAGAAACAATGGCAAAGGAAAAAAGGAAAAGAATGGCGCAAGATTACTCAAGTCCCTAGCAAATTGATTGATCTGGAATGGATCGAATGAGCTGAAAAGTCTAGCGAGGCCCCCACTCTGTTATAATATCAGCTTTTGGACTCAGGTAATTGCTCTTTTGACCACCTAATTTATCAATTTAATTTACCATTACAGTTTTAGATTTGCATAAAACATAATGTTGTCGAGTCTCTCTCTGGTCACTGCCAGAAAAGCTTTTGTTTAATAGATCTCTTTTGGTTTGGAGTTGGTGGTCAAATTTCAAATCAACTGGGGTTTTTTGTTTGCCTTTAGAGCAAATTCATCTCGAATGAATTCTAAAATGGTATAAATGTCTTGCCAGGCATCTTTTGGCTTTGGTGTCAACCTCCTCTGCCGTAGGTGTTCAGCTAGTCATTTGGAGGTATATTTATTGCTTGGTGTATGTTTGTGCTCATATGATCAATTTCTCTTTCTTTTTTTTTTTCATTTGTTTTCCTTTGTTTGTTTTCAGGAAACATCTCATTTCATCTCACCTTATCATTACAATTTTCTCAAATTCCCACACAAAATAAAATAAATAATTCAATTTTTTCAAATCCCAAAACAAAAATAAAATAAACAATTCAACCTTTTCAAATCCCAAAACAAAATTAATATTAAAAAATATATTCGAACAATATTTTATTCAAATTTTTAACTTTAATCTCAACTCATCTCATCTCATCTCTAAAAACAAACGAGATTGAAGACGGTTTGGCCAGTCAATTTAATTGGCAAATTTGACTGAGGATACACCTTTGTCAAGCTCTCGTAATGACTTTCTATTGGGGATATTACCCTTGGCTCAGAACAATTGCAACAAGAACTAGATGATTGAAGGGAGTGCTGACCCAGCATTTGATGAGGGGATTACAGAAGCATCGAATGAACATCACCAAATACAATACACTAAAGGTGATGAGTTAGTTCGCTTGTTCAGCAGCTGTTTAATTGCCCACTTTGTTCTGTTGCTCTGAGGGATTTTTATGTGTTTTCTCAGCTGATGTTTTCTGCCTTAGAAACAGCACCGTGTAAGTGTTCCTAGCAGTCTGTATGGTGGAAATTATCAACATTCCTATAGTTCTTCTAATGGAGGATGATATTGCAGTCCTGTGACTCCTGTCCCATATCAACTACCAAATACATTCCTTCGGACTGCCCCATATCAACCCCCAAATACATTCCTTCCATTCCTGCTCCCTTCCCAGTTACTTTGTGTTTAGGGTTCGTTTAGTACTGCTATTTTTTTTTTTTTTTTGGTATTCAGAGCTTTAATCTATAGACCTTGTTAAAATATTTCATTTTGCACTGTATTTATCTGCTGCCCAAGTGTTGTATGAGTCAATTATATCTACTGCCTTAGATCTAGAAGTAGTTTAATTAGAAATACTCTAATAAAAACTTATTTCCCTGTCGTATACAGATTATAATCGCTTTGTCATTTACAAAGTTTTTGGCATTCAACATGTTAATGTGGTTTGGTTATCAAACTATGGCCCAAATTCTGCATAAATAGTCCTTTTAAAATTTCCCTGTCACGATCCTGTTAGATAGGAGGTCAATAACTTCTTTATTATCTTTCTCTCCTAGACAAATTTCCAGCACCATCTATTACTACCCAACGTGATCTGAGGCCCTTTCTCTCTGGAACTCCTTTTGTAGGGAAAAAATGCAGAGCTATATTAGCATTCAGCAGCCCACATTGGTTTCTCAATTGTATCCTGTATGTACTTTTGATCTCCCTCTCTCTCTCTCTCTCTCTCTCTCTCTCTCCCCATGGATATATATATTTTTTATGTAAATTTTAATATTATAAACGGATATATATATTTTTTTTATGTAAATTTTAATATTATAAACAGATTGTGGTTTACAGATTGAAAAATCTCTTGCATGTATTTCAGGGAACCGATTATCCTCATTGACCCATACCACCTGGGACTGGTCCTGCAGTCCCTGTTACATCACAGCTGGGCTCAGTACCTGGCCATAAAATGCCACAGATTGTAGCTCTCACCACACAGCCGCTGGGATTTAGGCCAGTGGATTCAGGGTTGTTCAAAGACCCTGGATAGGTTCAATGCAACCGCCTAGCGCTACTCAGATAGCCTCAGCACCACCCACCATTGTAGTTCTTCGATTGCAACCACCGAGGCATTGGATAATGGAAAATTTTCAGTTCTTATTATCAAATCAAGTATAGTTCTTTGTAACTCATAAACTGATTTAGGTTGCAAAACTCGAGATATGAAGTTAATAGTTGTTTATTTTATCTTTTGTTTTTTTCCTGGTTCAGGTACTACTTACGACCAGCGAGTGGGATGACTGCAAGCAACTTCTGGCTAGGTACACCAAAGTGAAATGATCAAGACAAGAAGACAGAATGCGAAATTGAAATAAAGAAGGCATTCCTTCTATTTTCTGATTGCTGAATTGGAAACTTTTTAAAACGAGTGGCCAGCTTCTTGTGGCGATATCCTTTCTTGAAAATGCACACAAGAACAGCTTTTCTCGATTGCTACTGCAGGAATTTGGTTCTTCATAATTGCTTTACTGCATTTCAATTAAATTCTATTTTTGAAAGCTGTCAAGGAAGATAGTTCTTAGGACATTGGACTGCTGGTGGTTTTTTTTTTTTTTTTAATTTGATACTTGTGGTTGAATTTAATAAATATATAAAAAAAATCATAGATGGTTTTCCTTTCAACTTTTGGCTGTTTGTAGTCTTTTAAAGTGAGCCTTTTCAAGTAGTTTTCTGTTGTCGGCTAGAGTGTCCTTTCTTTTTCCTTGTGCCGTTAAAATATCAAATTATCCATTTAAGGGGTATTTGCATGAAATTTTTGTGTGTAGTCTGTTCTTTTATAGAGTTATTTGCGCCATCTAGCAAAGGCAAGCTTCTGTCTCTCTCTCTCTCTCTCGACAATAATGAAAAAATGAGCATAGCAACTAATGTGGAGTGTGGACTTGTTTGCCTACATACATGAGTACGAGAACAGAACAGATGAGGTTGAGTGACAACATGTCAAATGTTTTTAGAATTTTTTCAAAACTTTATTGGATCTCACCATGCAATTGGCAAACTTCCTTGACAATTGCCAAATCTCATCAGGTAATTACTACACAAATTAAGAGTTATGATATTCAGCATCTCATACCACACACCTTACATCTTTTAAATATAAACTTTTTATTTCATATTAAACTACTTGAGCTGTTCTACTCATTATTTATACACTACATACTTGTTATGAAAAAATAAAAAATAAAAATTAAAAAATTAAAAAAAGTTTGCTGTATGAGATGTTAAGTAGAATTATTCTTTCGAAATTGATGCAACTCTCGCCACCCCGTGACCATCAAACAAATATAAAAAAGAAATGGACGAAAAAAGTAATAAGAAAATAAAAGAATTTTCCCAACTTGGGTAGGATGACTTCCAAGCGTGCACCCCAAATATGCCCCTAGCACAATTGTATTTTTTTTTCCTTTCAAAATTTTTTTAAACATTCTTAACTATTAAAATATATATATATATAAATTTACTAATAATCAATTTTTTAATTATTAAAACAAATAAAATATATGAGAGGCGAGTGCACAGAGTCGCCCGATCATTTTCCAAAAAGCATCCTGATATTTTTTTGCTGATTTTTTTATCATGAAAAATTATTTGTACAATTTTAAAATCGATAAGCCTCGTATAAGTTCTTGTAAAAAATTAGATTTTACTTTAAAAAATTATAAAGAAAACCTATTATTTATTAGGGAGATTCAAATTTTTACAAAGGACTTAAAAGTTAAAACACTCTTTTATTATCTCCCACTTTTGGTAATAAAACGGCCTCGTATCTTTCAGCCTAGAGGCTAGAGGATAAACAAACGTTTGCGGCGGGCTCTACAAAACGAGAAACCACACAATCTTTTTGGAGTGAACTCTGTCCAACTCTCTCTTCTGTCGCAGATGAAGCCCCTGAAGTTTCCCCATCGCTCTCACGGAGACTGTCTTCCTTCATGTAGATCCCCATCCCTTTTTGCACGCTCATGAACGTATATGTATGTGTGTGTGTGTGTGTGTGTGTAATGCGTAGCATGAATAAAAAACCCATGCTTTTGTTTATGTTTAGAATCTAGTCAATGGGTATGATTCACCTGCATTTCATGTTATTTTTTCACTTATCCTTCTTTCTTTCTTTTTTGTTGTTGTTGTTGTTGTTCTTTTTTTTTTTTTTTTTTTTGCGCGTGATTTTATTGTATTGAAAGGAATTTATTCCCTTTTGTGAATGGTCTATAAAGTTTCTTCTTTGGCCTTGAACTATTGGGTCTTGAAGTAACATCTAGAAGAAGTTTTGGTGGGTCTTCTTCTTTTCAACTTTCGAATGGTTCTTTGGTGCTCGGGTATTTTTTGAAGTTGAGTAAGCTATACGTGTGATACCGCATACTTTCTACTGTGACTTGGAACTCCCTTGGGACGTTACAGTACGAAGCTCTACAGGGCTTTGTATGCGTAGGATTTGGCTTGCTCAGTTTACACAAATTAACCAGACTTTCTAGATTGTTGGCCTTTTGGTTTTTTTCATGAATATAGCAGGACTTAGCTGGTTGGGTTTAAGATATTTGTATTTTCGAAACTGCAATCCATATACTATTTCCCTTTTATTAACTGACATATAGGTGGAATCTTCTTTCAAAGGGAAACATGAAATTTTTGTCTTACAAGCTTTAATGTGAATAATCCTCTAGTAGTTTGTCGTGTTTATCTAATTTTTCATGTGTGAATGATTTTATTCGATGAATTGATATCAAAGGAGCAAAAAAGGGTCTGATTAGAGGGATCATGAAGTTTGCTGAACGCTTTCTGACAGCTTCATTCACTCCTATTTATTCAAATGTCCTTAAAGACAAAAGCAGATTCCCATTTGCCCTATTCCAGAGGAAGTTGAACAAATCAAGGAGCCCCTCCGCTTATACTCAAAAAAAGCAACCATTTGCCAATGCTGTGATGGCTGTAGGGCCCTATCTTCCTCCTCGGTTTAGGTGGCTGTTCATGTGCTCAAATTTTATATGCTCAATACTGTCAAGTGTATTGATTCTATGAACCTTATTTGATATTCATGTTTTGATCTCCAGTGTTGCTCCGATGATGGATTGCACAGATAATCATTATAGGACTCTTGCCCGGCTCATATCCAAACATGCATGGCTCTACACAGAGATGATTACAGCTGAAACAATTGTTTACCAGAAGGATAATCTGGTAAGCAAGCAGAATACTTGCCTTTTGATGGAGCTTGAAGAATTATGAAGTATTACCAGTATTCTGAACAACTAAAGAACAAAAGAGTGTAGAACTTGAAAAAAGATGCAACTTTGTAGGATGAAGCCTGTGAACATGATTCTTTAACATCTTAAAGAGTTTTGTTTTGGATAAAAATGGACCTTTGGGTGCACGATTAAGGCATCCAGTGGTACAGTTAATTTTTTGGCTTACAAGTAGAAAGTTTTTTTAAAACTCATTTTGAAGCTTGTTTCTTACTTTATCTTGACTTTCTGCTGTGGTAAACATTTGAATGCTTATGAAATTTGCATTTCTGGTCTCACTGCCATGAATGTTGTGTTATTCCCTCATTTTCTAGGATTTTTTAGCATCCGAAGCGTTGCTGTCTCCATACTCTTTACCCTTGATTCTTAGATTTTTGTTTATGTTGCTCAGGACAGATTCTTGGCATATTCTCCAGAACAACATCCTATTGTGCTTCAGATTGGAGGGAGTAATTTGGAAAGCCTGGCAAAAGCAACTGAACTTGCTAATGAATACCACTATGATGAAATCAATTTCAAGTTTGTACATTTTAATGTGCCATACCTTTAAGTTTTTTTTTTTTTTTCCAAGCACATGGCTGAGACATTTAAGTATCTACCAGTTGTGGATGTCCCAGTTCAAAAGTAGCTGGACATGGATGCTTCGGTGTTCGTCTTATGCTTGATCCAATGGTTTGATAACTATGCTGATTAATTTGTTTGGTGCAACATATCTGGATAAAAACTTTCTCAATTTGCTCTGATATGACCATCTGGTGTTTACAAGGATAGTTTGTTGGGGAAGCCATGTCAGTTGTTGCTGCCAATACAGATGTTCCTGTTACTGTCAAGTGTCGAATTGGTGTCGATGATCATGATTCATATAATGAGCTCTGTAAGACCCTCTTATCAACATCTGCCTGTTCAACTTAAAGTTAACAGTTTTGAGTTAAATTTTCCTTGGAACTCCTTTTTCTGTTTTTTGGAAATTTAGAAGAAACAGCTGGTGAATAAGAAACTGTGGCCAAGTTTCTGCTTTCATCCAAAAGTCCTATGCAACCATGGCGTGCTGCATGGGTGCATTTGATGTCATGCAAATATACAGGAAGATCTTTTTTTTCCTTATTAGTAAGAAAAACTTTATTGAGACAAATAATAGGCATAACCCAAGTACATAGGAAGTATACAAATGCGCAATCCTACTCACAAGTCAGGAACTAGAAAAAGAAACAAGAAAATCATGAACACTATTTCCATTGAATTTAATGGCTGAAGCCCAAAGAAATAACATGTTGAAAAAGAAACATCTCAGTTCGTCCAGTGAGCGTTTCTTATCTTCAAAGCACCGGCCGTTCCTCTCAAACCAAATACACCACATAAGACATAAAGGGATTGTGTTCCAAACAGCAGCAGTTTGAGAGTTATCCCTACGACCTCTCTGACAAGTGAAAAGATCCACCACCCTCCTAGGCATCACCCATGCCACTTCAATCCTATTAAAGACCTCACACCGTAACACCCTTCCATCTCACAATGAAGTAACAAATGATCCACTTATTCACCACATTTTTTACACATGCAGCACCGATTCATAACAATTAATCTACGCTTCCTAAGATTATCCAAATATGGGAAAATCTTATTTTATGTAGTTTTTTTTTTTATTGGTAATCAAGAATTTATATTCATAGAAACAGGCAAAGCCCAGGTACACAGGTAGTATACATGAGAAACACCTAACTAGAGGTTACAATAGAAAAATCTTATTTTGTATACTAACATGGTGTTATTGACTCAAAATCTTGTGATTATTTTATCATGGGTACATTTGAATTTCACGCAAATAAATAGGCATTCAATTATATGGACTCTTGTTTAATAATGTTACCTTAAATATTCAAGAAAACTCCTGTTGTTTATTGATTTCCTTTTGTAAGAGCAGTTGATGTCGATAATAAGTTTAAGCATGGCTTCAGTTTTTGAAGAATGCTATATTTCTATGCCTTTCTATGTCTGTTAGTCATGTATGCTGTGTTACATGATTTATCAGTTATGTTTTTTAATTTTTGCTGTTAAGCCGAGTCTTAATTAGTCTATCGAAATTGCATCCCCATTGCTATTTTGATATTGTACCTACAATTAGGTTACATGCTGCTTTCTTCTCCACATCTTTTTTGTCAAGGTTGCTGTGGTTGTATCCTCACATTCTGTTGTTGTTGTTTTCCTCCTTTCAGGTGATTTTATCTACAAGGTTTCTTCTCTATCGCCAACTAGGCATTTCATAATACACTCGAGGAAGGCCCTCCTCAATGGCATTAGCCCAGCTGAAAATCGAAGTATTCCTCCCTTAAAGTATGTACTTAATTATTCTCCTGTTTTAGTAAGACTAATTACAGTTCAGAAAAAAGTTCCTAAGAAAAATGTTTTTTTTTCCTCTTTTGTGGTTTTAGCTTAACTAGAAAATGTTTATTCTAAAAATTCATAGATTATTTTGTTTGAGGAATGCACGTTAGAGATCATATGCTGGTACTCAGGATTTGTCTTTTACTGATACGCTCTACTTTTTCAGTGATTTGTACACTTCACACTATTTCAATTAGTCATGCAGATATGAGTACTTTTATGGTCTCTTGCGGGACTTTCCAGACTTAAGATTTACAATCAATGGAGGCATAACTTGCATTGGTGAGGTGAGCCATGAAAAACAACTGCTTTCCTTCTTTCTTTTTTCCCTTTTGTTCTGTTGGAATATGCCTCCATGTCAAGAATGGTATCTATAAGGCATGCATGTACATGCATACATACATATCACATGTAGGTTTATACATACATATATTCTGTTTGTTAAGTGTCGCATGTAACAAGAAATGCTGGAATAACTAAGGAAGACAAGGGCACCTCGTTGTTGAGTGTTATTTATCTTTGTAGCAGAACAGGATGAGCTTGGCTTGGCCCATTCACATGAACTAGAGAGGGAAAAGATCCCATGCTACGATAGTTATAAGGCCTCTAAACTCCTACCTCAAGGCATTATGGTGTTGCTTATCCTTCCTATGCTTAAAATCGCTCACACGTATGCATCTGATGTAAATTTCGTTATTCCATGCTTAATAAGAACAGTTGTTGCTTTTATCTTTGGTTCTGTCATTTTATTTTACCTTTCTTTTTTGTACATGTATTGGTTCAAGCTTTTGATACGGTTTGGAATTTCTGAGTAGTACAATTTTGCCTAACACACATTTTCTTTATTGAGTTTGCTTCCTTGTAATTGGTACTGAATGCTCTGATGCCTCAATTTTTGCCCATAGGTCAATGCAGCTATAGGGGCAGGAGCTCATGGTGTAATGATTGGACGTGCTGCATACAACAAGTATGTGTTCTGCACGATTTTGAGCATTTGCTTTGGTTTCGTCTTCATTAAAAAATTTTAAAAGATGGTTTCATTCCTAACATTTCTGATTTACTTGCAAATTTTATGCAGTAAATATAAACATGATAATTCTATTTCAATTGTAACATAAGGCTACAATCAGTATGATGAACATAGACCATACAAATGAACATGTGCGCTCGTACACACACACAATGCACATACAAATTGTTATTTTTGTGCAAGGGAGTGGCACGAAAAAAAGGTCAGACAACCTTACAGAAGCTTCGGAATGCTATTTAATATATATAGCTTGGTTGGTGAAATGAGCATAGTTTTGCTTGATTTCATCAAAGAACGCAGATGGGGGTGACATCACAATAGAATTTTAAAACCCTGGCTGGAGTGTCAGTCGGGTGGTTGGGCCTTCTGTATTTTTGGATTCCCTACAAAGACTTAAGTCACCTTGTCACTATCCAAGCTAGCTCTACTTTTATCTTAGCATGAATAACTCCCTGCAACAAATAGGCAGGCATGGAAGTGGATCCCTTACTCAACTTTCATTAGTGAGCCTTGTTGAAAGGGAAATTTTTCGTGAATTCCATAACCTTCATCAGTTTAGGGAGTTCATTTACAAAAGGACGCCCAAAACCAATGTCCCTCTGGAGGGAGTCTATGTCATGTTCTCCCTACCATAGCCTTGCAGTAATGGTAAATGTGGAAGGAAAACTTAGAGGAGCTTAGACATTTGGAGGTTCCTTAGTAGCCATGTGAGAACGCACTTGTTAACATACCAAAATGTAGCACTACTTGATACAATATGTCCTCACAGCACCAATTTATGACTAGCTTTCTAAAATTGTTTTCTTTCTGTGAATCTTTCTTTACACATCTTTGTTGAGATGTTTTTATGATACTTCCAATTGTCGATACTCAATAAGTTGACCAAATGCCACTTCACCATTGTTTCACAGCCCTTGGCATACTTTGGGACATGTTGATTCTGCAATTTATGGTAAACCAAGCAGCGGTCTTACACGTCGTCAGGTTCATTAGCAGAGTCGGCTCTCAAATGGCTACATCTCTACAGTTTCTTTTATCAGTTTATTTTACTTACAGTTTGTAGTTTCTTTGCCATTTTAGATTCTAGGGAAGTATCAAGTGTATGGAGATTCTGTTTTGGGAAAGTATGGACAGAAACCAACTGTCCGGGATGTAGTGAAGGTAGGTACACTTTTGACTGATTATTACATTTTGGTTGTTGTTTGCATATTATTCAGTTTCTTCACGGAAGTATTTTTTTGTTTGATAGCCTATGACCCATCAAAAAAAGTATTTTATTGTCTGAAAAGAATTACTATATGGCCTTATCTTTTGTGGTAATATATGACTGAACAATAAAACAGAATAATCCCTGCACGGTATATATAAACTACTGTTCTTTGCAGTTGGATACATCTGTGTCAAGCTTCTTTATCTTATTTAACTTGCTCAGATTTAGCTTTTGCTTCCGCCTTAATAAGTTTTATGTGTGTAATTGACCATTCAGCTGTATTGCAGCCTTTACTCCATCTTTTCTATTCAGAGCCTGGGAATGGTCTGTGGAAGCGCAAAGCTGACACTGCCTTCCAGCATTGCACGGTATGTCTTCAGGGCAGTGCTTAGAAGAATAAGTTCTTTTTTCTTTTTTTCTTTTCTGTATTGTCTCCTTTGCTTGAATTTTCTCACAGCTTTGAAAATCTTGTAGACAATAAAGTCATTTTTTGAGGAAACCCTCATGGCGATTCCTGACTTTGTCTTGGATTCGCCTGTTGGAGAGACGCCAGTTGGTCGTGATGAGCTTTTTGCAGATATACATAGTTTATTACCCGCTCCATATGAAGTGAGAGAACAGGAGTTACTGTATGCTTAATTTCTGTATCTATTTATGTCCATCTTTTTTCAAACGAGACCTGATTCGTCTCGTTTAACATGTGTCAAATTCATCTGTGAATATATAATCACAATTATGTTACCTATATCAGCATATTGGAGTGACTTCCATTTGAATGTTTATTTGCAAAATGCCTTTGAGTTGGGATTACAACAGTGTACTGAAGAAAAAAAAAATATAAACGTGCAAATGCAGTGCACGTGTCTTGTATCTTGTGAGGCTTAGACAATGGGCTATTTTGATTTATCAGCTCATATGTTGACTTTGCTGATCTCTGCAAATCAATCAAAAGGAGTCGGTATCTTGTATTTCTCCTTTCTCACTTGACAGACATGATGGTCAACCCATGTTTGCTGATCTTCTCGATGGATCAAGTGCTCATATTTTTCTAGAGTTGTTAAGCTTTACTCGAGCAAAAAACCGTAAAAGGGGCATCAAACTTCTTAACACAGCCCCCTGTCCCAAGAGAAGAAAACTGAAAAACTGCAGACTTACATTCTCAGTTCTTCAGAGAGATCCCCCTTAATTTGTTGCTGCAACCAATGCATGCCTGTTGGCATAGAACCTGATTCTCGGATTCAAGGTTTGACAAATTGACTACCTTTTAATAGTCTCTTGTTTTTGCTTTTAGATGTGCCTCTTCTTCCTGATCTCTAAGCTTTGTTTTGCTCTCTTAGGTGATCGCCCTTAACCACAATTTATACAAGTCTTCAGTTATCATATTCATTATTTTGAAAAACTTATCTATGAATGTATTCGGTTGTAGGCATGCTCCCAAGTGCGTTGGTTCTTTTAAAAAATTCGTGCTTAGTGATTTTTCATCTTGAAGGTTTTACACTTTCACTTATGTCTCGTTCATGCATGGTGCCGCTGCCACCATCCAAATCTATATACACAGCACTAGCTAGCATATTTAATTTTGTAGCTTTTGCCATGTATAGCTGCATTAACCCTGTGTACTTGGGCCTCTTTAACTGTAGGTTTCATGCAGTTCGTCATCAAATCATTAGCCATGAACTTAAATTCTGTCTACGACCAATGGAGTTAATAACTCAATTTTCACTACAGAATTCCTGTAACTTTATGAAGAAGACTGCTTCAAGTATATCTGCAATTGAGGTTCTTTGTAGTACTATAAGTAAGAGCAATCCAATAGATTGTTAAAAGTTCTTTTGACCACTCTATACCTTTGAGGTATTCTGCTTTTTCTGCAGCGCTAGCTTAATTGATGAACTCATTCTGCACTTCAGCTAGCGCACTACAGTACTGCTTTGGCTGACTATAGTCAAATCTCCCTACTTTCTGTGTGTGTTTTCTTATCAATTTTATGAACCTAACGATGGCTTTTGGGATTGCCCGAGTGGCCCTCCTCTCCGTTATTATGGTTTACTGCATTGAATTGCTGCCGTATGGCAACTTTTCGTTTTAACATTGTAAATTTTGCATGCAATAATATATTGAAGCACGTGTGTTTCTTTTGGTTATGAAGGGCGGGCGTCACATGATTCGACACTAGGCCCCTCCTGTGCCATTCATTTCAGGCCCAAGTAGTGTAGGACAAAACATGAAATTTGGGATTTAGCTACCTGCAACTGCAAGCAACAGTACTCAAACTGTTGAACAGTACTGTCCAATCGATTAAACTTAGGAGTTGAAAAAGGCACCAAGAAACAAACTTACAAACCAATCAAGATTGTAGTGGCTGGGCCACAGATGGTCAGTGAACTATCAAGCCAAAAATAAAACAAACTCCAATTCACACTTGAGGGAAAAAAGAAAATCAAGTGGACAAATTTGTCTCATCATCTTGATACTTCATGTATATTATTTTATTTTTTAATTTCTTTTTTATTTAATAGTTAAGAAAGTAACTATTAGTATATTAATTTTTTATATATATTTTTAAAAATATTTTAAAATGATAAAAAAATATGAATAAAAAAATTTAAAAAAAAATTAAAATATCAATTTGGCCTAGTGGTCACTTGGAGCGGTGCTCTGAGTAGCACTGCTCATAAATAAATGGAAAATAATTTATACACAATATTTTTTACAATACATTTCACAACAGTATTAAATGAGAGATACTTTTGTAAAATACTTTATAAAAGTAAAATTACATTATAAAAATACTTTCATCTTACAATATTATTGTGAAATGCATTGTGAGAATATATTGTGTATATATCAATACTCTAAATAAATAGCCATGAAGGTTTTCTTCTCGATCTGAACCCCCCACCCCCACTTTGTCCCAAATCACATGTTCTATGCTTTTTATTTCTTGAAAGGGTCAATGGCCTTGTGACATTATTGAGACATCAGAGAGTGGTACGTACGTAGCAATCTTGAGATTTTTTTTCTTCTTTTTTTTTTTTTTTTTTTACTGACTGCTTTTGATGAAACTGCAACACACATATTACAGTGATGAATATACAATATTGAATGGTTAAGATTTGGGATCTTTGGATTTCCCACTTGAGATAAAGAGAGACACAAATGTATATATTTGGGCCCATTCTGCTGCGTTTTTTTTTTTTTTTATTATTAAAATGAAACTACTGATCCGGCACATAAATATTGTGTCTATATATATATATATATATAGAGAGAGAGAGAGAGAGAGAGAGAGAGAGAGAGAGAGAGATCGATCAGGGCTTCCCCAGTTGGAGCAGTAAGTAGATCACTCATGTAACAAATTGTCCACTTCCCAGCTTTGTTTGCGTGCTACCTTGTCATGGACTGGTGCATACTCCTGCATTAATATATATACAAAAACAAATCATTCCCCCACTTCTGCCTGCAACTTTGTTTTGTCTTCCTCTCCAATAATTCAGAAACCCGACCGGCCCTACTAATATTATATATATATATATATATATATATATATATATTTTAAATTACCTTTTAATACTTAATTATTAATTCGGAAGTTACTGATCATATTTCAAGAAGAAAATAATTAATTGCATTAAGTTTGATCAATTGATCCTAGCCATACGTACGTACGTACCTCCATCTTCTTTAGGAGTTCTGCTGCCGTATTTGCGATAACCACAATACGCCTTGCTGAATCCTCTATAAAACCCTCTTCCACTCCTTTATCGAATAAGGCAAGCAAGCTGTTATAATACCCATCTACGTTCAATAATCCCACCTGTTTACAAAAATCAGAAATTCATGAAAATTAATCATATATATATATATATATATATCAAATTTGAACGATTTTGGAATTAAGTAGAGATCTGCATAATTTCAAATTACTAAAGAATCATCTCACTGGCTTATCATGGATTCCAAGTTGAGACCATGATATCATCTCTAACAATTCTTCCATGGTTCCATAGCCACCTAAAAGGATATTCAAAGTTAATTTGTATAATATTATTATAAGTTGGACATATATATATATATATAGCTAGATGGACCTAATTACCTGGAAGTGCGATGAAGGCATCGGCATGTTTTGCCATTTCCGCCTTCCTTTGGTGCATATCTGCAACTGTTTTCACTTCTCCAATGGTCTCTCCTGATATCTGCAATAGTGGGGTTGGTTCAGTTTGAGTCTTTATATGGAAGTTTATAAGCAAATGAAAGCATAAACTGGAGGAATGAAATAGTACGTACCTCATGAGGCAAAAGAGCTTTAGGAATCACTCTATACAAAGCACAGAAACAAAATTATTGAGATATATACATGATCATGTTGACTTCCAATAGACCCGAGAATAGAATTAACGCACCAATAATTAATGCAAAAATATATAAAAGTATACCCGAGAACATGACAACCTCCATTAAATACTGTCCGAGAGATGAAACCCATTAGACCTACACTTCCTCCTCCATAAACCAAATCAATCTTTCTCTCAACCTGTTAACTAGAAAACCTCAATCTGAGTGACATGCAATTAATTCTCCAAAAAATGACAAGGAATGAATAAAGATCAAAAGAAGAAGAAGAAGAAGAAGAAGAAGAAGAATTTGTCTCTGGGTTGGGTCAATTGGACATGAATATATTACCAGCAGTTTACCAAGCTCAAGAGCTGCATCACTAAATGCAGATTTGTATCCAGGCCTACTACCACAGAAAACACATATTCTTTCTAATCTTCCTTTCTTTTCTATTGGTGCAGACTTCCCTTCTCCTCCTTCCATTCTCCCAAAGATATTTATGGAAAGGATTATAAGTAGAAGATAGAGTGTGTATCCAATGTAGAGAGAGAGAGAGAGAGAGAGAGAAGAAGGAGAAGAAGAGGAATGCAGACGAGATACGAGGAAGATAGAGTTTAAAGAAAGCAGAAGTGAGACACTCTTGCCCTTGAAACTCCAATACTTTATCGTCAAGGCCTTTTGTCTGCTTAAATAAGTACTCGGTGTTCAAGAAGAGCCAACAAGTGCCCATCTCAGTCTCCCCGGCCTCTTTTAAATTACCTTCCTGATCCTCATATCTTGCGCGCGCACACACACTCTCTCTCTCTCAATAAATATTTGTAGAACTTTGTTGAGTTCTAGAGATTGCCCTGCCCATACAATTGCCTTTCTTTTCGTGTTAATCTGCCCACTACTTTTAGCTTTTATCATTTTGTTGTCATCTCTGACTCTCTCTCTCTCATCCTTAACGGACGTTGAGCACACAATCAAAGCATGGCCATTAAATGTTTGACATATTAGGCCCACTCAATTAATAGGCAGGGAGGCATGGCTCAAACTCAAAGCCCGACCCAACTAATTCCTTTGTTGGTTGCATGTCTTTCCTACATTCCAAGCCTAAATGCCACCTTTTTTTTTTTTTTTTTTTGGAATCGGTTAAATCGTTAATCAGAGAGCTGGCTAACCCCAACTATATATTAAAAAAAAAATACTATATACATCATTATTCTGCCACTATCTTGGTCAAACATATAAATCGTGAAGATAATAATTCAAATTTTTGTAAACAAACTTGGATGTATAGTTCCGTTAGTTGTAGTCCTATAGGAATAAGATAAATTACGTCCAATTTCCATCTATTACAATAAAAATAGATATTTATAGCTATTTTTTTTAAATAAAAATGATTATTTATGATAAAAATTGATTTATTTGAATTAAAAATAATCATTTTGCTGAAAATAACTAGTCTTGCATATTCTATATCCTGAGGCTTTATACGACTTATTAATAATAACAGAAATAATGATCCTCCTGTTTTTAATGATCTCTTGCAGTGGTAGTAGTAGTGTGGAGAAGATGTATACTATTGTACGTACTTAGTTTAATTGGACGACATTAATGTACTTTTTCAAATTTATGAACATCTCATTATAGAATTAGTCTCTCTCTCTCATACTTTGTACTATGGTGCAAATTAATTTTGGGACAAAATAATTTGTCGGGGAACGTTGGGGGGAGGGGGTGTTTTCAATTTCAATTTTTCACCTTTGTTCTTTGTCATTAATGTGTCGGTTTAATATGCAGATGGATGACCCCATCAGCTTTAGTCAAATTTGACTGATGGGCCGATCGACTAGTCATAATCGAAACGACACCTCCATCCATTTTATACCATGATTCTCTGATTAATTTATAATATAATTTTATAATTTGTATAGAGATCATATAAATTAACATGATTTGCATCATTAAATGTTGTCTTTAAACATTATGATTTCATGTCTCTTATGAAGATTAAATCTAAATTATAAAACATGCATGTTTGAAATGATGATGGATATTCGTCCCCATGAAACATGCCATGCATATGATGATCAATATTCAATGTTCTTAATTAATTTGAAATTATAACGCAACGCCCGCCCGCCCATGTGTAAAATTATATATCTTGAATATATACTTCAACGTCGGATCTACAATATTGGTGATCTTACCCAACCGCCTTTTAATTTGTTGTTAATTCCACCTACCTACATTCATTCACCAGGGAATTAGCTAGCTAGACTTATAGGCGATCGATGGTTATCATTTGAATTTAATTGGGATTTCATCATGATCCGGATCTGTTTATCTGATTTGGTTTTGTATTTAATACACAAAGTCTAACATAATCATATATAGACGATATTTTATAATTATATGGACCGCTTGCATGGGCGTGACCATCCGTTCAAAGTATGAATAAAACAAATTAAAGAAAATAAAAATGTTGAATGTAACCGGTTCATGCAATTGGTGTATATATAACCGCCGACTCATCTTAATAAAACGGTGTGTTTCATTGAAGAGAAAATTGACGTCCGATTTCTCAAATGAGGGAGGTGAGACTTAGTGAAACGGTGTGTTTCACTGAATTTGTCAAAACACACCGTTTTGATTGAGATGAATTCGAGGGGTTGTAGCTTCTCCCTTCTCCCTTCTCCGTGTGCCCCCTTCTCCCTAAACCTAATACCATCAACCTCCCTCCCTCTCCCTCCCTTCCTGAAACCAGTGACGGAGACTATCATGAAACGGAAGGAAGCTCACACACACGAAGCTAGCAACATAGAAGGAAGCGATTTCACAGGTAATCATTCCGATTGGGCAATGAATCAAGGCCTTTAGGTAACATTATGCGATGGAGAAATTTTAGTTTGTGAGATTTGAGAAGATATCTTGATGGAGGTTTAAATAGTTATTTTTTCTATGATTATTTTGGTCTGTGAGATTTTGGTCTGTGAATGGCAAGTTACCTGCATAAATAACAGTCGCAAAGTGAATAAGCAAAAAAAAAAAATTATTCAGAAAGTATTGAATACTAGCAAACCAGAATTTAATGCAGTTAAAACTCTGCTTGAAGTTAATTTTCATACCAAGCATTAGAGAGCTGAGAAGCACTATAATCAGGGAGTGGAACAGGAGGTTCCCAACCACTTAGAAAAGAGAAAAAGTTGAACTTGTGGGTGTTGGCATCTAGATAAAAAAAAAAATTGATGGTAGAATGGAAGCATGATGAACTTCACAAATCCAGAACAATAAAGAATGCGTAAAACTGGTTGAATAGAGACAGACACGGAGACGATCAAGTGAGGATACGGAGCTATGATTCATGAACGGGAGACCTAAAGACAACGACGACGTAGAGAGCAAACAAGATTGGTTTTCAATTTTCTATTGCTGTATTGAAAATCCGAATTCTTCCCTCTCGTTTCGTCTGCTTTTCTTCTTCTTCTTCTTTTTTTAATAAATATATCGGCTGACGTTAGCCGGTTACGCCCGACGATTGTCTGTAGCATTGTTATAAAGAAAAATCTCACTAAACTCGAATGAACTGAATTTGCATTGATAGTACAACTTATACCATTGATAGCATGGCCGTGCGTGCAATACTAATTAACTGGTCATTTCGATTTTGATGTTTCTAGCTTAGATATTATTCTTGAGAAAAGTTTGGGGCCAGATTGGTGTTAAAGATATTTTCGCACCAGCCAATGATAGGGTGCCATGTAGACACTCCAGAAAGACTAATTTTGAATCTGCATACACCCGATCAGTCTTTACATTTCCTGCTTTCCCCCCTTCCCCATCCTCTGTTTCATTTCCTGCGTCTTCTCTACAGCGTCTTCTCTCCACCCTCTTTCTCTCCATCTCACACCCGATCCTACACGACAAACAAAAGTGGGTGTCGACAACGGACAAAAGCAACGCCCACAACGACTCACGCTAGATGCCGACAGGTATTTTCTTCTCTGCATTAGGGATTTATTCTCTTCATTCTTTCTCCTACTAGTTAGTGTTAGTAGCCGGTGAATTCTTCAATGCAAGTCTTTCAAGCTTTTAGCTTTGCAAGTTGCAAAACTAGCACTGACTTCCACTCTTCGTTCATAGTCCAATTTGTTACATTCTGTCTCTGTCTTTCTCTCTTTGAAGTTTTTGAGAGTTGGGTCTGTTTTAGAAGGAATGCAGGCAATCTGTTTGACAATGTTGTTTTTGGTAGTAATTGCATTTGGACAATCAGACATTGAAGCACTATTGGAGCTCAAGAAGGGCTTTGTAAGTGACCATTCTGGGCAAGTCCTTGTTTCATGGAATTCTAAATCCTTGGATTCTAATGGGGGCCCTCGGAATTGGTATGGGATTGCTTGTAATGGTGGTCGAGTGACCTTAGTCACTGTTAATGATGTGGGCCTAGTCGGTGAGTTTAGGTTCTCTACTATTATAGGCCTTAGCATGCTTAGCAGCTTACCAATTTCGAACAACATGTTGACAGGGACAATATCCAAGATCGATTCACTTCAGTCTCTTCAAAATTTGGATCTCTCATGCAATCTGTTTCATGGGTCTATACCCCCTGGATTAGTCAAATTGAAGAAGTTAGCACAACTGAATCTTTCTTCAAACCAATTCGAAGGCAATGTTCCTGATGGTTTTGGCAAGCTCCAGCAACCGAAGAAATTCCTAATGCAGAGAAGAAAATACATGCTGGCGTCCAGTGTAAGTCGTCGTGGGCGTTGCTTTTGTTCATCTTCGGCACCCATTTTTGTTCGTCGTGCAAGATCGGGCGTGAGATGGAAAGAAAGAGGGAAGAGAAAAGATGCAGGAAATGAAATATAGGATGGGGGAGGGGGAAAGCAGGAAATGTAAAGACTGATCGAGTGTATGCAGATTCAAAATTAGTCTTCCTGGAGTGTCTACGTGGCACCCTATCATTGGCTGGTGCGAAAATACCTTTAACACCCATCCGGCCCCAAGTTTTTCTCATTATTCTTTATGATTGTAACCCAAAGAATAAGATAATAATTCTCCACTGGCATAATATAATTTCGTGCACAATTCATGTACGGTAATGAGTCTGCAAATTAAGGATGAATATCGCCTTCTAAATCAGTTATTTTGCAGATTAAGTGTGCCAAAAAATAATTTGGTTAAATTATTTTGAAGATGTGAACATGATGTTCCAGGTTGGACACAATTTTGAAAACACCAAGGGACATATATATATAGAAACTTCTGCTTGTGAAAAACTTATGTATATTCTTCCGATATTTAAGGAAATGAATGACAGATCAATGTATGTGGTTGACCTTGCCTGTCAAGAATATTTATAAGATGACCTCATTTAAAACCATATTACCAATATCTAATTAAACAACGGCCTCTAGTGACCGACATCATGAGATCGAGGTTGCATGAGTAAAATATTTGGAAGAGGAATTTGATTTTTTTTAATTTCTTATTTTGGGTGTTGTAAGCAGCGCTTCAATGAAAATGATTTGGCAAGAAACAAAAATACCCAAATGACGAATGCTAATTAAGACTTTGGAATGGAACTTGGAACTGAAAAAGATCGAATTAGAAGATCAAGAAAGAAGAAGAAGAAGAACGCCTCTTCAATAAACAAATTAATAGCTCTAACTAGCTAGCAAGGTCCCAGGCCTGTTCGTCAAGCATTTTATTGCTAGGTCCTAGCTAGATTCTTGCTTTTGTCCTCTCACTAGATCAGGAACCCTCTCTCTCTCACACACACTTGATATAATAAAGGTCCATCAACCTCTACGTGACAAAAGATTTATATATTCATTGCTGGCCAACGCTTGGTTGGCAGCCTAGCTATATATTATGTCACCTTGAATTGACACATATAATTAAACTCCAATAATCCAATCCAAGCTGGTATTAAATAAAACTTTACATATATAGTTACATAAAATTTCCTAGCCAGTACTTAGAGATCTAGAGACAGATCAGAGTGTAGCTAGGTTTGGCATAGTAATTCATGCAGCTAGGGTTTTATTAAATGGCCAACTAACACTATATATATATATATAATATGATCGAATTATTAATGCAGCCATGAAACCAACCCATACCGAACGTCGCTTTGATTTTCTTAGGTCTCATTTATATATAGCCTCGTGTGTTCGTGCTAGCTAGCTTCATGATCATATGCATGCGTGAAAAGTCACTTAAAAGTCAAATCATCCTCACTCTGTCATGTTCTAAAATCTCAGTACGTAATTTTGCCATATATATATATATATATAGATTCTTCACGATGTTGCCAATCATATTTGCATATATGTGTGCAATTTATAAGTAGATTACACAGTAGTGGGTGGATGTTTAAAGCCATCTTCATTAATTAAATTAAAGATCGATAGCTTCAAGCCAACTACCTAGCTAGCTAGCACTATAAGAAAATTGATTTTTGTAACCATTTGATTGCGGCGAAAAAATTATTTGTGATTAAAACAGACTCATTCTAGCTGTAAATAATCATTTCGTTAGAATTAACTGACCACAAATAAGCAGTTTTATTGTAATGTAGCTAGTTACTGCTTGGTGTATATATATTTTCCTCCTCATTGACTACGTACCATCCGCCCAAGACCCCACAGCCAGCTAGCCAACTACGTACATTTTCGAGTAACGGCTTAATTCGATTAAAAAAATAAATACGAATTAGAGATAAACAAGTATCTCATGCATGCATGTAAAAGTGCTTTGAATATTGCATTATGCATGCCATGCATGAGTTCGTAAAATCTCGAGAGAGATCATAAACGGCCACTGTGCGTGTATTATATTGAACTAAACATATATGGCATTACGAGTTGATTTCCAAGAGTACTGAGAAAATAGAAGGGTACGTGGAGTGTATCTGCATGCATGTGTCAGCTTGGTTGGGACGAAGGCTCAAGTACGTGCATTTTGATTGAAGCTAATTACCTAATTGACTTTAATTGTCCCAAATTAACAATCTTGTTCCGATGATTAGCTCAGCTAGCTGTGAGGATACGCCAAGATTTTCGTATGTTTTTCAGATTTTGGATTTGGGTCTAAAATGATATTAATTGATCCCTATAAAGCCATCTAGCGCTACTTTGAATTAATTGAGCCTGTTTCAACTAGGCCTAAGGCCCGGTGATGGAAGCCTCAGTACTCTCACTCAAGTGTTTGAAGAGTGTTGGGTGATTGAATCTAAGATTACCTCAAGACAACACGAAGATCCGATTGGTATGATGGTGAAAATTAAGACTAATTCGGATTAGCACTCAATTCTCGAAAATTAAGGTGACAAAGTATAAGTTTTATTTTTATTGAAAATAGCATAATGCCTTAATTACAAATGCAAACCCAAAATAAATAGTACTAGGGTTCGGCTAGCCTTCTCTCACTTATTCCTTCTAACAACTTCTTTTTAAATTTGAAATCACAATTCTAAAACAAGTCAAACTTATAAAATTAAGGAAACAATCCCAACAACTCCTAAAATAAAGGAAACAAACTCAAACAAATTAACAAATAGATAATCTCCCTAATTTGAAGGAGATATTCGGTCAATCCTCTAGCAACCGTCCAATCTCTTAAAATCAAAGGGTTTGCCTCCTCCCCTAAATTCAAGGAATTTGTCAATCAACCCTTAAAATCAATGAATTTGGCTAACAACTTGATTCTCCTCTAGTTGACCTTATCTTAGGCACCCAAGGACCCATCACCAGAGTCATGCATGCACTCCAATGCCACCCTCCTAGTCTCGGCACTCCTAACCCTCCTAGTGTCATTACAAATGGCATTTCTTGAATCTCCATCACCAGGATATAGTACTGCTTTTCGCACCATTGTGATCAAGCCATCGTGCTTCATTATATAATGGGCTCCTTCGATGGAAAAGCATTAGTACTGTTGTGCAATTAATATAAGCCCAATCCATTTCTCTCTCTCTCTCTCTCTTCTCTTTCTTTCGATGTTAGGCTCACACTACTATTAAATAAGCCCGATCCAAAAGCATGCATTATTTGAATTGTGGGGGCCCAAAAAAACACTTCCAAAATACCAAAACGCTTGAAAATACTTTCCAAAACAAATAAATATACTTTATTTATATATGAACCTCAACATGACGTGGAAAAAAAGAAGCAAAAGCGTGCAATTATTTGAATTGTATTCAACAACTCGTACACTTTCCCTATTTTCTATGTTTCTACGACTAAAACAGCATGCGATATCTGACAATCGACCGGTACCGTATTAATGCTAAGCCAATTATATTAATTTACAGTACTGTCAATAATAAAGAAAAAAAGAAGTATATATGGATTTCGCTTTTCCACCGAATAATTCATGATCAGCACCGTGGAAAGACTTTCCCCTTGTTTGCCAGTCCAACATTGTCACAAGAAGCTTTGACATCTGCATCTCCTGCGCGTACTAGATCAACATTTTGCAATGAGATCCCCTGACAGGGAATGCTCTCGCTGCAGTGCAATTTTACAGCATCCTCCGATGCACTAGTGCCTTTGATGTTTCTGTAAATCACAGTGCTTATTTGCACAGCCGAGGCCTGCAGTCATGCATTAATAATAGATCATTAATTTATAAGATGATTGGTATCAGCTTCATGTTTTAATTTTGGACTGTGCTTTACGTAAGTGTAAGAGCCTTTTAATTAGGGATCATATATATATATATATATATATATATATATATATATATTACCTGTTCTCTGCATGGAGTATCTTGATCGCAATAGTTTTGATCTATGATTATAGGATTGCTGACATTATTCATTTCGATATTTTGAAATAGGATATTTTTGGCATACCCAGAGCCTCCCTGCACATATATATATATATAGATTAAAATCGAAAATTATAACAAATATGTGGAACTGTTAAATATACGCAAACATATATATATATATATATATATATAATTATATATATGCAGAGAGAGAGAGAGAGAGAGAGAGAGAGACGTTACATGTGGTAATTAAAGTAGTGAAGAAGTGGTAATATCATTTGTAAGTTAACTTGTTATACAAGCAGCTCTGGTACTTTAGTGAGTGGGTCCTATATATCTATATGTAGGTCAGCAGCAGGAAAGAAGAATGAAGAAAGACGTAAACTTGTTAATTGGTTCATGATCAGCACAAGTCAAGAATTAAGTATGTGGTAAGTAGTAAACATGGGGGCCGGGGGACGACGTTTCAGCTTGTAAGGTGGAGGGATTAAAGGAGGAAAAATAAGGGTGCATGGAAGACCTCTCTAATCATTTTGCACCCTATTTTTCGTCATCATTTCTAAAGTACTTACTACTTCCGCTGTTTTTCCATCAACTTTTGCTTAATTCTTTCCTTCTTTTTCTTTTTTTCTGATCGATCATCTGTTTCTCGCAATGTTTTCATGAGAATTTCCTACGGCGCCCAACATGTATATTATATATTGCGCCTAAATTGATGCAACTTTAAACTTTTTAACCAATTAATTGCAAAAGGTTACGTACCCACAAGTTTTTCAAAATGAGTCTGCCTAATGTACGTATTGATGCCTACCATTATATATATATATATATATATATATATATATATATATATATATATACACGCGAGTAATGTTACATACAGTTGTGGAATGTATAAACGTCGTGCAGTCGCTTTAAAAAAAAGTGAGATCCATTATTAAAAAATTAATTTCTTTTAATATAGATCCCATATTTATTCACTTTTTTCAAAACGACTGCACGACGCTTACACATCAAGTATCATTTCTCTTATAAATATATATATATATATATATATATATATATATCCTTAATTATAAACAGTCTGACGGGAGTGCCCGACCAGGCCAGAATGGGTAGCGATGAAAATAACCAAGTATTCTTAATTACCTGCCAAGTTTTAATCCTCACTCCGTTAGTAGTTCCTGAAAGTCTTGCTCTATCAACTACCACATTTGAAACATAATCGCTGGAACCGTCAGCTCCTAAGCTCCCGATGCTACAAAACGATATCCAAACTAATAAGTAATAATTAACAGAGAAAATAACAAAAACCAGCCCATATATATTATGCATGCATGCATCGTGCTAGCTAGCTAGCTATTAGAACTACTTTAGTTCAACTTTATTAATTAGGTGATCAAAACCAAGTTAGCTAGAGTACTATATAGTGCATGAGAGATGATCATCACCTTATTCCATGACCTGGTCCACATGTAATGTCTGTGGCTCGAACATTTTTTGACCCAGCCACTATTGAAATACAGTCATCACCTTCAACAAATAAAAATAAAATGATTAACTTCCCACCAAGTTCAGAATTTATTGTAAAAAATAGATATTTTGCCAATACATTAAATAGTAATAATTAGTTGTTTGTAAATTATAGAAAACTGAAGTTTCTAGGCCTAATTTTTTTTTTGGGTGTACCTGTTCTGATAACACAGTTTTGGATATTAATGTTCTGTGTTTCGGTAACATGAATTCCATCCGTATTGGGACTATTCCCTGGTGCAGTCACCAAGAGATTCAAGGCTTTGACGTTTTCACAGTTCTGAAATGAAACATGCATTTGCTGTGCATTTTGGATTCTCAGATTAGACACTCTCAAGTTGTTGCAGCCGAGGAAGGTCACAGCCTACAAAAAGTTATTAAATCAATAAAAAAAATTACAAAGGAAAAAGTTAAATATAATGTTAGAAAAGCCATGGAGAATGGAAGATCCAGGAACTTACAGTTGGTGCGTGCGTGCAAGGCTGTGGAAAAACAATGGAAGAGACAAGTGTCAATAATACTAATTAGTTTACTAATTATCATTGGGAACCAAAAAAATAAAGGTCCCGAAAATTAAATGGGAGAATTCAGTATAATAATACATACAAGGTTTTTGTTAATTTTGCATGAGTTTTTCCACCAATTCCTCCCATTGCCATTGATGGAGCCCCCACCTTCAACTACAAAATTTTGAATATTTTCAAAAACAAGCCAATGTCGTGTATCTTTTGCATAATCTGATCTATGAGAAGAAGCTTTGATTGTTCCGTAGACCTAGTACAAAAATATAAACAAAGACTCGTTAATTTCCACAGGAAAAATAAAATGTTAATTAATTGCAGTAGCACATATATATGTGTGTGTGTGTTCATACGCATGCATGCATGCATGTATGTACGTATAATGTTATTTGGCTTAAGATGATGCATGTTTATACTACATATGGACTATACATATATATATTATAATATACATATGGTTCATGATACGCATGCATGAATAAAACTCACCTTCAATGTCATATCAGATTTGCAGGGACCCGAGAATGTAATTGGCTTGAGATGGTAGTTCCGATATTTAGGTACCACAAGAACACTGTTCGCAGAAGAACAAGCTGCCTTCCAAGCTTTCCGAAATGCCTAACATAAAAGTTTGAGAAATCAAACCACTATCAAAAAAAAAAAAAAAGATCATCCCAAACCAACTACAGAGAAAAAGAAACGAAAACGGAAAATCGTGAAGAATATTGGTCGAACTTAAATGGGGTACGTACCTCAGTATCGTCTCTTCCGTCACCTTTAGCTCCAAAGTGATCTACACTGACCAGCCAGATTGGTGAAGTCGAAGGAGTTTGTGCTTGTCTAAGCCTTCTTTTCATACCAAACCTTTTGGCCGCAGACATCATGATCAGGTCCACAAACCCAGGCTCATGTTTGTCATGATCCTGGTCCTGATGATGATCGGTATTAGTGCTTATTGATGTGGTGTAGGCTCTACGATGATCAGAACCATGAGTGTCGTCTAGATGATCAATTGTAAGTGGGCCCTCTTGGTAGCTGCTAAAACAGGATGAGGAGGAGGCTCCTAAGATTATGAAAAGTACGAGAAAAATGATTTGTGGGGACATATCTTTCACTTGATCTGGAGAAAAGCAAATCTTCAAGATCGAATATTGTGCAAAGTTGCTAGATCAACAACCGGAATTTTGGAAGAGAACAATATTCAAGTGTGCTTTGTAGGAAAGGGCCTCTGCTGGTATAAGTTTACAGAAAGGTGCCGTCCTGATTTTAACAGAGATAGATAGGCTCTATTTATAGACGAAGGAAAAGGTACAAGCTAGTCATAGAAGGATGAAGATTTACGAGAAAGAATACGAGTCATAGAAGAACTAGGACTTCTAATAGATTGGGTCAATGAATTAAGGATTAGGATTTACGAGAAAGAATACAAATCATAGAAGAACTACTACTCACAATTCTATCTAATAGATTAATGGGTTTTACAAGAGATCAAGAGATTGAGCTGTGGAAGGAATAATGACCGGTAGCCAGACTACTTTAATTGGGACGTTTCACATTTTGTTTTCAATGGAAAAAGAAAAAGAAAATCAATCTGAGTTCGTGCGTGCTTGTTGACCAATAGTTTGACATGTAAACCTCACTTGCATTTTATCACGTGTTCATGATGCATGGTGCAGGCCTCATGTATGATCTATTAGATATATCATGCATGTCATGTGCATGCATGCATATATATATATATATATATAGCAAATCAATAACGAGACGTTACTTTTTATATGTTAATATTTGTATGGTATTTTTGTAACCAGAAAATTTTTCAACTTAATTAAGTTTGACTTTATTATTTGTAATAGGTATCATTAACGAAGTGGAGAGATATCCATTTATATAGATATATATTTATTAATTAATTACTAGGTTAATTAATTTCAATAATTAGGACGAAAATTAAGTCATGACTTTAAGTAATTAATTAGGTCATCATGACTCATCATGAATATTATATATTGATGTCGATATTGTAAACATGAAGTTGATCAGTTCATGATCCATCTTCTATCGATCTGCACACACACAGTATACATTCAATACACATCTATATATATAATTATTTTCACAACATACATATATATATGATATATACATGCAGCATGGATCTGCATGCATGCGATAATATGGTCTTCGATCGATCGTTATTTTTCCATTTTGGCACAAATATAATTAGGTATTTATCCACCTTTAGTTAATTAATTACATGGAAATTAAATGCCGGTTGACATGATGTATATAGCTATATATATATATATATATTAAAGTCAAATACAAATATATTATATGTTGGTCTAAATTTATACAGGCGAAGAACACGATCGACCTATGCGAGTCCAAATAAGACTGCATCGTAGTAATTATGAACAATGGAGAAAATATTGACAATAAAAAACTTATTTCATTAGACTATGTTTGGTCCATGCGCGCCAATTACGTAAAAAGATGTGCATTCTAATTCAACGTACGTACGTACACCATGCATCATCGATCAATCCTAATTTCTTAAATAAGAACTTTGTATGCAAATTTTTCAAATTCCAACCACCAATTTAACCACCAAATTAGGTAGAAATTCCGGGTTAATTATCATGTCAAAAGTAACAATATTAATTTATTAGGAGCAGTTTATTCTAGTTATATAGGCCCCACATCTAGTTTTTAACCCAAAATTAATGATCTTTTCACTTCGGAAAACCAAATATAAAATTATCAAATGCCGCGAATATATATATATAAAACACCCTTAGGATCTTTTGGACCATATATATATGGGTCCAATGCTGGGACTCCAATAATATTCTCTATAGTGCTGATCAACCAATTACTTGCATATATGGGGAAAAAAAAAAAAAAAAGGGAAAAGAGAGCTGATCTCAAAAGGCCAGGGTTTCCGCAGTTCAACTCAAAAATGCCCTCAACGTACGTCACGAACATTTTTATTTCATGACATGGATAAATATATATATAAGTTAAATATTACTTGAAAGTCAAAAGTACTTTCGGGTTATGCGGTTTAATATTTTCAGGCTCATGTGTACGTAAATTACGCCTTGGATCGAGGTTGGTAACATATATACTATACATAGTCATTATAAAATCATTAATTCAACATTGTACCAAGTTACAAGTACGTATAACATGATGCTATATATTCAAGTACCCCATGATTACAATTAGTTTATGACCCTATGACCATGCTTGTCATCATGTCTCCATGAACCATGATGTCAAATTGAGGGGGCTGTAGTTTATGACCCTATGACCATGATTATATTTACTTACCGAAACATGGAAAGTTAGGGAAGTTAGCATGCAGTTGCGTATTTAGGTGAATTAGGCCCTTTTTGCAAGGGAAAGAGAAGGTACGATTGTGGTAAGAGAATGGGATTTGCGTGTGCTTTGGGGCCAGGGTTCGATCAAGTACTAGATCAGAAGATCATTAAGCTAGCACTACTACTTGGCCGGGCGGCCACGGCCCCTATGACTTGCCGTGGTGTACGTGTTTGGGAAAGATATATGCAATGAGGGATGGGACTTTGGAGGGGAGTCGTTAATAACTTGTGACTTGGGTTAATTTGTTCCCACTCTAAGAAGGACGTTTCATGTCTCTGTCACTTTTTGCTTGCTGCATTATTTACATCGATGATCTTCGTTATTCACGATTGGCCTAAGAGAGAGAGAGTTTTTTTAGTGATGTATTCCAACGTATACGTACTGCCGGGGATCGAGGTTTTTTTTTCCCCAGCCCTGATCTGAAAAATACCAACCGATTTGGTAGTTATCTTTCCAGCATCAGTACTCTGTCAGCTACAAGAGGTTGAATTTGAGACCTCCTAGCTCACATAAAAATAATAATAATAACGATCGATTAATTTGACCACATATTTCGGCGGTAATCAGTTGATAGACCGTGCGTCCATTTATTTCAATTTTCAAACACGGAGTTGAAAAAAAATGGGAATGATTAACCTTATATAATTATCTTTTATATATTAATTAAACATATTATATTGTCTTCCTTGCATAATAATACTGTAGAATAATAAAATTAATTGTTGTGACAATTGTGGTAACACGTTAGAGGCAGGCAACCAAGAGCGAGAGTTTTTTTCGTACCTAACAGTAACTAACAAACAACGAACGGGGGGCATGCATGCAGTAAGATTGAGAGGTTGAGAAGGGATCCCAAGTGACCTCAATTTCGTAGTTGTTAATTTACAGATTGATGATGATGATGATGGCATGCATGCATCATCTGATCTAATTAAGCAATTTCTTTATTAATTTAATCGATCGAAGTTTGGTGGGATGGATTCCTGGCCTCCGCTGATAGAGGAGTGATTGGTTAATTTGTGGTTAGGAATTGAAAAATGTTGTGGTTATGTTACCAGATCAATCCTGCCATGATCATTTCCGAAATTAAAGAACATCACGAGTCGTGTAGGTAGGATGAATTCGGTACATTTAGAAGAATAAAATTTCCCATATTTGAAACTTTGATACCATGTTTTTCTTAATTTTACATTATGGTCATGTTGAGACAAACACGTACAATAACATTATTCATGATAATAATTATGATCAGTTAGGCTATTTAAGAAATATAGGCTTTTGAATATTAATTTTTCCAAAAGAAGATAGGATTTATAAAATAAAAAAAGTTGTTTGAAAGCAAAGAATTCGACCCATTTTGACTCGGATTTATTACAGTAGGCCTAACTCAGCTCACCTTATTGTCAATGCTATTGCTTGCAAGCCAACCATAGCCCCAGACTTTGGAAAATTTAATTCCTATTGTTTATAGATACTAGATTTTGCTTGCAAGCCCAACTTGTGCCCGCCTCCGCCCACTGGTTCAGAAATTTGGTTCTAGCTGTTTTATTGTTCGTAGGTCTGTTGGGCCCAATATATAGACCCATTAATGGGCCTACTTTTCTGTGGTTTAAGCGCTTATTAAGCCTCGTAAAATCTAATGCATCTTAGCCCAAACAATTACCAAGTGACTGTTCCTACTTCCTAGAAACCTTCCTCATGCCATCCATGCATGACCTATATATTATATATATATAGATATCTCGGCCCAGGATGCTTTTGTGGCGCATCGAATCATGTTGAGCCACACAATACAATCGAATTAACAAATAAATTACGAGTAATACTATTCGTCATTTTAATTTTTATTATTTTATAATGTGATATTAGATGATTGTATACTATTTATTATATTTTATTTATAAATCTATCATCTAATATCATATTATAAAAAAAAAAATCAATAGATTTACTTAACAAATTATATATGGCAGGAGCAGTTTTGGTTTAAACCAAGCATGCATGATGCTTCCATGTCCAGAAACAATAACATACGCACCATTGCCAATAGTATAGAGGACGAGACAGACAAGTGAGGATCTTCTAATCGAGACGGCAAAGGATACGGGTATCTTTCATTTTCTTTTTATTTAATCATTTTTCTTTTTATTTGCTATTTTGATCCAATCAATTACTTGGAAAATTCAAGCCACGTGGCAGTATATTCACCAACAAAGCTGAGAGTGGAAGAGACATGGGACACGGCCATAATCCACCAACGACAGGAGTCAGGACTACAACCTCACAACATTACGTCTTACTGCACTCAGAGATACACACACACACACACACACACACAGAAATATGGCAGAGGAGAAGCAGAGCTTAGGCGGAAGAGGAGACGCGGTAGTGGTGGTGGACCCGAAGCCAAGGAAAGGGCTCACTTCGAAGGTGGTGGACTTTCTGGAGAAGCTCATCGTCAAGTTCATGTACGACACTTCTCAGCCTCCCCATTATCTCTCCGGTAACTTCGCTCCGGTTCACGACGAGACCCCTCCCGCCACCGACCTCCTCGTCAAAGGCTTCCTCCCGGTGCGGACAATTAACTCTCTTCCACTGATTGTGTGTTTGAATCATTGTGGCTTGAATTGAGGACTCGAGGCTCTGTTTGGTATTGGGTGAGAATGGAAATAATTTAGGGATGAACAGCTATACCAATTTTTATCAACCATACGGAGTGTTATAGAGTTCAATTTTTTTTTCCCTATACGTCATAGAATTCAAGTTAAATGGTATTTTAATTTCCTGGACGTCGCTTAAAAAGAAAATTACTTTGGAGTTCATTTTGGTTTTTTTGGGAAATTTTATTATATTTTGCTGTCTGATGGTGTGTTAATCTCGGTGTATCATAAATTCAGATAGGATAATCTTTTTAATTGAAATTTATATTAATGGTCTGGAATTGTATAGATTATGAAATATTGAGTAATTCTACGTACAACCGTGAAGTGTGTAAACGCTGCACAATCATTTTGAAAAAGAGTGGATCTATTATTAAAAAATTAATTTTTTTCATGGAGTCTTATATTTTATTCATTTTTTTTAAAACAATTACGTGACGGTTGCATAATTCACAGTTGTAAATATATTTTCTATGAAATATTACTCAAATTCTGGCTTAATGAGCGATTATGTTTGGGTAGTGTGACTAGTGTCTGAAGTGTGCATGTTATAGATAACCGGTTTTCCTTTGCGGTGCAAATGTTTGATTTAAAAGTCTCGTGTCTAGGAATGTAAGTGTCACCTCCTTGAGTGAACCTAAAGAGTATTTCTGTTTTTGGAAATAATGTAAGAAGGCATATTTAGTAATGTGCTGATTAGTTTCCTGTCGTTAATTTTACCTGAGCATTTCGCTGCCAGTGTGAAGATAAATTTCACCAAAACAGGATAGGCCACTGTTTGTTGTGACACAAAAATGTACAGGGGGTTAAATGACAAGGTGTTATGTTTGCCTCACCTCATTGGCACAAGCTTTTTTTGGGATTCCTAGTACTCTACCTCCTTATCAAGGATGTAATAAATTGTCCGTCGTGCATGAACTAGTCGTCTGGAACACTTCTATCACCTTGAGTCTGATATGTGTTATCCCTTTGTAAAGATGTACTCATTTATTTCTAGTAAAGATGGCTGAAATTTTGACCAATTATTTGTTTATTTCTCTATTGCTTCACGCTGTATCTTATCATGCTTCCGTTCCCATGACATGGAATGAGAAATATTTCTTGCAGGATTGCTTGAATGGAGAGTTTGTTAGGGTGGGTCCCAACCCAAAATTCTCCCCTGTGGCTGCATATCACTGGTATGTCTTTTTTCCCTCTATAGAAATATTTATTATGATGTTTTGTCAAGTGTAAGAAGCATAGTTAACTGGTTGCTATATATCGAGTTTAGATTTATGTCTTTCCTCCCCCCCGGCAAATATTGTACTTATTCTCTTTGTTGCTCTCTTGCAGGTTTGATGGAGATGGGTGCGTATTTTTTTTTCCTTTATTCAAACAGAAGTTCTTTCAAGTTTTCTTGAAGATAGATTTTAAACATGTTGCTTCATTATCCACTAATAGCTTCTGTCTCTCTGCTTGGTGTATTTAATATGTGGATGTTTCAGTGGAGACTCCCAATGTTGTTAAAAATAAAAGTAGCAATTAATCTGCGGACATCTTATGATCTGAAAGGAAAATCTCCGTTATAGTTGTTTATGTTCCAATATTCTGTCCATGTTTTACAGCCTGCCCAATGTTTCTTTTTATTTTGGAGACTTGTGACAGTTGTTTGGAACTTATTATATGCATCTACTATTAATCTGTTAAAGCAAGAAGGGAATTTTTTTATAAGTAAAAGAAATAAGGAAATTAGATGATATCTTTAACATTTCAGCATGGTTCATGGTCTGCGCATCAAAGATGGGAAAGCAACCTATGTCTCCCGCTATGTGAGGACATCTCGACTTAAACAAGAAGAGTATTTTGGAGGTGCTAAATTTATGAAGGTACAACAGTTAGCTATAAAGTTTTTTTTTTCTTCTTCTGGTGTGTTCATTTGGGTGGTTCATGGGCTCTCTCTCTCTATCTCTCTCTCTCTGTGCTACATGCCTGTGCTTGTGAAATCTACTGCCAATGGGGGTCACAGAGGAAACAAATTGTCATCAATAAAGAAGAAAGGTGGTTAGGGATTCTAGAGTTAAGAATCTCAAGAGTAGATAATCTTTTGCTGTATTTCGTTTAGTTCGGCGGTCTTATATGTTCATCTTAATACCTTTTTCAGATTGGAGATCTTAAGGGGCTGTTTGGATTACTCATGGTGAACATGCAAATGCTGAGAGCAAAACTGAAAGTATTAGATGTTTCATATGGAACTGGAACAGGTACTTTAGCCTTGCTTTCATTTCATTGCTCAAATGGAAAGACATATGCTGTGATTGTGCATACATTTTTAGTAAAGCTCAAAAACATTATTCCTTATATATACACTTTTTGTGTTCTGGATTTTGCTTATTTGCATGGTCTCCTATGTTGGGTATTAGTGGGTGGATAGGTCTTTTCTCATCGAATCCCCAAACATTAGGACAGAGGTACAGGAATTGGTTACTGGAACAAGATTTCCAAATGCTTGTTTTTAAACCTTGGCTGGCAAATCTATAAGTTTACATACTGTGTTTTACACTTTTATTTCCATTAATTTAATTCTAAAAAAAAACAAAAAACTCTGCTATTTTTTATGCTTAAGATTTGAACTTGAGCTACATAGCCTCTCCCCATCATTTATTTTCTCTTTCAAATGTGAGTTTCGCCCCATGGGGGCGAGAGAGATTCAGACTGCTGAGCTCCACTTCATGAGGCATTTTCCCCAGCAAATACACGTGTATACCACTTTAATGCACCTGTGTGGCATGTGTGGATCCATCAATAAGTATCTCTGCTAAATGTGCCATGCCAAGATCAATTTTTGAATGTTTGTATTGATATGTCTCATATATTTATTTCCTGTTTTAAGTATTCCTGTTGTTAATTGACAGACATGAACTGTTTGTCACCCACGTCCAGGTAATACAGCTCTCATATATCACCATGGGAAACTTCTAGCACTTTCCGAGGCAGATAAACCTTGTAAGCTTGCCTTCTTTCGTTGCTACTTCTAAAATAAAAAGAAAATGATTTATTTCTCTGGATTGACATCAATTAGAGAGCCTGATGGGGAGAGATGTCAAATGCATTCCCATTGGGCCAGCACATAGATTTTTCTTTGGATATTTATGGATTGCATTACTTTGGTAATAACATGAAAATCCAATGATTTCCATGGTGGGGAAAAAGGACTATGGAGAAATGCCAATTTAGTTGTATATATGGACTCCAGCAGAGAACTTTCTGCAACTTTCTTGCTTCTGATGTGGGATTGAAATTGTTGTCATTGCATTATGTAGATGTCCTTAAAGTTTTGGAAGATGGAGATCTCCAAACACTTGGCATGCTGGATTATGACAAGAGATTGACTCATTCTTTCACTGCCCATCCAAAGGTTGATCCATTCACTGGTAAAGGAATCATCCTCGACAGAAGTTTGTTAAGCCTTTGTAATGGAAGACTTCCTTTTAACTTCCAGAATATCTTCATGCAGGCGAGATGTTTACATTTGGCTATGCACATACACCACCATATATCACTTACAGAGTAATTTCAAAGGATGGTTTCATGCATGACCCTGTACCAATAACAGTACCAGATCCCATCATGATGCATGACTTTGCCATTACTGAGAACTATGCAATTTTCATGGATCTTCCATTGTATTTCAGACCAAAGGTATGACACATGCAAAGTTGGTACTGTTAAAAATATCAACCTGCTCAAATTACCATTATATTCACTACATAAGTTTGGATGCATAGTGATGAAAGACCATGTCTTCGTTTTCTGAAGACATTGTGAAGCATCATTTCAGTGACATCACATTTGGTTTTCAGGAAATGGTGAAGGAGAACAAGCTGATATTCACATTTGATGCAACAAAAAAAGCTCGCTTTGGTGTACTTCCTCGGTATGCAAAGGATGAGCTGCTAATAAAATGGTTTGAGCTTCCAAATTGCTTCATATTCCATAATGGTATGCTTTTTTGCCTTGCTCTCTCTTCTTTAATGCCATCATGTCCTTTAAATTCGTAGTGTTTATTAGATGAAGTTTGCTGGTGGCAAACCAATAATGTCTGCTCGGAGATTATGTTTAATAACGTAGAACTGCTAGAATATGCAGTAGCTTTTAAGATTCTATTTCTGCTCCTGGTTAGCATTATCGAGACTCATTAATTGACAATGTGACCTGCTTACCCCTCTTACCAAATTATTCGGATATCAATTATTTTGAGCTATTTGTTTGTTATTCGCATTAAGATATCCTTACCACTTGGGCTTGGCTACCCAAATCTTTCAGGTCAATCAGTTCTATGTCCAGCAAAAACCTTGTTGAATCTATTTGGCTCTATCCTTGATTTTGAGCAGCATTCTCTATCTTCTTTAAGCCATGACAGTTCTTTCCCATTGATCTTACACCTATTTGTTGACTGATAGAAAGCGGTGAATTTTCCTTACTTAAGCCTGTGACTGTTATCGTAATTCCATGAGATGCTGATGATAATTCTAGAATTAGCCTTATGGCCTCTATCTTGGTCAAGTGAACCTGGAAGGAGCAAGATTATCCGTTGCCATCTATTGAGCTTTTGTTGATCTGACTCTTTCTAGATTTGTAAATATATAGCCATGTGTGACTTATGATTGAGCTATAATGGAAGTTAATTCTGTTTTTTCATATGTCCATTCTGACTTTTTTAGTGACTTCCTTTCATTAGCCAATGCATGGGAGGAGGAGGATGAAGTTGTTATGATCACTTGTCGCCTTGAGAATCCAAATCTGGACATGGTCAGTGGGACTATCAAAGAAAATCTTGAAAACTTCTGCAACGAGCTGTAGGACAACTTTTTCCCATTTTATGAAAACTCAAAGCTCTATGCATGCCTCAGTATTTCTGACAGTATTCTTTTCAGGTATGAGATGAGATTCAATATGAAAACTGGTCTAGCTTCACAGAAGAAGTTATCAGCATCTGCTGTTGATTTCCCAAGGGTTAATGAGAGCTACACTGGCAGGTATCCATCAAATTTTGGTGATAGATCTGTTCAAGATTGCAAAGATTCTGGTTTCTGGAAGCGGCTGATGAAAGCTCAATACTGAAAGGCCATATTATTGATACTTATAAAAAATTATTATTGATATTTTTTTTGTGTATGTTCAGGAATTTATTTTTGTTTCGCTGCCTCCTTTCATCATTTTGCTCCCAGCCATGCTTAATTCATTATGTTCTCATGGGCGTCAAATCACTTATATTCTTCTTTATGCCATCATTTGTTTTTATTAATTATATTTTGGGTAACCAGGAGACAGCAATATGTATATGGAACCATACTTGACAGCATTACAAAAGTCAAGGGGATTATCAAATTTGATCTGCATGCTGAACCAGAGACTGGAAAAACAAAGCTTGAAGTTGGAGGAAATGTTAAAGGCATCTATGACTTGGGACCTGGCCGATTTGGTTCTGAGGCTATTTTTGTCCCTCGCCTGCCTGGCATTACTTCTGAAGAAGATGATGGCTACTTAATATTCTTTGTGCATGATGAGAATACAGGGTATGATTGATGCTTTTTTTTATTTGCTAACTGGAGGAAATGCTTTTTAGAAATATGAAACTGATTGGTGAGGAATCTGAAGGTCTCAACATTTCCAAGTTCTGAAAGTTAGTTCAATGACGATCTTGACAAAATGAAAAGGCTATAAAACCTACTCAAGGGGGGTGAAAACCATTAATGTTATGGATAAGAAAGCATTGACTCATTTGGATCCACTCAAGATGTACTCGCTTTTTCATATACCATGCTTAGTTCCACAGAGCAAAACAAAGTAGTTGGAAACTGATAGTGTCGCTCAAGGGGCTATGTTAATAACTCTTCTGTTGGTCAAATGAAGCTCATGAAACCATGTTTTTAAATATTGTCCATGAGGTTGTTTCTAAGTTGTGAGTCAGAAGTGAACAGATGAATAGTAGGTGTATTACCGTGAACAGTGTGTTGACTCATATGAAATGAGAAAATAAGTCTTCTATGCTTCTTTACTCTTTTTTTGGTGCATTCCAATAAATCAAATTTGGAAATAAAAGTACCGTGAACATCGCTAAGAATGATGTGCAAGACAGCAAAGTAACAGTGTAGTGTTCATTGTAGTTATATAGCCAGCGTTTCTTTCAGAAGCTTGGTGTAATTATTAACTCTCTTAGTGACTCTGATTTTAAGTTTTATTTTTTTACCTTTTTTTTATGATGAGGACATAGTCTCATATCTTGATTTTAAACTATGCAGAAAATCTGCAGTGCATGTAATTGATGCAAAAACAATGTCAGCTGATCCTATTGCAGTTGTTGAGTTGCCCCACCGAGTTCCATACGGGTTCCATGCCTTCTTTGTGACAGAGGTGAGTGTTGAATTAATTGCTTCGGGATTTATTTTCTTATTTTAGTTTTCATTTTATCACTCTAGAGTTGGAAATTAATTTCAAGGTTGAAATTCAAAGAGTTTTGAGGATAAAAAGGTTAGGACGAACAGGATTGATATAGAACATAAAACGCAGCTCATAGAATGTAGGATTAGAACAGAAGAAGCATTGGAAAATGATAATTAGGAGATACTCAATCGTGATCAGATACGCCAAGGGAAGATAGGACGAGAAATTTGCTATCCAGATGATTGCCTTGCAGTTTATAGTGTTTTTTTCCCCTTCTTAATAGTTCACTATCAAAGCTGCCTTGTTAGTTGTTACATACATCTCAGATGGTTCTTGATTTTTAACATAATTTGCTTGCACACTTGTTATTCCGGTGATTCCAAGTTGTACTCATGGTTTTTGGACAGGACCAACTTCAAGATCAGGCAAAACTCTGATTTTCTGCCAGTTGGAGACTGCACAATCTATGTTAAATAGAGAATGAAGGCGGATCCATGTAAATTATACGCAAGAGACCTCTCTGGCAGCACTCACTACTTTGACGTTATTGTTCCACACATCATACGGATTGTAATAATTACTATGTCGACCTGGAAGAAGTATGTACGATGTTTTTCTTCCCCGGTGACCTGAGGCAAATTCATGATACTTCTTAATCACAGCCTTTACCTCTGTTATGATTTATTTTCCACTGTTCTTGAAGCTATGTTCGTTGCACAAGAGTAGATGAATTTACAAAAAAAAACTATTAAATGATATTCAAGTCATTACAAGATATATAAATATTAAAAAATGTGAATATTAAGACCCCCATTTTCAAATTTGGCTAAGCATCTTGGTTTTGTTTTTAAATGGAAGTAATGGAAACATCTCACAAAGTTTACTCGAATGGAGAGACACCAAGTCCTCTTTATATAGTGAGTCAAAGTACCTCTGATCGTCGATATTAATAACTTATAGGGCTCTTTAACATTGGTTAGACTTTCCCTCTTGCTCAAACGATGATATTCACTGTTTATTTACTTCCCCTACCAGGTTTTTGTTAAAACAATGTCACGTTTTAGATTTTTTTTTTTTTTTTTTTTTTTTGGTGGAATGTTACTGTATATCCATGAAAATGTATGCATAGTTCACTTGGCAATCATACTGCCGACAACTAATTTTACAATATCTTCCCAACAACCTTAGAAGTTCAGGCCTTTCTTCGGCCATTTGGGCAAAAGATCACTTCAGCGCGCGCGCGCGCACACACCCACCCATCAGGCCATCAAGGTTATTCATTGATTTGGACTCGTATTGTTGTTACGTATTCCTCCTCGAGAGATCCAGTACTTGAAAATTTTAGCTATAAAGGGTGAGTAATGGTGGGGGACATCTTGTTATAAAATTGAGATGATTGATTAGATAATTAACTACAAGAATCTTTATTGATAATTGACAAATCATGTGGTTTGGAGCATCAATAATCTGCACAATATGTTGTGGGGCTGCAGTAGGTATAGGACCGACATTCGTCTGCAGACAGAGATGACATTAAAAAACACATGACATGAATGCCGAACCACCAAATATAATAATACAGTTGCAGACGTTTTATAGTTGGATGGATGCTGGGTTGCCTCGTTTATATCACTGTGAGATAAAACCATCCAATCCCATTTGTTTCATTATATTGGAAGTTGATAAGTTATGTATCATAAAGTGTTTATTTCCTTCGTATTATTCTCTTAAATTCTCCAAAATTATATATAGGATTTAATAAGCTATCTAATCTCATATAATCATTATAATTTTCTCAAACACTCACATAAAAATATAATAAATAATTTAATTTTTTAAATTTTAAAATAAAAAATATTATAATAATATTTTTTTAATTTTTAATAAAACATTTAATCTGATCTTAACTACCTAAACAAACGAAGATATTTCTTCCAATTAATTAACACCTCTTGATAATTTATATCAAAAAACAAATTCACGGTTTCACACCTCTTTATAATTGATGATTAAAAATAATAATTATGATGGAGACAGGAAAAAGTTACAGAAACAAAAGAAAAAGCAAATCACGCCTATACAATATTAAACAAGATAGGGTAAATTGTTATGTTTTTTTATTTTATTTTTATATATATATATGTATTTTTTTAACATTGAAAAATATTTTTTAAAAAAATAAAAAAATTATAATATTATTAAAAAATATTTACTTAATCACTCAGTAAAAAAAAATTTTAAAAAATATAACAAGACCGGAAGCGTGACAAGCAGCGGTGTGAGTAACTTTACTCTTAATTTTGCTCTCAATTTTTTTGTCTATATAACTCTTTCGTGTGTATCAGGGTTGAATAATTGACCATTGATCTTTCTTCTAAAGTTTTTTTTTTTTTTTTGAGAAATTTTATTTATTTGAGAGGAGTTTTATTCTAGCTTCTAGATTATGGAGTATTTTTTTAAATTAAGCTGTTGCTATACCAAAGTAGTTATTATATTATTGTTTTCACTTTGTAGGTTTTTTTTTTTTTTTTTTTGTGATTGTTGTAATTTATATATCCATTTTTTTAGAAACTAGAGATAGATAAATAGAAACGAAATGATTGGACTGTACGCTGATCTCTCTGTCTCTCACTCACTCTGTCAGATAAACACGCGTAGAGACTGTCGGTGGAGTTGTAAGTACGTCTAACCTCGTTGTTGCTGTGTCGCTTTCCAGTTTCCTTTCCTTTAACCAATTCCTCTAATTCTTTATTATATGTATACAGTCGTTGACAGCTACGCACACTTGGTTTAAAGACTGGGGGAGAGAGAGAGAGAGAGAGATAGAGTCAGAGAGCGCATTGCATTGCTCGTCCCCTTGGGTCCATTCGATCCGTCTCCCCGACTTCGATTTTCTCTCTTTCTTCTTCTCCTGGATTATTGGTACGGGATCCGGTGGAGATTTTGCTGATTTATCCCGGGTAATTCAATTGGATTCCTTGCAAATCTAACTGATCACGTTGTTTCTAGCACAAAGATCGCGTCTTTCAGGTAAGTGCTGCCCGTGGGATATGCTTGGTTGCTGAGCAAAATGAGAAATGCGAATTGCGTTCTTCTGAATATTCAGTAGAATTATGATTTTGGGTGCTGAGAAAAACGAGTAACAGAGTAGTGTTTGTAAAGTGCTTTGTTTGCTCAGCTCATAAACAATGAAAATCCTCCAAGATTGTAATTTTGATCCTCTCCCATTTCTTTTCGTATTTCTCAGCTACCAGAAAATAAATATTTAAATATTTTCATTTACAGTGGTTATTGATCACTGTTTGAAAGAGAAAATCTGATTCTTATATTTCTTTCCAGCTATTTCTATGCAGATCTGGGCTTTCATCTGAGAAAAAGGCTTGCTTTTTGAAGCATAGTGCTTTAGGCATGCATAGATCTTGTTGAGACCGAGGTGGTATTTTAATCCATTGTTCACATTTGGGCAAAGAGAAGTGGGTGCCTATGGAATCAGAAGGAGAAACTGGGGTGAGCGTCCTAAGAATTTAAGATTTAGCTTGCAATTTGCCCATTGTTTAGCTGATCAGAAAAACGGGGAAAGGAAAATGTTAAAACATGTTGATAATCAAATTCCTTGTGCTGTTTTGGCTGTCAAACTGAAAATTCTTGCCCTCATCTAGTCGAATATGTAAGTCGAGTGGACATTGTCATTATCTCAGGTCCTTTATGATGGACAGTGTAAAATACTCTTTAGTTTCTTTCCTTCCGTCTCCTACATTTGTTCAGCAGCCGCGGAATGGGAATCATTCATAGATGGAACTGTTATCAGTATCCCTATTTTCTGAATGTTTCATCTTCTATTGTGATAACTCAGGCAAAAGCCACAAAGAACCTGGGCGGACAGGTCTGCCAGATCTGCGGTGATAATGTTGGGAAGAGTATAGATGGCGAACCATTCATTGCCTGTCATGTTTGCGCTTTCCCTGTCTGCAGGCCTTGCTACGAGTATGAGAGGAAGGATGGGAATCAGTCATGCCCTCAATGCAAAACCCAATATAAGAGGCACAAAGGTAAGTCAGATGCTATATAACTGGAATGTTTGCCACGCTAGGAAACATGGGAATAACATGATTTTTGACAAAGCCGTGTTCTTTTAGAATATCTTTATTATCTTCCCCCAGGGACAAGGTTAACTGCAACCAACTAGTTTTGGTGTGTCATTTGGGTCTGATATTGTTCAATTGCGGAAAATGAAAAGACTGGCAAAAAGGTTAAAAATTGATTGAATTGTTAAATAACATGCTTTCTCAACTCTGATTGTGTCTCTGTGTGGCATGCTCTTTCTTTCATCCCTGAACTTATTTCAAGACAGTTTATTTGGTATTTCCTGTAACATATCAATCTCTGAAAAAAAAAAAAAAAATTATCAATCTCTGAAAACCCATGAATATGTTATAAATCAGAATAGTCGGACTATATTGTTTCTGTTTGTGCTGTTGATTTCCAGGCAGCCCTGCAATTCTCGGTGATAGAGAAGAGGATGCTGATGCTGATGATGGTGCTAGTGACTTCAATTACACTTCAGAAGACCAAAACCAAAAGCAGAAGATTGCAGAGCGCATGTTGAGCTGGCATATGACATATGGACGTGGGGAGGATGTTGGGGCCCCCACTTACGATAAAGGGGTTTCTCATAACCACATTCCTCTGCTCACTAATGGAATGGAGGTAAAAAAAAATAAATAAATAAAAAGGGCCTCTGACATGCAAATTCCTTCTTCTTCTGAAATAAAATTGAATTATTCTTTTGGCCATTACCAACTTATAGGTTTCTGGAGAATTGTCTGCTGCATCACCTGAGCGTCTTTCTATGGCATCTCCCGGAGTTGGTGGCGGAAAGCGTGTCCATCCTCTTCCTTATGCGTCTGATGTTAATCAGTCACGTATGTCTCTCCTTCATATGTAATAGGTACCCTATACTCGTGTTTATGTTTTTGGATCAATATTGATTTTAGGGTGTCGGTTATTCTTTTGCTGCAGCTAATGTTAGGGCTGTGGATCCAGCGAGGGAATTTGGCTCACCGGGATTAGGCAATGTAGCCTGGAAAGAGAGAGTTGATGGGTGGAAGATGAAGCAGGAAAAGAATGTGGTTCCAATGAGCACCGGCCAAGCCAATTCTGAAAGGGGGGTTGGAGATATTGATGCCAGCACTGATGTGCTCGTGGATGACTCTTTACTGTGGGTCCTCTCCTGATTGAAATTATGAATCTTTGGCTGTTGTTTTTGTATTTAGTTGAGGCTTTACACTTTGTAATGCAAGTTTAAGACTTCATAGTTTGCTTTCCTGATTACATTAGCTTTATTCTATAGAATAATACTATTTTCTAGGCAACATTGGTTATTGCTTTTTAGCAATACTTGCATGAGTTCCAAGTATAGCTGACCAGTCAGTTTTCCCAAGTTTGGTATCTATGACAATAATTTTTTTTTTCTTAATTTCAGTGAAGAGAAGGGCTTTAACTAATGCCATATCCCTTTTTGTTTTGTAGGAATGATGAAGCTCGGCAACCTCTCTCAAGAAAGGTTTCTATTCCATCTTCTAGGATCAACCCTTATAGGATGGTCATTGTTCTGCGTCTTATTATTCTCTGCATTTTCCTGCACTATCGAATCACAAATCCTGTGCCCAATGCCTATGCTCTGTGGTTAATATCTGTGATTTGTGAGATTTGGTTTGCAATATCTTGGATATTGGATCAGTTCCCCAAGTGGCTGCCTGTAAACCGCGAGACATATCTTGACAGGCTTTCACTGAGGTTAGATTGTCTTTCAGAGTCTACTTTCCGTTATCATACTTGGTGATCAAATTGTTATCTTACTTATACCGAAAACTAATTATACTCGGTGATCAATTCTGCATTAATGTGTCTAAGTTAGCTGTGTTCTTTCATTCTTATTCTTCCTATTATATTTAGTTTTAGTTCCAAGTTTATATGAATTACAGATATGACCGAGAAGGAGAACCATCACAGCTAGCTGCAGTTGATATATTTGTCAGTACTGTTGACCCTTTGAAGGAACCTCCTCTTGTGACAGCCAATACTGTGCTATCCATTCTTGCTGTTGACTACCCAGTTGATAAGGTCTCTTGCTATGTATCTGACGATGGAGCTGCCATGTTGACATTTGAAGCTTTGTCCGAAACATCCGAATTTGCAAGGAAATGGGTTCCTTTCTGCAAGAAGTATAGCATTGAGCCGCGGGCCCCAGAATGGTACTTCGCACAGAAGATCGACTACTTGAAGGACAAGGTTCAACCATCATTTGTCAAAGACCGTAGAGCTATGAAGGTAGTTTTTTTTATCAGTAAATAAGAACTTTATTAATGATAAAAGTAGGCATATGAAGGTTGTTTTGCCATCATAGTGTACCCTACCGCTCCATTTCTCCCCTTAAAAGTGTCCTTATAATGTGTCTTCATGTCATATTGCAGAGAGAATATGAAGAATTTAAAATCCGTGTTAATGGGCTTGTTGCTAAGGCACAGAAAGTTCCTGAAGAAGGATGGATTATGCAAGACGGCACGCCATGGCCTGGAAACAACATCAGAGACCATCCAGGAATGATCCAGGTATCTTCTCTCACATTGGTAGATCTGTTTATGGTGAACATTGCTAGCTATTATTGAATTTGTTTCTTATTTGGGACAACTTTTCCTTGGAGTTCATATAACAAACTATATGTAACAAATGATGCCATTTATTCCTCAGCACCTTCTGTTTTTGTTACACAAGTTTCCTTATCGTCTTTAAGTTCACCCCCCCCCCCCCCCCCCCCCCTTCCTGTCATCCTCCAACTAGGGTTCTAAAGTGGATCCTAGTGTATCTGTTCTATTGTACAAATATAATTTGGTTTACTTGGTATATATTTCATTATGTGAAGGTTTTCTTGGGCCAAAGCGGAGGGCTTGATGCTGAGGGTAATGAACTGCCACGTTTAGTCTATGTTTCTCGTGAAAAGCGTCCTGGTTTTCAACATCATAAGAAAGCCGGTGCTATGAATGCGCTTGTGAGTAACTAACAAGATGACATCTGGAGGTCTTGATTTTCTTGATGTCTATAATTATCTAATGTTTGGTGGTCAATTCTCTCTTGCAGGTTCGAGTATCAGCAGTCCTTACAAATGGACCTTTCTTGTTGAATCTGGATTGTGATCACTACATCAACAACAGCAAGGCCTTGAGGGAAGCTATGTGTTTCCTAATGGATCCAAACCTTGGGAAACATGTTTGTTATGTCCAGTTTCCACAGAGATTTGATGGTATTGATAGGAATGACCGATATGCCAACCGTAATACTGTTTTCTTTGATGTAAGTTGTACACCCAATCCCCACCCCTCCCAAAAAATTAAGTGAAAGACTCTTTGTTTCTTTCTGCTGCTACAGAATAGTTTTAATTTTGTTTGATGTTCCTTAGTGATTGGAAAACATTTGAAAATTTGTCAAACAATTTTATCTCTCCTTTTATTGTAAATTTCAGATAAACTTGAGAGGCTTGGATGGCATTCAAGGCCCTGTTTATGTGGGTACTGGATGCGTGTTTAACAGAACAGCATTATATGGTTACGAACCACCTCTCAAACCTAAGCATAAGAAAGCCGGAGTTCTATCTTCACTTTGTGGTGGCTCACGGAAGAAGAGTTCAAAGTCCAGTAAAAATGGTTCAGACAAGAAGAAATCTAGCAAGCATGCGGACCCCACTGTGCCTATTTTCAGTCTGGACGATATAGAGGAGGGTGTGGAAGGTACATTGGTCGAATATTATTCCTATTTTTTTTTTTTTACTGTATTCTGTTTACCAACATACCGATGAATACTCTTTTCCACTGTCAACTTTGGTTTAATTGTATATTAAACTATGTATTCCGTGTTGACATGTTTAGAAGGAGAGTGATATCTTCTTTATCTTTGATACATAAACAATAAATGTTATTTAAAATCAACTTGGTGAGTTTCTGGTAAGTAGATCAACTTAGTAATTTTTTTTAACTATATTTTTACAAGGCCGCAGCACCTAGTAACTGACATTTAATTTTGTTAGATGGGACCGTCTCTTACTCAATATTCTTTTTTTCAATTAAGGCGCTGGATTTGATGATGAAAAGTCACTACTCATGTCACAAATGAGCCTGGAGAAAAGGTTTGGTCAGTCTGCTGTTTTTGTTGCCTCAACACTTATGGAGAATGGTGGCGTTCCACAATCTGCAACACCAGAGAATCTCCTTAAAGAGGCTATTCATGTCATCAGCTGTGGTTATGAGGACAAAACAGACTGGGGATCTGAGGTATGTGGTCTTTCTATTAATTATTTAACTCTCTCATCGATTTTATTTTTATTTTAGTGTTCCTTGCATTAAGAACTTTGTTTCTACAAAGCATCAGCTTCAATATAAAGAAATTTGTTGTTACTTTCTTCTCTACATATAAAAAAAATAAAGGAATCGGTTTATAGATGAGTGAAAATCTGGTCTGTAATTTATTAACCTTTGAGTAAAATTTGGTGCGGAGACTTTCTAAAGCTAGAAATCTGTTCAAATACATCCACCGCTAAGATGCTCTCAATCAGGACCGTTAAAGCTGATGACAGTTTGATTATCTACCATGTGATTCTTGATGGGGTAGCATTCCTCTGCTCATATTGGGTGGCTGTAGGAACCATCCATTAAATGAAAAACATAACATCATCTCTTATGGTGTTAGGGTTGACAAACAAGCTGCCGCCTTCATCATCATCCAATGCACACATGCAACACATACACACAGTAACACTATAACTTCCTGAGTTATGTTCTCATTAGATATGGTAAAATGTTGTTTTTTTAAATAATTAATATGTCCCATGCACTGCAGATAGGATGGATTTATGGTTCTGTTACTGAAGATATTCTTACGGGATTCAAGATGCATGCTCGTGGTTGGCGGTCAATTTATTGCATGCCCAAGCGCGCAGCCTTTAAAGGGTCTGCTCCTATTAATCTTTCTGATCGTCTGAACCAAGTGCTACGATGGGCTCTAGGTTCTGTGGAAATTCTTCTCAGTAGACATTGCCCTATCTGGTATGGTTACAATGGCAGGCTTAAATGGCTGGAGAGATTCGCATATGTGAATACCACCATCTATCCAATTACTGCCATTCCTCTTCTTATGTATTGTACTTTGCCAGCTGTCTGTCTACTCACTAACAAGTTCATCATTCCACAGGTTCGTTATATGACCAAATCCACTATCTCTACACGTTCTTTTCAATATATTGGCTTGTTTTCATCTGTCCTGGTAGTAATCCTGGTTGCAATCCCTGCGTCGTACAACAGTTTACCTTGTCTTGTTATTTGAGGAGTTTGTAGTGGTCTGGCTCAAAAATATTGAACAGTGTACATCTAAATTGAATCCAAGTAATAGGACATGCATCCATGAGTTACTGATAGCAGGATTTACAGATACCATTTTTTTTTTCATAATAATTTACAGGGACCAAATGACCAGTGATTTATCGGGAAAGGAATGCATGTTTCTCACAAGCTTCTCTTTTTGAAATGAAAGTAGTTTGGAGAAAATAAAGACTATTTTGTATTTTCACGTTTCCTGGGAGAAAATTTTACCTTGAGAAGTTCTAATATATGACAGTCTGGGTGCAATACAATATTGTCTAATGATGCCGCCGCTTTGGAATGTGTGCTAAATTCTTTTGCTATTCAATTTTGCTTGCAGATCAGTAACATTGCAAGTATATGGTTTATATCGCTCTTTATTTCCATCTTTGCTACTGGTATCCTAGAAATGAGGTGGAGTGGTGTTGGAATTGACGAATGGTGGAGAAATGAACAGTTTTGGGTTATTGGTGGTGTTTCAGCCCATCTCTTTGCCGTTTTCCAAGGTTTGCTCAAAGTACTTGCCGGAATTGACACCAACTTCACTGTTACATCCAAGGCATCCGACGAAGAGGGAGACTTTACCGAACTGTACATGTTCAAGTGGACAACCCTTCTTATCCCACCAACAACTCTACTCATCATAAACTTGGTTGGGGTCGTTGCGGGGATCTCCTATGCCATCAACAGTGGTTACCAATCATGGGGTCCGCTCTTTGGCAAGCTATTCTTTGCCTTTTGGGTGATCGTCCATCTTTATCCCTTCCTCAAAGGTTTGATGGGTCGGCAGAACCGAACACCCACCATTGTTGTCGTCTGGTCAATTCTTCTCGCATCCATTTTCTCTTTGTTGTGGGTGCGGATAGATCCATTTACCACTAGAGTTACTGGTCCAGATATAGAGCAGTGTGGAATCAACTGCTAGAAGTAATTAAGGCTGCTTGGAAGACCAAAAATCCGTTCTTTGTAAGTTATTCTCCTTGCCTAACAAGAGTTTGAGAGGAGGGAGTTAATGTAATTGTCTCATATTTTTGTTGTAACCTTCTGTATGTGAGCCTGTCTCTGCTTGTGAAGTTTACGTTATGTGCAGATCATAGGTGGTAAAGAAAATCATTTTGTCGTTACAGGAGTGATTTTACATATTACTTTTGGACAACTTATTCTGAACAATGGACACTGTTTATGGAATCAATTTAATTATTCTTTATGCGTATACACATCTAAGTATATGGATGCAACGTCCTGGCATCGTCCCACTGCATTATTCAACTTATAGTCTGTTATTATATGATTTTTTCTTTTTGTTATATTCTGCTTTATTTTCACAGCTTTGATAAGTTCGATCGGTCATCATTTACAACCAAGCTCGCATACAAAAGGAACAAAAACAAAAACCAACGAAATAAACATGGCATGCCAACATATGTTATTCAGATAAAACAACATATAACCTGCAGCGACGACTTCCATGCGGAATATATAACGAGCACGCGACCCTTCTGGAAACAAGTACTGCGTATATGTCATCTTGTTTCTCGGCGTTTTGGCTAAGATCGAGTGTAGGTATCTCGTTCTTTTATCTAACGTGTATATTTCTGACACTTTAGCTTCAGTAGTTCACATATGGCCACACGTGCCCACACCTCATCTATTGACGTGGCGACCCATACACAATCATTTATCATCCTCATCCTGATTAACTACTCCCACATCAGTGTAACACGTTTTCTTTATCACCACTGACACCTACTCTAGATGCTGGACACGTGGCAAGATGTTATTACTTTTTTATGTCACGATATCTTCTCCTTTTTAAAGCGAACGTCTGATCAATCCAGACAGGCTTACCACTTTTCGGAAGGGAAAAAAAAAAGGTCAAAAGATCAGTTTTGTTTGCCACTAGTACTAGAGAGTATTGCATCGTATTGGCAATGGCCATCGTAGAGGAACCTATTACTTCCAGGCTTGATCGTTTGGATCACATGGTAAGTCATGTTCTACAGAAAACTTTCTGGCAGCGTGTTGATTTATAACAATACATTTGGTCAAAAAATCACATCACGATTGAAGAGATTCAAGGCTTCATGCACGAGTGAAGTTGGGTTAAGCTTGAAAAAGAAGTCGGTCATGATGATAGATGATCATGGGCTAAACAAAAAATATTAGGGCATTCAGATTGTCAGGTTGAAAAGTTACGTATTAGTTTTGTTTTCCGTGTGTTTCATGTACAACTTTTAACGTGTACTTGTTCGATATACACCATGATCAGCTGAGGCACTTGGAGGAAATTAAAGGGTGCAACAGATCATCGCCAAAGAGCTCTTGCGCATCCATAGAGTCGAGCGGGACCGACGGGCATGCATCATCTGTAGATCTGTCCCCAAAGAGCATAGAGAAGCACAGCCGTCCAATAGAGCACGTGATAATTGAAACTGAAGTCAAAGGAACGCTTATTGAAAGGCTTGAACTTGTAGAAGACCGCGTACTAAAGGTAAGCATGAAAAAATAACATTGAGCCATGCAGTGCTGATCACCATTTGTCTGATCATCATGTGTTGATCTGATCGATGAAGTTTTGAATGTATTTGTATCAGCTGTGTTTGCAGTTGGAGCTACTAGAGCCAGAGAGGAAAATGGAGGAGAAAAATGAAAAGAAGGCCCACAAGCTGAAGGGATTAAAGCAACTTGTCAAACAATGTGTGAAGGGAGAAGGAAAATATTAAAAAGCAACGAGTGATTTATAAGAACGAGCGTTCTCTTACTTTTCCTCTCTTGTATTATGTCTGTGTGTTTTTTTTTTTTTTTTACCTAAAAATCAATCAACAAGAAGCCAAGTTTGAGAGGATGAGCCTGTGTCAATGGAAAACATCAGGCTGAGGCCGCGATGAGTAGTAAGTAGCGTGTTTTTTGAGGCCTGAAGGAGGCTGGGCCTATGAACTACCAAATCTTGGGTCCATAACAGGGATTAGGCCAGGAACAACAAACCTTATGCAGCATTGTCTCAATGAATTGGCCCAATTCTCTTTGTGGTCGCTGTTACTTGTTAGTTCCTTCGTAATGAATTATGGACCATTGCTCTCGAACCCAGCAGGCAGGAATTGGAAGCTTTACACATCGCACGTGTGAGCCACGCAGGTACAATGGGAGCTGTAAGCCATTCAACCCATTCATTGATTTGACCGCCCAAATTAAAGCTTTTCAATAATTTTAAATGTAGACAGTACATTTGGCATTCATAAATAGAGATGGATGGGGGGTGCGGGACCCATCTTAGACAGTTCTTGTCTGATAGTACAAATAATTTCAAGACACTTTCGGCAAATCGGAGGGCCAATATTGCTTCATAAAGTCAGCATCAAATCCAGAGATTAATCTCCTTTCTTTCTTTTTTATGTGGGTCCGTGACATGTACTATCCTCTGTAAACCAACGATTTTTTATCTTGTTGGGGCAGAGGGACAGAAAATCGTTTCCGAGAGAGAGAAGAGAGAGGTCATTTTCCTTAGCCTAAAAATTGATGGGCGAAGGAACTCGAAACCTACTGACAAACACACAATGTGATCACACCGATTGATGAATGATGGGCATGCCAAGTGAACGGTGATGGAGATTAGAGGTCAAGAAATTAATGGGTCCACATCAGATTGGTTCCCACAACGGGGAGCTAATTGAAAAGGCCAAAAGCTTGGGTCTGTGTCACATATGTGGATACAATGCTTCTTGTTGTTGATAAGAAAGATGGATGTGTATATTTGGTTTATTTAGGGACCAAGACTGGCTTTTCAAAAGGGGACCAGTTGGGATTTGTTTGCTAATCTCTATCGTCGGTTAGCTGCTTCCCATGTTAGTTGAGGTGGCATTCTCCATTTCCCATCTACAACAAATATTTGTAAAGAAATATTATTTATCAGTCATTATTTATTTTCACATTCTATATTTATAGTTTTTTCATAAAGTGTATAGATATTTTTCATAAGATATGTGAGTATTTTTCATGTAGGGTGTAGGGTAGTGAATAATGGCTGATGAGAATAATTTTTCATATTTATATGTGAAGGGGCGGGCATGCAATTATGAAAAATAATTCACAACCAAAAAAAAGATTTTTAAAAATTGAAATAATTATTTTTTATTTTTAAATAAATTATATAAATTTTCAAAGTCAACACATGCATTCTCCTAGCAATGTAGAGAAGGCAGCCCATAATTTAATGGAAAAATCTAATTGTAAGCGATTATGTGTACTAATACGCATACATATTTAATATGATTGGTCAGAAAGTAAATTTTATTAAAAACGGTATTGATTTAAATTTAAAATATGAAGGCAACAACATTAATACGCAGATTGGTACGTAAACTTGTTTGTACATAACAAAACTCTTGTTCAATACTCAATTTAAATTTAAAAGCAAGTTAGATGGACAGAATTATTATATATTAGCTTAAATTTGAAGTATTCGTTCTTTCTTAGACGACATTAAAGCGTATTCATTTGTCTATTCTTTTGGTATCTTTGTAACGGATAATTATTCCCTGATATGAATATATGCTAAAGTTTTGAAAATGGTAATTACACGTGAGAAAGAAGGAAGAAGAATGCATTGATAAGAGTTGAGCCAGCCACATCAAAGGATAAGTTAGAAAATATAAACTCCTAAAAGAAAATGTATATAAATATACTAGCGGTGACTGGCGTAGTTTACATATCTAGATATTTTATAGATTTTTAGTTTGAATTTTAAGATTATGTTTGGTTGTTGAATTAAACTTAACTCATCTCAAATCAATCATTGATGTGACTCATTGCTTTTTTAACTTCTTATAAAAAAATTTAAATTTATCTCAACTTATTTATACATTTCAATCTAAAATATTAAAACATATTTCAACTTAAAAAAATTAAATCTATCTCAATGAGACTCATGGAATATTATTATTTATAATTCAACTCAACTCAACTCGTCTCAATATCCAAACGTAACATTAGAAAAACAAGTTTAATAATATTGTAAAAGCCTTCAATTTTGCATGTAGTTGTAGTTTTATTAAGAGAATGGCTATACATCAGCCTGTAGTCGCAGTACACCTCACATGATTTTTTTTTTTTTTAACTCAATATATTGAGTGTGCTGTGACTACATGCTAATGTAAATAATTTTTCTTTTATTAAACTTTGTATCTTAATGAGTGCAAATGAAACAATGAGTTAGGCTACAAATGTGAAGCTGAAAGCATCTCTTCACCAACATTAACTTTATCGTCAAGAGAAAATTATATGTAAAGTGTAAACACTAGAGGCAAAATATGTTGCCCGGTTTCGTTTGGATAGTGAGTTAAGAATAAATAAGTTGAGATGAAAATAAAATAAAATATTATTATAATATTATTTTTTAATAATAATCTTATTTTAATATTTAAAAAAATTAAATTATTTATTATATTTTATATGAGAATTTAAAAAATTATAATTATAAATATGAACATCATTTACGTACTATCCGTACCATCTCAACATCCTTTAAGCAAATCATGAAGATCCTTGCGTTGTAGAACGAGAAATAAGAAATGATAAAATTACTGCTGCATGATAACTTGTTTACAACTAGGTAACAAAATAATAAGCTAGTAATGGATTGGACTGAATCGTTTAAAATTCTTAATAATGGACATTTTAACTATTTTGAAAAAAAAAAATCAAATATAAATTTATAATTTAAGTAATTTCTCTCTATTTCCTATGATATCTCATTCCTTACCGTGTGAATAGGACCATCCATACCCATGAGCACAAGCTATAGGTCGATCCATGGCCACGACCACGAGTATTTATGCACACATATAGGTTTGATCGGAAATATATCTCATTTTAAAATTCTTAGGCTGCATTTAGATGTTAAACTGAGTTGAATTGAATTGAGTTGAAATGATAAAATATTGTTATAATATTATTTTTTAATATTATTATTATTTTGAGATTTGAAAAAGTTGAATTGTTTATTATATTTTGTATTGAAATTTGAAAAAGTTGTAATAATGAGTTGAGATAAGTTTAAGAAACAAACGAAGCTTAATCTCATTTCATTCTATCTCATTCTTAAACATAATTCAAATACAAAAATTTCAAACTAATCATTACAATTTTTCTAAACTTTCAAACAAAAAATAAAAATTAATTCAACTTTTTAAAATTCTCAAACAAAAATTATATTATAAAATTATATTCTAACAATATTTTAATTATATAATATTTTTTATTCAACTTTTTCTCCTTCCTTTCCTAAAATCTAAAAAATACTTAACTTAAACTATCTCACTACTATTCACAAATTATCTTATAACTATTCACAAAAGAATAATACTATACACCATACTCTCATCTCACTATGTAAGATATGACACATTTATCACCGTTGGATAATAAAGAATCATCTAATAAAAGATAATTCAATAGTGATAAATGTGTAACATATTACATAGTATGATGAAAATGGGATAGTAATATGATGTATAAAATTTTTATTCATAAAATTTTCATCTCATCTCACTCTCTAAAAGCCCTAAATTATAGGACTACAAAAATAAATTGGAGAACTGACCCAAGCCGGTAGGTTCGGTCCGGTTCTGAACTGGTTAGGTCCAAGATCGGTTCCTCTATTTTAAAAATCGGTCAAAACATGTATGTTCCGATTTTAGGTTTTTCTGAACCGGACCAGACTGGACCAATTCATATATATAATTAATTTTTAATACTATATATAATATTTTTTTATATTATATATAATTATATATGAAATAATGTTATATTATAATTTAAAATTTAAAATTTAAACATGAACATGAATATTTGTTTGATCATATGTTTTAAATTTAAATATATATTTATTATATTTTATGGTTTAATAAATTTTCAACATATTCATTTTGATAAATACATTAGTATATTAATTACATTTTATGACCTAATACTAATACTATTAGTAATTCACATTAAGTCTATATATAAATTACTATATAAATCACTATAATTATATCACTACATAATACTATAGTGATATAGTAATACTAATATTATAGTATACTAATACTATCAATGATATAGTTATCCTAATACTATTATATAGTAATACTATCAGGCCTAGAATGGACACAGCTGGGGCAATAGCTGGTTGAGAGGGGCGGGCGTTGTTACGACTAGTGTCGTGCGGCGGAGCTTGTGCGTAGGAGGGTCTTCTACGTAGTGGAGGCTGGTGTCCGTGCGAGCTGGGTGTGCGTGCCATCTGGGCTCAGGAAGCCGATGCTTGCAGTGAGCGCGCTATCTAATTCATGCCGGTACTCGTGGTGGGTAGCGGTAACAGAGAGGGGGATGGGCTAGGGAGAGAGTATAGGTAGGAAGGAGAAGAAGAAGAAGATAGTGAAAGGAAAAGACAAAAGGAAAAAAAGTATAAAGATAATAAAAGGGGGCAATGGGCAGAGAATGAGATGAAGCCCTAGTTTTTCTTAGTAATTTTATGTAGTTTTTAATGTGTTTGTACTTTTGTTTTTAGTAAAAATAAAAAAGAAATAGTCTATTGGACTTGTGTCCATAGCACTAGTGCTTCTCTTCCTTGAAAGAGTAGCCGCTTAATTCTGTTTTTACAAAGCGCTTTTCTCTATTATAAAAGAATTTTATAGAAGTTAAGACAATGTCCGCCACAAATGAATTTGTGTGCAAGGGTGCCCCAGAGCAGATGCGTAGTTAGGCTTGTAGTTTAGGTTTTTCCTGTATTGATAAGTCACAATTGTAACTTCGATTTCTTTGAATGAAATGAAATCTATTTCTATATATAAAAAATTAAAATCACTATAACAAATATTAATACATAATTATACTAAATTACTATAACTAGATATATTTTTAATATCACTATCAGTACAATATATAGTATTAGTAATAAGTTAGTATCAATATATTATTATATTCCATAATGCATAACATATAACATTAGTATCACTATGTCACTATAATATATATATACACTATATGTAATAGTAGTACTATAATAGTATAATATATAATACTAGTATATATTAATATATTATAAGAGTTATAATATAATATATATTTTTTTAGAAGAGCCGAATGTCACGTGTCCAATAGTGATCCCGCCCCAAATTTTATTAACAGTCCTCACTTATGACAGATGAATACCGTAGTAATAAGACAGACACTTGAGATTTACAGATAAGATACTAAAACTATCCCTTATATCAAACCAAAATAAAACAACCAAACCAAACCAAAAAAATTATAAACTGGCCTATAAGGGAAAACACAAAATTCTAAACAGGCCTATATGGTCAAGCCTAAAATAATAAAAAAAAAAACAAAAACCGAAACACACAATTAGCTAAATTCTAATGGCCGAGAGACCTACTTTATCAATCTTAACAATGCCATTTAACAACCTCGGCAAATGGTCATAGGTATCATAAATAGAATTAGAACCCAACTCACCTTGTTTAGCAATAAAATCGGTAGCTTGATTCGCTTCACGGTATTGATGGAGCACTCTGAAAGTAACCTCTTGAAGTTATAGTATAATATTTGTATAATAATAAAGTTAACTTAATAGGTTAGTATTACTATCACCATAACTATAATATATATATTAGTAGCATATATGTTATCACTATAATATTACTAATAATACTAAATTATCACTAACATATAGTATTAGTATAGTATTATCATTTACCAATAGTATTACTTATTCTTTCTTTTTTTTCTTTTTATATAGAGCTCACGGAATAAGTTGAAAGTTCTTCAAAACTGGTTTCTTTGGTTGAAGATGATTAAGGCAGGTCATCTTTTTACACTTATTTCCTCAAATTTTTTTTTTCATTTAATGTAATTAATAACTTTAATTGGAATTAACTGTTTCATTTATTTTACTACAATTGCAATGTTTGTTTGAATATAGTATTGGAGTTGGTGGCTTGGTGCATAGCTCTTTGTTTTAGAATGATTGTATTTTCTTTATTAAACAATTAATATTAGTACTATCTTTTTATTTTACAATGTGGATTTTGTGTGATATCTTGTAATCTGGACTTGTGTGTTAGCTAACTAGCTTTTAATATGGATTTGTATATTTCAAATTTGTAATATGGACTTCCAAAATTGTTTTATTTTATAGTAGACTTTTTATAGCTGATTTTTTTTTATTGTAGATTTTCATTCTCTGTTTTTTATAGAAGCTTTTTTATAGAAGATATTTTTTTTTTAGCAGATCTTTTTTTTACAACATATTTTTTTTATACAACAGATTTTTTATATAACAGTTTTTTTTATAACATATTTTTTTATGACACATTGACATTTGATTGAAATTAGAAAATTGGACTGAAATCGATAAAATTAGATCTATCGATTTAAGAGGATAATCGGTACAATATCGATTATTAAAAATGTAATATTGGTATATATCGATTTGATTTTAAAATTTATCTAATATCAGACCAAACCAGGAGGATTGCCACTGCTAAATTCCCCAACGAAAATAAAACACAACACACATGCATGGTGTGTGTCTGTCTCCGACTCGCCCTCCCCGTTCATCCTTGGTGTTCAACGCCTTTACCTTCGGCTTGGAGTACGCGCCAACGAGGAAACGCCACGCACGATATACACGCTGCAGCTTCTCATTGGCGGACTCCAAATCCCACCAAATCACAATCCACTTTACTCCACCCTCAACACGTCCACTCCAATATCCACCTGCTCCACCAGTCATCCACTCTCCCCCCACTAAACCCGCGTACCCGTTTCCCTCCCACCGGCCCAACCGGTCACCCCCCAAACTTCAAACTTAGGACTACATTTCTCGTGCATTTCAATGCCATTTCATTTCATCTCTCTTCCTATCCTATATCTCCGGGAATTAAATTTAAATTCACCCCAAATTTCTTTCATTTCATTTCAATTTCACGTTCACTTCGCCGGACGTCATTTTCTCGCTCTGATTCTGTTTCCTCGGTACCATCTATTGTAGAAGTAGAAGCTTCGACCTTTTGTTATTTTTTATTTTTTTATCTTGTTCGTTGTTAGTGTTGCTCTCTCCGTTGCTCTTTGGCTGCCTGATCGTGAGTGCTTGTAACTCTCTTTCCCCTCTAGATCTCTTGCTGAAATTTGATCCAGATGGTGATATAGAGGTGAGTAGATCTTGTTGAAATCGTGTAATTTACTTTAGACTGGATTTTTTTTTTCAAAAAATGAAGTGTTTCACATAGATGCTAACTGTGAGTTCTCTCCATCCGCTATAATAGTCGGTGTTTGATTTTTTTGAGCTGGTAAAGCTCATTTTTTTATATGAAAGTTGTGGTCTCTGGTTTTGAATTCTCTGTCTTTTTGGTTATTGTGCGATTGTGTTTCGTGATCTGATCTTTAATTACTTTCCTCACTGTTTGGTTGCTGGGAAAGATGGAGAAAAATGAAGGGAAATAAAAGAGGCAAAACCATCTGGGATTATTAGTTATTATTGTTTCGGACGACTATACTAGAAATTATTGCTTTAAGTCCACTTGATTTGAAAGCGAGAAAGTGTGGAATTTAAATTTTAGTTTTTATGCGGAATGAATAAAATTTTATTTATTCTTCTCTAGCTTTCGTATTTCATGCATTTGAGTTCACCGTTCGAAGTTATTTATTTTCTTTAAAGTTTACCTCTGGAGAAATATTGCTTTTCTTAAAGGAATATAAGCTTCTATCTTTTAGTTTTATTCTTATTCGTAATATTAGGAAGATCGTACTTTTTTCGTTTGAGAAGAATAATGACGATTCTGCGTTATTTCCTTTTTCAAAGGAACATTAGCTGTAATGGATTTTGCTTTAGATGATTGTAGATGAACAGAAGATCTGATATTTGACCTGATCCATAAGATTGTGTTGCTCGGGTTCATGCTTTTGGCACGGGCAATCTTCTAACTTTTTGAGTGTAGGGAATATGGTTTTGTGAATTATTGTTGCTTTGCTAAATTTTCTGCGCACGTAGATGTGTTTGAATTTTGGTATGATCCATTGGCTATTTGCTAGTTCTCGTATGAGTTTGGTAATTTCTAATTTCCAAAATTTTCAACTTTACATTCTTGCGAGTTTGTGAAATCCCAGAATCGATGGGTAGCTTTCCATGTTTCTTTTTACTTACTGTGGCTTTATTTCCGGGGACAATATTGGGAAGAAAGATGAAGAAATTCTGAACTCCAAGTCGTTGCTGTGTGCTTAATCCCTAGAAATGAGGAACCATCCTGTCAGTTGATTGGGTATATTTGCTTTTCCAGTTCAGTTAGAAGGCCTGACAATCTACTGCTTTATTGATAGACGTGTATGATTTTTAGATTAATGGACATGTAGCCATTTTCCATATGTTTTTCTCTAGGTTTGGTGATTGACCTTAGCTTTGGCCTTTTTAGTTATTAACAAAATACTTTAGTGGGTTGGGTTCCTATATAAATTCTAAATACTAATACAGGTTTTTCTATTTGTTTGCCCGTTTCAGCCAATTGAAGCATGTGCAGTGGTCCAGAACGATCAGAATCGTCATCGACTCCATCTGTGTCAACTTTAGAAATCACATCTAACACCAAAGACATGAATAACCCAACTGTTCAAGCGGAAGGTTCTTTTTCCAGCTTACTCGATCTTGCTGCTAACAATGATGTTGCAGGCTTTAAGCGATCTGCAGAGAAGGATGCTTCTTTAATTGATGAGGTTGGACTCTGGTATGTTCGCCAGAAAGGCTCAAAACAAATTGTTCTTGAGCATAGAACTCCATTAATGGTTGCTGCAACCTATGGAAGTGTTGATGTTCTTAAATTTATACTCTCTCATTCTGGGGTGGATGTAAATTTCTCGTGTGGCCAAGATAAAACCACTGCTCTTCACTGCGCCACTTCTGGTGGATCAATTAACACAGCTGATGTTCTGAAGCTGCTTTTATTAATGGGTGCTGATCCAAATTGTACTGATGCCAATGGTCTTCGCCCCATTGATGTTATTGTTGTTCCTCCAAAGATGCAAAGCATGAGAGTGGCTGTTGAAGAGCTTCTCTCTAACAATGCTTCCGACAGCTCATTTAGTGAGCACCATCTGCGAGTATCCATTAGTTCCTCTTGTTCAGACTCACCAACCCTTTCCTCATCCCCGGAAAATGGATTGCCATCTTCTCCTTCAGAGTTGGTATCTTCTCTAATGGCTTCAAAGTTTAATGATATACCTGTTAGTTATGCATTGGAGAAGAAAGAGTACCCTGTTGATCCTTCCCTCCCTGACATTAAGAACAGTATCTACGCAACAGATGAGTTCCGCATGTTCTCATTCAAAGTTCGGCCTTGTTCTCGAGCGTACTCCCACGATTGGACTGAGTGCCCTTTTGTGCACCCTGGAGAAAATGCTCGCAGAAGAGACCCAAGGAAGTACCATTACAGCTGTGTGCCTTGCCCTGAGTTCCGAAAGGGGGCTTGTAGGCGGGGGGATATGTGTGAATATGCTCATGGAGTTTTTGAGTGCTGGCTCCACCCGGCTCAATACCGGACTCGGCTCTGCAAGGATGGTACAAGCTGCAATAGACGGGTCTGTTTCTTTGCTCACACAGCTGAGGAGCTTCGGCCCTTGTATCTATCTACCGGATCTGCTGTCCCATCACCTCGCTCATCTGCCTCTGCTCATGGTGTCATGGACATGGCTGCTGCAATGAGCTTATTACCTGGGTCTCCCTCATCTATCTCTGCTCTGTCGCCTTCTCCATTCGCTCAACCCATGTCTCCATCTGCAAATAATGGCATGTCACAGTCCATTGCATGGCCCCAGCCAAATGTACCAACCCTTAGTCTTCCTGGAAGCAATCTTCAGTCCAGTCGCTTGAGATCATCCCTTAGTGCCCGTGACATCCCACCTGAGCATTTGAGTGTGATGCAGGATTTTGATGCCCAGCAACATCTTCTTAATGACTTGACTTGTTTTTCACAGTCATGGTCCAATAATGTCCCTGCTAACCGTCCTGGTCGGTCCAAGACACTAACACCTTCAAACCTTGAAGAGCTATTTTGTGCGGAGATCTCTTCATCTCCCCGGTATTCTGATGCAGCAGCTTCTGCTGTTTTTTCCCCTGCTCACAAATCTGCTGTTCTTAATCAATTCCAACAGCAGCAGAGCATGTTATCACCCATCAACACGAATGTATTCTCCCCCAAAAATGTCGATCACCCTTTATTGCAGGCTTCATTTGGTATCCAATCCCCTGGAAGGATGTCGCCTAGAAGTGTGGAGCCAATCTCCCCAATCGGCTCTCGACTCGCTGCATTTGCTCAGCGTGAGAAACAGCATCAACAGCTGCACAGCCTCAGCTCGCGGGATCTTGGAAGCAACAACCAAGCCTCCATTGGTTGTTCTCCTGTAAATTCTTGGGCAAAATGGGGATCACCAAATGGAAAATTGGATTTGTTAGTTAATGGAGATGACATGGGGCGACTACGTAGATCATCATCATTTGAGCTTGCTAACAATGGGGAGGAGCCTGACTTGTCATGGGTTCAGTCTCTAGTTAAGGAATCACCGACTGAGTTGATGAAAGAGAAGTTGGCAGTTTCAGCCTCAAGGGCTGCATCATCTGGTGAAGGTTTGAATTCTAATTCTCAAAGTGAATCCATTGATCATTCTGTATTAGGAGCTTGGCTTGAGCAGATGCAGCTTGATCAACTCGTAGTATGACGAAAGTAAATTCTTTTTTGATCATTGAGATTGGTTAAAAGAAATCGGTGGGTACATAAAATTTTTTGTGGGCTACTTTTTGCCGGTGGTGAAGGTCAAGTGGAGAAGTTAACAGTAGGAAAGTTGGAAATTGGTGGTTAAAACCTAAGAGTGAAGAATGACTGGATAAAGTGAGGATATGATTCGTTTTTTTTCTTTCTTTCACAATTTGTTGTTTACTGCTGAATTCTGAAGAGAAAGAAGCTTACTCTGGGCTAATATTAAAGAAATCTAGTCCAGGGCAGGTATCTCTTTAAATATATCTGTTTCTAGGCTTAGTGTTATTCTTGAACTTCATATTCACCTTAAGGGAAGCATGTTAAATTGAAACGGGGTCGTTAGCTTGGTATCCGGGGGGGTGAGATAAAAGGGTTTTAAATGGTTGGATGTGTTCCATTTGGAAATTCAGTATTTTGTGGGTAGTTGGGTAGTGTGACAGAAAAGAGGGAGGCAATATGTTTATTTGATGATGTAAAACTGACTAAAGTTGTTATGATATCGATACCTTTATTTTTTGTTCCCCAGTAATGGATGTCCCCCGTCTCTCTTTTTTCCTCTCCCTCCTCCCATTATTATTATTTTTTTTTGAAAATCGCTCTCCCATTATTTTAGTATGTAAGATTTGATTTATTTGTGAAAGTGTTGGGAATCCTGCCGTGGTAGGTCCTACCCGTTGAATTACACATCTGAAAAGGTGTCCTACCAGTGGATGGGGATTGGTTGAGTGGATATATATTTGGATTCTTTAAATCGTTCGGGAGATACAGATTTTCTTGAATAAGAAATATGGATGAGTAGTTCAAGAAGTGGGGTATCTTGTACATTTGATTGATGCCCATCAGCGTGGTTGTAGGGTCTTGATGGCAATGGATTGGTAAAGTAAATAGTCGTGTGCAATACTTTTGAATTTGTTTAGTGATTTGTGGGGCTTGTGGTAGGACTTCCATGGCTTTGCTTTTAATGGTCGGTAGAGAATTTTGGTGCTTAGTTTCCAAGTCTTGGTGGTTTAGCCCTTTGTATCATCATCGTCGCCATCATCAGTTTGGTTCCGCTGGGTCCAATGCTTCATTATCATTGATGATTTCCACCAACTTTTGTATGCATTTTTTGTGGTTTTCAAAGCATCTACCAAAATTTTGTAGGGCAGATATAAGTTCATCTTGCCCCCTAAGCCATGGAAGTGGAGTGATAACGGGAACTTGAATGAGAAATATGAAGCCTCACAGCATTTAGTATTATTTTTGGGTGAGTTTTTTAGACGGTATTATATGTTTAATTAGTGCTCCACATTTTCCATGAGAACTTGAGAGACCCGACCTCTTACCACAGCATAAAGGACAATGATGTCTCCTGAGCGCAAGAGGGAGCAATTGTAGCAACTGGCATTTACAAAAAGTAAAAGAAACAACCTCAATAGGTGTCGCACGTTATGCTCTGCTTCAGATAGTTTCCAGTTTCAAAGACCGGGCATGATGGATTTTTTTTCGTTCTTTGAAATCAAACACGAAACGGAGCTGTTAACAGCAGCATGATTCACATTGCAGAGCTTAGCATATATTATTCGAACCATTCCAAGTATAGACTTTGTAGGAAATAATAAATATTTCTTAAGCAGCAGCCGAATCCAAAAGATAAATCGTTTCAGAAAGGTGATAAGTTAGTATTCCTCGTGCCTTTTCTTTTACTTTTCCTCGGTTGGCTATAATTACTGTTCCTAAAGCTTAGGGGCGATAACTTCTCGTTTGGTTAAGATGTTTTTGTTGAAACTCGAATAAATATTGTTATAATATAAATTTTTAATATTATTTTTATTTTGAGATTTAAAAAAATTGAATTATTTATTATATTTTGTGTGAGAGTTTAAAAAAATTATAATGACTATATGAAATGGGATAAAAAAGATAAAATGATTTGATTTTGTATAATCAAACCAGCTAGATGGTCCAACAGTGTCTCATTCTATGTAAGTTGTAGTTGAGGTGGCAGACAGCATTCCTGAGAGTTAAGAACTTTGATGGATGGATGCATTTTGCCTCTTGAGGAAGCGCCAAGGACAAGTTGTAAACAGCAAACGATATGGATCATAAGGAACATTCCCACCAAACAGGTACCGGTAACTGCGCAAACGTCATGTGGATGAATTACCAGATTCCAACCTAAACGTTCGGCTTTAGTGGTTGGAAAGTGCTCGGTAGTTGTTCGGACTACCGCTGAATTAGTTTTTGATAAAATTATTTTAAATAAAAAAATTCTTTTCATCAATAATTATTGATTATCTCACAGTTAACATTCTATCAAAAACATCCTCATACTTCATGAAAAAAGAAAAGAAAAGAAAAATTATAAATATAAGATGTGAGAGTGTATAGTGACTGATGGATAACATTCATCTTTCAAAATCAAGAATTTGAAAAAAACGTGAACTGAAAGCACAACATTATATTTAGTTTATCTTATGAGGGGAAAAAAATTGAAGTAAACCATCCCCTGCTTGAGACTTTAGTTTAACACAAGAGTTGATCCATGACCTAAATAAACCCACCCAGGGGGGGGAAATGTTGTGCTTAAAATTGATATGGCTAAAACTTATGATAGTATTGATTGGGGTTTCCTTCTTCATGTGTTGCCATCTTTTGGATTCTCGGATTATTTTTGTGGTTTAATAGGTCAGTGCATCTCTACTCCATGGTTTTCTATTGTTTTAAATGACATCCCTAAAGGTTTTTTTAAGAGTGGTAGATGGCTGAGGCAAGGTGATCCTTTTTCCCCTTATTTATTTATTATTGTGGAAGAAGTTCTCTCCCAAATGATCAAACACCAGGTTGTTTTGGGAAAAATTCAGCCTTTTCTCCAGCCTAGGAACTCCCATGTGATCTCTCATTTTCTATATGCTGATGATATTGTTATTTTTTCTAATGAGGGAAAAGTTTCGTTGAGAGCTATCATGAAGATTTTACAGGAGTATGAAGCTTGGTCGGGTCAGGTGGTGAATAAGGCAAAATCTTCGATAATTTTCTCTAATAGGATTACTGTGGCGAGGCGACGTATGCTTATGAGACAGACTGGTTTTATTGAAGGTAAGTTACCTTTTACTTATCTGGGAGTTCCGATTATTTCTAGGCGATTGTTGGCGCGTCGCTTTGATGATTTGGTTAATAAAATCCGTAGTAGATTAGAGGGCTGGAAAGCTAAATTACTTTCTACGGGTGCTCGTCTCCTCTTAATTAAGCATATTTTGTAAAATATTCCAATCCATTGTCTTTCCATTTTATCTACACCAATTTCGGTGTTGGAAAAGATTAAGAGGCTTATGAGTACATTTTTTTGGGGAGTTTGGGAAGGAAAACCAAAAAGAAAATGGTGTTCATGGGATTCTTTGTGTAAACCTGTTTTGGAAGGGGGTGTGGGCCTTCGAAATCTTAATGAAGTTCAAAGTTCGCTTCATATGAAACTTGCTTGGAATCTTCTTCAAGGTAATTCTCTCTGGTCTCAATTTTTCCCAGCCAAGTATGTGGGTTCGGACCATATTTCGTTAGTTGACTCTAGCAGGGGTACTCGGTTTTGGTGTATGATTATGAAGAGCCTTCCTTTTGTGCAAAAAAAATCATTGTGGAGGGTAAAAGATGAAAATATTTCTTTCTGGCGAGATAACTGGGTTGGTGAGGGCCCTTTGTGTGAGCAACAACCAATTACAAATCTTCCTTTTATCACGCTGGCGGAGTGTAAATCCGAAGCAGGGTGGAATATTGACCTTTTTCACAGATTGGTTGGTTTGGAAAAAACGGAATTTTTGATTGAAAAATTGGGGAATTTAAAAAATGGTCAGGATGTCCTTATTTGGGTCCCAAAGGCGGATGGTACGTTTTCCACTAAAAGTGCTTGGGAGTGTTTTCGGGTTCAAGCACCTAGGCTTCCATGGATGGATTGGGTTTGGCACCCGTTTATCCCTAAAAAAATGTCCATATTGATATGGAAAACTTTGAATGGTTGTCTTCCTATGGATGATAGGTTGAGGAGAGTGGGGATTTTTTTGGTTTCAAAGTGTGATTGTTGTGCTTTGGGTGCCTATGAGAATCAAGATCATGTTCTTGCATTGGGTGAGTTTGCATCACAAATTTGGTGTTGGGCTTGTATCCTTTTAAGCATGCCAAGTTTGGTTGGAAGAAATTGGAAAGAGAGGATGGAGTGTTGGTTTCGTCGGGCCAAACGATCCTCTTGTCATGGTCAGATGGTTGGTCTCCTTCCTATTATTATCACTTGGCGTTTGTGGTGGCAGAGATGTAAAGCTCGGATGGAGAGTTCCTTTGAATCTATTGATACAGTTTGGATTGCTATTAAATATTGGTTGTCTTGGGTTGCCTTAAAAATTAAAGATCAGAATAATATCAAGCAAAGAGACGAAGAATTGCTTCAATCTTTAAATCTTCCCGTCCCGAATGCTGGTATGAGGGGGGAGAAGTTTGTGAGATGGGAGAAACCACAGTGTGGCTGGTACAAACTTAATGTTGATGGATGCTCATTGGGTAATCCGGGTGCTTCAGGGGTAGGAGGAGTTATTCGAGATCATGAGGGTGAGTTCTAGTTGGGTTTTTCTATTCCTATTGGGTGTTGCTCTTTGCTTTATGGCTTGAGGCATGCTAGGCGTATGGGTTGTGTTGCTATGGAGATTGAGATGGATTCAAAGTTGATTATTCACTGGATTGGTAATGAAAGATGTGGTTTGTGGTATCTAGAAGATTATTGGGAGGAAATCATGAGCATTCTTGGTCAAATGCGGTTCACTAGTAGACACATATATCGGGAGTGCAATGCGGTGGCTGATGTTTTGGCTAAAGATGGTGCTAAGGGTAATAATGCTACTTATTATTATGCTTTGGATCTTTCTCGGTTGGCTAGAGGTTTTTTAAGACTTGATAAGGGTGGTTTGCCATATTTGAGACATAAGTAAGTCTTGGTAGATTTTTTTTTAGAATTCTTTAGGTTTGGGTATTGAGTTTTGTTTGTATTTCTCATTTTTTATTGTTACCACGGTTTTCCTCCGCCACAAGTGAGGGTCCTTTTTCTTTAATAAAATTGAGAGGGGATCACTCTTGGACATGTGATCTTCGTCTCTTCTAAAAAAAAAAAAAAAAAAAAAAAACCAAGATAATTAGTCATAATTGATAACGGGTAAAAAACCACAATAACGTTGTAACAAGAACATATATTAATATATAGGTCCAACACTGACACAAATAATTAAGGAGTAGTGCGAAAAATGCAAAGAAATATTAGGGTCTGAGTACCAATTACATAGCATGAGAAGAATAAAAAAAAAAAAATGGAGAGAAAGAGCAACGTAAAGATGTTGGTTCAGGTCGTTGGAATGCCTGGCTAGGACCAGAACGATCGACTCCTGAGAAAGCCCCAAGGTCCTGTACCAGTGCCCATCCTGCAAATTTACAGCCTTTCATTAATCAACTAATTCAAAGGATGCATAGAAGCTATGAAATCCCAGGAACAAACTAAGGTACGTACGTCAAGTAGTATATTTTTTTAGCGTGTTTTCAACTTTTGATTGCTCTAAATTGGGTTAGCTTAATGTATATACTCCGAAACTGTAACTAGAAAGTAATTAGTTAACGGGAAAATGTAATTACCTCCAAATACCAACAAATGTGCGCAGAAACATGTAGACGGTTAGAGCAATCCAGATTCCTAGAAATCCGTTACTTTTGTAAAGAATGAACAAGGTTGTAATGCTTGCTGCGGCCACAAGAACCTGGACAATTAGGAACATGTTATGAAAGATGAAATTGAAAGGCAATGAGTTACATAATATCAAACTCGATCTGTATTATGAACTTGCCAAAGAGTACGCAGAATAGGCAAAATCAGACGCTCCAAAGTTCACTCCATCAAAGACAAAAGCTAATGAGTTGATAGGTTGTGTAGCAGCAACAAACTGGTACATGCATGGGTGGAATGGAATGAGAGACAAAATTCAATCAAGTTTCTGAAAATTTTAACAAGTTTTAGGTTGGAGTACTACGTACAGGGAGTCCTATTTTTATAAGGTGTAGAACGTTAACATCTCTGGAGAAGATCCCTGCTCCAAAGTACAGACCAATTCCGACAAGAAGAGCAAGCCCCACCCCTAGAATAAAACTCATCTGCACAACAAAATTCCTCACAAATATAGCTAATTGGAAATGATAAGTTTAATTATTCAAAGAGATGTGTTAGATATGGCATGTATATTGGCCTATCGTAGAAAAGTTCGTGCCTGTAATACTCTGTTTGCAGTAGCGGTTGCTTTCTTGTAGTCTTTCTCAGCAAATGCGCAGGCTAGAATTGCCTAGGAGCAGGTTAACAGGAAAAAGATAAGAATGATTTACTGATTGCTCACAATATATTAGCCATTGATCGACAGAGATTGAGGGAGAAGAGAACAATAAAAAGGTAATTTACCTGTCCAGCAACAGCCAAGCCATCTGAGAGAAGGGATGATGTCAACCAGACCTGCAAGCAAGTCTGGAATGCAGCCATAGGCGTTGGACCCAACCGTGCTGCCAATGAGGCTGCCAACGTCACACAGAATGTCACAGCTACAACTCTTGCTAATAGCAGACCACCTGCGTCCACGAAAATATAATATGAACAGATTATTATTCATTCTCGTACTTTATACTTAAGGATGTGTAGGAATTAGGCCTCTTACCATTTTTGAGAAATCGACCAAACTGCAATTGCTTAAGACTCGGGGGTAAGAGATAAACTTTTCTCATTAACATGCACAGGAGGATTGACAAAATCAAGTACCTACAATTTCGACCATCAGCCATCAGATAATAATAGCATGATCAGTACTGCAGATCCCTTGGAAAATCTTTTATTATTTGAATTTTTTGAAAGAAAGAAAAAATAATTGCTACTACTTACTGGGAAAGAACATGTGCAATTGCTGCACCGCTGATGCCCATACGCAAGACAAAGATAAGTATCGGGTCCAAAATGATGTTTGTTGTATATCCCACAACTATATTTAAGAACAAATAAAGAAATGAACTAGAATCAGGGGAGATGTCCGTTAATCTCAAGTTAGAGCTAGCTAATAATTTGGCTAAAGAATCTAATTTGTTTCGACCTATGTTCTTATACTTATATATTTCAATAGATTGGAACAACTAATATCACCAGTATATCTTTCAATACATAGGTCATCATAAAGAACTTGGGTTCATTTCTGCATGCTGTTACAGTACGTCTTGTTTAGTAAAGCAAGATGAGAAAAAGGAAGCAGGGGGTAGAAAACTAAAACTAAGCCTACCAATGACATATAGAGGAGTTTTTGTATCCTTGAACCCTCGAAAGATCCCTTGCATGGCCAACGATAGAAGAACTGCAGGAGCACCGAGTGATCTTAATTTCAAGTATTTCAGGGCTGGGGCCAGCATAGGTGAACTCTGGTCAGAGAAAAGGTTAATTAAAAAAGAGGAAAATAATAGATAGGTGTTGAAATGGTACATGCTAGTATTATCACGCTATATATGTACTCGAGCATGGTACTGGTAATTAATGAACACTTACAGATTTCACACCCATCACATGCAAGAGAGGTTTGGCGCAAAAAACAAGCACTACAGCTTGCAAGACGCCAAGAACTGCACCAAAAAGTAGTGCTGTAGATGCTGAAGCAATATGTCGCTTCTCCGTTTTGGTTTTGGTCTTCTTTTTGCTGCTGCAGCCAATAGCAGATTTGCTGTCCACAGTTGTGTCGAAATCTGAAATTTAACAATTCACCAAGAATTAATATGTCGATCGAATGAGTATATCATTCATTGTGTTTCTCATAAATTAACTGAACATTGTAATACACCTGAAAATATGAAATCTAAGTTCAATGTCACTCTGACGCAGCTTTAGCTCTCCCGGCCAAGGCGATGCACAAATTAATTTCGCAATTAAAATTGAAAGTTAAAAAGTACAAGTACCATTTTCTGATTTTGTAGCTGCATCTTTGTCCATATGATGATCCGCAAGCGTAGAACTTGGCTGCATTAATTCTTTGTTTTGACTCTCTTGGGCTGAAGTACTACTGCTTTCCGCGTTGTCGACATTTTGTGTGTTTGAACCTTTTTCCAAGTCGAGCTTAAGAGCCTCCGGCATAAACTCTTTCATTTCACTGTTTTCCACTGAACTCTTTTCCAAGTTCTGACGATGTCCCTTTTTTTCAGCTTCACCTTTTTCCATATCCTCAAGCATATTGTCAACTTCGGGTGTGCACTCCTTTGTTTCACTGTGCTTACCAGAGCCCCTATCTGCTTCTTTGACGCCGATTCTTGCAACAGTATCCTCCTCAGCAACAAAAGATGTTGTAATGCTGACCAGTGGGAATATGGTAATCCTCGAAGCTTGATTAAACAAGGCAATAGAGACTCCTGCAGCTGCAAGTTCCACCGGTCCTGTACAAAAGATCAAGAAGAAGAAATGCTTCAAGATCATTATATATATATATATATATATATATATATATATATATATATATTATAAATGAGGCCACTTATTCTCAAAATCTCTCATTGGAATCAGCTGAAGTAGCTAATGGCGCATGGAGCACTTCACCTTCATAGGGGACATGCTTCTACGTTCAAACCCTTAAGCTTAATTTATAACAAGTGCCTAATATCCCAACTTGGATCGTGTTATGATCACACACACACATCTTATTGATGCATGCTAGCCACCACCCATGTATTATATATATATATAGGGATGGATCGAGATGCCAACCCTATTTCATGCCTATATATGGTGCATGCATGCCCTGTTCATCAGTGACGAATTAAAATTTAGGGGGGTCAAATTAATAGAATTAGGTATTTTTGGGAGCCAGTTTTAGTAAAATAACAAAACTGACCCTCAAAATTGATTTCTGCTTTACAAAAAAGTATGAAAACAATTGACTCAAAAGGGCCGCTGGCCCCCGTCTAAAGCTGGCCAAAGCTGCCGGCCATGCAAATTAAACGACAAATGATTTTTGTTTTAGGTCCCGTTCGGATTGAGAAATCATATCGAGTTATTTCATCTTATTATTACAATTTTTTCAGATTCTCATATAAAATACAATAAACAATTCAAGATTTTCAAATCTTAAAACAATAATAATATTAAAAAATAATATTCTCATAATATTTTATTCAATTTTTAACTTTTATCTAAAATCATCCCATCTTATCTCACTATCCTACTCAAACGGAAAAGAACAAGCAGCTAGGAACACAGATCATTTACCTTTCAAGATCTCTACCCGGATGGTGGCCACGGCCCAGCATAATGGAAAACCCATGCATGGGAGTAGTTTAATTAAATATTGTGCCTCAAACTTAATATTTCCAACCTAGGAGGTTCTATACATAAAATATATTACAGCGCTAGCGCTAAGATTTTCGTGAAACTCAAGGATGCTAATTTGAATGACAATTGTCGAGCGAGGCAAATTCGAGAACTCAGCGTGAAAAGCGATATAATAAATCCGATCAGGATTTCATTCATAATCTATAAATGATAATGTCAGATAGAAAGAAAAGCACATGAAGCTCACTAATTAAACCATGAATAAGAATATGTATGTATATGTATGTGTGTGTATATATATATACATTTACGAAACTAGTACGTACGTACCTATATGACCAATAAATGCAGTGTCGATCAGAGAAGCAATGGGATCAGCAGCCACGGCGAGGGCAGCAGGTAATGCTATGCCCAGTATCTCCCAACCAAGAGTATCCAACTTGAAAACCAGTCTGGATCAATCACATTAGTGAAATTAACCAAGCATTAGGTCGATATCTGTAACACAAACAGAGATGATCTCCGACACACAAACACACACATAGAGACGTACATAGATTTCACATTTTAATTTATGTTCGCTCCGCCAGGGAAAAGACATGCTAGGTATATAACAGCAAGGCCTCTAAACAATACATGATATTAATCGAATCAACCCACTGTACATTAGCTAGCATGCAGCATCTTGGACACAAATAGATAGCATTTACGACGTCTACATGCTGGCCCTGCAGAAACATATATATATTTGAAAACGCATCGCATTGGTCAAATCGTACCTTGCATCTCTAAAGAAAACAAAGATTGGCATCCTCTTCCAGTACTTTCTCTCAGCTGGACGTAAACTACTGTCCTGATCAGCCATGATAATATTGAGTGCCAAGCAACTTCAATGTTAAATTTCTAACTCCAAGCTGGTTGGAAGTGTGTTTCTGATGCAGTTGCTTCAGTACTAGCTACTTGAGAATATAAGATGCCAGCAGGCTATATAATCTGCAGAGTGAAAGATAATTTAATACCTGTTACTCGAATATTATAACAGAGAAACATGTGCATAACAATTTTTTAAACAATACAAGTGATTCCATACCATATGCAGTGGTTGATGAGTTTCTAAAGAATTTGAAACGAAAATGAACACTTTAACGGCCATCAAGCAACATGCATATCACGAAGCGCCCGCTAGCTACGATATCGGAAAGCCAAGTGTCACGGCCTAAGAAGTACTATATATCCCTAGGCCTATGACACAAAGGCACACTCTACGAGGAAGTTAAGAGAATGAATTTAAACTAATAAATCTATAACTCGGTGATAGTTGAAACCTCCCTCGGTTCTTTATTCAAGTTAGTTTTCGAGAAGTGAGAACTAATATAGTTTCGTGACTTCTCTAATCAGACGACGTTCCTTATCAAAGTTGAACCTTCCTCAGTATGGTACAGTCAATTTAGGTGAACGTACGTACAAAGATCATTACATCCTTTGAAATAAGTACAGTACCTTTTAGTAATTTGTATGCATTAATTAACAATGAAAGGTGTTAGAGAGATGTCACCGACGGAGACTTGGGATTGCCTGGATGAACCTCCCTCAGTTCCACATGTTCCAGATAGCTAGCGTTTACGACAAGAATCTACGTAGAGTTCATAAAAAACCAAATCAGAATAATCTCAAAAGAGAGAGAACGGCCACTCTGTCCATATATGTTTATATGCATTTCTTATCGTGCAACAAGATTCGACCCGTCCGTCCATCCTCAGGTGAACCACAAATAATCATTAAACTATAAATGGAGTACTTATATATGGACCCAGCCATGCAAGCGGATTGCTTTTTGCACCATAAAAAATAATATTAATGCATCAAAGGGTGGAAAATCATGAAAGGAAACAATATCAGTACTGGCTTTTTGACCGGATCTCTTAACATGAGTTATTAATTGAACTTAGCTAGAAATACTGCGAAACTTCCGACGTTTGTTTTGTTTCTAGCTAGACCTTCTATTTCGTGGCGCCATAGCAATAATATTGGGGAGAAACCAGCTCCCAAGGAAAAGAGTGAGTACCAAGCCCCTAGCTAGTTAGACAGAAAGGGCAGCAACTTTATAATTAAGGATAAACAAAGAACTAGCACAGAAAGAAATTAAGAGACTCGCGAGTCTCTTAATTACTACAGATCGGGAGACTTATTGCCTCACAACCTGCAGTAGTACTTTTCCTCTACTACTTAATCCCTAATAATTTATTTATTTCCAAGACTGAATTATATTTTTCATTCGGACATAATTTTCTAACCAACCAAACATATATTATACAATACTAGCAAAGTCCCACCTGCATGCAGCTAGCATACTGTCATGTCATGTGTTACTGTTAAACGCGTCAATTATTAATTACCAACGAACCTTGCTTGGGCTAACTCAACTGAACGGATTGTTATATTTCTCTTACATCAGGGTGATTTACTTTTAAGGTACTGGAATTAAAAAACTTGAAGGCCACAACAAGTGAAACCTTAAAAAATTATTTTTTTGACTCAAATTATGTACTAGCTAGTCCTTAATTTTCAACAAAGAACTATATATATATATGTGGTAGTACCACGCGGTATGTTTCCTTTGAATTTTATTATATTATTGGTCACATCGATCGCTCGTATATATTATGTTACGTACTTGTATGTACAGTACGTGGAGTGATCGAATAATCACGAAATAAATAAATATAGTAGATAGGTCAATTAATACTAACTGGGGGTGTATCTTTCTGGTTCCGGGTACTAATAATTAAGGTCATGACTCACGTTTCTGCAGCTTGGTCAATATATGCATGCTGACAACGTTTTCCCACCGAAACTCTACTGCATTCAGCCATGCATTAGGTTGGGTAATCTGTCTAATTTGAGTTGACGGCCAACATGGCCCCTGTACTGATGTTCTTTATCCTCTATGACTCAGAACGGCGAAACTGCGATGAGCGATCTGGAGCTCGATCGAAAGCTGGGGTTCTGATGACGTGTATATATATATTTATAATATATATGAATGATAAATGTTAGGTAAAAGTAAATAGAAAATTTTCATACATGTAAGTTTCTTGTAAAAAAGTTGATCCAACTAATAAATAATAAGACTTGTCTATAATTTGGAGCATTTCTTTGCATGCTTGACTATGCTTCAAATCAGGGCTTGCATGTGAAACGAGTCAATACATACACCCCAGTGATGAGTCATGAGTGACTCGTTTATTTTCTAGTAAGGTATTTTTAACTCGAATTACATGATGCAATCCATATACAAGCACCTATATATAGTAGGCTATATATATATTTATATATATCAGAAGTATGAAATATAACGTCTAATTGTTACCTGAGTTTGCTAGTCTAATCATACCAGCTTAATCAATGGCCACTCTTCGATCGAAGCTAATCAAGATCTTCAAATATTATGTGTTGCGTTAAACTACATTTAACTAGGGAGATTTGATGGAGAAAAGCTAGCATTTATGAGAACAAAAAAGAACCACATTAATGTAAGTACTGCGTATACAGTTATATATATGTTGCAGATTAATGGGCAGCAAAAATATGAGCACAAAACATACAGAAAAAATCTCAATGGATCGGAGCAATTTTCAGATTTTAGTGAGTTGGAAGTTGTTCTTGTAGCTTGAAGTCTGAAAAAGACAATATTAATTGCTTGCAATTCAGAGAAGATAGATCATGTCTCTGGTCTTATTAACGGATAAAATTTAGGGACAACATTATTAACTATTCAAGTCAAATTAGATATACATCCATTTATGTACATATATATAATATTTGTAAATGTAAATACATACATATCTGTGACTACTGATGATCTCTGATAATACAAGTACTACAATATACCTGATTCTTATCGATATTAACACCACAACGTCCTATTCCCCTTTTGAGTTCACGTACGTGTGTCCAACTAATATTAATGTGACTATATATATGATCATGAACTAATGCATATATGCATATATATATATATATGTTTATGGATGTATTTAATGATAGAGACATAGCTAATTAGCTTGCATGCACATGCATCCACACACATACATATCTATATATTTTGTCTAAGAAAGATCAGAAAGCTTCTATATATTTGAGAGGTAGCTAGGAAGTACTTATAATAAATAACAAGTCGCCTCAATTTAGAAATGTAAATAGTGGAAGGAGCTTATCAATTGAGGAAATTGGCGTACCTTTGCATTTGCTCTCTTCAAGAAACAACACAAACGTACGTCCTCTTTATATACACGCCAACTTCTCTAATTTGCTCATACGCGCGCCAAATTATATATCAACCTACTGATGATCAGCTTGGTCTTTTTAAGTACCCCTTCCTCACTCTCAACACACATATATATTACCATTAGAAAATTATAAGTGCATATATGTCAGTGCGTGAGGAAGAGATCAGAGATGCACATGAGCATTAGTTTCCAGTCCTTTGGGCTGGAAAAACGACACATGGGAAGATTAATTAAGCAGTGCAATTAAAGAAGTTGCCAGTCTCTCACTGCCACGACAGCAATCTCGGCAATGGTTGCATGAAAATCTATGGATTCCCATGTTATTTTTGTCATATTCTGGAAATTAGGTGGAAATCCACGAACACGTACATTATAAGGTATAACATATACAAGATGTTGTTCTGCTTTGTGCTACAAGTTGAAGTGCTTTAAGTAGGTAGCACTCAAACTTTTGCAAAGGTGGGCTACGTAGGATTCCCAACAGGCCATGCCCCGCCCCGTGCAAAATGCAGTTTAATAATTTCTGACCTAATATATAATTTCTTTTACGTCAGGTTAGACAAAATAATTGGTGTAACTAGCGGACGAGCCTAGCCACTAATTTATCTTTGTTTTCATAGTACTACTTGTACTACTGCAGATCAGCCAATTATATTTATATATATATATATATATATATATATATATATATATAGGATTGGTGCATGCTGCATGCATGAGATTAGATTAACACTAGCTAGTGGCTCATGTATATGATCGATCTATCGTCAAAGATTTGTTAATCTCCTTTAGATAACGACATAATCCCCACCATTAATACTAATATATAACTTAAATTTGCGGTGCGCGCGGCGATACAATTTACTTACCTTTAAATTTAAATTTGTTATTTATATAATATATATTAATAGTACCGCGCGACAAGTTAAGAAAACTTTAATTTCCTAGTAAGTACTGCATGGATCGGAAGAAACTAATTAAAGTGTATAGTATGTACTGTTAATTAATGAAATGAGAGTCTAATTAATAAAATTGTACGTAGATAATACATGAAATGTAAGGATCAGAAAAGGCATGCATGCATATATATAATATGCCTGCCAATTAATAATAGTCCCAACAAATTAACTTTATAGATCAGATTTGTTAGTTAATTATATCTTAATTACGTTTCATATAATTAATTAACTGTACGTACATATTTCCAAATTCTTATATATATACATGTATGCATGCATTAATGTATATGCTTTTTTTAAGGCCGGTTTTTAACCTTAGAAATTAATCCACGGTGCTTTATGATCGGAGAAAAAGCAAAAGATGAGTCTGATCATGATTAATGAATTAAAATCTTAATTCTGATCTGTATGTGCGATAATTGGAAAAAATAAAATCTGGTCGCGTGTTGATCTATATATATATAAGACTTTAAATTAAGATATTTTCAACGTACGGAATGAATAGTATAGCTAAGATAAGAAAATAAAGTCCACTTAATTAAGAGCCACATGCATATATATAAGATCATAAAGGCGGAGTAGTAGTAGTAGTACTACTGGTACTCCACTTAATTTCGCGTGGAAGGTAGCCTCAATTAATAATGTCGCGATTCCAATTATATATCATGCCTGCCTGCCACCACATGAAGGGAAGGGGAGCTGGGGGTGTCTAATATTATTACTACTATATATACCTGATTATCATGAGATAATTGTCTCATCTATATATCATCTCTACGATCATCAGTAATATTAGTGAGAAAATATTTACAATCATAAATTGTATAATCGTTATATAATCGTTTTGATAAAAAAAAATGAATAAAACATGCATGAGACTTACATGAAAAAAATTAATTTTTTAATAGTGAATCCTATTTTTTTCAAAGTGATTACGCGGTATTTACGTACTTCATGATTATATGTAGAATTACTTTTAAATAATTGTACGATACTTGTGCATTTACGAGTACAATTATCATTTGTCGTATTATTAATTAACCTCCTTATAAATGAGCTTGCAACTTGTTAGCATGAAAGATCAGGCAATATATAATTAAAATTAGGGTATTTATGAAATTGAATATAGGCGATCAATAAATTATAATGATCGAGGACATGATGATACGTACCGATCGATCCTGATGATCCCTGAGACTACTTAGATCATTTAATTCCCGTACGTCACATCACGACTAGCTAGGAGTGCATGAGCAAAGAGTCATGTAGTCTACATCGATCTACGTTCTGTATATCATGAGTAAATTCGGGATATATATATATATATATAATTACGTTCTGTATACTTTACTCTTTTTAAAAATATATAATTACACGATATTTATAAATTTCACCATTATATATATATATATATATATATATATATATATATATCATTATTCATTCTAACAGGTCATCAAACTTGACACGAAAAAAAAAATACACTTTGAATTTATATCCTCCAACTAACATATATACATATTACCCTTAATTTGCACTCAAAATTACTATAATTACTGACATGCATATTGCATTATTATTCAACTGTAAAATTGACAACTAACACCGTTATCCAATTTTGATTCATGTTAAGATGTATAAAAATGATTAATATAACACAATCTAGCTATCTTAGTATTTAAATCTTAATTAATGAATAATACGCATGCACGAGGCCGTACGTGCAATGATATGGCCGGGAAATTAAAGATAGACTACGTACTGCATGAAGTTAATTCTTTATCCCTAGCTATAAATCTGTGCTTATTTTTTTTAGGAAAAAAGAAAAAGAAAATTGTGCTTGTTTATTTTTATAATTTCTTAGAGTTTAATGGTGCATTATATTAATTCTTTCTAATTTGAGGTGTAAACTAGCTAGCTAGCGCTTGTTAATTAAATGTCGAAAAGGGTATAATTTCACCCAAGATATAAATTAATTATCCTACTTATAATTAAAACTTAAACCTAGCTAGCTAACTCGTCATATATGTATTAATTCATGTATATCCTATATATATATAGTCCGAAATTAAGATAGATCATATTGATCGATATATATCATCATCATCATGGTGAAGTCAAGTAGTCAAAATATAATCATGATAAGGTGGGCCAATTCATGTTTGTACTTTTCTGTGTCCTAAAGAAAAACAAAGAGTAGTTATATCTTAACGATAATGGAGCTACGGTGTTCCCCATGCATGCATGATGCTGATCATCACTTCTGCATTAATTAACGATATGATTAGATTACATAATTAATATATAGAGAAAATTGAAATAGTGTTTAATTTGCTCCTTTATTAATATTTAAGCTTTGTTTAGTTTGTTAATTGCCTAATAAAACAGATAGCTTTCCAAGTGGGCCGGGGGATGTTGACCAGAAGATAATTAATTAACAAGAAAAAATGAATTATATATATGCAGACAAACAATTAATAGAACTACAATTATATAATAATATGCAGGTCTTGATCAACTTTAATTTGTATATATGGGCTTAGGAAAAGCTACATTCTCTTCATCATGTATTAAAAGGGAGAAATCACAAAAGATATCGATCGATCCATAGTTTTTATTTTATTTTATATATATATATATATATAGGAAAAGACATGGTCCATAGTTGAGCAACCAAAAATGTAAGATATATATATATATATATATATATATATATATATATATATATATATATAATATGATGGTGGAGTTCACTTTCGTGTGGAAGCCGCGTTGTCATCGTGCCTTGTCATATTTTCAATGAGATGATTAAATCCACCTTCGTGTGGAAGCCACGGTATGCAGGGCCGGACGTCGACGTACCAACTTCTTTCAAAACATGGCCGAGTCCCTTCAACTTGCTCATGCTTTGTACGTGTGCGCATATATATATATAGTGCTTTCTTTTGCACCTATTAAGTATAATGTCGAAGATGGAATCCATTAATGTGTTGTCATGAAGGCCACGATATTATGGCGACATTCTATAGTACTTATTGGAAAGAATGTCATGGAATAATTCCTTACTATTCTAAGTTCTGCCCCGGCCCCACCCAACGAGAGCCCTATATAAATTATTACCTAAAAAATATGCTGAGCTAAAATCAATTGGGTTTTCCTTTTCTTTTTTTTTGTCATGTTTTATGTTGATGACTGACAGTTAGAAGTAGTTTTGTATTAAATACTTAATTTTTTGGGTTCTGAATTGTGGCATGGAACAAGATCACCATTAACATTCATAATTAATTAGAAATATATTATATACACTTGGGGAGTCATTGTGCGATATTCTAAACCTTGTATACATTCAATATATATATATATATGTGATGGAGACCAAAAATCGTGTACCCTTTAATTAAAAAATTCTATTTATTATCCTCACATATAAGATATTATATATTTTTTATTTTTTTTATTAAATATGTGATATATAGATATTGAGTAGAATAATTAAGAAGAATAAAATATTTTTTTTAAAAAAATATATATAATATGTGATTATATAAGAATGATAAATAGTAATTTTTTTAAAAAAAATTTTGACGACAAAAGCTATAAATATAGATACTTGACAATGAAGGCTTCATGACAGCTCGTCTTACAACAGGCCGCCATATGCAAGCAAACCCGCCTAGCTAGACCCGATCATCTAGAAGTAGTGTCATGGATCTATCATCATGTACGTAGTCAACATGATAGGACTAGGTGCATTAATTAGAGAAATGCAATTGATTTTTAAAAATAAAAGTTCAATTAATAAATCCAAAAATAAACGCCGCAAAGCAATACTGTGCAGTACATGAGATTAATCTGATCTGCATGCAGTACCGTTCACTAACGTTATTGCTCTCGAAGGGATATTTAGGGCCTGATCTGGTGGTACTCAAGTTTAAGGTCTCAAGAATCAAGAATCAGAACTGATCCGTAAGCTTAAAAAATTGAACTTATGGACACGTGTTCAATGATATAGAGAATAAATAACGTCTCATGGATCATGAAAGCTATCTTATCAATTTATTCAAGTGTTATTCAAGATAAATTCTAAAACTAGTCGTCATCAACATATTCATATTTCTATAAATATATAACACCTAAATGTAATGTATTTATCATTCATTCATATACTTATATTAAGAGTACTACTTCTCTCTAACTTAGGCATCGAAATTTCACTGGATACTCGGTGTCGCCATCTCATCTATTGCAAGTTATCCGGATAGTTGGTGGTGAAACACGTCCTTTAACAATTATATAAATGAAACCAATAGTTTATTTGCCATTTTCATGCAAAACGAATAATAATTTGCAAACAAGTTACTCGCCTCACCATCTTTTAATTTGTCATCCAAGAGTGCCATAATTTGTTCGAAGATCAGTCGTGGCTAATTGGCTCTAAAATTCTTTTCAAAAGGCTACATTACTGTGAAATTATTCCCTATTTTCTACTTTTCTGATCCTGAGAATGTCAGCAACATTCGGCCTCTTCCTAGCTAACGGGTTAGCTAGACATGAGCCATTTGGACATCTGCGGCCATGATGATCTGCAAATTGATTGGGAATCAGAGATCGATCACTTTCTTATTGTAAGGATATTGGAGTATATGATTATGGACTTTCTCATTTTGGCCTCCAAGTAAGATATGTAATTGTTCACTTTTAATTGCCGGCCGGCCACAATATTGGTCATTAATGAGCGAGGCTGCAGGATGTATTATATATACATATACATATATATATATATATATATATATATATATGAAATTATATTATATATGTTGTCCAAGTTTATCATCGTTCATATATTTTATTTTATTTTTTTAATTTTTTTAGTTAATGATTAAAGAAGTGACTTTTAGAGTATTAATATTTTTTATTTTTTTGAAATGTTTAAAGATGTCTAAAAAATATTTAAAAAAAAAAGTAAAAAAAGAGAGTACAATTTACACTAAAGCACACAAAGTGGGCAAACTTGGGTGGCATATATAGCAGCAGTACTACCTATGCACATACATATATAGGAATAAAATATCTCAATGAATGAATACATTATGGGAATACTATATAAAATCCATCCCAACTTATAATAAGGCATGTTTTTAATTAAAATAGCTCATCGATTTCTTTCTTTTTTGTATTTTTTTCCCCTTTGGATGATCAATAAGAAGTTTCAATTATATATATTATATTCGACTGATAAAAAAGGACAAATGGCTCGTGATTGTTTCAATGTTGCGCACGTAAATACGTACGTAGATCTTGTGATCATTAGATGTTAATTTTCACAAGCCGCCATTATTAATGCTTAATTAATTCGATCGTTTGCTTCTTCTTCCTCGTGACCACATTACGGATCCTATATATATGATCCAAACCAGCATTCTAAAGATACAAATAAATAAATAAAGACACAACAATCAGGGTCGGGCCGGTACATATATACAAAAAATCTTCACAACCTCTTAACACTCCACACTCCATATTATTTTTAATTTTTATTATTTTTTTCTTTTATTAAATATTTATTATATGAATAATGAATAAAAAATTTGAAATAATTTAAAAAGAATAAACTCAAAAAAAAATTAAAAAAAATATTAAAAATTTAAAAAAGTGTGGAGTGTGGAGTGTGGTAGATGATGTGTAGCAAAACTCCTACATATATATATATATATATATATATATATATATATGTGCTTTGGTCATTCAAACCCAATAATTGATTTTTAAATATATAAGCCTGAGCGTGCTAAATATTTTAATTAGTTTTGGAACAATATATATACAGAATATATATATATATATATATATTTATATATATATGCTCCATGCGCGCTAGCTCGTATTCATGATGATCATGTGTTGATCTTTATATAATTTATGGATTCAATATTCGGGTGACCCATATTATATACATGATTAATTGTAATCCAGCTAGCAAGCAAGCCCTCGATCGATTGTGAGTGGGATATTGCAGGAGTTTGCGGCACGCCATATTTATGTTACTTAATTATAATGTTTGGTGATTAATTTAGAGGGCCGGCTGCCCTGTAATTAATTTGATGATTCTAATTAAACACATGATGGCCGATAGATCATGATCATGATCTCTATACAATTACTGGTCATCATGTGAAAAAAGGACAATAAATTAATTAAGCTCATGACTTTCTGTCTTCTGATATATATCTAATTAATAATATATCGTACGTAGTACTAGGTTTGGTTTAATTTAGCTGGTACGTACGTGGCTCTGATATTGATCAATTAATCATGTATATATATGCTAGCTGGCTTACTAGCTGTTTAAGTACCCATGCAATTAATTTCGGTGGTGGCCTCTCCATCAATATTCAAGTAAATAAATATAAGAATCATATATACTTTCAAGTTGTACTCTTCAAGCCTAATTAATAATCAGTACTACATTTTGGATAGATTCATCCGATCGATTTAATTTCATAGGCCAGCTGGCAACTAAATTATATATATATATATATATATATATATAGTCATACACTACAACAAAACTACTTAATTGTGGCAAGTTATTTTTTGAGAAAATGACTATTTCCTGTCAAAATGAATCTATTTTAATCATAAACAATCATTCTCATTACAAATAATCAGTTACAAATACTCGTTTTTTCTTGTAGTGATATTATATCTAATTTTGTATGTTTGAACATTTATATATATATATATATATCATCATGATCTTATATACTTGTATTTGCCAAACATTGGCATATATATTATATGCAGCAAAACATGATATATGCAGTACTGAATTATATATATATATATATGCAATATACTTGATGCGCAGAGCTAGCTTTTCCATGTGTTTTGGTTCTAATTAAGAAGTAACTGCGCAGGTGCTATTAAATGCTTGGGTTCGATGTTTCTTATCATATGCGCTTCTAAGGACTAACAGACATTCAACTTGATGATGAAATTTAGGCGTCACAAGCTTCCACACTACTCGGAAATTTGAACTCAAGCTCATTCGAATAACAAGTGGCAGTCCCATTCCAGACTCAAGCATGTCCTGCATACTTCTTCCCGCTCCATACAACGGCTTATTCATTGTCCCCACAGTTAGATGGTACACTGTTGTGCCACTCTCAGCATATAGCTTTGGACCCTACGTACATTAATAATTATTTTAACAATTAACCCCCATTACATATATAATTACATGATTAATTAATAGATTTATATATATATATATATAAATAACAAAAAAACAATAATAATAATGATATTGCACTTATAATCACATGAAATAATGCAAAAGATCGATATGATCAATGAGGAAAATGCATGCCCTATATATTACAATTTAGAACTCTGCATTTACATGAGGCCAAAAGGATACATGCATATATGCATAAACATGAGTACTCATGGCCGGCTTGATGATGATCAATGCAAGCAGTAAACCCTACATGATATATTAAAAGTGACCAAGTACTTGACGTGACAACTTCCATGTATATATGTTCATTCAAAAATGGATATATATATCATGTGATCCCGCGCGCCCTATCATGCATGAAATTAAAGAAAAAGAGAAGTATTTTTACTCACATATGACATGGCGAAAGGGAGGCGACCAAATAACATATCGATTATTGGAGGGTGAATGTGAAGGCCGAAGAGCTTGGACTTGTTCTCCGTCACCAAGTCCACCGAACAGTTGCAGGTGAGGATCTTTGTTACAACACCCGAGGCATCCACTCCTTCCCCCAGTACAAATTGCCCAACGCTCGTTATCTGCAACATGTTTCCTTTTTTCTTTTTAATTTTTTCGGTGATTTAAGGAGAAGCTAGCGGACATAAATTGTAGCTTAATTAGTGTAGCTAGCTAGCATACTGTTTTTCTAGATCCTTGGACATGATCTGCATGCTGCATCCTATATTAATATATGGACTTCAATCGTGGGTCTTGGATTAATGCTCTTTTTCTTGTAATGGCCATGTTGATATTTAAAGGATCATGGGTCTTGGATTATGGGCCTTTCCTTGTTATGGTCAACGTGATATTTAAAAGATTGCATTTGGGCTCCAATTGGAGCCGAAAGCTAGTGAAGCCTAGAGTGCTTAGTGGATTAGTTTCATCCCAAAAACAAAAAGAATGGAGAAAAGGACGGATCGAGAGATTCATACGTACCTTAACAGAGAGCTCGGGTGGTGGGGGCTTTGTAACAAGGTAAAAGACTAGCAGCGCAACTCCCAAGCTGACCATTGCCCTCCAACTTATTTGTAAACAAATCCACACACATGGATCAGAATTACGATAAGTACAGTACCTTCTCCAACGCCCTCTTCTTCGTTGATAGTATTCTTTCTCACCATCCTCATCCTCTTCCTCGTCATCGTCGCCAAGTACTCCACCATCAACAATGATCAAACGGTTCTCACCATTCTCGGTACCTGTCCCCTGGCTTCGAGCATCATAACCAACCTTCTTTTCATGCAGAAACGAGTTGTTCGATCCACGAGAGGAAGAGTAGCGGGAGAGAGTGAAGCGTGAGGCTTCGTGGTTGGGGTTCGCTGTGTTGGCGAGGAAGGTTTCAGAGCGGACTGGAGAGTGGAATGTGGATTCGTTGTTGTTTCGAACATCAGCACTGTTGGTGTGAGAGAGAGTGGAAGGACTTTGGACGTAGTATGCACAAGGGTAGGTATGAAATAGTGCTTCTTGATCCTCCACACCATCCATTCTGTGATTCAACATTGAGTGAGTGAGTGAGTGAGTGAGTGAAGAGAGAGTGAGAGTGAGAGAAAGAAATGATTTCTCTGACATAGGAAAGGATTTTGGTAGCTAGGGTTTTTAAAGTGGATGAAGAGGTTGCTTTTTCTGATCGATCGAGAGGGGGAAGCTGGTTGGCTTGGCTCTGAGACTTTGGTGGGCCTTTAGGCGGCATTCGCAATGAGCGCACCGGCCCGTACCCTCTAGCGCTAGCTCTTGCTTCTGCGTAATTTATAAGACTGAATTACAGAAAATCAGAGTCTTTGTACGTAAGGGATCATTCCAAACCACCAGACCAAACCGGTTTAAATATGACCAATATTTAATGGATCATCGTGTTAGAAGATTTCCCAAACGATGAACCTTTTAACATGCATATATGCTCCTATTTAAAAAAAAACATGCATATATGTTGTATCTTAGATTAATGTAAGAAAAATATAAAATTAGATTAATGGATATATGATGAGTCGTAACTTAGCAGATTAATTAGCCGATAGAGCCGGTTTGGAGTCTTTGGACTTGAAAAAAAAAAAGAATCTAATCCGACAATTACGGGAGTGGCTTGATGTTCCTGGCCTGGCCTTAGCTTAGATCAGTGGCTAGCATATTATACTTTACACCGAATTGTCTGTCTTTTAACATCTGAGGAATGATAGCAAAGTAAGCACGCTTTTATAAAATATTCCTTTGATCCCCAACTTTTTCATTGTAAAAGGTCTCATATTTAAGCCAAAAAGGTGGTGGTACATTAATAATTCATTTGGAAACAGCACAACTCATGTGCTGCTTGTGCGTGCTCATATATTTATATATATGCTGATCATGATCATGCACCCTTCTTAATTAATCTCAATCGTCGATCTGTCTGATCCCGCAGTGATTATTTCTCCAAATGCCCTCAAGCTAGCAGCTAGCTAGCTGGGAATGCACCGAATAATTCATGTCTTTATACTTTACGAGAGTGGATTGAATTAATTAATTAGCTGTTACTTTGTACAATATGCTAGCTAGCTAGCTAATTGATGGGTTTTTTTTGTGGCATTTGATGCCATTGCGCCAAATTAGTTAATGACATGTATACTTAAAATACAGGTTGATGTGGGCCTTTGTTAGCTAGGCCGGCTGCATTCATGATCAGTAAGATTGTGCAATTTGGTAATTTTAGTTTATAATTTAAGAGAATGACATACATTAAAACACTTATAGCGTGCTTTTGAAGAGATCAGGGACTACTGATGGATTGAAATACAAGGGTACTGACCATACACATCGTCATGATTAAAGGTAATAATAATTAATCTCAACATTGAGAAATAATCAAATATATATATATATATATATATATGGCTAGCTTTCGCTTTTATGCCAAGAGACATTATGAATTGCACTTGTCACTGGCTACTTTGGTAGCTAGCATCATCATCACCAAATACGTTTCCTAGCTAGCTTTTTCACTCCGAAATATAAGTAGTGAATCTTACACACACACACGTACGAGTCCTAAATTGCATTGAGACCTAGCACTACAAGCAATTAAACTTGTTGCAAAAGCGTGACTCATGTACACGCAAGACTACTAGTACCTTTCAATCATGAGTATAATATATGGGACTTGAAGGAAATTTCAACCTGATCAATTTGGGGACTCCTATTAGTCCATCAAGGCGCGCTTTTCAAAGAATTCAAGAGTCACGTATGAAAGATTTTATTTTTTAAATTCTCCTAATTAAAATGGTTTTGAGAGATTAAATATGGTTTATGACTATATATAGTATGTGGGATCCAAAATATTTATATTTTTAAAAAAGGAAAATGATTGGTAATTAACACTAAAGGAGATGGGCCCCATTACTAATACTGTTTTGGATTGATCTGCAGTTTATACGACAAATTAAAGGGGAAAGTTTGTGGATATATAAATTATAAAAGGAATACAAGGGCAGCATATAATTATTATAAAGAAGGAAAAGCAATTTAAAAGTGAAATGGAAAGTTATATAGAGAGCTTATGCGCGCAGGGAGTGGAATTATACTAATTTATAATAAGCTGTCAAATCATGGATTTAATATATTTGACTTATAATTAGCGTCGTCCTTAATTACTACATTAATCCTGGCCCCCTCTTGCTGCCAAAAAGAGAACGTATAAGATTAATGGAATCTAGAGGTACAAAAACCATCTAAACTGGCCGAGAACCGATCAGACCGGCCGTCGGAGTTAGGAACTGGCCGAAACTGGCAAGAAACCGGTTAGCGGGCGGCAGGAATTGTTGAAAACCGATATCGACTGGTTCGAACCCTTGGAAAACTGCTGAACCAGCCGATCTTTTATATATATACTTTTTAAAAAAAATATATGAATATAAAACGACGCCGTTTCACTTATTTAAGTGAAACGGCGTCGTTTTTCCCTTGAAACTTAAAAAAAGATATAAGCCAAACGGCGTCATTTCAAAATGGATTTAATAAACCCCTGGCACCTCTTCTTCTTCTTTCCCCCGTTTTCTTCCTTCCTCCATTTTACCTGCAACTTTCTTCTGCTCTCTCATGGTAAATGGTGGCACATCTCTCCTCCGTCACAGAGACGCTGACGGCAGACCGAGGAATCGAACCGCACTGCGCCGAGACTGATAATATCGATTTTCTCTACCCCAATCGACTGGTTGGTTTTTTCCTCTCATGGCAGACATCGGTTAGGCATCGGTTTAGCACCGAAACCGCGCTGAACCCATCGGTTTTTAGCCCTAATGGAGTCGGGGTTGAAACAATTCCATTAGTTAAAATTTTTTATACCACACATCATGATCTATGTGACATACTTTATTTTGAAAGATAAATTTTAAAATTTGAATTTTACAAATAAAATTTTAAAAATGATAGTATTATATAGACATTTATTGAGAAAGTCCATTGTAATCAATGCTATTATAAATATAAGGAATAAACAAAAAAAAAAAAGAAAAGGAAAAATCTAATTGTAAGCAATTATGCGCACTAATACGTGCACCCATTCAATATGATTGGTCAGAAAGTAGATTTTATTGAAAACAGTATTAATTTGAATTTAAAATATGAAAGCAACAACATTTGTACGTAGATTGGTATGCAAACTTGCTTGTACATAACAAAATTAAAAAAAAAATTGCTATTGATAATAGAATTCAACAAATATTTAAATAATAGGTAAATTAATTTTGCAGATTGATTTGGACAATTATATATTAGTAGTTTATGAAAAGAATTCCTTCATTACATCCTCGATCTACAGAAAATTAAAGATCACGTAGAACATCTGAATTAGAAATAAAAGTGGTTGATATTAATTTATTAATGACAACAAAGAAGAAAGAGTCGCTTTGGCCGAGTGGTTAAGGCGTGTGCCTGCTAAGTACATGGGGTTTCCCCGCGAGAGTTCGAATCTCTCAGGCGACGTTTAAATTTTATATTTTTGTACTGAGAAAAGTTAAAAAGTTCCACGCACATGATCAAAGCTCGCTCAATATAACTTGTAGAAAATTAGCAACCGGATCTAAAGATATTGCAATTTTTTTGGATAAAATTGTAAGCTCAAAAACCAAAAAGTACTACAGTACGTACTAGTAGTACTACTGGAAGCAGCTAGCTAGTTATATATATATAATCTGTGCAATATTCAATGAATTTATAAGGACATCATGGCCAGGGATCGATATTGATGGAGTCCCCTATCCACCTAGCTCGTAATATACATACATATATATATATATATGTGTGTGTGTATTTATGTATACGTATACTATATTTACTATAAGAAGATTCAACAGCACTACTGATCATATTTAAATGCTCTCACGTGTAATATTCTTCCACCTCCACTTGAATTCGTTCCCATGCATGCAGTAGTACTCAACAGCTAGTTAATTGGCCGGTCACGTACATGACTCACATCAGAAAAGTTATGAACATGCAGGGTCGTTAATCAACATATTACTAATTAATGCAGCTGATCGATGGAGCTGCGCGCATGCATGATCGATCTACGGTTTAATTTACTCTTCCTTCATGCAAAAATGAGACAGACGTACTTTATACAGCTCATTAACATTAATGAATTAATTAGAAAGGACGCCATATAATATAGTTGGAACTTGGAAGGCATATGTAATTTTTTTCGCCAAATGAATGCATATATATATATATATCTGGGTGAAAATAATTATATATATATATATTATATGTTGAAGTTTATCTGATAGATTAATGATGCGTACGTACATACATGCATTAATTTGTATAGGTGTTTGTTCTTGCGGGATTAGAAGAAGAAAAGTTGGCTAATCACAAATGAATGTATATATAACGCGTACAAAAAAACAATATATATATATATAACCTTCAATTTCGTTTCTTATTGACGTAAGCTTACATGATTGGTGTTATAGTACATGATACTTCTTCTTCTTTTTTTTCTCCCATATATATATATATGCATGACTAATTAATAGAAATTACATGATCTACGTACGTACGTACCTCCGATCGATCCAAATTAGTTCTTTTGCACATAAAACTACAATTTGCCGACTAGCTGCTATATATATATTCGTCTATACACAATATTTATCTTCATTGGGACGATGATTATTGCACCAATCTGTCCCCGCGCGCCAATCAAGTAGTACTCATAATGTATGCACGCCATGCCTCACAAGGAAATTATGTAAATACATACAAGATAGAAACAGAAACTCCTCATCCTAATCTCTATATTGCAAATCTTATTGCAGACCGATCGACCTAGCTAGCTAGCTAATTAGGTATCAGCTAGGGACCATGCATATATATATGGGAGCATTTGGTGATGGATACATTTTTCTCATAAAAGCTAAAAGAAACATTAACAAGTATTGATCATATTGGAACAAAAGGAATATATATAATAGCAAGATCACGATCGATCGAGGTTTATGCATCTATAAAATGATGGTTTTGAGAGAAATAATATTTGCCCCAAAATTTACTAGCTAGGGTATGGCGCCTTTGGGTAGCTTTATGTGTGGGAGGAAGCTGAGAGATCACTAGCTATAGAGAGAGGGAGAGAGAGAAGAGAGGTAGCTAGCGAAGGCAGAGACGTCGGGCTTGGAAATCAAGGAAAGGATATTAAGGAGGATAAGTCTTGCATTAAGCCTTCAAAATCCCATTCCCCCATCTTTAAGTTTTCTCCTTGCCCATGATTTCCAAACCCACACATGTTTTCTATTTTAAAGCTCTCAGTAATGTTGAAGCAACCATTATTGAAGTGGTTGTTACTGCTTTTCTCATCTACCTCAGCATTATTTTCTTCAATGCTTGATCTACTCTCTAGTGGAGGAAGTGAAAGGTCCCTTTCTAACCCCATGGTACTATTAGGCTCCAAGATCCCATGATAATCCGATCCATAAAGCTGTCCATTCCCAGTACCAAATTGTGCTAGGGTTGTAGGCATGTTGAATAACCCTGCTGCACCAATCATGTCATAGCGGTTATCAATCATAGAAAACGGATCAAACTGCTGGCTGCTTGTGACCAAAGTGTTCATGCATATGGAGGATGATGATGATGAGGAAAATGTTTCCATACACATATTCATGATGTCATGTTCATGCAATATGGGAGCCATTACACCTCCGGATATGACATCTCTAAGCTCTGAAGCGTCGCTGTCGTTTGGTGAGGGTGTGGAAATATTGTTATTTCTCAACCTTTTCTTCAATGTCGAATTCCAAAAGTTCTTAATCTCGTTGTCCGTCCTTCCTGGAAGACGTGCCGCAATCTGAGACCACCTGAATATAATATTATTTGGAAAAGAGAAAAATGGTTGAGAAAATAATTAATCTACTGCATGCGCACATAGCTAGCTAGGCTGCAAGAGAAAATGGCCTTAGTGCTTTAGATGCATGGGTTTCAATGCGGGAAAGATGCCTCTAGACTAGATGCAGCTTAAGGCTGTGTTTGGGTAGGGGAGTTATTCAAAATTTTATTATTAATTTTTCATCATTTTTTTTCTACTATTTACCCCAAATGTAGCTTAAAGCATTAAGGGTATACATGCATATAGAGGACCAGGTTAATTAAAAAAAAAAAAAAAAACTCAGCCCCCCAAAAACTACGAAAAAAAGGAGAATCCACAATGTAATATTACACACACATATGGTTATCATCATAGAGAGCCGTAGTGGGATCAAAACTAATTTGGCTATCTATAAATTAGATAGTGATTCTCGATCAGAGAACAAAGTCATGAAATTCAAGATGACTTCAAGATTTGAGCCGGTTAGAAGTACTGGCTATTCTTTTTTCCTTTTCTTGGCTTAATTGGCGAGTGCATTACAAACCTATATAAAATCTATACTAACCTCATCCCCACTCCTTAATGCATGAGAGCTAAAATCCAAGAAGTATCTTCTGCAAACTCTGCTAGCTAGCCTGGCTGCTACCTATATTCTTGAATCGGAAGAGGAAATGATTCACCTCGTGCCAGTTTCTCAAGGGAATTACGCAAATACAGCAGGTATATATATATATATATAATATCAAGTATACTATATATGTGAATGCTATTTTAATGTCGAATCTTCTATATATATATATATATCTGTAGCCATTACTAGGCTAATGACCAGTTCGCTGAAATTTATAATTTCATCGGAAGGTTTTTCACAGAAAATGGAAGCATAATGCTAGCTAGTTATATGCATTATCATTGCCATATGAGGGGAAGAAGAGCCATGAGGACCACTTTCAATTTGTTTCTGGACTTCTAAAGCACCCGAATATGGGAACGTTCGTGTACTATATACATGGTTTTGATCAAGAGATAGCGAGAGAGGGATCGAGAGAGGACCTGTTGCCAAGAATTGAGTGCAAGTGGACAATAAGCTCTTCCTCCCGGGGCGAGAATGCACCGCGTTTGAGGTCGGGTCTCAAGTAATTTATCCAACGAAGGCGACAACTTTTCCCACACCTTTGGAGACCGGCATTCCGAGCAATATCACTCCAGCATCCTTGTCCGTTGGTTAACATGTACCGCATGAGCTTCTCGTCCTCCTCTGGTGACCACAACCCCTTCCTTAGCTTGCTCTTGTTATTGTTATGGCTTACTTTATCTTTTGTCATCTGATCTGGCTTCCTCATTGCTCGTTTTCGTTGGGATTTGCTGAATGCCCGAAGTGATCTTTCCTCTTCTTGTTAGTGGTTTGATGGAGATCCGAGAAGAAGGATATATATGGACATTATGTTTGTACGAACAAGAGAGAAGGCTTTATGGGGTGGTAATGGTGATGATGATGGTGATGGCTGTGGGGTTTGCTTAGAATATGAATATGAAGTGTGAGAGAGATAGAGAGGGGAAAGAGAGAAGGATTATGTTTGTTGGTTGATAGGTGGAGTGGAAAACGGATTGGAGGTGGACCTCCTTGGGATAGAAATTAAAGAAAGCAGAGAGAGAGAGAGAGAGAGAGAGAGAGAGAGAGGGAGGGATGGTTGGTCTTCTTGTCTTTGACTCTTCTTGTCTTTTTCGATGCATTTTTCTTCACTCACAAGGTAATCATCATCTTTATCGACTATGAGAAAGCTACATTTTTGCTTCCACTTCACATAATAATCTCTCTCTCTCTCTCTCTCTCACCCACACGTGAATTTGAAGTATAAACCTAGAGCATAAAAAAGACGAGATCAGAGAGGTACAAAAAGTACTTCAGGAACAATCCTTGCTGCGGCAAAAGTTTGCACTTTTTTTCGTAATAAAACGTTGCAGATTTGACATATGTGCGTCGTTTTTATGGGTTTTTTTTTAAATTAATTCTTGCATGCCCCTTAATCGTGCGAACAACCAAAGCGCGGAAATTGCGTGAACCCATCTATCAGTATCACTGCAAGAATTTCACCAAGTTGCAACTCGCTTTCTAGCTCTTCTGGGTCGACCCAAATTACTTATCTGGAAAAACTGAGCAAGAGATGAGAGCTAGATATGGTTAAAGTTTGTGTGCAATCATATAAGTGCACATATTCTGTATATTCTTATGTTGCTAAATCATGTGCAAGTCCTGATGTTAACTGCATCCAAATTTATGAAAAGACGTGATACTATTTGTAGATAATTGTGTGGCGGCATGAAATTAGTAGGTCTGATGTCTACATATGTAATAATAGTTTTCCTTCAATCTCTGTTTAGAATGATCTGATCTGCTGAATTACTTGTTATTAAAGGATTCACGCACTTATCCATATACATTTAGGTCGACCGCCATCTGTCATTGAGATGAAAATGAAATGGATTTAGATTAGAAATAGTTCTAATGTACTTTGACATCTACCTACAAATTAAACCTCGATTTATTCCATTACCATCAGATCTTAAACTTTCGTAATATCTTAACTTGGGCCCATTTTTCTTGGCTTTTTTGTTTTTTCTCGTGGACGATTTGTTGAAAAAAAAGGTAAAAAATGTCAGATTTCCACATGAATCTGGTCTACGTTAATATGTTAATTTCCATATTTGGTCTAGAACCCCTTTTAACAGCTTGCAAAATTATTGGATCGTAAACATGATTATAATGAACAATTGACGATCATATTCCGGCGATCTCTGCATGATGCCCTTTCAAAAAGAAAAGGTTTTCTGGGAAAGAGGAGCCAGGCGAGTCGATTAGCATTATATGCATCAAGCTGAATAACTCATTAATTCAGAGTACTACTACTACCGCTCAATATCGCATGAATCAAAGGCATGCATGCATGCAGTTGTTTATAATTATTTATTTTCAATTATTGAGTACTTTGGAAGACTTACTATGAACATTTTGCCCATTACAGCAGCAACAATGTAATATAGTACCCTACAACTTTCCCTATCTTGTACGTGCTGATCTGTCATGCTAATCTTCTTGAAGTATACCCTTTGATCTTTACCTAATCTTCATGATCTCCCTGCATGCTAAAGAATTTGTTATCTGTCAAACCTCGGATGGTCATATGTGTCATGCAAAACCCCCCTAAGCAATATTCCTCAGTCATTGTCCAAGCTGCTCGATAGCAGATTTTTCGAGGGAGTAGTCAAATCCTGTAAATTTGAAGGACAATTCAGTTGTTCAAATCTAATGTGCTTCTATGAACCAATAGGGACATGAGTCGCCGCAGTTTTCTAGGAAGTGTAGTGGAAACTCTGAAGCTACTCAAATGTTTCAAAAGCATCGTCCTCAAATTAATCATGTCTATCTGATACACCTAGCTAGCTAGCTAGCTGTCCTCGTAAATATCTATAACATGCTAAAGAGGCAGTTCCAAGCAACACGCTCCTTGGTTACAAAGACAAGAAAAAACCAACTCATCATTATTATTATTATTATTATTATTACTATTATTCAATTCAATAAAATATACTACCAATTTGGGAACCTGTCTCAAAAGAATTCATGGCCAGGGGAGCTGCATTTCATTTCCTGATCATGTGGTTCGACAAACTACGAGGTTAAAAAAGTAAACGTTCTCAAGAAAATAAAATAAAAAGGAAAAATCGTGCATGGAAGAAGTGATCAAGGCTTGGCTTGAAAGGTTTTCTGACAAAAAGCAATGTGAGAGTGAATCTGTCAAAAGAAAAGATGGGGCCGGAAGGGCAGGAGCGACCAAAGCCAAACCAGTGACTCCATAGGATATTTTACATGAGATATATTTTCACGAGATCCTCGTTCATGATCGATCGTACTGCACCTAAAGCATTAAATATCTTGTATATTTCTTACTAATTTTACCTGTTTTTGCACCATTGAACCACGTATGACTTCTTTCCCAAGCTTGGCAACCTATATATGAAGCTCATAAATGTTTTTATTAAAAAAAAAAAAAAAAAAAACAGATTTATTTCTGTATCTTTCGATTTGCTTCAGTTCAATTTTACGAATTTGAGGGAGCTTAGTCCAGAAATAGCAACAAATGTTAAAATTTGGTAGCAAAATTGCAATGAGAAATATAGCTTATAATTTTAGAGTTTATAGTTTATAACTTAAATAATAAATTCTACTATTAAAAAATTATTTATTATTTAATAACCATATGTTTAAAACATTTTTAAATACGTTACATTTGTTTGAAAACAAATTAAAAAAATAATTTTAGAGATAGAAATGACAATTATTTGAGTTTTAAAAGATTATAATTATATTTTTAAAAGTTTGAAAATTATAATTATCTTAAAGTTGTATAAATATTTTCGTTCATTGACAGTATTTTAAAATTCAAATTACGTTCTGTATTATCTAAAAAGGAACAATATTATACTTTTTAACTTATTTAAGATTAAAAGCTCTTTAATATATTTTTTATTAAAAAACTTTTAAGACTATTTAAACACTTTTTAACACAGGCACCTATCATGATCGCAATGGTAGCTGCACTTAGGCTGGCCATGAGGATGTGTCGAGTCGCACCAAACTAACTGCTTGAAATGAACAGTTTTCGGCTACGGTTTTTTCCTTATCAGAACACCATCAAAACCGACCTCGAACAACCCTACCAATGACCACGAGGGTCTGCAATTTATTACAGATAGGAAAACACAATTATTAGGGATTGAAAAACACGCATAGCCAATATGCAGATTGGCCCTCCCTACTCACAAAATCACACAAAGGAAAAGCTCAACCATCGATTGCTCTGACAAATATGAATAAAATTTGTAGCTTCTTATTTGCAAATGTATGGCATTCTACCAATACATAAATGAGTTTACGAGAACCAAAATCAAACCGGAAGAAACATTTTTCCTTAAAAGCCTTCTTTTATAAGAAAAAACACTTTCATTAAGCATCCACTGAAACAAATGTAAACACATTTCACAGGCTGCCAAAGTTTACGGGCTCCCTCAAGAACCTTTCCATCTGCCGCGCCCTGGTCTTGATGGACATATCAAAGACCTTTTGTCCAAAATCAACCACCAGGCCACCAAGAATACGGGGATCAATCTGGCAGACAAAAGTAATTATTATTTACGGTCTAGAAAAAAAAAATTATTTTTGGTCTAGAATAAAAGAACTCGTGCAAGAAAATATGCTTACATACCTTCTGTTCAAGTTTAACTTTCTTGCCGTGTCCGATAATATCTTGAAGGGTTTCCTTCAGTTCCTTCTCCTCTTCCGGTGGAAGGGGCTAGTGAGGAAATAACCAACAATTAGAACACATAAGAATTCTCAACTACTATTGAGAAATAGTTGTATAGGACTATTAAACATATCCCTTTAAGCAGTTTTGACACTCCAAGGGATTTTTGGCTTTTTATATTCTCACCCCCACCAATCTATTTTGGTTCTTTCATATTTTTACAATATTTCTAGGCTCACTGAAGTCATTTGCCAAAACCTAGAACGAAAGTGAGTAAACTAAGTGTACATCCATCCATCCATCCATCTAATCTGAAGTCTTATAACAGGTGATATTTTTTATTTGATAGATAAACGATGGTATTAAATACGAATAGGCAAAGCCCAAGTATACAAGAAGTTATACTAGAGATAAGACCTATCTAAGTTGTTATAAAAGAAACAAGAAAATCATGTACATTTAGGCCATTAAAATCTACACAGCCATAGCCCAAAGAAGTAAGGTGCGGAAAAATAAAGCTCAAAGCTCCTCTAAAGTCCGCTCCTTATCTTCGAATGTCCGCTCGTTACGCTCTCGCCAAATACACCACATAATGCAGCTAGGAACCATCTTCCACACAGCTTTGATTTGTGGAACTCCCCCCGGTATCACCCAACTAGCCAATAAATCCACCACTGTAGTAGGCATAACCCAGTTTAACCCTATCCGACTGAACACTCTGCTCCACATGGCTCTAGATGTCTCACAATGTAAGAGGAAGATGATCCACTGTCTCCCCATCTTTCTAGCACACACAACACCAATCAGGAATAATTACCCTACACTTTCGTAGATTGTCGGTAGTCAAAGTCAAAATCTCACCCAGGGCCGTTGTCCAAGTGAAGAAGAGTGCCTTGGGAGGTGCCTTATTCCTCCACAATTTTCTCCAAGGGAAATGAGTATTTGGAAGTAAGGTAAGGGACTTATAGAAGGAAAGCACCAAGAAAGTACCCTTACCTGTTGGTGTCCACCACAGCTTATCCCCACCCCTTCCATTCATCTTCAAAGTATACACTAAACTGAAAAAAGCCTCAAAACTATCTAGTTCCCAATCTTGGACTGCTCTATTAAAGATTATATTCCAATGGATTTGGTCCCCTGAACGCACCATGAGATTCGCCACCGAGGCTTCTTGGTCAGGTGCCACTCGGAAAACCAAAGGGAACAAGTCCATGAGCACCTCTTCCCCACACCAAATAACCCTCCAAAATTTTATACGAGTACCCTCCCCCACCATAAGTTTAGTATATCGCGAAAACACCCTCCACCCTCGTCTTATGTATTTCCAAACCCCCACACCATAAGACCCATTCCCTTCACTAGAACACCAACCCCCCCCCCCCCCCCCCCCCCCAAAAAAAACTACCCTGCCATATTTGCAATCAACTACAAGTTTCCAGAGAGATTCCGGTTCCATATTGTATCTCCAAAGCCATTTCCCAAGGAGTGCCGGTTAAATTTTCTCAAATTCTTTAACCCCAACTCACCTGAGGAAATTGGTCTGCACACCTTATCCCAACTGACTAGGTGGAACTTGAATTCATCTCCTAGTCCACTCCATAGAAAGTCACGACAGAGTGCTGGGATTGGAAATAACGATAGAAAATATGTTGGTAAGCTAGAAAGAGTGCTCTTGATAAGGGTCACTCGGCCACCCTTCGACAAATACAGTCTCTTCCACCCTGTCAATCTTCGTTCTATTTTCTCAATAATTGCATCCCAAATGGCTGAAGCCCGTGATTTAGCCCCCAACGGTAGCCCCAAATATGTCATAGGCAAAGCAGCAACCTTACACCCAAGTATATTAGCCAACTGCCAAGAATTACTGATATTCCCAACTGCCACTAACTCTGTTTTATCAAAATTCACTCTCAGCCCTGACGCTGCTTCAAAACAAAAGAGAAGCGCCTTCAAAACACGAAGTTGGTCTTGTTCTGCTTCGCAGAAGATTAGTGTGTCATCTGCAAATAATGGGTGTGAAACCGAGATCAAGTCCCTATTTAGATCGCCCACTGAGAATCCGGACACCAACCCATGACTGACCACTGCCGATAACATCCTACTCAGAGCCTCCATGATGATAACAAATAAAAGAGGGGACAGGGGATCTCCCTGTCTTAGACCTCGTGAGCTGCTGAAAAAGCCCTCTAGATTGCCATTGATTAAAACTGAAAATTTTGCCGTTGAAATGCACCATTTGATCCACCTACACCATTTCTCCCCAAAGCCACATCCCTTCAATAAATACATGAGAAATTCTCAGTTTACAAGATCATATGCCTTCTCCATATCTAGTTTACAAATAATCCCTGAAATACCAAACTTTAACCTACTATCCAGACATTCATTGGCAATTAGGACAGAATCTAGAATTTGTCGACCCTTAACAAAAGCATTATGTGGCTTTGAGATTATCTTACCAATGGCCATCCCTAGCATGTTTGCAAGCACCTTGGAGATAATTTTGTATACCCCATTTATGAGGTTAATGGGCATAAAGTCCTTTACTTCCGATGCACCCGACTTCTTCGGAATCAAAACAAGAAATGTAGTATTCAGACTTTTCTTAAACTTCCCCACCATTAATAATTCCTGGAACACATTCATAATGTCTTCTTTCACAACCTCCCAGCAAGTTTGGAAGAAACCCAGTGAGAATCCGTCTGGGCCTGGTGCTTTATCTTTCGCCATTCCTCTGACCACTTCATACACCTCCTCTTCCTCAAAAGATCTTTCCAACCAAGACGCTGTCTGTGGCTCAATAGAATCAAAACCAAGTCCATCTAACTTTGGCCTCCACCCCTCGCCTTCTCTAAACAGATCTTCATAAAAAGTCGCCACATGTTCTTGGATCTCTGAAGCCTTTGTGCTTTCACTACCATTGATTTTAAGCATTTCAATGGTATTATTTCTCCTATGGGAGTTAGCCACTCTATGGAAAAATTTTGTGCTTCGATCCCCTTCTTTTAACCAAAGTGCCATTGACTTCTGACGCCACGATATTTCCTCCAGGGATAATACTCTTTCCAACTCTGAGACAAGTTCTGCCTTACGAGAGACTTCCTCTGCAGTGAGAACTCTATCTTCAGCGATCCTCTTAATGTTCTGTAATTCCTCCATCCTGGATCGCTTTTGTACCCCTATATCACCAAAAGAATGGAGATTCCAAAGCTTTAAATCATTCTTTAGAGCTTTTAGTTTGCCTGCAAGTATATGAGAAGGGGTACCAAAAAGCTGATAAGAGGACCACCACTGCCTTACCCTTTCCACGAAGCCTTCGCTTTTGAGCCACATGTTTTTTAACTTGAAATAGCGACGACCTCCTTGGATACCACCTCCATCCAATAAAATGGGGAAGTGATCCGAGAATAGTTGCGGTAATCTCTTTTGACATTCCTCCGGATAATGAATTTCCCAACCCAGCGATACTAGGAATCTATCCAGTCGATACCACGTCTGACTATTCAACCAGGTAAAAGACCCACCTATCAGTGGGAGATCCACCAGATTCAAATAAAAAATGCAATCTAAAAATTCTGTCATGGCTGAACAAATCCGACTATTACCAGACCTCTCACTAGGAAATCTAACCACATTAAAATCTCCACCTATGCACCAGGGGGGGTCCCACTAGTTGTACACTCCCGCAAGTTCTTCCCACAAACAACGTCTGATATTGTCAGCATTTGGACCATATATACCTGCAAACGCCCATAGGAAATTATCCTCCAACATCTTAAAGGAGCAAGCCACTATGTAATCCCCTACAAACTCCTCCATTTTTTCCACCACCCTTTTATCCCACATCACAGAATCCCACCCGATGCCCCATTTGAAGCCAAATATACCCAATCCGCATATGGAGAACACCACACACTTCTCACTATTCTTCTAGACACCAACTTCAACTTGGTTTCTTGTAAACACGCAATATCCGCTTTCCAATCCCGTAGCAAATTCTTTATACGAAGGCGCTTATTAACCTCGTTCAACCCACGTACATTCCAAGATACAATTTTTGGCTTCATAAAAAATCATGCGTACCCTTCCCTTTACTCCTATCACGACTTGAGCTACCCTCATTCAGAGACCATTTAAGTCTGTTAAGTTCCCTCTGCTTCTTGGAACCAGTTTTCTTTGACTGAGAATGGCCTACCTCAATGGCCGTGAGAAGGGCCATAAACTACTCTTCATAACCATTTGAATACCCATTCGGAAATTTCAAAGTCATTAGGAAACAAACAGGTTAACGAGAATGGCTCTCTATCACCTGTTTCTCCCTCCCCTCCAAACAGATTCCTTCCTTCCCATTCAACACCATTACCCAAATTGACCGCCACATTTTCAAAAGGGAAAGTGCTCACCTGGGTTTCTAGAACCGCGACTGTCAGCGCTGGCCTCAGTGAAACTCTGCGATAGCCCCTCTACCCCAAGTTCTACTATTATCGGCGTCCCTCCTTCCAGTACCTTCTCACTGAGCCCTGTAGACCTCTGCGAAAACCCCTCTGCACTGTGTTTCCCTTGACTCTGTTCAGACTATGCCAATAATACATCCAAGGCCTCTATCGGAATGTACTGTGTACCGACAAAATCTTCCTCTAGAAAAAAATTGAGTGGCTACATCACTTTTTCCGATTCACGCGAAGGGAGAATCTGCTCCACCACCTTTGTCGGCACTATCTGGGCCACCGGCGAGGGACCCACCGTGAACCTCACTGCGAAGAAGGGATCTGCTCCACTGCGAACCTCTCTTTCTCCATGACCCAAATTCAATGTTTCTTTTTCCGGTTCTCGTGAAGGGAGAATCTGCTCCACCACTATCGCCAACGCTGTCTGGGCCACCGGCGAAGGTCCCACCGTGAACCTCTGTGCTTCCGCTATGGGTCTCGGCACGTAAATGGGATTCCCGTTGGAGATGGTTCTCGGGTCACCCTCCATTCGGATCCTCCCATTACTATTAACTTCCAAAACGGGCTTAACTGGCCCACTTCCATTACCCAACTAATTGAGGCCCAACACCCACAACCACCGCCCCCGTAGGAAAAGCCCCTCTTAGTCCCTTATTATTAGACGCCATCCCCTTCCTAATTAACCATTCTATTTTGTTTTGCAGATCTTCAAGTTGCGTCTTTGCTTCTAGTAAGACATTCAAGTTCTCTCCCTTAACCACGCCCCCTTTGCTACCAGCACCCTGCCACTGTACTGGACGCACCCCTCAATATAACAGGTGATATTCAAGTAAACTCCCAGGAAATGCAGAAAACAAGTCATATCCCAATATGAATACATTATCGCAACCAAGATAAATGGATTTCCAATCAAGCAGTGTACACTAGCTCACATAGCCTGGAATAGAGGAGAGATTAATTGGTCTTTTAGCACTCTAACTCTTCTGCATTTATGTGTAACTAGCTTTATTAGCAACGGTAGTCATTAGGGATAAAACATAGACCAACTATGGCACACCACCAAGCCCAGGAGACATACTACAAAAGCCTTACAACACGCTAAAATTTACAAAGACTTGACATTTCTTTATATACAAGAGGAAAAAAAAATCCTAAGTAGCTGACTGTAACTGATTATGTAAGTGATAAAACAGTATGCCATATGCTCCGAGCGACAGAAATTTTATCATAGGAGTAAGAACATACAATGACAGTGGTCACTACAGCTTTCACTTCTCCCCTATGTGCCATGGTCAGCTCCAAAAATCTCTTAGTGATGCTGTCAATGTATCTTAGCCTCCCATTGCCAGCCAACACAACTACAAGAATTTATAAAGGATTACACACAATATATGAATTCATTACCAATTAAAGAGAAAAAATAAAACTGGGCAGCAATGAATCAAGAAAATACATAAGATGAACATAAAATTGAATATGATGAACCCCTCCAATGATAAGAGAGAGGATACAGTGTAGTACGTCTAAGTAAGATTACCGCAAGCATATGCACTAAAGTGGTGTATTGGCATAATGAACAGAACCAGTATAATTCTTAAGTTCAACCAAAAATTGAGAACACTAGCACCACCTTTTCCCTACAATAACTTTTTTTTTAATTAATAAGAAATTTTATTACCAAGAATAGGCACAGCCCAAGTACACAAGATGTATACAAAGGAAATACCTGCTACACTCTAGAAAGCAGGAAATTCAAGCTGCAAAAGGGAATCCACAGTACAATATTTCCCTTGAGGTATCAAGTAAATGGCTACTTTTAGGCACCAATCAATAACAAAAGACGACTAAGAGAAGGTGACATTCCTAGACAACCCTGAACAAGCTACGAGCTTACGTCAAAACTAAATATGTTTGCCACCAAACTTCCCCCCACCCCCCAAAAAAAATGGGAAAAGGGAAAAAAACATCTTAGTATAAATGACCCTGTTTTTGTTTATAGAAGTTGATACATTATGTTTATACCAAAAATAATCAACTGATCACCATCATCTCCTACACTTGACCAGAATCCTCTCGCTAGGATTGGATAATAACGAACTCGAACGATGAACCTGGAAACAATATCCAGACTTCTCTTTCCAATTTGAAGCAATTTCTTAACATAAACTTGCTTTCTATCTTGCTAAGACCAAAGATTTTACCCATTTAGCTTACAATGGAGCCCAGCAATATTAAAAACCTCCCAGAATGCTAAAAAGAAAATTAATTTCACATTGAGTTCATTGAGGCAAACCTTCAAAGACAAACACCATAGCATGTTACAACAAGCATTTTGACTGTATTGCATTTTCAAGCTCCCCAGTGTGCAAATTAAGCATGGAAAATTAACTTTGTTCCATCTGTGAAATTGATCAAAGCAAAAGCAGTGGCATGGACATGGTTTCTTTACAAAGAAGCAGGTGAAAGCACATGGAATGCTTGAGGCAACGTAAAATTGAGGGCATAGAGTTTGCTCGCTAAATGAAAACAGACAACTTGTCATTCTGAAATTCCCTAACTGACCTACATTTTCTAGGAGTGTAAAATTAAGACAAGGAAAAATGTGCACAACTCTAGTACACAGGATGTGGAGGGGAAAACTGCAAGGAAGGAGCGCCCCCCCCCCAGAAGGGGGGGGGGGTAACAAAATATAAGAAAGGAAATACTTAGGGCTGTGAGTTGAGATAAGATGAGTTGTGAATAGTAGTGAGATAGTTGAGTTGAGATGAGTTAGAAATTGTTTGAGTTAAAATATTTTATGGGGTTTTGGGAAAGGAAAGGATGTGGAGGGGAAAACTGCAAGGAAGGAGCGCCCCCCCCCCCCCCCCCCTGGGGGGGTAACAAAATATAAGAAAGGAAATATTTAGGGCTGAGTTGAGATAAGATGAGTTGAGATGGTTTGTGAATAGTAGTGAGATAGTTGAGTTGAGATGAGTTAGAAATTGTTTGAGTTAAAATATTTTATGGGGTTTTGGGAAAGGAAAGAGAAAAAAGTTGAATAAAAATATTAAAAAGTTAAAATATTGTTATACTATAATTTTGTAATATTATTTTTATTTTGGAATTTGATTTTTTATTTTTATTTTTTTTTTGTATTTGTTTTGAAGTTTGGGAAAGTTGTAATGCTTAGGTAATGATTAGGTGAAAAAGTTGAATATTTGAAATTGAAAAGTTTGTGGTGTTTGGATATTGGGATGAAATGAGATGAGATGGGGGCTTTAAATATCCAAACCAAGCCTTATTAAAAATACAAAATAAGAAAGGTAATACTTATTAAAAAACAAAAAATGGAAAGAAATGGTAGAAATCAAAAGCTAGAAACAACCAAAAACCCAAAGAAATACATGTTAACAACATATCTAGATGAAGCAGACATCAAAACTAAATAGTGAAGAACAATCATATTGCAGGAATATTTCCACACACTCCACCAAATGGCTATTTCTCTCACACCAAATACTTCACAAGAGACACGAAGGGAAGAATAATGATGGAGCTACATATCATACCCAAGAAACGCTTTGTCACCTCTGAAAATTTAGCTTCATTTGCAATTTCCTGGATAGCCTTCACTCTGACATCTGCTGGGACTGTGAGGTCCTTTGTGAACTGAGAAAAGGTAGGACTTTTCTTTAAAGCCTCAACAAGGTCAAGAAGCTCAGCCTCAACCTTTTCCAGACAATTTTCTTTAAATCCAGCAAGGTACAATGCAGATGCATAGTTTCCGGTTCCCCCAAATAAAGCTAGAGGCACCTATAATTCCGTGGAAAAGAAACAAAGCAATATAAATAAAAAAAGATTGATAAGAAGGGATCGGATGAGTGAAATAAAAAATCAATAAATAGATTTCAATTAAGAGAAAAATGAATTTCATTGTCCGCGGCAACATATTGAGTTACATCTACGAGAGAAATGTTGACTATTGAAACCTCAAACTTCTCTTTTTGGGACCAAATGATAACCTTTTTTTTTATAAGTAAGTAAATTTATTGATACAAATGAAATAGGCATAGCCTGTGTACATAAGAAGTATACAAAAGAACACCTAAATACATTCTAAGATCAAGAGATTAAAGACAAGAAGTCATGTGCATTGTTTCCATTAAGCACAATGGCTGAAATCAAAGCATTAAAGTGTGTACAAAAAAATTCTGAAGCTCCGCCATCGTACGCTCCCTATCTTCAAAACACCGCTCGTTTCTTTCTGACAAGACCAAACGATAACTTAAGGCAACCAAATGCAGTAGTCTTTAGACCCTTTACTCTCCTTAATCCCTCTCCTCTCATTGGTTAAGCCAAGATCACCCCCTTAATGAAGGGGGATGAGGCACTAATTCACTATAAGTCCAGTGGCGAGACCTTACACTTGCTTTTGGAATACACATCCATGTTTGTACTTAAAATACTTAAACAGAGAAAAGAGTAAAAATTTAGTCAGCATACTCTGCCAACTGCCATTCCCCAAATCAGAATATAAGGTTAAGTCAAACAGTATTAAACATGGGAATGATATGGCTGAAAGAGAACAGTGCATATTTCATCTATATTAACTTAAATGTTTGATGCAAGTCAATTCGTAAAACTGACAACTTCACTTACCCTAACTTTCTTTTCCTTTTGCCCAGTAGCAGTGGCATAATTCCTTGAGAACTGCAACCAGAGAATGGCCAAAATCAGACAGCACACAACAAGAGAATAAAAACTTTTTCCCTAACAAAGGCAAATAATTGATTAAGCAGAACTTTGTAAGTGTGCATGAAGTAACCACTTTTTGGAAGTGCCGAAACAGAAAACTCAATTGCGACCATGAAAGATTGAAGTCACTACCCTAACCCTATCCACAACGCAAACAAACACATGAAACAAAACACTACAAATAATTAATCGGCTTATGTTTGGTTCAAGACTGAGCCTTTCAGCATTCAAAATAGCCAAAAATAAACAAACGAAAAAGAAAATAAGAAAAGTGATCATTTTTTTATTTCTCAAATTTCCAGCAATTTCTCGGGAACCAAACAACGTATAACTAAGTCAAACCAAATAGAATTCATTCACAACAACACATCAACGAAGATCAGACTCAAAAAGGGCAAAAAAGAAAAAAGAAACGATTTGCCTTTATCTTAATTTATATTTTAGTTTTTGAGTATCACCTCAGAGTTAGAGAGAGCAAGCGCGGATCTCGGGACAGGAAGGGGAGTGGAATGGAGAGCCTTGCTCAGGAGAGGGAGACCCGATCTGATGCGAGTAGCTAATGCCATTTCCTTGTAAACCCTAATTTTTCTGATTCGAAGAGAGATTATTGCAATGGAAGACTGTAGGGGTAGCTAACCAGTTGGGGAAGGGCTTAAATGACTAAAGAGTGAACAATTTTTCTATGCGGTGCGGCACGGCTGCACGTGGAATTCGGAGAAAAGGTTTACCATCGTAGATTCGTACTGTGATATTGGGACTCATAAACTACTAATTTTTTTTTTTTTTCCCTTAAAACATAATTTTTTATCAATTATTTTTCACAATTTTGGGATTTTACCATGAGACATTCTAGGGAACAGTCGGAAGCCGTACCATCCCAGTAGAAATTTTTTTTTTTCAACCCAGCATGTTGAGTGTGCTGGAATTCTATCAACAGTAATGTGTTATTCAAATTTTTTCTTTTACGATATAAGAAGATATAAATTGACAAAAAATAATTTTCACGTTTTCAAGGCTGCATTTCAATTTTGAGGTCATCTCAAATCATATGAATTCTGTAAATAGTAGAGGTGTAACTCGGTCTAATCCGGTGATGGATTGAAATTTTTCGATCCATCATTTTTCTCAAATTGGACCAGACCGAATATCTATAGTGACCAGACTAGACCGGTAGCTATTGGTCCGGTCCATTCTGTTCAGCCTAATTATTTTATTATTTTTTTATCTTTTTTTCAAATAGATTAATAAAAAAATATATTTAATTACTAAATTAAAATTAAGTGAATTATTAATGTAGATTATATAACTAACTCATTAAAAAAATAATTTATTATAATTATATTTATGATGTATTTTATTATAATCATATTTATGATGTTGATAGTTACTATTTACTAACTTAATCACTGCTTACCAACTTAGATTTTACTCTTTAGTATGCATAATTATTAATAATGTTATACATTTTATATATGGTTAATGAATATCAAATAATTTCATTGTATATAGATTATTTATACTTGTTTGCAACTAAAGTATTTAAAAAAAATACATAATCATTTAAATTAAGTGTAAATAGTAGAGTATGTATGAATGTATGATGTATTAATTATTTACATATAATAACATAAACTATCACATAATTTATGATTTATTATTAATTGATAACATTTTTTTATATATTTAATGATAATAAATTATATGAAAATTATATCATTAACTTATATAATTGTTATATAAAAATAATATATTAAACTATTTAAAATATTTTCAAAATATATATATAGGGGTTCGGTCCTATTCGGTCCAAAATTTGTAAATCTCGAGACCAGACCAAATTTCATCGGTTCACATATTTTGGGATCGAGACCGACCAGTCCAGAATTCGATCCGATCCGATCAGGACCGAAAATTTCGGTCCGGTCAATTTTGCCGGTCCGGATCGAATTATTTATAGCCCTAGTAAATATAAATATTTTATAGATTCCATTAAAATGTATTTAAATATAAATAAGTTGAGATATTTCTTTGAATGTAAGAAGTCACTTGATAAGAGTTTAACTTTTTATAAAAGAATTAAGAAAAAGTAATAAATACCATCAATAATTTATTTGAAATGAGTTGAAATGATATTGACATTCAAACATAGCTTAAGTCCCCGTTTTAGATAATTTTTACTTGAGCGGAGAAGGTGAGTTTGCGATGAATATTTTGTGCCTTCTAGAACTAGCAATAGCATGATTTGTTTTTTTTTAAGGAAAGCAATAGCATGATTGATTTTTAGGATTTGAGACCCTAGTAATATTGAATATTGGACGGTCGTGTACATGAGTATCTTATTAAATAAAAAAACTACTAAATATATATTGGATGTCACATGGCCAGAGTCTCCGAACATTATATCTTGTTGAACATCTCACATCAATAAAGATATAAAAACAAGAAAAAAAAAACATACCATACAACCATCATGGACTGCTGATCAAGAAGAGCATCCAAGAAAGAATACTCAATAGCTCAGAACTCAGAACACTCTACACATTCTGTTTTACAAATCCACCAAAACGATGATTGCTACAATTGGCAAGCCACAGAAAGCTTCAGTTTCATGATTTCATCCTCAGGTGCATGCACTTCATTCAGCCTCATTCGTCCCTGCTTATTAGAAGATTGTATCTATTCCAACGCCCAATTTCTGAATGAAACATGAGAAAACAACACAAAACATTCAATCAAGTGGTCTGTGATTGACCAATGATCAAATGTGCCAGTTCTTCCTATGGATGCGTCTGCATGTGTACCAGAGGGTTCGGATGCTGTTTTGTAAACTTGGAGCAAATCAATATCCGGCTAATATTTTAGAGAAACAAACTCAAGTATGCATCTATGCTAAAGGAAAAGGAATTGCAAAATAAACTTTAGTATAATTCTCATGGTCCTTGGATAGTTGCACTTGTGATATGAAAAATGGGAACAAAACAGTTCAATCATTATACCATTTGTGACATACCTCCAAGAATTTAGTATTGAATTTTCCAAATTAAGGAGGAATGTGAGGCATTAACTGCATATTTTAGTTGAGATGGCACACTCCCGGGCATTCTCTGTGCGAACTTGCACCTTAGTGTAGATAGCAACTTTTTATGCCGAGATTCTTTTCTCTTCAATACCTGGATATAAGCATATAATCCAAGCCATTCAACTTCTCCCTCTTCCACTTGAAAAGTTGGTCGGAAATCAGAACCACGGTATGCAGATCGCATCCGTCTCTTTATGCACACATACATATACCTTACACCAATCAACAGAAATAATTAGATTTTATGGATGTTAACTGAAAAGACTTGAATCAAAAGCATAGACAACAATTCAATAAGTTTGCATGGCAGCTACATGGAGTTGCATCAATGCTAAGTAAAAATTAAAATCAGTACATGAAAACTGCAGCTTTGATTACCACATACACTATAAGATCATAACAAGAAGTACATCCATACCTCAAAGATCTTTCAATAATGCTTACATAGAATCCAGTGTGAAGTTTGCAAATGTACGACAATTCACGAACATAACAGTGAAACTTCATTGCACATAGCAAAAATGCTTGATACATATTTAATCTGACAACAGCTGCTGAATTAATATTCGAGTCGAAGAATATAGGATGGCATTTAGGTCTAATAAAGCCACACAGTTTTTCCTTCAGATTACGGCCTGGTTTACCTTGCCAGCAGACGGTAAGAGTTGAACTTAAATGCTTATTCAGATACCTGTTAAGTATATGGAGAACGTTAGATGAGGAAGGAACTTAACTTCCCTTTTTTTTGGTAAGTTCAAAAATAAATAAAGTTGACTTTCATATAACCGAGAACAGTACATTCAATCTTTACAAAAGGAAAACAAAACTTTAGGTCCTGTTAGAACATGCAGAGCTCCAATAGCAAACCAATGAAATGATCCAAGCCCAAAACCCTAGCTTGTGAGGCAAACAATTAGACCTAACATCAATCTAATAGGGCAAACAATGAGAAAAGTAAACTAATCAAGCTTTAAATAGGGCTGGATATCACTTTTCTTGCAGTTTTAAGGTTTTAAATCAGAAAAAAAATTAATAAAAGTTGCTAACCATGTGGTATCGACAAATTCGGGTAGGAAACCTGATACGAATTGGATCCAATTAAATCAAGCAACTGCTAGAAGAACCTTCAAAAGTAAAACGGCTTGGAGCAAAAAGGGTGAAACTGGGAAACAAATCTACCAACAGCTGTTAAAAGTCTCCAAAGCTAATGGCAGTACTACTGCTATACATCAATAATTTGTAGAACAAAACTAGTAAACATTATCAAGCGATCAAAAGCTTAGTGAGTAACAAGATTGTGATTTGGACATTGTTCAACAGTCTATGATATGGTCCCAACTCCCCAATCTTAGCATCTCAAGGTACAGTTCACCAATAAACAAAATTGCACTCTCCAAATACAAGATCATAAGATGCATCCGGCGAGTGAAATGACAGCAAAGTAAATTGGAAAAATATACGAGAATTTACTTTGTGTAGTCTGCCTGAACTTCTAAAGTGCAGCAGTTGATAAGCAACCCACTCCATCGAAGGAATGAAATGCCATCTTCACCCTCAGAAACCCTGTTTGATGGAACCCCTGATATGCATCCATTATCAAAATTGAGACCATATTTATCATCATTCATGAAGCAGTTGTAATTTCGAAATCCTCTTTGCAACCTGGAAAAGAAGCTAGTGGCCTGCTTCTTTGAAGTTGAAATGAGAAGGAAGTCATCAATAAATCTTAAGAGTATATAATTCAGGGGTGAGTCAAACTTATCCACACTGCTTTCCTGTTCTGAAGCATCACGATAAATATGTCCTCTAGGTAAATCTTTAGCAGTACATTCACAAGTTTTCTCAAGGAATGGAAAGATAACATTCCTTTCCAGATGTCCAAAGTATAAAGAGCAAAGCAGAGATGACAAAATGCTTCCTTGAGGAATGCCTAAACCTTGCAAGTAAAGCTTTTTATTAAACTGCAGCACATTGAACTTAACATGTTCCTTTAGGGTGAAAAATAGCTCTTCTTTTTTCACGTATCTGCTCCACTCCTGTAAGAAGAAATGTTATTTGTTTACAAGTATAAAAAGACACAACAAAGCATTTCATGTTTACACTTTAAAAGTATATAGTCCTATTTTACTTATAAAAAAAAGTCCACAGTCCTATTCAGTTGACATCTACTTGTGGAGTCCAGTAGGATGATATGACTTTCAATTTCTTGCAATATTAAGCAATGTCTATTGCTTGAAGATTACAGCAAAATCAATTTATAGGAATTAAGAAGGATTTTTTTTTTTTTTATAAGTAAAAGTATTATATATAGGAATTAAGCGGGATTTACCTTTTAAACTATACAAAACATTACATAAAAAATAGTGAATGAAAAAGATGTGTACAGTTCGCTTTCTTTTTAAAAAATTAATTCTCTTAAGTCATAAAACGGGCCATCTAATGGTACTACATGAAAAAATGAGGGAAAAGCGCATAAAAGACCACCCCCTAGGTTTTCATGTATAAGAAGGTGAAAGAAAAGTGAGTAGACATGAAAGTGAAATTGACTTGTTCAGGCTCTAATCAAATAAATTTCTATGCATAGTCAAGTGCACCATACAATCTCCAAACTTAGAAATGGAAACACAACCCCTATTGTGTATATTGGTAACCTAATGTTACCATGTAGTAACTCTCAGGAGATTCACTGGACCAAACTGAGTAGAGATTCATATCTTGTTAATGATCACAGTTTTTGGTTTGTGTCTAATATTTAACACCAACATCAGATGAAGGGACGGTTATAATTTTAGTGGATGATAGCAGAGAACATAGGATGCATCAAAGAGGAGCAATATGACATGATGGAAAGATCTGACTGAAGTGAATTGGATGCGTGGTAAATTTGCCTCACAACAGGGAGCTGAAAAGCTTCATTCTTCATCCCCTTTTAAGCACGTTAATACACAGTTGACATAGGCTGCATATGGCTGGCGGGTGAGCACACTCGGGACCAAGGAAAGCTGATTGAAGTCAAAGCATGACTGAACTAATGCTAGATCTAAATGGCCCTTTTCCAAACACAAAAAACAATTATCATGTGGTAGAGCTTCATTTGAACATCAAAACTTGAGCACTCCAACGACAAAACAACTTCTTCCTACAAAAAAAAATGGTGCATTGCTCCCCCTGGTTTGCAAAGCTAGTAATCAGAAAGATATAAAGGATAGTGGTCAATTCAAAATATTGCTCAAGGTGCTTACAGGATTGCTAAGGACTATTTTGTATCTTGCACATATCATAAGACAAACAAACATTGAGTTTGTAGGCAGTAGTTATCTCGGTTAGTAAAAGCCGAGAATAAGTAATTAAGCTTATAAAAAAGAAAGCAGTAATTTCTAACATATCCAATCAAAATAGAAAAGGTCTATGCAAATAAATTCAACCAGCAATGTTCCTCATAGGGTTACTGGAAAAAGTACCTGATTAACAAGCACAGTATGCAGTGATTGAAAGGGAACAGAGGATGTGACTCTTGTAACGCCGATATTTTGATTAACCAACACAAGGTTTTTATGAACCCACGGATTTTTCTTCGTGCACACTACCTGGTCAGACTGTCTAAGAAGGTATTTATCATTCAGTATGATATCATTCATTACACTTAGCAGCTTGTCCTGATCAACTGAATCAAATGCTTTTAACACATCAGAAACAACAACAAATATGCGAGGCATTATTGTTGATCCATTCTTCAGACCAATAAAAAATGGACATAACTTTCTATAGACCTCATTGTAATCGAAAACTGATGATCCTAACATCTGTGGTTCTTCCAACTGCAGACCTTTTAAAACAGCATATGTATCACGAAGAACACAATTTACAGACTTGAAATGATTATATTTAACTTTCTTCGGATTAAATTTTCCATTTCTACGCATTCCAAATGATTGATCTTCCAAAGAGGACTCCTGTGCTGGCAATCTTGATGATGCCTTCAGATTTGCCAACATCCTCACTCCATTCTCTTTCGGACGAAGTCTGAGTTTTGAGAAACCAAATAATCTTTTGCTTATAATATTTCTAACAGCTGGAACATCCAATTCAAGATAGTTCTGACCTTCCAAGCAAGTGATGGCCCTATTCATCAACTTCTCCCAAACACACTTCCTATAATAATATACCTCTTGATCTCCATGCTCAGTTTCAGTGACATAGAAGTTTGCTTGCACAAGTGGCACCACTAGAAATGAAAAGAGCCAAAAGATCCAGCTTTGCAAAAGATTGTGTTTCAAAATATTTGCGGCATCATTCAACCTTGTTAAGCCGTTAGGCAACAAATGTAGAGTCAATAGAAACGGGAACCTCGATGTTTTCAATTTATGCATGCACTGCTTCAATGAGAATTTCTCAAATCTTCTAAGGCGAATAAACTTGGCAATATTTCTCCTTAGCATTCTCCAGTTATAAGATGTTCCTAACAACTCTGGAGGAACTACACTCCTGATAACTGCCCATATAAAGGACACTACCTGGGTTTTTGAGCAATAAGACTTATGTGCCGCAAACTGAGGCCTGATTGTGTTCAGGGTTTCCTCACAATTTGCAGCATCAAAACCACGAGAATTCTCTGAAATATTTTTCCTTATTGTATCCCCCTGAAATGAAAAGTGAAGTATTGCATTACTCTCAGAAGAAGCTAGAAGTATTTAAATCACTGAGATAGCTTTTGGAATTGGCATTAAACTTTGTGCAATGCTATAATGAGCTCTCCCATTTAATAAAGACCACTCCCCCACCCTCCCCGGGAAAAATAAATAAATTTGCATGCATGGCTGCAGAATTTCAATTTGCAGAATTATCTAGGTCTAGGTGTGCACATATGCACCAAGGTGTTAAAAATGTACAGTAATCTGCACAGCATATAACCACATCAAGTAATCGCTAAAATCACCTTTGCCTTCATACACCTGATACACCTCCCAAGCGTCCCAATACTAACCTCAACAATGGTGCAAGATTTTCCAGTAGAATGACTCTTCACTGCTGGAACAACACAATGTTTATCCAATAATCTGAAATGTTGGCAACGATGCGTCCTGCGTATGAGACTCTTAAGAAACTTAACAAGTGAGTTGTACCTGAAGAACCAAAAATAAGCAGTTAAGTATAAACACTACAGTCTAGAAACTAAAAGAAAGATAAAAATAAAAAAATCGATACATGGGCTTGAGTGGAAGTTTTATAGCCCCAATATGATCACAACATGTCCAGATTTTTCCTCACAATTTTATAGTTCCGTAAAATTTTACATGCACCTGTGTTCTAAAACACAGCACAGCTACCATCTGAAAAACCTCATGGTAGTAGTAATCATCATTTCTATTCAAAGTCTTTTGCAAAACACAAACTAGTTGGCATTGGCTGTGAGGTTCTAGCACAAGAATTTCACTGACCCATTAACAATGAAATTAGTATAAAATTGGAAGTTTGGAATCATCTCCAGCAAAACTCTCCTACTGTGTCAAGCGAAGGAGCAAACTAAGGGCTCTGTATCTTTCTTTCTTTTTTTTATCGGTAATCAAGAGATTTTATTCATAATAATAGGCTAAGGGCTCTGTATCTTAAATGAATTATGTACTGAATATTCGACAGTGATAAGAAAATTAGAGTGCAGAGACCAAACTGAAATTAATATGCAGGCCAACCACAAAAGGTCACATTTTTCCATGAAAATCACTAAATAGATATAAAAGATATCATATGACGACAAAAAATTCCGTAATGAAAAATTGTTCTCGCTTCTTACAGGCAGGGATATCCGGTGAGATTAAAGCCACTAATCGGTAAGCTTGGCGCTGACTGAACACCTGCATTTAGTTCAGATAGGCCATAGATATTGCCAATAAGAAACTTTGCATCAGAAAAATTGGGCTTTAGAGAACTTAGTATATCTGAAGATTATTAAGGTAATGTATTCTTTTACACCCGATAAAGGCATAAACAGCAGATCATAACATCATACTTATTAAGTAACCATGGTTCTTTGGCAAGTAAGAATGCATAACCTCATGACACAAAAAGAAACAAAGAATAGAGTATAAAATAGATACGTGTGAGATGACTACCAAAGGACAACAATCAAACAGTTCTGATTGATTGAGTCATCTATAAAGTAAGGTGAAGACAACAGAAAATGCAAATCAATTTAACATGCAAAGATGACAAATTAATGGAATACGTTTAAACTAAATGGAAGGATACGCTTTCGAGGAAAAACTGATGAATAAGATTGCAAGTCATAAAACATGGATTGCCTGTTAATATGAGCCCCTTTGGCAACTACCAGGGACTGGGGAGCTTGCACTCCGAAAGAACAAGAGCATTCCCATGGCATCTACACATAGATCATATCCAAAAGGAAAAAAAGATAAGTAAAAAAACTAAAGAAACCGCAATAGCACTGTAGAAACAAAATCATTTCAATGAAAGATATCAAAAGGCTTATTGTACGAGGCATAAAGTCGGTCAATCTTCCTGGTAAGGGTATATAACAACCAAATTTTAGTTTTTATGGTAACCTTAAATATTTCAGGAAACACAACAATGCGAGATTACCATAGGACTTTACATATGAGAAAAGAAGAAATTGACCAAATTATACTTCAGCCTCTCGGTTAAAGCTGACCCACAGCATATCCCTCTTGTCCTTTGCAACAATTTGTCACACTCAACCACTGTTATATTACCAGTGGCATCTTTTCTCACTCTCAGTCTCTTTCTGTGCACGACGCCAAGTGCACAGACACCCATAGAAAGTTAGAAACAGATAACATGGTTAAGATTAAGAAGAGAGGAAACTAAAAACAAAAATGAAAAAGAATAACAATCAAAACAAAAAGGCCACATCCGAATCAACAAGTTTAAAAGAATAGGAACTTGAAACCATCAAAGAATGTAGCAATAATTTTTATAAAGGAAACCCCTCAAGTATAACTCATGTATACAAAGACTCAACAAATATAATACTGTGAAAGTATCTCCACATGGCAACAAAATATGGAATCACCATGCCAGGATGACTTAAGCTTGCAATCCCCCCAGGCTGGAGCCCTTGGGAAAAGCCATCTTTGTACTGACTTGTAGCAAAAGAGGTCTTAACATTGGTTTCTTCAGAATTTAAATGCCTTCGTTTTCTGCAACGCTGCCAACTAAATGGCCTGGACCGCTTTCGAGATTTTTCTGCAATCTGATTGGAGCATTCTTGAAATTCATCATCTGAATCTCTGGTGTCATTGGTACCAGTTCCAGTAATTGCTGTATCTGCTTTCAATAAATTCATTTGAGAATGCTTTTCTCCGTAAAGCCGAGTAAATGATCTAATACTACTGCTAGCATTGGAGCCATCCCAGCTTACAAAACTTGAGGGATCATCAACACTAGAAGAACTACTTAATTTCTGTGCCACTGACAATGAGCTATGGTCTTCAACTAAAGGCCTCTTCTTTTTGGATCCTGAGAAAAAGTGGCAACTATATCACCATTTTTGAAGCCTCCAATCAATTTCATTGGTTAATATCCATAGAGTAAAAATAATTACAGACAACATAAGAGGGGAAAGATCTATTAGAAATGAACATCAACAGATAGTGACAAGTCAGGTATGAACAAGGTCTATAGTCATAAAACATACAACCTTGCTGAACATTAAAGAGTCAAGGACTGTAGAAATTAAAATAAAGTACAGACAACAGAAACACTATAAATTCATAAAGAAAGGGAAGTCATGTTGAAAATTAGTTACTACTTATCGAAATAGTTTTTTATAAGCAATAATAATTTCATTAAAAAATGCAATAGGTGTATTCCAAGTCCAAGTTATCCAAGATTTCAAATAGCATGATCGAAGTGGTTATGTTTATTGATCTATTTGTTTTCAAATGTCTATATGATCTCTACATATTTTAGAAGGGTTCCCACTGGGTGCAAACAATCTCTAGGGGCTATCGGACTGGGGGATTTTCCCCTTGACTTACCCGAGATGCACTTACGGGAAACTCCTTGTTGAGGGCGTATGCACGCTCAAGGTTAATAGGGACGCTGTTCTCGGACACCCGGTGCCAATAAAAAAAATATCTTAGAAGGGTTTTCAATCACCACTCAGGCCTCATGCATAGACTGTTTCGTTAAGATTTATTTACACAAAGTGCTTTTCAAAAGTACATTGTACATATATAAAAGGATATATTATATATGTTTTTTTAATAGGTAAAATAAAAAACATACATATTACATATTAGAGTCGTGCTAAATAGAAGCCTCACACTCTACACACCATGTCATCACTTAAAAACATGTAATTTTACTTTTTTATCCTCATATTTCATATTTCATATTTTATTAAATATGAGGGTAAAATGGTAAAATCACATATTTTTAAGTGGTGTGCAGAAGTGTGAGGCTAATGTTTATAATTTTTCTACATATTAACAGCATATTTATGAAAAGTTAATTTCCCAGGTACCGTATAAGGGAATTTTTTATAAATGAAAGAGAATTTGTTAATACAAAATATACTGTATAAGGCAATTTTGAAGCAATTGTCCCGTATTTATGAAACTTCTACAAGTAGTGTTCAGAAACTCTTTTACCGCAATGTATGAGTGAAGTATGTGGATACTGAGACTCTGGCCTTCGCTTTGAAAACTCATAGCATAACTTACTTATAGGAGGACCTGCCACTTGACGGTGCTTCTTATTCGGAAGTGGTAAAAACACTGATGTATGATTTAGAAGATAAAACATGACATCATCCCCAACCTGCATACATGCATTGTTCACCTTGTTTCGGTAATTACTTTACGACAAAACACAAACAGATCAATGCATTTCAAGAAACTAAAAGAAAAGAACAAAGCAAAACGTACCCTTTGTAATAAAAGGCACCATGCTGAAGAAGATAAAAGTTCCATGATGGGGCTCGAGTGATTAATCTGTTACACATAGATAAATGCTTTTCACCAAAGAAATATGGGAACTACAAATGTCAATAAACCACTACTTTTGGAAGAAATAAAAAGGCAAATAAATAGATAAATGAGGATATAACTCTCATCAGCATACCACAAATGGAACATTAGAATGACCAGTGGCATGTGTATTCATCTTTACATCTTTGTATGCCCAAAAAAATAAAATTGAATAAGTGAAATCATGATAAACTATGGTTATAGAAAAGGATGAAAGTAATCAAACAGCACTTAGATACACATGCATTTTGACAATTCAAGTAAACCAAGTTTTTTTTCTTTGGTGAGCATGTGGCTTAGATCACAAACACCTGTGATAATTTAAAAATCCTATGGTTACCCAATGATCTTCACTTCTTTTTATCTCTGATGAACATTTGGCTTCTTAGCACTTGTGCATCCTTTCTCCCCATCCTAAATATATGGGAGAATAAGCGTGATACATAGAAAGCAATCACCAGAAAATATGCTAACTCTTTTTTAAAATGCTTTGCACAAAATTCAAATCAATTGCTGATGAACTATGATTTAAAATTCAATTGGATTTTTATATCTCCATAGGATTGTAACTATAACGAGACAACTCTGCAACTTGTATATCTTATACATGAGTAATATGTGGCTACTAGATTTTCATTTTCTAATTTGTTGTATTTGTTAGTGGAGTTTTCTGTGCTGTGTAGCATTTAGGCCCCTCTACATCCATGAGCCCAACCACCTTCCACATAGTGAATACAAAATTGTACAATAAATTAACACAAACAATAAATTCTTACCTTATCATAACTGTCACATACTACATTGGAAGACATGGCTTTATCATACGTCTTCATTTCAATAGCCCTTCGCACAATCTGAAAAAATGGCAAGTGGGTCACATATAAGATGTCCAAACCAACGCCCTTATCAAGATTGAGTTAAAGACTACTGATGTGGACAATGGAAGCACTACCCACACAAAAATCAGTATCACCACCATTAACTCAAAAGGAAGAGTCCAACAGTTTTAGACTCGGTTAATCAATCAGTATGACCACCACCAAACAATGCAATGCACCAAAAGGAAAGTGGGGGGGGGGGGGGGGGGGGGGGGGGGGGGGGACCAATGATATTTTAGACACAGTTATGTAAAGGATTCTGTTTTTCATGTTACATTCAAATAACATCTTTAATTTGCCTTCTTGTTTTCTTGGAAATACAATAATTCATCCAATTCAAAATTATTGAACAAGTATCAATTTGTATGAAATTCGAATGTCAAAAAGAAAGATCGCTTTGGGAAAAATTAAGTAAAGAGTCCCACTCAATCAGGTACCAAAATTTGAAAGGAGTAACCCACTTGAACTTGTGTGCATGAGCCCAATCACATATTTGATTCCCCCTAGAATCAAACTATGATTTAAGTGGGACGACATGGCGGTGGGTTGTTGTGCTAGTCTCCCATAGGGTTTAAGTTCCACAGGTGAGTCCTAAGGGCTCCACCCGTGGGGCGGTTGCCCCTTCATCTAAAAAAAAAATTTGAGAGGAGTAAAAATTTATTTCTGATTTATTTGATGGTTCATGGGTTGAACTGAACAATTGCAAAAAGGAAAATTTTATAAACCATTATACCATCCCACTTTCATTTCACTAAATAAGATATGACACATTTATCACCATTAAATAATTATTTATTGCATATTTCTTTGTAATAAATGTGTTACTAGATATGATAAAAAATAGAACGAAAAGTACCGTATATAGAATTACTCATTTGTAAAAGAAAACAAAATCGTGGCTAGTATAGCTATGATTACTAGCCACGATTTTGTTTTCTTTTACAACTTATTTTCCTTGATCTGTTCACTCCTTACACACACGCATATAACCCTGTATAGCTATGATTATCAATGTGCCCCACCTCAAAGACCCAAACTTCTAATAAATTAATTAGAGTCTATCTGTGTCCACACACACAAAGAGGCTGATATGTATTGACACATAAAGCATGAGTCAATACAAGTGTATGAATATTCATAGGCTAATAGGCATACAGACTTGAGCTTGAGACCAGCGACAGTGAGGGTGGAAATGAGAGAGCGCGGGCGCATCGTCAGGGACAACAATGAAGCAGCGATTCAAAAGTTTGAGGTAGTCTTTGGGGTCCTCTGGTCTCAACAGAAACGACATCGCGTCGGAGCCACTGCAGCCGAGACATCGCAAGCCCTTGCACGGGCACTCCGCCGGGGTGGGCGGAGGAGGAGGAAGTAGCGCAACGATCGTGCTTGCCAACGTACGCGCTCGGTTTCCGAAAAGGCGCCACAAGACCTGCGGAATCCAACGTTTCTCGGGCATTTTCTGGGGGACAGATAATTCGGAAAGTTGGAAGTCGAAAGTCTTTCCCACTCGAGAACGAATGAGTGGGGAAATGCGTCAAACGGAGTTCAAAAAGCGGCAGCATCCGAGAAAATTTGTTTAATTTAATTTATTTTTAGAATAATTATATAAACGTCCTATAATCGTTTTAAAAAAAATATTATTATTAAAAAATTAATTTTTTATCTAAATTTTATATTTTATTATTTTTTTAAAAATAATTACACAATAATTATACAATTTACGACTATAAATATATTTTATACTTACTTGAGCAGGAAATTAGGCTCTTTTGGATTGGCTGGAACAATGGTCTATCATTCACCCATTCAAAAAAATAAAAAAGTTGACATAAATACTTTTGAAAGATAAGTGAAATTCAGGGAAAATAAAAAAGGTAAAAATATTAAAATAACTTATTTAAAATATATGTATATATATATTTGTTATCTTTTGTTTAAAAAGAAGAGAATATAAAAGGGAGCACTTTACAAATTTTTATCGAAATTAGAAGTTTGGAAATGATTAGAAATTTTGCAATAATTTGAGAAAGAATATTGTAATTTCCCAACAATTTAAGTGGTACCCACCCTTAATGCTTGAATCTGTTCGGTAGAATACTTGAAGCTCTTACGTACATCCGACATTGCCCTCAAAATCAAGATTAAAATAAAAAGGAATCGAAACATTTTTCATATACATATATATATAGTATTGAAACAAAAACTGATTATCTAAGAAGTATAGAAGCAGCACGTACGACTAATACTTATTAATGACAATATTGATCATCTTTGCTAATACCAAATATTTCAATGACTAGTGATTACGTACCCATGCAGTGGAGTCGCCTTATAAATAACATCATCGCCCAAAAATAAGCTCTGATGGACAAAACATATATGCCAAGTCATGACTTGTTACTTAGTACCCTACAATAAACTGACATATCATAATATAAATCATGACTATTGGTAGCGTGTTTAAGTACTTGGAAGAGTAAATCAAAAGTAAATTCATAAACTCACATATCATAATGTAATTTATTATATTATAAATCTATTTTTATTTTAAAATAAATCAAGTCACGTTACTTTATAATTTTTTATTTTTAAGATTTATTTGTGTCTGTATCATTTCATATCTAGAAAAATACTAGATTATAAACTGCATCACCAATATTGACTATGTGGTAGGTTAGGGTCTAGGCTTCACACCACTTCAATTGCGTTGAACTACTTCAAAAAGTGAATTTATGCAAATATGAAAAGAGAAGGTTAATATCTTTATTAGATTGGGATTGTATGGGGATTTTCTGCTCAAGGCACAACCAAGCCCAACCCAAAAGCCACAAACTTGGCCCACAGGAGAACCCTCTGCCCATGACCTATAGGAGGAATTGTGCAACAAGAGATGGGACTTGTCGGTTTGAGGTCTATCAAGTAGTATCTAATTATTGAGTGCCCGCTTATACGGCAGGTGTGACATATAGAGAGTCGTTAATCTATTGATAGAGAACACACGAACGGACCAAGAAAATGACAGACTAAAAGGAGAAGGTTGGAGAACCACACCATATTAATGGCTCCGCCACCAGGACAACACGTCACATTAATGACGTCGTCGCAGAACCATGCCACATTAATAAGGTCGTTGTAGAGTCACGCCGCATTTAAAGGTTCTGATGAAATGAACAGTACGGAAAACCCAAACTTCATGAAAGTAGGTGTGATATGCTCTTTAGATCTATAGTATAAACAACTGATCCCAAGTACGAGGAAACGCTCTCTGATTTCTAAATTTTCTTACTTATTTACTACACTCCAAGAACAATTACTGATTTTGGCATCGGAAGCTCCCGGCCCCAAGGCCTCCCTCTCAAAATCGTAGCATATTCTTCTCTGTACAAGGCTCATTTTAGAAGACCTAAATTGTTGAAACTTGACCCAAGGGTATGCGAAACGCGACGTTAACAAGGGTAATATTAATTATTTTATCCTCCAAATCATCTATTTACTTGTGTTTTTATCTTGATAGTAAATCTTTAGTTTCAAATTTTGGAATCTATTTTCATTTCGATTTTAGTTGAATTTATTGCAGATTATTGTTTATTATGTATTTAATTTTCATACAATAATTTATATTTTCACATTTTAAAAAAAGTCATTATAATTTCAAATTTTGAAGTTATTTAATTCCGGTTTGTAGGTTTCATAAAAAAAATCGATCTTTATTGCAGGGTTTGTTTTATGGTTTGCATATTTTTTTCAATATCAATCTTTAGTTTTTATTGACTAGCCGTCAGAAATAATTTATATTTTGTCTGGCATTATAACCCCACAAGTTAATATGAACTTACGTGATATATTAGATTATTAAATTAAGTTAATTGAAAAGTAAATCTAAACTATCTTATAAAATTACCGAAATTTATGAATTTGTATTTATAGGATTTCTTTGAACCAATATTGACTAGATAGTAGGCTAGCTAGGCTCCCTGCCCCCACACGATTGCCAAGTAATATCAATCTGCTGCAGCCCAACACAAGATCTCTTCGACAATGGATAAGGATAATCTTTTAAAACTTCAATTGAGATAACACAAAACAAAACCAGAACCACACCTACATATCCAATTCCATGGCCACCATATTCTCCCCCTCTGCCCTCTCCTCCTCCTCCTCCGCCGCCACCAGCACAGCCCCAACCACAAAACCATATGTAAACAAGCCCCAGGTTCCCCTCCCACCCTCCAAACCATCCCTAACCACCTTAACCACCGCACTCACCGCCACAGCCCTTGCCACTACACTCCTAAGCACCCCTCCTCCTTCACTAGCTGACTCCTCCGCCGCAACCTACAACATGTATTATGGCACCGCCGCCAGCGCAGCCAACTACGGAGGCTATGGCGGTAACTCGAGCAAGAAAGATTCGGCTGAGTATGTCTACGACGTGCCGGAAGGTTGGAAGGAGCGCTTGGTCTCAAAAGTCGAGAAGGGAACCAATGGTACCGACAGCGAGTTCTACAACCCAAAGAAGAGGTCGGAGCGAGAGTACCTCACGTTCCTTTCTGGGTTTCGTCAGCTAGCGCCTAAGGACGCGGTGCTGAACAACTTGGCGTTGTCGGACGTGGATTTGCAGGACCTGATAGCCAGCGCCAACAGCGTTACTTCCGAGGAGAAGAAGGACGATAATGGCCAGGTATATTATGTGTACGAGATTGATGGGGTGGGTGCGCACAGTTTGATCTCGGTAACTTGTGCAAATAATAAGCTTTATGCGCATTTTGTTAATGCGCCTGCGCCAGAGTGGAAAAAGGACCTGGACATGTTGAAGCATGTTCATGAGTCTTTCAAGACTGTTGGATCGTTTTAGTATACTTCGAGGGTGGTGGCCAGAGGGGAATTATGAGAGTCAGGGGAAAAAGGTTTTGGTTACTGATGTAAGGTCAAATTTGTTATCGTGTGCCAATTTGAGATACTAATTCTATTGTATGATAATTAATTTTGTTGCTAAACTTTCATTTGGCTTGCATTTTTGGTTTACTTCGGTTCAAATGATTCGAATCGAGGACTGCAATTAAGAGAGGAAAGACAGAATGAATTGAATTGATTAGGGTAATTGAAGATGGATCCGAATGGGCGACCCTGTAGTTGGGATACTGAGTCTGTGAAGCACTGTAATGTGGATATATATTTGGTGGTTTTGGATAATTGTAAGAAATTATCAATTTTACAGGCTCATATGCAGAAAATATGCACTATTTTTCTTAAAGTGCTTCCTGTAAAGACTAGAGTTCAATTTGTTATTGAAGTGAGTGAGTATTGGACCAGAAGCCTGAAGAAAGAAAAATCTTGCTGCCTTAGTAAGGATGGATCACCATTTCGAGGTCTGATGTCCATTATGATATATATACAAAGGTCGATTTCATTAGTGTTGTCTGCTGATCTTCTTGTATTGCTTAAATATACGGGTGGCCAGCCGTTATACCTGCTTCGAGATATGGGAGAATGAAGGATGGAACCATATTTTCATCATACTGATCTACACAACAGCTCCATCGTTTCTCCATTTATAAACAATCACTCAAGAGCGTTCAGTACTCCACTGATGATCTCCATCAATTCAATTCCTTGCTGTGGTGGAGACAATTCACATGCTTTACAATTGAGCATGAGATCAACACGACCCAGAGTGAGAAGCATCAAAAGTTGTAGATTTTAACAAACGATCATGATGGATTTCTGATTTTGAATTTGTGACACAAGAGGTTCCCTTAGGCATTTTCCCAAAAGATCAAGTACTTCAAAGAAAAGTTCTATTTGAAGAATTGCACACTTTTTCTTGAGCATTACTCTTTATTATTGATCTATATATTCTTTTGTCATCATGTGAACCAGACAGATGGGCTGCTGCATCTCCAGCTGCAACATGTATCTTGAAGCTTGAACGCATAGACGTGTTAATCTTTATCCCATTTGAGAATTCCGAGTTTCCAACTACTGATCATGCTACAACAAATGTGGGTTTTTTTCAAGAGTGATAGTCGTGGAAAAAAGTATATCTTTAATGGAAAAAACTGTTAATATTTTTTAATAATGTTTATTAATAACGTTTCTTTTATGATGTCATAACCGTTAATTTCCTTCTATTATCTTTGGCATTCAAGCGGGTAATTGAAAAAGAATTCCAAAACGTTTTAAGGTTGACGTTGGCTGTTATAAAGACCATCCTCATTTACTATTCATTATATTTGTCTTATTATTCAATTGCTTAAGCCGAGCCTTTTGAAAAATCTACAGTTATAAACTTTTAAGTTATTAGATGTTATGAATTTATCGTTTGAACGTTATTTAGCCTGCATTAATTCTCTTGAATTACTAGTGGACGGATCTCTTGGAAAAAACGGTTATGTTTTCATTTATTTTTAAATTCTATCGAGGATAGAAAAAGGAGGCAACTTTCTTTATAAGATGAGTTCTCTCTTTCGTACGGAGTGTGTGATACTTTTAGACGAGAACAATAATATTGTGTGTACGTAGGTATTTTTGAGATATTTTTTTAGATAAAAGATAGGTGTTTTTTGAGTGGAGCTTTGGACTCAACCACTTGTATAGAGTAGGCTCGAGTCATACGACGATCAGTTGGGTTGTTGTATCTTGGACAAGTCAAGTCAATAGGAGTCTGCTGCACCGGTTAATTTTGAGACTTTGTACACCGTAGAGGGCTTGAATCTCCTTAAAGATAGCGATATTTCCGTGCTTCAATCCAAACTGGCTTCGTCTTAATTTTTATTTTAATTATAATTTTTATTATATTATTGTGTATTTCACCAACAAAAACTTTTTTTCCACCAATTTTTTCTGTGGGAGACTCGTGGCATATAATAGGTGGAGAAAAAATCTTTTTTCACTAAACCACAAGTTCATGGGAAAAACCTTGACATATGTGGCGGTTAAAACTTTTTTTCTTCGTGGCAAATAAGGTCTTTTCTGGTATAATGTGGTGGGAAATAGCATCATTCTCCATGAAAAGTGGTTGTGACAAAAAGTTTTCACCCACGACATATCTCCGTGGAAAAAGTGATATTTGATATTTTCGATAAAATACTTTCTTGGGAAATATATATTTTCCACAAAGTATTTCGTTGGAAATACTTATTTATGAAGAAATTTTATTGTGGAAAAGAATTACTTCCGGCCAAAAAAAGCATTTGCCACGAGTTTTATTCGCGGTAAATGCTAAGAGATTTTAGAAAAAAAAAATTGTCAAATAAAAAAAATAACACTGAGCCAAAAATAATCATAACAAATAGTCTAATATAGCTATAATTATTATATCCGAACCAATGACAGATTATAACTAACCCAAACAACTACATTTAATTAAAATTTGTTTATAATTAAACTAACTTTAATTTAATTAATCAATGAAAAAATGCATAAGTTTCCTAAACTAAGCCCCATCACACAATCCATTGTTCATGCATACATAGCACACTCAACATAATCAAATTTGTCCAATTTTTGGATTTCAAGTTCCTCATGTAAATTCAAATCCATAAACCATTGCATTTAAGTAAAATCTAACATATTTGCCGCCCATACACATACTCAATTTATCAATTATAAAACTTACTAACATATTTGTTGCCCATCTACATCAATCCAACACAATTACAAATTTTAAAATTTTAATAAGCTTCATTCATGGCTCTACACAATTCCCAACCTTCACATCATTTTTCTTGGTTCATTGAAACCAACACATTCAATGTATAAATCTGCTCATATTATTTATACACCAATCCCAAACACAATCATAAAGATTTATAAGGTTCATTCATGGCTCAAATCAATTCTAACCCAATATAACTCAACTTGCCTATATCCAAGCATTCAAATACAAGATTATTTAATCAAGTGTGCTTATTAATCTAAGAGATAGGGAAATAGAGGTTATACCAAGACTCTAGGAGCTAAGATTGTCTCCGATGATTGGTGGTGAAGCTGCCCATAGGCTTGAGATAGGAAAAGTAGCTGCAAGAAAAAGAACTTTCTTATTATTGTGCCCTACACCCTAAATCGTAAGAAAGAAAAGGTCTAGTAATGTTAAGATCTAATAAATTGAAACAATTAATAAAATTCAAAAGTATGTTGGAAGATTAATAGAATGGCACGAAAATTTGTTATTGTGGTAGCTCATTAACTCTCAACAAGACAAAGGCAACAATAATTATTTATCACTCCAACAACACAATTGAAGCCACTACATTATATCCACTCTATTGCAATCCAAATAGGCTATCGCCCAACCAACAAACCAAAAACATACAGCATGCTTGCTGCCCCAAAGTAATTTTAATTCATTTATCACTTGAGCCCAACCTAAATCCATTACACAATCCATTGTTCATGCATAATACACTCAAGAATATGCTTAAGAATAAAAAAGCTAAAACCAAAAAATATAGATAAACCAAGCTTGAAAATGAAAACATCTCAGAATTAGTACATTATCTTTCACTAGAGGCCACCAAAACGTTTCGGACAGCCAGATATATGATGCAACTTCTCAACAGACATGTTGGAACATATAATTAGTACACTAGTAAATATGCTAAGTATGTACAAGGAATGAACTTGAATATGCTAAGTATGCACTCAGAAGATTGGCTACTGCCTGCTGTTTAGCTCAGTTTTTGGCAATTCAAAAACCAAATACATAAAGCTTCATCCCTCAAAACTAGAAAAGAAAAAAATACTCCTACTTTCATAATCAAATAAAATCACCCCAGCTGATTGAAAATTGGTTCTTCCACAATTTCATCAAAAAGGTCTATCAAAGCTTTCACTTTGATCGAGTCCATCCCAACATCATGCTCAATTTGAAAATAAAGTTGCAAGTTCTTTTTGTCACTGGTGTAACCCTAAATAGAAAATAAAATGGAACTCAATATCGAAAAAATAGAAGCATAGAGAAAATAACAATGCCAAATAATACAGACTTCAATGCAAACAATTACCAACTAAAACTAATTTGCAATGAAAAAAATACGCCATAAGTGCAAAAACTTTGGTTAAATGCTGAAAAATATTTGAGACTGAGATACATATCAAGTTCATGTATACAAACGACTAATACCTTAGGAACTGTTCATAAGACTGAGATAAAATTGTTTTTTCTCTCTTTTTTTTTTAATTTTATTTTTGCCCATTCATGTACTAACTTGAGTATGGTTCTAAAAATGAAAAACTTAGTACCAATGACTAATATGTCAAATGTCTCAAAAAGTTGAGTTAGTTCCTAAGGAACTAAAAATGAAAGTAAATAGAGGAACTTATACCACTTACAAAACTTTAAAATTAAAACTCAAGCATTTTTTTACCAACCTTCTGGAAAATGCAAATAATCATGCTTCTACCAAACGAGAAATATCCAAACTGTACAAGACAATAAAATTTCAATCAGAAAACTAAGATGATAAACTTCAAACACAGCTTAAAAAAATGGTGAACATAAAAGCGGAGAAGACCCATGAATTATAAGATTGATAGAAGAATATCACAAAACACCCAAATAATGTGATAATAAAACCAAAAAAAGAATAAAGATAACAATAATAACAAGAATTCTCAAAAGAAATATTAAAAAATTAGCTTTAAACCAAGCTTGAGAATGAAATCGAATAAAATGTCACAAAAGTAAGCCTCCAAGTGAGTTTACTGCATACCCACTTATTGCATACATTAAAAGCTCAATCTGAATTGAAATTGGGAAACACTTGCATCAATTTTAGATGGTAATTTTTATTTTATAATAAAACATCATTTTCAAATGCATGTAACCTATTACATATTAAAAACTAATTACACTATAGTATATGCTTAAGAATAAAAAAACTAAAACCAAATGAATTCCACAAATCCAGATTGAACCAGCTCCTACATCATTTATGGTCTAGTTTTATAGCCTAAATGTCCAAACAACAGTTACTGGAGTTCAGAGAGAGGGAAAAACAACTTTTGGTTCTTCCACATGTTCGTGTTATAGCATTAGAAACATAAGAATTCAAATCCAAATTAAAACTAAAATAGTCTAGAAAAAGCATAACCATGTAACATGAACAAAAAAAAAAAAAAAAACTAAGAGCTTTAAACAAGAGAAAGACATAAACAAAAATAGTAAAAGATTAAAAAAAAAAACCCAAAAAATCCTGAAATTGAGAAGTTGTAAAATAAGTCAAGACAACATCCAACGGTAAAGAGTATTGAAAGCTAAAGCCTTAAGGTCCCCCAAGTATTGAACAAGTCAGGATAACCATCCAACACATTGTTTTCTTCAGCATTTCTCATTGTTTATCAATACCCCAAGAGATATTATTTGCCTAAGTATCTCAGCCTCAAAGGACAAGAATGAAAATTGCTACACAAGGCAAGCAACAACAAGTGCTAGTGAAAACTAAGAGCTTAAAAGTCTGAAGGCATTCCAATAAATGTCATCACTACAAGGGCAATTATGAGGCTCTTTGAACTAATGTGATCAGAAGCAAAGGTAACAACCTATTGTTATGCCAAACATCATCCACACAGGTTTTTCAATCCATAAACAACGAGATTGCAAAAAAAATCCAAATCAGAGATATATTCACATCCAACCAAGAGAAAATAAACAAAACTATAAAAAACCATACCCAGATCACACCGGCACCAAGAACCTAGAAGTGGAACCCAGAGATACACCACTACGAGAGGAAATTTTTCTTCGGTGTCTGACGTCCGAAATCCCTCTAATGGATACCGAAGACCAAGAACCCAGAACTTTCCCCTCCAACGCTCCCATCAACCTCCCAAAACACTCTCGAGAGGGTTTAAAGCTAAAAAAGTCCCTCCGAGAGAGATCAAAACGTCTTTAGCTTGCTTGTGAGCATCTAATCTGTTTACAAAAACCCAAAAAAAAAAAAAGAGACAAGCTATGAGAATCAGAAGCCCAAGGTGAAGAATGAGATAGAGGTAAGACCCCTACGTGAAGAATCAGAACCCTCTAGCAAGATTTTTGAGAAGTAGGTTGCCGTCGACCGTGGAGAGGCAGTTTATGTCAAGCCCTAGGAATATATTCGGAAGCCAACAAAAAAAATGGAGAACAAAATCCCAAGAAGCAAAAACTCAAATTAGTACCCTCAGTCCTTAAAGGACCAAATAACCCAAACTGACGAACGAAAAAGAGAGAACTAAACTGATACTCGGTCAGGGAGGAAAAATGCGGACATCGTGAGTGTGTGTGAGAGAGAGAGAGAGACACGGAGAGGAAGACAGAGAGTGGAAGAGAGCCGTCAGGGAGGGGGTGGTTGCGAAACACTGGGGAAATGAGAGAGAGGGAGATATTGGGCAGAGTGGAGGGAAAATCGAAGGAGAGGAAGACAGAGAGTGGAAGAGAGCCGTCGGGGGGTGGGGGGTGTGGGGGTTGGTTGCGAAACACAAGGGAAATGAGAGAGAGGGAATTTGTGGCAAAAGCCCACATTTGCGAAACACATGGAATCATGCATATGGTATATATATTGGACGTACATTTCTCGCAGGTTTTAGTTTATATATATTCTTTAATATTTCTTTTCCATCACTGATGTTGATTTTTTTATTATGAGATATTTAAAAAAAAACATTTTGAGAGAGAGATAGAGAATTAACGAGGCTGTGAGGAAAAATGGAAGGGAGAGTCAAATTAAGGAGTTAATTATTAGATTACATAAACTTGCATGCATGGTTTAAACCATGGAAAATGAGGCATGCAAGAGAGTTGGGGCAGGGATTGTGCATGAATGGTGAAAAATGAGATGGTGTGTTTTGCACAACTCCTACGCATTCGGATTGCAGTTCATTCTCTTTCATCTCACTATCCTCCTCTTTGAAGCTTCCCCAGGTCGATCGGATAGCAGTTCCATCTCCCCCCTCCATTCTCCTCCATCTCACTCTCCACCTTCCGAAGCTTCCCCAGGTCAATTAGTCATCCTCAATTACTCAAACCTTTATTCACTACTCTCTTATGCATATAAATCATTACACCTTTTGGCTTGTACATACAATATATGAGCCCTTAGCTATCATTTTCTATGATTTTCATTTCCACGGAAAGTTTAAGATAGTTCGTGCGTTGGAATCATTGAACAAAAGTGGTTCATCATAACCACAAAGCTCAACCCATAAAAATGCAAATCTTAGCAAAACGGATCATTCAAGGGTTTTGATCCATCGTTTAGAAAATGACTGGAACAATATATAATATTTTTGGCTCTAGATCAAGTGAGCAGTACTCTCCACCTATATATATATATAAGATTCATCATTGATCTTTCAGCCTGGATTTTACAGAAGGACAAAAAGATTTGGAAATCTCATAAAATTATCTGATTTTACTTAGCGCAAACGTCTAGGTTTTTTAGTTTTTACCCAGTATGAATTTATCACTTCATCTCCTTTCTGATCTGTACGTGTGTGTATATGTGTGTGTACACACACACTGAAGTAGGTTGAAGGTAATGAATAGATTCAACAATAAAGATGAAAACTTGAACTCACTGAGAATTTTTCTATCAGAAGGATAAAAAGGCTCTTTGAAGAATCAAAGCCCATTTCGGTATGATATATAGTTAGGGAAATGGGTTGTAGTTCTTCTATGGGTAGGGAACGACGAATGCCTCTTCTGTTTATGTTTTGTGCATTTCAGCTTTCCTTTCCAATTCCGTTCATGTTGGGCAATTGGTTATCTCTCATTTCTTTTTTTTCTTTAATTGTAGTTGAAGTGGAAAAAAAAAAAACTCTTTCCTGCACAATCCCTACGAAAGTTTCTTGTCTGTAGAAGAATTGTTAAACCATACACCACATAAGATAAAAATGGCTCAAAAGATCATGAGTATGTACGTATACCGGTATAAGTACGTACTACATGATCATGATCTTCTTATGTATATTTATTTTTATTTCTTCTGCATACATAGGATATTAAGACACATGTCTCAGCACATGGTGCTCACATAAATCCTTTTGGAAGAATTACTCAACAACCAAATTCGGGTGCAGTAGTGACCTAACAAATTCAGCACTACAATAAAATATTCTAAAATAAGATTTTCTGTTTTCTAATTGCCACCTATTGCCTATTGTGATCTATAAATATGCTATGATAATATTGTACATTATATTGGAGTGTTATAAAGAATATTGAGCTGTTGAAATTCAAATGCCTTGTTGAGACCTTTTATCAAACACTTCCTTTGTCTCATTATAGGATCATGAGTACGTATCTGTATTTATATATATATATATACACACTAGTTAATGGTACAACGTGCAAGGCACGTTTGCTCAGTTGTGTGAAAAAATCCTGAAAATAACAACTATAAATAGTAAATAAAAATGTGTTGAAAATAGGATAACGTAAAGTACCATAAAAATTTAGTATAATAATGTGAAATTGGTTTATTTCAGTAGCATTTAGAAATATGTTTTTTTTCTTTTTTAGCCAAAGTCTTTAAATGAAAAACAATTATTAGCATTCAAAAGAACGAAATTGTGACATCTGAATGCAATGACTAATTCTGTTTACCTGTGGAATGTAAAGGAGGGAATAATAATTTTATCTTCTAAAATAAAAACTAAATTCTATCAAGATTCATAAAAAGTATCACATCTTGTCTAGCATCATTCCCAAAACAATCCAATATTAGAAACATTTGAACTATCACCCAACAAATTCCTAAAACCATCTTGCTAATTAACTATATATTTATCTACGTATAATTGACTTGTAAAAGTCTCGTATGATGGTCGATGATATATAATTTAGAATTTATTTATGGTTATAAATATTGATAATGACATAATATATATTGAAAATATAAAGATATTATGTTTTATTTATTTATGAATTTTATCTATAAACTATAATCTAACGTATTAGGAAATATTTTATCTTCAAAAAAATTTTATAAACAAATAGTATCAAATAAGATGGGGAAAAAATAGTATAGATCATTAGTGATATAATTTGTAAATGGGCTATTTTTTGAAATAATATATTTTTCATATCTCAAGTCTGGGACCTGAAAATCGAAGCTCAATCTTTGTAACAACCCAGTCCAAAAAAGAAACTTAAGCCTCAGCTGCCTAAACAACAACGTTTTGGCCGGAGGGAATGAAAACCCTATATTTTTCTTTTTCTCTTCTTATATGTTCCCCTTCTATGAAAAAGAAGTAAAATTTATTTTTTGAAGATTTTATTTTCTTATTACAATTTTATGGGCAATTGGTATATTAATTTAGAAAAAAAATTATCACACTATAGGGTAATAGTTAGGTCCAAAATTATTTTTAACACTATCTATTTCTCACATCTAAAGCCTAAAAAAATAAAATTGAAGCCCAAATTCTCACATTTAAAGCCCTATCCCTCCCACCTGACCCCTCCATAAGATGTCGTTTAAAGAAGTAAAAAATCTTAGGATTTTTTTCTCCTTTATTTCTTTCCTTCTCGGTGCCGACACCCATTATTCTCTCAAAACTCTCTCTCTCTCCAAACATCCATATTAGAGAGTCTTCTTCCCGTTCTCTCTCTTTTTCATTTTCTCTCTGTCTCCTACCCTCACCATCACACTATAGACAGCAACCTGCTTATTCTTTCAGCTGCATCAACACCAACAACATCTCGCCATTTTGCCTCACCTCACTTACTCATCTCTTTCATCTCTCTCTCTCTCTCTCTCTCTCTCTCTCTCTCTCTCTCTCTCACACACACACACACAGAAGCTCTCTGTTCCATCTCCATGTTATTTTATCTCGAACAAAGATGAGGAAGACGACATCCATTGGGTGTCGGTGTATATGGGTAATTTCTTTTTTTAATCTTTACAAACTTCAACAGATCTAAACGTTTTACTTTAGATTTGAGAAGTTTTACTCTATTTTTTAAATCTACACGTTTTTATTTTTGTTTTTGCAAACCAATGTTTTATTTTGTAGAAATTCGTTTCGGATTTAACCGTGAAGAACACGGCTATATGCTTCACGTTTTACTTTAGATTTGAGAAATCTTAGTTTATTGTTTAGATCTACAAGTTTTACGTTCTGTTTTTGCAAAGCAAGGTTTGATTTTGCACAAATTGTTTTCGAATTTAGCCGTGAAAAACACGATTGTGCCTCGCGGGAAAGCTGAAATTTTTTAGAAACTTTCTACTTTACAAATTGTTTTAAATCTGGGTGTAACGCTCTTTAACATCTGAAGAATTTTTGTAAATGTTCTTGTTTTTGTATTTACATCTACACGTATTACATCTTGTTTTTACATTTTATTTCGTTTAGTCTAAATTAATGAGTATGATTGATTTAGTGAATTTATACAAATTTGAAGGGATTTTCTTTGGATCTACGTTAGTTTCCTCACTCTCTCTTTACTTATTTGTTAGAAATTTCCTTTATGAGTGGTTACAAATCTGAGCAGATTTGTTTCGGTTCTATCATATGGGTATGAATTCGTTTATGAATCCTTACAAATTTGAACATATTTTGAATTTTTTTGTACAAATCCGACTGTAAATTTGTAAAAATTTGAATTATTATTTTTGGATCTATGTTGCTTTCATCTCTGTGGATATGAGTTTTTCCCTGAAGTTGAAGAAATTCAAACACAATATGTCGGTGTGAATTTAGTGTTCATGAAACTGAGGGGCAAAAACGTAAAACCACGAATAAAACAAAAACAAACCGAGGGACACAAAGGGTAAACAGACAAAATATAGGGATAAAACCGTAAATGCACAAATAGAATATAAAAAAGTAGGGATAAAAAGGGAAAATAACTAAAAAGAAGGGCAAACTTGGAATAAAATATAGGGATCAAAATGTAAATGTAAGAGATGGGAGAAGTGGATCAGTCATTACACGGCTGGGACCAAACAAACAACAGTTGCTCGCAGAAGGGCACAACCGAAAAGTAAAATACAAGAGTGAGGGATAAAACCATAACAAAAGGAGGATGAGAAAAGAAAAACCTGCATTAAGGTTATTTTGATCAATGGAAAAAATCTTGCAGTCATTTATCCACATTAATAATTAGTTTTGCGTTCATTATATATATATTACATATAATCGAATTAATATTCCTTAAACTTTCCAAATGATCAGAATATTAATTTGACAAGCTCATGATTGATTTGAATACAACGGATTACTAATATTATTTTAAAATTAAATAAAGGTTCGACCAATAGCACAATTATAACTCTAATTAATTAATGATCGCAAGAACTATAAAGATAATGTTTTAGCTAGGGGTGTCAAATCGTGTTAACAGGTCGTGTTCATGTCGTGTCAAGGTATGTACATTACACTTAACGGGTCAACATGAACACGACCCGTTAATGATTTCGTGTCAAAATTTCAAACCCGAACAAGATACGATAAGATAACGGGTTGATACGACACGACCCATTATGACCCGTTAATGAATAAGAAATAAATTGACACGACACGACCCGTTCCGTTTTAACCCATTTACGTTAATGGGTTGGACATACACGATATGACACGACACGACACGACCCGTTTGACTTAATTGATTTTATATAAATATTTAAATATAAATAATATCTATAAAAAATAAAAAACTAACTACAAGTCTAAAATTACAATCCAAACAAATATGATCCACACAATTTGTAATAATATTCATTATTGAAATTACATCTCAAATGTAATAAACAAAACATACAATGTAAATATATTAATATTACAATCTTAAATATAATAAAAAATTAAAAACACAGATCTAAACAAATTTAGAACTTGAAGAAGGAAGTGGAGCGTCCTCCCTACCCTTTAGGTCTAAGGGTATAAAGGTAAATTTAATTTTCTTAACGGGTCATAATGGGTTATAACGGGTTGACCCGTTAGTGCATGACCCGTTAAGCAATCGTGTCTTAACAGATCAACCCATTTTGACCCGAACCCGTTAAGGCTAAACCCTAATCCGCTTTTATCGTGTCGTGTTCGTATTGAGTTAACGGGTCGTGTCACATATTGCCACCTCTAGTTTTAGCGAACACTTCCTAATTAATTAAAGATAATCACTTAAGTACGTAATGACTAGATTAAGGTAGTCGATGATCTAGAATATCGAATAATAATTAACAGATCACCTAGCTGCATCGACGGCGCCATTATTAATCCATGATCCTTTGTTGATGATCTTGATGTGAAAGCCTGATCTCTACGTATATATATACGTACGTCGATTGACATGATATCTCAACATTTGAACAGATGATCATGATCTTGTCTAAGGATCATATCCATTCGCTTAATTCGATATTTTTGTTTTTTTTTTTAACAATTTTCAATACCGCTTATAAATTGATTAATTCTTCGTACGTAGCCATAATAATTAATAATGAATAGGAAAGGAGAATAGTGAGAGATAGATATTCTACCTTGCAAGTATTGTTAGCAGCTAGCTAGGTTCCTGCATGGCTCATGTTTATAATCTAATTAATTTAGAGATAATTTCTATATATGATTATTTTATAACTTATTCATGAAGGCCGGGTTTTCTTGATTAACATTACTTACGTACCCCCACGTACAACTAATTATATCACGTATCCACATGAGTGAATTCATTCTTCAAGCTGCATCTTGAGAACGCTTAATTCAATTAGGAACCTAGCTAGCTTCACATGACTAGGAATTAATTGATTATCTTCTTCATTTTGCTCATGGAATTTCTCCGTACGTAACCCCTAAGCTTGATTAAGCTTCTGGCCAGTGATCATCGCGTGTACATATCCAGCTAGCACACAACTGTTAGGAAGACTTGCAGTACTTGATCTTCAGTACTATATATATCCTTGAAAAATTGGTGAATTTACAGTGTAAGTGAAGCTAATTAACATTAATGAATGTAGAAGGTAGCTAATTAGAGTGAAAGAAGGCATAGATAAAGTAGGTTTTTCATGTGTCTTGAGCCATATATATAATTAAAAAAGAAGATCAGCTAAATACCAGTTCATGAAGTGATGATCAGAGAATTCACCAAGAGACTCGATTTCATAATTAATTTCACATCGAGGAGTCACAATCAAGTTCATTATCTGATGGAGGTTCATCCTCTTCTCGAAAGCAATCGATACCAAAAGCTCCGTGACCGACGCCAAAAGCCTTGACGTGGTCTTTTAGAGATCTCTTATGCTTAAAGTCCGACCCACAAATGCAATACCAAACCTTCCCACAGTTCTTCTCATGGGTTCTCCAATCACCTTTCACTGCAAATGCCTTGCCACATTTTCTGCACATGAAAGATTTGGTCCCATGCTTTCTCTTGTAATGTGTTTGGAGAGTTCTAAAATCTTTGAGAGGCCTCGCTCTTGGGTGCTCTATATTGTGCTTGCATCCTAGTGCACAGCAATAGCATGCGAGCCTTAGCATGGCTGTCGGCTGAGTTCCCTTCAGAGAGTGTGGTCCTTTCCTGTATTGAGATCCATGTCCCCACATGTGCATCTGCAGTGCCAAGAAAAAAGCATTTTTACTGTTAGAGAGAGATAGATCAGTCCTGAAAATCACATGGGACAATCACTGCATCTAAAACCAGGTTACAAACTTTTGATGGCAAAGAGAGGCGCACTTTTACCCACAAAAACATATACTACACTCACCACATCTTACAGTCTTACTTCACTGATCACTTATTATCCATTTAGTTTCCCTTGTTATCTTAAATTTGAATTCGCCTTTCGTTCTTTCTTCCTTTTTTCAGATTTGAAGCCACCTTTTTTTCAAAATCAAGATTCGCCTTTTTTTTTTTTCTCCTCGTTCACCTAAAGATATTTGATCAGAAACTTATTATGTTGGGTTAAATATAATATAATACCACTTATAAACTTCCACCATTAATGCTGTCAATCTAAAATCTCCAACCTGTCAAGGACCACAGAATAGTCGTAAAAGTAAGAAAGGCATGTGTTATCTGAATTTTCAGTACAAAGAACTATTTTTCTCTCACAATTGTGGACTCAGTAACATGACTCATGTGAGACATACGCACACATTTTACCGACTTCTGTTTGGACGAAAAGTTATTGATTTACCGTACTTCTAGGCTGAAAATTGTTTAAGACTTTTCTTCTTTAAAGGAGACGGCCAATGCCATATGGTTTTAGTTGTCTCCTCCCTGCCCTCTTGGTGTAGGTGCATCTGAATCTCAGGTTTGTTTTAACCGGCATGCATAAGAGATGTCTTTTCAAAATTTTACTGCTACTTAACTACATTGAACAGACGGAGGGTTCAGACTTCAGACTGTGAGCTCAGGATCTTGATCAAGAGGATCAGAACTTCTGAAGCATGCATATACTAGATCTTATCAATGCTATTTTCTTTTCTCACACTTGCAACTGCGTGCTACACAATCTTCAAAGTGCCAAAGACAAGGGGAACATTTTCATGAACGGTAAAACAAAACAAAGAAAAGTACTGGAGCTAGTATATATGTGTGTATACACATGATGACAGAAATATATATAATAACAAAATACAAGGAAAACCTTAATCTAGCTCAAAGAAGGACAACAAGAACTCATGGAGTGCTGAAAAGAGAGAGGAAGGTGAGTGAATAAAAGGGAGAAGATCGAAGAAAGAAAAGCTAAGCCTTAGGGAATTTTGATTCATGCAATGGAGGCGTACCTGGAGATTATTGTATCTATTAAAGGTCTTGGAGCAAACTGGACAGGAGAACTGTGTAGGACCAATGAGAATCTGTGAAGGGGTTGGAATCCAATACTGACTCTGGTTGGGTCTGTCCAAGGGGTATCCTGACATCACGTTAAGTACTCCTCCTTCCTTATCCGTCACATGATCTGCTGAAGGAGAGATCAACATAGAGCCCGAATGTGAACTAGGGCTAGGGAGGCCTATATGTAGGGCTACGGCAAAAGTTTCATCTCCATCAACCTTGTTCTTGTCCTCTTCCTCTTCCATTGCACTACTTGAGGACTCGTGTTCTTCATGTCTGGTAAGGCTTAAGCTGTTTATTAGAGGAAGAGCTTCCTTGAGAGGAGGTGAGGAAGGTGATGAGGGAATAGAGGGTTGGCACTCATGAATGGAAGATCTGTGATTTATGATGTTGTCTGAACAGGAATAAAAAGGATAGGAATTCAAACTAGGGTTGGAGTAATAAGAAGGGAAAGAAGAAAAGTGAGGATGGAGATCAGGCATGAAATTGAGCCGTCCTGTGCAGAAATTGGAGTGGGGGTCTGTCATGGTTAAAGATTGGATAGGAAGAACAAAGAGGTGGATGTTTGGTACTAATTAAGCAACCAGAGGAATATATAAATATTAATGTGAGAGAGAGAGATCGAGAGAGAAAGGGTGGGGGTAATCTTATAGTAAAAGAGAAAAGCTGAAAGGAAGTAGAAAGTCAAGAAATTACCCCCTGCAGACCAAGAAGATAAAGAACAAAGGCGAGTAGATGAGAAAAGGAGAAAGAGAGAAAAAGCTAGTGCTATACTCAGAGATTAGACTTGCCCGTTGTCTCCCAAGAAAGGAGAGCCCGTGGGAACATTCTCTCTCAAGCAACATGTAATTATATATATATATATATTCATATTTCAGGCACCAACCGACATTTGCTTCAGTTGGCGGGTCTAGTGTTTCTATACGTGCAAGCCCTCTTTTTCACTTGCCACCGTCAAATATAATTATATAAGTATCAAAGTGCAGTAGAGTAGATTTGTGCGTGTGTGTGTGTATGATAAACCTGCTCTATCTATTGCCCATAAATCTTCTATATTAATTTCTCGCAGAAAGTAGTAGTACTCCTTCTACTCCTCATATTGCCTGCCGATCGAGTCATGACTCCTTTTAATTAAGTACTCTGGCCTAGTTTGGCTACCGATCGAATATGTAACTTGAGTCACTTCCCTAAAAACATGCGGAATTCCCCTTGAATCATAATCTTATATCATATGACATGCATGCATGGACTTTCAAGTAACAACACAGAGGCAATACTAATTGCTCGTGAATTTGTTTGCTTAATTAGCAAAGTTAGCTACACACTAAGTTATTGTATTTTTCACTTTCAAAAGATAAATACAATTTAAAAGTACATAAAACTAATTTATATATATACTAATTTAATTTCTTATTCTATTAAACATTCCGAAATACTTGACAGAATATTGTATGATCAGTGAACACCTTGCAGACAATGACACGTTTACGTTCATCATGTCCAGTAGTGTCCATTCTAATTTCTTGAGGTTTAAGTACTTCGCACTTAGTGACAGACGGCACTCAAATCCGGAGAATCGATCCTTCGACAGAAGTTGCAGCTAGCTAGCATTGACGCGATTTGGACACGTGTAGCTGAATATTATATCCATCAAAATCAAGAACAGCCTGCATGTCGGTACTATGGCGTGAAAGTGATTGGCAAAGGTTAAGCTAGCTAGTGGCCGGAAAGAAGTACTAGTACTATCTGTAATATTGAAGTCGGCAAGCTAGGACCGTACGTACGTACTGGGTACTACAGCCACAGGACACAAAAGCTTTATGTTTCTGTTCATTAAGATGGAAGTAGTAGTGATCATGGCCGGGTAAAACGGATTAGGATGATATATACTCGATCGATCTCAAAGTAGTTCAGAAACGGCCTATATAGCTAGCTACCCTTATCTTTTGACTAATCCTTATACAGATCAGACATAGATCATAAGCTAGCTAGCTAGCGCGCTCCGGCCTATTTAATCAGAAGAAGATGAAGGAGATCGTGGATCGACTTCGAACAATCGAGGCCGTCACAAAGAAAATGGGACAAGATTACAGACAATTTGAATTATTCTTTGATCTATATATCGCAAGGGAAAAAAAAAAAAAACTAAATATTCAAAGTACTAGTGCCGAGTCAAATTTCCGATGGTTGATCACCATCACCTAGAAGTTGGGCATGCAATTATGATGTTCGTACCTGCTGTTGAATTTGAGATAGTCTAGAGTGTGGGATCCTTCGATTAATTGTTGAAAGAGTTCAAGGAAATTGGAAATCTAAGGACAAATCACAAATGTACGCAATATGGGGTTGAATTTTATCATGGGACCCTTTCCCATTCAAATCTGCGGTCAAGAATGATTTGGTAAAATGGACGCAAACATCGATCATGTTTATCTCTTGACTACTGATCTTGCAGATAAATGAATTTTCGTTCTGTACCATGTGTATCTCTGAGATAAATTCCCAAGTCTAATTAATTCTAGTCATTGAAACTAATTATATATATATATATACACGTGAACTCTAGGGAATTAATGAAACTTTCTGAATATCAGATCTCTGTACGTACGTACTATAAACCCAATATTATTCCAATTATCAAAAATTAGAAAACTTAATTACCTATATATATATATATATATATATATATAGTTGCGTGCGTGTATACATATATATATATATATACATACATACATATAGAATTTGTACACACAAAGAGATTATACAAAATAAACTCACAAACTAATATACGTGATTTCATAAAATTCATTAGATCTACTAATTTATAATAAAAATAATTTTACAATATAACGTATCACATCAATTTATAAGTTTAATTTTATGTAATCTTTTTATAGATAAAGTATTTTCCATATATATATATACATACACAGTACTATTGTCTATCTCACTGCTCAGAACGTACATACAATATATAATGTGCTACATACCTGCAGTTGCATGCATGGTGGGTGGCTCATTAAGTATGGATCTAAGTGATCCATGTTAATAAATAATTACTAGTTTTGCCTTAATTTAATTACAAGATATAATTAAAAGTCTCGATAGAGTTGTACGTACTATTTCCTTTTGACAAGAGCCCAAGCTTATAGTACTTTAATGTTTCCAAGGCTGCACGAGTGTATGCTTGAAAACTGAGCATGAGGGTTTTCAATTTTCATGAGTGATCTCCACGTCCACAAGACAAAGTTTTAAAATTTCCAAACAAGTTTGCCTCCTTAATGCATCATGGAACCCCACGAAGCCCCGACCAAAGTTACTCAATTTTTACTTTCGATATGTTTCTCATGTACTTTTATGCCTAAACAACTAAAATTAATGGCACGTCAACGTACATTAATTAACAGAAGTCATGATCATCTGGTTTTCCTACTCCTCGTGGTTAATTGTAAATTCGATATATATAAATTAAACCTGCATCCTTAATTCCCAGCTTGTAAATAATTAAGGTTTAAAAAGTACTCCAAATTAAAATGCAACCATTACTATGATTAAAAACAATTCCTTTTTAGGATGCATGAGTGATGAATTGTGAACAGCTGATCACCATATATGGCAGCTAGTGACTGCATATATATAGTCCCATGCAGGAAATTAGCTAGTTCATCTTTCTGCAGTACTCGCGCCTCATCGCGCGATCGCATGTTCATCTCTGCATGGCCGACACAAACTCGCTCCTAATCCATAAATCTCCAACCATTCTGAAAAGGGGCCGGACATGATGAGCTCAATTCAGTAATTGATAATATATTACAACTCGATCATGTTATACACATCTACATGCGTAGATTAGACATCGTATATACCAGCTCAAACACTAATAAATAGTTAAAACTGTTGCCAATTATCTGCATATCAATTATTCATGATCATATGTCTTTGATCAATTAATGTAAAATTTAGTATATCATGAGTACTAGTGATACACCTTGTAATTACACCACCAACGGTACTAATAATCACATAACATCACTGATATGACAGACATGTTTTGGAGGCCGCAATTAATGTTTGTTTTTTAAATTTTAAATTTTTATAGTTAATAAGTAAGTAGTACTGGCCGCCGGTGTTATGCAAGTGTTATCCAATTAGTTACTAATTATATTTTAATATTGAATGAGTGGTCTCTGCACATAAAGTAATACGTACTGACGGCCACTTCGATACAAACTTTGTCAAAGATCTGCAACCGTGTCATCATCAATCGGTTAAATAAATTAGTAGGACTGTAGAACCAAAGACTTTTCTTTTTTGAAAAAGGTTTTAATTTGAAATATAGTGATTGGCCAAGAGATCGGCGCGAGAATAACTCCCAGTGTTCAAAGTATCCAAAAATGATCATGATATTATCACAAGTTGCTGTTAGTAGCTAGGAAGTACATCATGTGAGGGTGGCAGGTCTTGATCATCATTCATGGATACCTGCAATATGCAATGTTAATATAGATCATTCATTATTAGAACTCACTGTTCACATACAAGTATGACGCTGTCATTGCTAAAGGATTGCGCATTTATCTGTCTCTTGCTAACTGGATGAAAGGGATTGATGGGCATATCTGTGATTAATGGGTTAATATGTTACCCACTCAACACTATCCGCAGAAGCTTCATGAAAACCCTAATTTGGATATATATATTTGAGGAAAATATTGGAAATTTACAATAATATTTGACTAATTATATATTAATTTCTTTCGATCGAGTTAAGTTGTTTTTTTAAAGGCCCGGCCTGAAGTACTTGAGTATCTTAATTTCCGCAGAGCTGTCTGTCTGGACTATCTGGAAAACCTTCAATACTCATCATGCATAATTTTTTCTCAAAAGACTAGATCTAGCCAGTCCATTACTAATTAATAAGTTATGACGCAAAAGTTTCATGCATTAATACAAAAGTAACATTAATAGAGACTGTGAAAGTTATTTCTCAAAGAGTATTAATATTGGATCAGCACAGGCCACAGAGTAGGTCTACCACGACATGAACTTATACTGTGATCTGATTAATTACACAATAATTAAGCAGTTTTTTCAGGATTAGCAAACAAAAAGATTTTACCTGGGGAATTGATCAGTTTGCCAAAGGAGCATTTAATCAAATGGATACATATTATATGGTCAAGAAATCAACTTCTCACTAGTGCTGCATGCATGTAAAGACTACTAGTCTCCAAATTATGACATCACCTTTAAATTTGAACATGATGGACAGTGACCGCAGTCTCGAAAACCAGCATATATACAGCAAGTACCTAATTCTCGGGTTAGCGGACGGATACTGTGGCACAAAATGGACCTTTCAACCATCACCAATGCAAAGATGATAGAGACAGCTTCCTCATGGGGTGCAAAGCCACTGGAGCACTTTGTTACCACTTTTAAGTTTTAAGCATGGAGACATCCTACAAACTACTGTAACAAGCAGCAAATAATTACAATAATAATATTAATAAAGCAAAGATGGAAAGCAGGTCATGTAGGAAAGGGTTCCAGCAAACTCCCACTACTACTGCATGCATTACGCTCATCATGTGGCAGTGGCACTGAGTATGTTAACAACAACATTTGGGAAAAAGACTGAGCTTAATTTGCATGCATTATGCATCTCATTTGATGCATTACATGCTTAATTGGTTGCAGCAAGCTAGAGTTCGTAGCACAAAGGCCATCATTATTTTCAACTCAAAAAGCAAACGGATTAATAAAGCCATTGAGCAAAATTAGTACGTACTGTTGATGTGGGCCGGATTTTTTAATTTCAATTCGGAACAAATCCGGGCCAGAATCCGGGTTGCAAAACCCAGATATACCGGGTACGTACCAAGTTTTAAATCCGGAACACATTTTTTTTTTAAATGTTTTGATGTAGAAAATATTATGATAATATAATTAATCTTGCCATTCTATGATCTAATTCCTAAAAGAGCCCAGAAAGTTGTACGTTCCGCAACGCCACTCTTTTTCAAGCGTTAATATATTGCTAGCCTCCGTCTGCAACGCCAAGGAGCGACAGAAGCTTGAAACAAGCACACATTTTCAGCAAATATTCCATGACAACTTTGTATTTCAGCCCTAAACATGGAATATTCCTACGCTGTAAACCCGTGGATTTTTAATTACTTTCTTAGTTTCAGCTTTATTCATCTTCAAAGGGAATAAACGCTAGATCAAAAGTCCAGAGTACTCCAGACCTTGCAATTTCAGCCCTAAATTGGTTATTGCGGCGATTTTATTTCCAACAGACATAAAATCACCGGGAAATGTCCTATTTCTTGTAGTGCTTTGATCTACTCCATTATAAAATTTAAAAGAAAAAAAGAATTTCCAACCTGGATTTGACCCAGGCTAATTAACCTTGTCCAAATTCCAGACCAAATTTAAAACTCGGATTTCGGTCCGAATATACATACCCAAATTTTCGGGCCAAAATCCAGATTTAACAGTCTTAGGCAAAATACACAGGAATATTGTTAATTTTCTTTTAACTTGAAAGCCACAAGCAGGCAAATCCCGCAAATCCAGTGTGAAATGGACATTCTCTGTAGAGATCAGCTGATGATCATGAACCAAACTCAAATAACAAACGCTAAAAAACAAATTAACCATCGTGTCTTAAATTGAATGGTCAATTGTGGCAATTAATGGGCCACACAACCCATCACTCTGATATCAATGCATGGATCGATACCTTATCTACTCTTTCTTTTTAATTTATCCCTTAGGATGAAGAGATAGCAGAGAATACTAAACTTATAAGATTCCTTTGTCTGCAATTTGACCTTTGCGAAGTTCCCTGCGAGTCCAAATTTCCATTCATTTCTTTCTTTGACGTGATATATGAAGTCCCCTGTAACGCCCCGTACCCGAGGGTCCGGAGAGTTAACTCATGTCACTTAAAAATCATTTTCCTTCCACATAGTACATATTCTAATCTTTCCCAATCACACAAAATACTCATATATTTACATCAATTACCCCAGAATAACTATTCTAAGACGATACAAAATTTAATATAAACATCAATCTCCCAACAAATCACATCATCAGAGCACAACAAGCTTACTGAATGAAAATCCTCAATACCCATATAAACCTTCTATGCTTAAACCATCATTCTTAACTCTTCTCACCCATGCTCCATATCCTTGATTCTCAACTGAAACATTCAAATCATCTGAAAAATATTGTGGAGATAAGGGGTGAGTTATCAACAACTCAGTAAGCAGAGAACATATACTAGCATGTAAACATGAGCCTTTTCAGAAAGTTCAATATGCAGAAACAAAACATTTTATTTTTAAATGCAGATCTCAGAAAACGTGTTATCAGAAAATCAGAGCGACTTTTCAAACATTTCATACTCAAGTCAACAATTCATATTTGAGGATCCATTTCATATTCAAAAACACTTTGGCATAACATAACTGAACATCTCCATCTTATCATGTCATATCATATACCATGTTTAACCCCCGTGGTAGGGTTGTGCTATCCCCGGTGGCCAAACCAGGCAGTATCATGTGGTGAACTTCCCCTTTTTCAATCTCGGAGCCCCGAGTGTGCACACAGGAAAGAACACGTAAAAAGACCACTTTGTTTCCAAAGTGGGTGCACTCATATCATATCATGGTGGTACCAACCATATCACGTGAACAGTATCATCATATCAGAACCATATTCAGAACAGATAAGTATGCCAAAGTTTTATCATATCCATATCATATCAAAACACGTGCGAAACATATTCATATCCTTTCTATTTGATCAAAAACAGATCCATATCATTTCATATCATATGCATAAAAATTTCAATGATATCATAATCGCTCTTTTTCATATTTCAGAAACATGTCAAATATTGCTCATGTCTACACATTTCATGTCAAAAACATTTATTTTCTCTTTCATATGTATCTCATGAGGGAATGCAAAAACATATACTGAGGTTGTTTTTCACTTTTTATTTTTAAAACAACATGCACATTTTTTTTTACAAACCAGCCTCAGTTCATTTCTTTTTATGCAAATCCAGCATAAGAACCCCGCTTACCTGGACGACTTAACTTTTCCAAAAATTTCCTCAAAATGTCGAGTCGACTATAAATCGTCACCTATAAAAATAATCACGTAATTTCTGTAAGTTTCCAATAGATCACATATGTCGATATTTAAACCTAAACTTCTTAAATAACCTATTTTAAATTTCTCAAAACTTAAAACCTTCCTAATCCCAAAATATATCATTACTTCATAAAATCACCAATATCCACCACAACCCACGTCATACACAAAACACCATTGTTTAAACCCGAACAGCCAACAAATCTCATAGTCTAAACCAGTCATACTAACAACTCCATCACCCAATCCAATCAACCCCGTTACTCCTCGGACTCAGTCCGGCAAAACCAATCAGCATTTAAATACAGTGTAATGTGCTAGTGTAAAAATACATTAAATTCACGAGAATTCTTTGAAAAATACTTACATTGCTATATAATAATTTATGGAGGATCACGGAGGCGCAAGAAGTGGAAAAATAGTTGCAGAACAGTGCAAAATACACTGTGGCCGTGGGTCACAGATACCCACTTTTCAACGGGTGCAAACGAAGACCCGAGATTGATAGGGTAGGGCCTAGGGATGTCGGTGAAGCCAATGGTAGTGGTGGTTTGTCGTGGGTGGCGGCGCAAGGGGTGGTTTTAGGCCAAAAATGTGCAAATCGAAAATGGACTTGGTGGGGCTTCACCGGTGACGGATCGGAGGTGGGGTTGGGTTCAATGGGTTGCTTGGAGGTCGAGGATGAAGTGGTGAAGAAATGGCGGCCAATGGTGGTGCGACGGCGGCGCTGGAGTGAGGAGAAGGCCGCGGCTTTGTGTGGCGCGTGAAGGCTAACGGTGGCGCTGGAGAAGCTGAAACTGGAGGGAGGTGGTCACCGGCGGCAGGGGAATCGAGTGGGGTGGGCGGTGTCGGCCACGAGCGGCGCACGGCGGCGCTGGGTGGAAGAGAAGGAAACGGGCGGTGGAGAGGAGAGAGAGAGCTACGTCCGTGCGCGGGAAGAGAGAGGGAGAGGAGAGAAAAGAAAGAGGAAAAAAAAAAGAGAAAAAGAAAAGGGAAAAAGAAAAATGGAGGGAAAGAAATGAGGTCCAGTCCTCACATCTTGGGTCACAAAAAAATAATCCAACAGAAACGATTTTAAAACTGCAAGTGAAATAAAATAATTCAAACACAGTGATTAAATTGAAAATAAATAATTAAATCCAATAATAAGTTAATTTAATTCGAGAAGAAATTTAAACACATAACAATAATTAATTTAAAGAAAGCACTTCAAAAAAATAATAATTTTCGTAAACTAAAAATCATAAAAATAGTCTAATTAAAAATCCAATAATTTTAAAATAAGAGAACAAATTCTAAATCAATAAAAATAATTCATTCATTAAAATACACTAAAATACGGGGTGTTACATCCCCTCACTAATTAATATAAATTATTTATTCATTCGGAAACCAATGACAGCAAGAGCAAGAGAAGCGTTATATATGCCAGGAAGGAATTGGTGGTGCATGCTAGCTACGATCGAGATAGCATAAGAGGATCGAATTATTCGAAGAAGGCCGGTTGCCTAGCTAGCTAGCTTCGTGAACATGTTCTGTCTGGACACTAGATTACACCGTATGTGGCTGCTGCAAGCATGCACATAAAAATTAAGCCCGGGCCAGCTAGGGTTTCGACTTTCGAGAAAGACAACATTATATAGAAGACCAGCTAGGAAAGAAAACAAACAATGGAGCGCTGGGACTACTGTAGCTGAAGTATTTGCTTTGTTGGCTTCAACTTCTTTACATATATGTATAAGGGTGAGTTTGGATATTGAAGTGAGTTAAGATGATAAAATATTGTTAGAATATTATTTTTTAATATTATTATTATTTTAAGATTTGAAAAAATTGAATTGTTTATTATATTTTGTGTTGAAATTTGAAAAAATTGTAATGATGAGTTGAAAGGAATTGATAATCTAAACGTAGCCTAAATAAATAAATGAATGGAAAAATAACCTTTTCGTCTGACCAATTCATGAATGACGTTTAAATCCCCATCCAAAATTGTGAAAAGGTTGGGAGGAAGAAAAAAAAGGAATTGAAGTACAAGATCAGGAGGAATGAATTATAGAAAGGTTAAATATTTGCATCTGCCCTCAGCCCCCACACACTCAATGCATTGAGTGTTTAAAAAAAAAGAAAAAAATATGTGAAGTGTGTGCTGGGTTGTGGGCAGATGCGTAGCAAATCTCTTATAAAAAACGAACCTCACAAAACGACATTAATACACATCCTAGCGTACAAAGATGTCTAAATGGTACTTATTTTCGTATATTACACATCTGGTAAATCTTGACATGACATTGAAACTGGTAAGTTGAATCATGTGTGATGTGGGGGACACAGGGTCCAATTAAAAGGCCCTGCTCATCATATACCCAAGGACTGTGCAGCTCAATGAGAAAAATGGGTGAGACACAAAGCCCACACCTCATATATACGAGAGATGGTGGAGGGCAGCCGGAAGCCGCAGCACACTACAGATAATTTTTTTTTTTTTTTTTTTTACCCAATACATTGAGTGTGCGGTGTTTGTTATGCACAGTAGGCTGCTATTTATATTTTCTCTATATATATATATATATATTATATATCCTTGATATCCAGGAGGCGATCTGTACCTTCGCAAACCAATGCTACACTCGAGACCAAGGCCCATTAAAAATTGGATTGGTGGTCATGTACTTGTTCTTGAGACATGGCCGGTTATATCCGGCACGAGAGAAATAGCATGGGAGGCCCATTAATACAGACATGGATTTTCCTTCATTGCCCGATAACGGCGAAGAAGGGGTCCAAAAAGAAGCTGGGCCTATAACGGCGGCCGTCCACGAACACTGAACTGACCCGAGCAACAAAACAGGCCCCACCCACAAAGAGCCAATAAAAAGTGAACATTGCCTTTACGCTCTTTCCAAAGCCTCGCTCTCTCCACCACACAAAACACAAACCCTCTCTTCCTATTTCTTCGGTCTTCTCTCCCATCCTTTCGCATACCCACTCTCTCTTTCACTGCACGGCGAAAGGCGGAGACTCCTCTTAAAAGGTATATAAGAAAAACCAAGGAATTATTTTTTGTACGTTTCTTTCTCATCGGATGTATCCTGAATATTTCTTGTAGATCTTTTTGTTTGTGTATTTTTTTTAAATTTCATTTCTGGCTCAGATTTCATCCGGACTACGAAGGTAGAACCTTTTAATAATCCGCGCGTGTTAGATCTGATTTCTTTGTTTTTTTGTGGATTTTTGCGATGAAATACTTGTATGCGCCTCTGGATTCTTAGATCTGTTCGTTTTCTTTGTTTTGTTCGAGTGTCTGATTTTATTTTATTTTTTTTATTTTTATATCTCGCAATTCATTTTGATTTTATTATCATTGTACTCGACCTCAATAGGTCAGATCTGTACTGATTTTAGTCTACTTTGCATAATCCGGTGTGTTATCTATATTTAGTTCGACTTCATAATATCGCTGAAGTAGTATCTTCTTCTGTGAACAGTTTGATGCGCTGCCTATATATTTTGAACAATTTTATTTTTGTAGTTGACTGAAAATGCAGTTTGCTAGGGAAATGCTTTGGATTTTGTTGAGACCATCCAAATTTCGTTTCTAAACTTTCTAGATTATCATTGATCTTTGCAAATCTTGTTGTATTTTGAACTTTGGATGCGGAAAATGTATGCCGAAGATAACTACTGTTTTTAGCCTCTTATAAGCAAGCGTTAATTGTTGTTGGATGAAACAGAAATTTATCAGTTGATCATTTACTTTTTTGGGTTATTCTGGCATGTTACACATCTTAGAGGTGTACTGACTTCAATTTTCGTTGTAGTTAATATTCATTGGATTGATGTGTTCAAGTTTATACTTGTGTATTGTGAAATGGTTATGGCATGACCCAGTCAATTCTGTTCCGCTTAATTTTATCCCATGGGGGGACATATCTTTCCAACTAAGGAATGAACTGCGCTATGTGATTGTGTATAATCAATTCATTACAGTACTTATCATACCATGCACTGCTTTCTACAGTTTTAGCTGTAGTCAGGACAATTACTTATAAAAAAAAAAAGCTGTAGTCAGGACAATTACATCAAAATAGTCTTTGGACTCGATTATTCAAGTGTGGTCTTCAGGAATGGCTAAATGTTTTGGAGTTTCCAAATGAATTGATTGATAGCAAGACTGCATATCTAATATTGCCGCAATGTAAATATTTTTACTTTTCCATTCAGTTTTTCTTTTTTCACCTTCCTTTGTTCGAAAGGCTATAATGCTTTATTTATATTGATGATTCACTTTCTTGTTTTTCTTTTTGTTCTTGTTTATTGCGTATCTTAGCTGTACTTTTTTGAAAAAAAAAATCATGCACTTTTTGCTTTCAACCATCCTTTGTTCGAAAGGCATTATATTGAAGATTCATTTTCTGGTTTTTCTTTCTGTCTTTTTTATTGCATATGTGGCTTTTTTGTTCGTATGTGTAACACGAAAAGGGAAGTAAGATTTTTTGTTTGTGACCATGCTGCTCTCTTATTCTGGCATTCTTTTGTAAATATTTTTCTTGTTATATGTTGATTGAATTTGTAAGTAGAGTTTTATTGCCTTCTGTATGGGTGGTGATTTCAGTTTCTTTGTTATTATTGATTTTTTATTTTATGGTGCGCCAGTACTATTGAAAGTTAGCCTTAGCTATTCATTGTCACATTTATAGTAATATCAACCGTTTTTTACATTGAAGTGTGTATCCTTGCAGATTTAGTAAAAATGGTTGATCAGGTTCAACAGCCCACAGTTTTTCAGAAGGCCGCTGGCCAGCTCCATCTTCGTGCTGACCTTTCCACAGATGTTCGGGGTTATAATGGTGGTTTCCATAGGTCAGCTCTGTACCAAAGGCATGCCACATTCGGGAACTACTCTAATGCAGCATTTCAGTATCCCACTATGCCAGCATGTAGAGCTACCACTGATCTATCTGTTGCTTCCCCAATTTTTGTCCCAGCCGCTTCAGAGAAACCGAAAGGAAACTTTCTCATTGATTTCCTTATGGGTGGAGTCTCTGCTGCTGTATCCAAAACAGCTGCTGCTCCAATTGAGCGAGTTAAACTTCTGATCCAGAACCAGGATGAGATGATCAAAACTGGGAGGCTGTCTGAACCATACAAGGGTATTGGTGATTGTTTCAGCCGAACAATTAAAGAGGAGGGTTTTGGATCATTATGGAGAGGTAACACTGCTAATGTCATCCGTTACTTCCCTACTCAGGTTAGTGGTTTTATTCTCTTTTACTTTTAGTCTGATAAAGTTCTTATCAAGCTTCTAATGCTAGATTTCACCCTGAAACTGGCACCAGGCCTTGAACTTTGCATTCAAGGATTACTTCAAGAGGCTTTTCAACTTCAAGAAAGACAAGGATGGTTACTGGAAATGGTTTGCCGGTAACTTGGGATCAGGTGGTGCTGCTGGTGCTTCATCCCTTCTCTTTGTTTACTCCCTAGACTATGCTCGAACCCGTCTGGCCAATGATGCGAAGGCAGCGAAAAAGGGAGGAGAAAGGCAATTTAATGGGCTGGTTGATGTCTACAGAAAGACATTGAAATCTGATGGTCTTGCTGGTCTCTACCGTGGATTCAACATTTCATGTGTTGGTATCATCGTTTACCGCGGTCTTTACTTCGGAATGTATGATTCATTGAAGCCTGTTGTCCTTACCGAAGGTTTGCAGGTTGGCATATTTCTCTGTTCTTTAGCATCACTTCATTGGGATTTAATTATTATTTGTGTGGGCCAAGTATTGATGCTTTTTCTACGTGCTTGTTATCTGATAAATGAAGTTGTGTTAGTATTACTACAATGTTGCATGAATTTTATGGGTGTCATTGAAAATTTCTTTGAGCCTCATGCTGCAAAAAATCCAGATAAGTTTTAAGAGAGTGAAGGAAGATATTTCTTTGTTTTCTTTTGGAAGGACTGTCCATGAGCAATGTGTTTTTTCAAGTGTTGGACCTCGCTGGACTCTGAACTACTGGAATGGTAAGGTTCTGGAGTTTTTTTCCCCTTTTTTTCATGACATATTGCTCTCCTTTTTCGGTGATTACAGGATAGCTTCTTTGCTAGCTTTGCCCTCGGTTGGCTCATAACCAATGGTGCTGGTCTTGCATCCTATCCTATTGACACTGTTCGTAGAAGAATGATGATGACCTCTGGTGAAGCTGTCAAGTACAAGAGCTCACTGGATGCGTTTTCTCAGATCCTGAAGAATGAGGGTGCCAAGTCTCTCTTCAAGGGTGCTGGTGCAAACATCCTCCGCGCTGTTGCTGGTGCGGGTGTCCTTGCTGGTTATGACAAGTTACAGCTGATTATGTTCGGGAAGAAATACGGATCTGGTGGTGCTTAATCAAGGGTATACTTACCTGCCTGTGCTGTTTAGCTTTAGATGGTGATGAAAATCTTTTTGAGTTCCGAGAATTTATTCCGGCAAAGTTTTGTTGAAATAATTCAGATTTAGAGGGAGTCAGATGAATCCCAAAACCCAATTTTAGTTTTGGATGGATTTTGATCCTACATAACCTGATTTATCGGGGTGGCTATCAATGCCCCTGTTACTTGTTGGAGTTTCAGTTCTATGATTTAAAGATAATTTTATATATGTATTGATTTATCGGGGGTGGCTATCAATGCCCCCTCTTGGTGAAATTTGTCGTGCAATGTGTTGATTTATTCAATATCCATTGAATCTTCGGAGATTGGGGAGCTCTTGGTATGTGCTCTTTGGAAGTGCTTGTTCGTGCTCTTCCCTGGCGTTGGATCTTGGGGTGACTTGGATGTCATACGTAGTGCCTGTATGATTCCTTGTATTTAGGACGGAAATCATGAGCAAGCTTGCTGGTTTGGTGGATCAACGTTGATTACTGCTGCTGGGGAATGCCGTGGTTTATTTTTATAGTAGCGATAGCTTGAGAGGTCCTTAATGTGTTCATACTTCATGCTGGAAGAGGGCCGAATGCATGGTCTGGAAGGCTGCTACAGTCGAAAAAATAAACTGCATTTGCTGTTGGGTTGGTGCTGAAGTGTGAATTAGTGGTGCATCCCATCCCATCCAACGTAACTACTAACTGATTTTCAATAACTTGTATTTCAAGTTGTCAAACTAAAGTCTTGTTTTGTTTGGTCTCTTAGGGAACCATGGGAAAAAGAAGCCAAACTTAAGTAATTAGGTTGAGATCGCTCGTAAAGTTGAATCAATCTTATTTTATTCCCCTTCTATTACCTTTTCTATGTTCAAATATTTTTATTCTTGGATCTTGTCTCGAATGGCATATTTTTATTAGATTGCTGCACGAACACGACTAGGCAAATCCTATGTGTCATGCCATCAGAAGATGAGGTTTACTGATCAGACGGTATGGCTGGATCCCCCCCCCACCTTCTCAAGATCAGTATCATTTCACTAATCCCACTTTATTAAGTTGACTCAGAACAAATCTCTCTTTGGAATAATTGCTGCTCCAACGCCACACTACCTTGCATCCAAGAGATGCCTATTCCTTTCTTTTCGTTAATTTTTGACCAGCTTTTTAAAGTTCCACATCATCTCTCTCTCTCTCTACTGAATAATACATGTGTACATGGAACATAATTAGGTTGGAAAGATGAATTCCTTGCTTGCAAACAAGGTCTACTTTGGTCCCATGCAACTCATCATGAGTTACTCATGACCTTAGCATTCATCCAGAGCTTTATTTGCTGGGTATTTTTCATCGATTCAGGTCTATTTGTGCTCCACACACACACACACACACACAAATATGTATGTATTTATGTATGAATGAAAAAAGTAAACAGAAAAGAAGAAGAAGAAAGAAGAAGAAGAAAGAAAGAATTGGATCGTGATCAACATGAAGTACAATGTGACGATATTCTCGTGGGATCCATTATCAATATTCAAGTTGGTAAAGAAGTGTTGGAAGGCCACAAGTTTCCATGGGGTTTCAAAACATAGGTGCATGCAAGTGTCCAACCACTCTATAAAAGCAAATTGCTTCACCCAATTGAGGATTACCTAACTTGGACCCTAAAAGACCTTTGCATTGACTAAGTCACTTCTCAACCAAGCTCAACTGCAATCATAAAAAAGTCAGTTGGTTCTGGTTATCCATCTTCAACTATAATTGATTTTATATATATATATATATATATGCACTATAGGAAAAAAGGAAAACCTACTTTCGGATGGCATGCTTAAGAAATGTGAAGGCAGCAATTAATACAGTCCTCATGCCATTATTTTCCCCCCAACAACACAACATCTAGGATCCAAGGTTTTGAAATATCATGAATATAGAAAATAATATACATATATATTTATTTATATATATATATTTAGTAATTGAGAGATATAGATAATATAGAATGTGAATTACATAAGAAGTTGGAATTTTGAAACAATCCAAAATATCATGTCAACCTTTTTTCATTTAATTAATTAACCTTCTCTTGTTGTTTTACTTTAAAGCTGTAGTAAGTGTTATGGTTGTACTCTTTTTTGGATGTTTTAGGTGAGCAATTTGTAGGGATCATAAATCTTTGAAGCTTATACAGCTGTTCGCGAGGGACTATTGTGTAGAGACAAATTTATTGTAAATGCGGCTGCCACTGCCAGAGATCTCCCCCTCCCTCTATTCTAATTAATTTTTATTTATTTATTTATTTAAGAAGACCTAACTCTATATTATCAATATGAAAAAAGTTAGTTTGCCCACCAAATGTGATCGCTCGGGAAAAAAAAAATTATTTTATTTTTTATTTAATGATTAAGGAAGTAATTTTAAGTGTATTAATATATTTTTTTATTTTTTAAAAATATTTAAATATATTAAAAAAATGTGAATAGAAAAATGAAAAAAAAAATTATAAAATGTGCTATGGGTTAAGTGGAGCGGGCTACTCTGGGCGGCAAAGTAGCCCGACTCTATCAATATTTATCATCTGAAATATTTATATTTTCCATTAATTTATATACTCTAATCATAAAGATATTACATAAAACTAATCTTACAAATTGACGTAATTTGATGTGGTTCGTCAGATTATAAAATTATTTTTAATGTAAAGTAGATATAACGGATCAAATAAGATCATATCGGTTTATAAAATTATTTTTTTATAATTATTTTGTAGATGTAGCAATACTCATTCACAAATGATTCAAAGTTTGTTGGTTACCAAACGTAGCCGTTTTGGTAAAAGCTGGTAAATGTGGCCTTTCCTTATATTATAACTTAGAAGCTGTAGGAGGTGAGAGAAAAAATGGGATGAGAGAGAGGAACTGGGAGAAACTGGAAAACCCATTTGGGCCATTTCCTTTCATTTTCACACATCACAAACTCTCTCTCTCTCTCTCTCTCTTACACGGGGAGACCTCTCCATTGTCTGTTTTCTAAGCTCCATTACTAAGAAATGTCCGCTCTCTCTCTCTCTCGCTCTCTTTCTCTCTGCGAATGTGTTTCATTTCTTGTTTGTAATTTTCATAGCTGACATTTGATGGTTCTAATTGCAGAAGAGTTCCCTGAGTTTCCAACTTGTGTTCATTTTTTGTTTCTTTTCTGCGATTCTAACATTTCTTCTCCAAGAGAATGCTTGCTGAGAAAACTGGAGGAAATGCGAGAAAGAAACGCAAAAAATATCTGGAGTTTATATTATATATATTTTTTTGTAAATGAATGATGAAATTCTCCCATGGCAACTTTGCTGAGAAGTTTTGGTGAAGGAAACCGTTTTCGAAATGTTTCTGTTTCCTGCTGTTTGGTTGCGGTGAAAACTGAACGGAAAATTATGAATTTTGTGCTGTATTTAGTGTTGGTTCTGTTTCCCTTTCCTCTCCTGCATTTTCTCAGAGACCAATAGGAGATTTAAGGATAAAAAGCTTTTTTTTTTTTTTTTTTTTTTTTAATTTTTTTTTTTAATTTTTTTTTATGTTAAGTTATGTAGGGAACTGAAGAAATCTGTTAATGATGCTGCATTTCTGCAAATTGCCATGTGGAACCTCAAGAATTAGATAGATCCGCTAATAGTTATACCTATTTATTATACATCTTCAAATCCGAGAGCCTAATCATGTAGGATAGATTTTCTCTGTGCTTTTAAATTCCATGATTTAATTCGTTTCCTTATTATTATTATTTATTTTTGTGAGCTTTACGTGACTAAGTATACAGTTGACATGTTTGTATTTTATGGTATTTTGCAGCTTGATTTGTGAATTGGAGCCTGTATAGTGTTTAAATATGAATGGGAATGGGCAAATGGAGGTTCATTACATAAACACTGGTTTTCCTTACACGGTTACGGAAAGTTTTATGAACTTCTTTGAAGGCCTCACACATGTACCGATCAATTATGGTCATACCTTACCGACGCATGATCAGGTATTTTTTTCGTTTTTTATTTTTATTTTCCAGTCTCGACAATTATGCCCATTAGGTTGTTCATGCGTTTGGTAGTGATTAGCTGTGTGGCGACTATCCCAATCTGCTCTTGAATAGAAGGAGGGCGTAGGTTGTCATGCTGATGCATTTATTGTCCTTTACGTTGAGAAATAAATTGTTTAATTCAGGATTAATAGGTGAGGATGGCAGTATACGATTGTTTAGAGAAAGAAAATGAAAAAAGAGTTTTTCTTTGCACACGCCCACGAAAGTTTGATGCAGTAAGGGCGTCACTGAAATTAATGGAAGATGATGGTCATATGGTACAACGTGCTATTGTAGGTCGCTTATCTTAAATCAACCACTTGGCTCCATTTCTATTTATTTGTTTTCTGAAAAGTTTGATTTGCGGTTCTTTTCTAAATGTGTTGAAGAACGCTATCTGATAGAACTTACTTCAGTGTAAATGTAAATTTGATTATGAATAGTATAACGTAAGTGTTGTCCTCCTTGAATTAAATTTCTGCGATATTATGAAATGTTATTTTCTTATATTCTATCTGTTCAGGAAAGTGCATACTGGTCAATGAATATGAATTCTTACAAATTTGGATTTTCTGCTCCGGGGAGTACCTATTATGGTCATTATGAGGCAAGTGATCACTTACCAAGAATGGAGGTCAGCAGGGGTGCCTGGGAATACCCTTCGACAATGAATCAAGAGCATGCATCTACAGACTCACAGTCTGAAGGGGATGCAGTCATGGGTGTGCATTCTATTCCTGAAGAATGTTAGTTCAGGAGAAGCTCGTCTTTATTCATTTAAGAGTAGCTATTGTGTTCAATTTTATAAGCATTGATCATAAATTATGATAGTTACTTTCGTAATCTGATACTCAATTAATCTTTATTTTTACAGGCAGTCCAACTCATCATAATAACAATAGCTCTCAGGTTGGAACCTTGCTTGCTGATCCTGCCTTTTTTCCCTTTTTTATTTTTTATTTTTTATGATTACTTCTCACTGGTGCCAGTTTATGCTAACGTATTACATCTGGGTTTGAGAAGTTTCACACATCTCCGTGCATATGTACAGAGTCACACATGCATAATACTAAAATATATTGTGCATTAGGCAATCCAAAAAAGAAATTGAAATCATTATGTCTTTATGCATGGAGTTGCTGCCAAAACTGGCTCAAATTCCCTGCTTTTTCCCTGTCTGGAAGTCTGGGATGTAGTAGGTTCATTAGAAATAGTTGGGTTTTGGGTCTAAAAGTAGATGGAATTAAAGTTGATGGGAAGTGCGGTAGTGTAGCCCATAAGGAGCAATGAGCCTTTAGTGGTCGGGGTTCTGGATCATCCAAATTCCCTTCTTAAGGCTCTCAAAGCAAATACAAGCTAACATTGCTAACTAACTCCCTCTCTACTTGCAGCATCACCATTCATATTCATCCCAAGTTTCTCAGCAACTTCTCTTCCTTCCTATCTTTGTCATTGGATTTTTTTTTTGTTTGATAAGTAATAATATATAAATTTCTTTGTCATTGGAATTATCACACTAATAATCACATTTCTATAAATTTCTGTTGTTTATATTGGATTCTTATGTACTTATTTCTTTTCAATCGCAACTGCCACTTTAGGGGTAGAATCTTCACAGTCCTGATGCCAAAAGCTAAGTAAACATTTTATCTTCCATGTATATTGTTGCAGGTCACATGGCAAGACAACGTTGATCCTGATAACATGACTTACGAGGTTGCTATAAATTGTCCTCTCATTATAGTTACAGTGTGGCAGTTTTGCATATTTTCTTTTTTGAGCAAGTAATGTAACCTCTTTTTTGGGGGGCGGGGTGGGTGGGGTAGCAGAGAACTAAAATCTCTCCCCTGCCCACAGTCCACTACCTATACACACACATAGACACCAAACAAGTGAAAGCTTCAGCATTAAACTAATTTTTGTGTACCACAAAAAATCTTGTCTATCTCCTTTTACACAAGCCAATGAAGGGATGAAAGATTGATAATCAAGATAGTATTGAATGGAGAACTTCCAGCTATCAAGGAAACGAAAAGCGACTAGGAATATTGATATTTACATAGCAGTCACACTTGACTAATATCAACAAAGCACATTGGGGGCTAGAAAACTGATTTTGCAATATCCGAGAAATGAATTAATTGTTTTTCGTTCCCTTGTGCATGTGTATAAGATATTCAATCAGCTTCTTCAGTTGTCCTCATTATAACTTTCGAGCTATCATTTTGTAGCTCAAACCCCGCATGTGGGATGCATCATAAACAATTACCCATCATTATACAAAAAGCTGATATATATGATAAAGAGCTACCTGTTCAATCCAAATGGGTTGGTTTCAAGACTTAGGAGCATTGGTTGGCAGGCTTTTTAAAGGTTGGCAGATGTCCTAACAAATGTATGATTTATGATTGAAAAACTGGAATAAGTTTAAAATGAGTTCATGTAATTAGAATTGAAACTTGGTCGGTGCTTTGGATGTTGTTGTTTCTTGAGTAGGATAATTATTGGGGAATCATAATGGGGGCACGTTAATTGTGCTCTGTTCTGCAGGAGCTACTTGACTTAGGTGATGTGGTTGGAACTCAAAGTCGAGGTCTTTCACACGAACTTATTAGTTTGCTTCCAACTTCCAAGTACAAATTCAAAAACTTCTTCTCAACAAAGAAATCGAGAGAGAGGTAATTCTGGTCGAAAGATGCTTTGTTTAATAATGGCAATTTTCGTTCACCTGTAGCAATAACTTGCAAGTGTGACCCATCTTCCATTTATTTTAGTTGTCTTCATATTTTAAGTAAATATTTGTTTTCTCCCTCTCTGGGCAACAAAAATATTATCTGCATTTGAATGTTTCTAACCAGAAGTTCCAGGAGTCATGTAATAGATAAACATTTCTGTCATATGCCTCTATTTTATGTGCGAGTTTACATTGTTAGCAAACAGATTTTTTTTTTTTTTTAATCCAAAATAAGGCTTCTTTTCTTGCCAAAAAGAAAAATTATGTTGGAAGCAATTGTTTGAGAAATTTTTGTAATAGTCCATGGACAGCAAATTATTTTTAGACTTGATATTAACCACATCATAGAACTTGATGTTCTGCTTGACCAGTCTGGTATCTGGTGCAACGATGGTAACATGGTGTGGACTTTTTTTTTTTTTTTTTTACTAGGAATTTTACTGGTTTAACATGTGAAGTGCAGTAACTCATTCTTATACCATGCCATGCATCCATGGGTTCAGCACCAGCAAATTTGTTTGATTAGGGGGCTATATTGGTGCCGGTGTCATCAGCTGGATCCCATAGTTGTGCCCCTGTTCGTGATTTTAATATTAAACTTGCATCTCACGGTTTTGATTTTCCAGAAGCAACAGTAACTAAGTGTCCCGCGACTAAGCTTCTTATGGTAGAGAATCATTGATGAAAACAATTTTATGTAAAAATTGTTGAAATTACATGGCCAAACAAATGGATTTTTACTCAGGCTGTTTTTAATGGTAAATTTGCAGCAAAGTGTTGGGATGCACATATTTGTGAATGTGCGTCAAAAGTGTATTGTGGAGGATAGTGTAACACCCCAAGAGAAGCCCGAGCCACATCTAGACCTATACTCCAAAATGACTAGTCAATAGTACAATTGGAACCTCATTGTAACCATTGTAAAGAGCAAGACCTTTTTCCCTCCCAAGCAATGTGAGATCCCATATACCACATACACTCACTACTCAGTATAGGGTATCATGATGAGTACCTATTTCAGAAGGAACTACATTAGAATATGATTTGAGATTAAAATAGTGAGTAGGGATTACCTTCTTTCTAAAAGAGGCAAGGATCAGGTGATGCCATCTATTTATTGCAAGAAGCTAAATCTGATTTCCAAAGAAACTTTGACCTTAATATTGTCCTTAAGCTCCTCCCATGTGGTATTGCTTTCAGCTCATCCATTTTCTACTTTTTGTAGTTATTAGAGGTTTTTCTGCAACTTCAGAATGTAGTTACTGGATGCACTATTTTCTTTTTCAATTGGCTTTTTCCCCTCACATTGTAATATTGGATTTTTAGCCGTTCAACTGCTCATAATGGCATTGCTTGGGTGCAGATGTGTTATATGCCAGATGAGGTACAAAAGAGGTGACCGGCAAATAAAACTGCCGTGCAAGCATGTTTACCATAGTGAATGCATCAGCAAATGGCTTAGCATTAACAAGGTCGGTAAATGATTTCATAAAAGCTGATTGTTTTTCAGAATTCTAGATTTGCAATACTCATGCCCTTGGCTGATCTTTATCTACCGTGTATTTGCCAGATATGCCCAATTTGCAACACAGAGGTATTTGGAGATGAATCAAGGCGTTAAAGGCATCAACCGACAAAATGGATGAAAGAACTGAGTGTTGTTCTCTGCTCCATCAATTTCAGATATATATATATATATATTTTTTCCATTGTTACTAGTTTTTTTGTTTTTTTTCCAAGTTTGTGGGGGGGGGGGGAGTGTATACTACATGGGCTTGTTAAGGAATATAGTGGCTTCCGCTTACATCATACAAGGGTTCTTTCAGCGGAGAAACTTGGATAATTTTAGATTTTGTAACAATAATTTTAAGTAGTGGAGGATTGCTATTTGAATTATTACTAGTCTCAAATTTAGTTGTTGGGACTTGACGTTTGTTCCCATCTTCTTTGCTTGTGAGCTTAGTTGCATGAGATTGTGCGTGCCAATTTCAACAATAGATGATCATGATTGGGTCAGGCAGATGCGTTGTGCATGACTGATTACCGGATACTGGATGCCATTATGCGTATAGATACTGTATGGATTTTTTTATTTTTTTATTTTGAACCAATTGATTCGAAATTTACATAACTTTGATTAATTTACCTCATATAGTTTGGAACCAAATGGGTAATGTTTCAGATATGAAACGCTTGGTCGTTGGGTTGGGTTGCCAGTTTCAAACTCTTTTATCTCTCTCTCTCGAGGCGTTTTTTACTCCCTGGTGAGGTTATTTTTTTATTTCGAGGACTCGCGACTTGCAGAAGAAGGATTAATTGTTTGTGGAGAAAAAGGTGAATATACATATGAAGGCGGACAGCGGGTGCTGCCATGAGTAGATATACGGTTGGATGGAATAGTTGTAAAAAAAAGTAATAAATATTAATTAAAAGTAATGAATATATTATAAATAATAATAAATTGTTTATAAATAGCATGCAGTAGTCATCTTGCTTACCAAACGCAGCTAGGGGAAAAAGAGGCCACTGTGTGCCTTGTATACCATACAGGCAGACCAGAGGGGATGTTGTTGATAACAGTTCCGCTTCCCCAGTGTTATTAATTGAAAATAATTACACAAAAAAAAAAAAAAAAAAAAAACACTTCCAACGGTCAGAAATTCCAGTGATAGTGAAACACTGAAACCGAAACCCCATTTTAACGTTCACTCTCTCCCTCGTTCTACTGACCGTTACGTTCCCCACATTCTCCCAAACCCCAAACTCTCTCTCTCTCTCTCTCTCTGTTTGGGTAATGGAACCAGCGAAAATTGATTGGAAGAGAACGGAGTCCATATTTGTAGAGGACGAGCTGTACGAGCGCATAAACGCACCCAAATGGGTCGATTTCTTGGCTCCCGAAAACTCTGTGGACGTCGAGGCCTGGTTTTGCAGACCCAGTAAGCTCTCCTTCCTTCCTTCCTTCTCACCATGTAACCATTTTCTCCTCAAATTTTCCCGAATATAGCTAAATGAATAAGATTTGTTTCAAAAGTTTTGCACTTTAACACAAAATTACAGCAAAAGGCTACAAGCTCTCTTCGTGTTTATGGCAGTGTCACATACATTTCAGAAACATGCCTGGTGGTTTTAGCTCAGAACAGAAATGTTTATCATTTCATCTTTGATATTTCAGATTGCAAGCATCCGAAGACAGCTGAAGATTTTCTCAAGTCAACTCCTTCTAAGGTTCATTAGTCTTTTCCCCCTTTATTGGATTCTTAAATGCTGGTTGGTTGTAGAAAATGTAGGAAAAGAAAGTAGAAGATTAAAATCTTGATCTTGGATGATTCTTTATGTGGGGTCCTGATAAAGAAGGATTGACCTTCACTTAGCTTGTGAGGTTGATTGAAGAGTTCCAAAGCTTCTTTGGAAACTATCTCAATAAAGAACACAAGATTTCACTTCGTTTTTTTTTTTTCCTTTTCCTAATCCTGAGTAACCAAACAGAAGTTCAATCTTGTACTGCTGTCTGATTTCTTCTTTCTTTTCTGTTTCTTCCTTTTGATTTTGGTGAAGCTCACCAGCTCAGCTAATCTTATTGAATCTCTTCCACTCCATGATCAGAATAGACGGTACTCGCAAAAACTCTATCTTTATAACATTCCAATTGAATGCTAGTTTCCATATAATCATCTAAATGAATACTTTTATCTTATTTTTCTTTTATTTAGAGTTGCAAAATTGAAGAGAAGAGGGCTTACTCAATCCTCAAATTCTTTGAATAGCAATCCCAAATTCAATGAAGATAGTGAAAATCAGAACCCGAATATGTCAACTCCTCCAATTCATCAAGCCAAGTCCACGAAAGCAGCAATCAAATCCAGCATAGAGAAGAAGAAAATGACCAATGACATGTTGCAGAACAATGAGGTGCCAAGGCTGAAAAGCACTCTCTCGGCAAGGAACTTGTTTGCAGGGCGGGACATACTGAATCAGGTTACGGAGTTTTGTAGTGAATTAAAGAGAATGGCTACAAGGATGAGGGAGAGAGAGGAAGTGGACGGGCTGAATGTGGAGAAGAGCGAAGTGGTTGTTGAGGAAAAGGAGATGAAAGAGAGTTTTTGTGAGGTTTTGGGGGAGGTGAATGGGAGGGATAAAGAGAGGAAGCCATTTCTTGAATTGAGGAAAGAGGAATCTATAGGAAAGGGGGAAAGCAGTGTTAAGGAGAAGCAGAGGAGGAAGAAGTAAGTTTGTTGTTCTCTCTATTCTCTCTCTTTCTAGACTTGGGCATCTATGTATATATTTGCATGTATCCGTGCTTGTGTGTATCTTGGGCATGTGGTCTCCGTGTGTCAGTTCTTTGTTAGTCTCGCTCTATGCCTGCATGTATCAATGTATCAATGAGTCCGTGTGTGTGTTTTACAACGAGTGGAATGATCTTAATCATGGTGGTTAGTTTGGTATTACGAATGACCTAATGGGCTTGATATCGAGCATAGAAGCCCTTTGTTTACCCTTTTGGTTGATGACAACTAATTGAGGGAGCATAACCATCTAAGTGTTGAAACTAGTTGGTTGCTGAATTCATAACATTGAGAGATATATTAAAAATGGAATATTTGGCCCAACGCATGATATTTACTTTATTGTTGGTAGTTTTGGGTTCTTATTTGTTCTGCATTAACTTTGTATTCACTTGAGTAATCACAGGAGTATGCCACATGGATGAAGTAGTTACTTTAAGAACTTTTAGGCTGAAAATCAACTTATCAAATGATGGAAGTTGGGAACCACTGGACTCATGAAAAGAAAAGATGGCGATCCAGTGGTTGTAATATGATTAGGAGATTGTTGCCATTCTAGACTTTGCTATTATGATCATGAGTGACTAAATTTTGATAACCATCTGTGCAGAAGAGCTGATGAGGCAGAGAATGTTCCAATTTCTCTGGATTTGGATAGCGTATGGTGTAAAAGGGATGAGACCCTGCGGCAAATTCGAACAAATCCTCCCTCCCCTCAATGCTTTTCTGCCACTCGTGGATGGAACAAAACCACTGCATCTAAGGCTGCCAAATCCAGGCTGATGGTATGTAACTAGTTGCATGCTTCTCTTTTTGCACCATAGTCCTTGAATTGAAGAAACTTGGAGGAAACAAAGATCACAATGTGAATAGCACGAAGAACAGAACTACTGTTTAGTTGCATTGTATTCTCGTGTCAACAGCGAACTAATCCTCAAATAGAACATACTTTTGCCAAGCAATTACTACATGTTAATCTAGGTTGAGCTTAAATTTGAATTCAATTATGTAGATTGTGACGTAATCAGGCTAGTCAGACATGTTATCATTAGCTTTGTTTATGGATGTAGGAAAATCATTTTCAACCAATTTTGTTCTCCTCAGTTGACATCCCTTGCAGAACCATGTTTAGTGACTCCCTTTCCCAATCCATGAGCAATACTTCTTCTCACTGCTATGTTTGCATGTTTACTCGATGCTCTAATGAAGTATAAAGGATACTTGCATTGTTTGCACTGGGCCAGAGCATGATTGCAGAACGGATTCTGTGCTAGTGGTTTTGCTAACAATTACCAACTTTCCTAATGGATTTATTTTTTATGGGCGCACAGGCGAGTGGGGAAGCACTTCAAGAAATGGAGCAAAATAAGGAGGTAGCAAGAGAAGAATCAGCAGAAAAAGGCCAAAGTGTGTGCATTGTGGATGCAAGAGAAGCAAGAACCTTGGATGTATTTTGGTTCCTCAAGCCTTGCAGGCTATCCAATTAATGGTTGAAAATCAAGTAAGAGATTAATTTTATTTTATTTTTCACTTTTAGTGTCACTATAGCCCATTGTTTTATTTTTGATGTCACAATTGTTTTTACTCTCATCTCCTTGATTCATTTGTTGTTGACAAAAGAAGCTGTAATTAAACACTCAATAATTGAATCCAATTTCAATACCCATCAATAAATTGGTGTATTTTTACATCTCCATTTCTATGGAGTTATTATCTGGAGATTGTAGTGAAAGAAGTTGTCAGTTGCATTCTCTCACAAGTAGCCATTTCTATTTACTGGCGTATGCAAACTATTCTGCAAACACGGTTTCCAGGAAACGAAGTTGATCAAAAGAGAACCGAAATTATCGTATCAATAGGATGAGACAGGAGGAGACAAATCAAGAGTCATTGTAATAAATGCTGAAATAGATTTGAGGCACAGTTAGTTTTGATGATACAGGCAGAACAGAACTGTGGTAATGTGGACCGTATCTGTAGGACCTCCTATATAAATATATATATATATATATTATATGTATATTATATGTATATCTGATTCAAATCAGCTGTAGAAAATAAGAATAACTGAATAGAATATACAGTTTCTTTTACAACCATCCAAAGCAAAACTGTTAAATAGGTTATTTTTCTGTGTCTTTTTCTATTCTGCCGTTATTTACAAAAAAGAGCTAGACTGTCAGATGGTGATGTAGAAGGAGAACCATATTGATCAGACTGGATAGAAACCAACAATGATAAACCGCCCAACCCTGCAAACCTAATCCAGATAACAGAAACATCAAAAGCAACTTTTTCTTCAAGCTCGTTCCTACTGTTTGTGCATGTCTGACACAGTTTAATTCTTTCTTTCTTCATTCTTTTTAAGCTCAATCTGGTATTTAGATCGGTGTGCAAGCAACACAGAGAGAGAGAGAGAGAGAGAGAGACCTATGATTAATCCTCATATTGCCTTGAAGCAACTCACATTCACAGCAATTTTACAACATGATTCTGCGACCACAGCACTAGTAGAAGAAACAACTTACACAATTCTAACAATCCAAGTCACAAGACAACGAAAGAAAATAAAACTAATGAACCGTGAAAACAAAACAAAAATCGGAACAAAAACAATTATTTAAACTAGCCACGACTCTGCTTGAGAAGAATCAAAATGATCTACCTCGTATTGCTGATGAAAACCACACAATTCAAGATCCTAGACCAAAGAACACGTGCCCGTGGATACATCCTATTGATATATATTCTTAATTCCCTCATTAGATCTTCCATGGCCTCTACAAAGAAGTTAAAGTTTCTAACAGGAGGAACATAAAGAATTAGAGGTACAGCAGAGAAAGCCAGCGTGAAGAACAAATAAGGCACCATCAGAGCTATTCAGAGTGACAATGAACTGAGCTTGGATATATGTGTGTGTGTATATATATGTATTCTCAGAGAGAGATTCTCGATGTGCGTTACTAGTCTGAACGAGAGAGAGAGAGAGAGAGCCAAGGAAATACACAATGGATCTTTGAAAAAGTGGTACAATATCAGAAGTTTTGAGAGATGGACAGAGAGAGAAGGTTCTGAAAGACAGTTTATGGGGAGAGCAGTAATGGAAGACTGTTGTGGAAATTTAAAGAAGTTAGAGAATGGAAGCAGATGGAGTTGTTTTACTGGTAGTTGGAAATGTGGGGCTGGCGGACTTTAAATATTGGATCAGATCATGAATTTGTATTATCCTCATTTATCAAGGTCTACAAAAGGATAATATAAATAATAATAATAATAATTCAAAACATGATGGGAACCGACAAATCTTTGCAAGCTACAATAATTCCAACATAATTCGCTTGGTTGAGCCTTTTTTAAGCATAAAGTCTGTATTGAAATTAGATGGCACTCAATTTCATTTATTCCTCAAACAAATTCTCTTTAGAAGGCGGGTGAAGGGAGGTTTGAGCCTTGGCCCACGGACCTTAATGGCACTCACATCCTAAAAAGAGTTTTGCTACAAATCAGTAACTATTTACATTACATACTTTACACCTATAATTTTTTATTTTTTTATAGGATGTTTTTCAGTGAATGTGAGGATATTTTTTAGTGAATGTGAAACGTGGGACGGTGAATAGTGACTGATTAGAAGAATTTTTCAATTAAAAATATTGCAAGATTTAGGTTAATTAAATTTAATTGTATACAAGTCAGGTCCACTTTTGATTGCTCAGGACTTGTGAAAGAGATAAGAGGAAGAAACTGTTTTATTTTTCTATTTTTATCTTGTATTTAGTTTTGTTGGGCTGATCTGATATTTTATCACATATATTTTAAAATGAATATCTATATATCTATGTTAATTAGATGCATATATATAAATATATGGCATGCATGCCAAATTAATCTTAAGTGGCATGCTAGCTAGTTATGATCACTGAATAATTAAATTGCTACTTAATTAGAGTTAATCAAGTTTGAATAATCATGTTGGCTATTTTGTAAAAATAAACCAATTTATCAGTGTTTAAAAAAGAAAACCACCCAATTAGTAGCCATAATACGAAACCAAATTAAATAAAATCAAACTGTATGTAAATAATATATTCAATGAAAAAATATATAATGTATGATATAATATCAAAGAAAACCATACGTATACATGATTACAATAACCATATATATGATCATATGTGTATTCATCTGTTTTATTTGTTTCTCTCATCACATCTCTATATATAGCCTACAACAAATAAATAAGATATGAAATACCCTCACAGTCACAGCCCATCCAATCCATCCCTCTACAACCACAAATTAAGAATCCAATAAACCGAATCCCAGAATATATATATATATATATATATCTTTTAGCGCTTCAAAAGAGCAAGTACGGACAGAAACAGAGAGGCCAAAAGGACAGCCCCAGAGAGAGGAGCAGAGTAAGAAGCAGCTCCTTTCTCCAATGATGGTGCTGGTGCGGGCGCAAACTCTTGAGCCAACACGCTGCATGGAGCAAAGGTAGAGAACATCGCCACTACCGCAAAGAGAGTAGCCAAGGCCAACGTGCTGAATCTTTGCGCCATTGCTACCAAAAGCAGCCCAGAGTAAATTAAAAAGACTCAAAAAGACTTGACTAATGAATGAGATTGATCAGGGAGTACTTCCGACTTCGTGAGCTGATCAGGATACAATATATGGTGGAGCTGGATGTCACCGTATATATAATAGGTTTATGACGGTGGGGAAGGCGTGTGGGTCCCAAGGAAAACGTGGACAGGTGGCAAGTGGAACTGGCCACGTAGAGAGAGAGAGAGAGAGAGTGTGTGTTTTAACGTGGGAAATTAAGGAAACGAATGGTCTATGGTTGGTTTGGTTGGCGAGGAGTGAACAATGTGGGCGCGTTTCTTCTGTTGTTGGTGAAGACAGCAGTTATGCTTAGCTTCTTCTTTGCGTCCAAGTAAACGCATGCCCTCGATCGGCTGCTTTCTTATATATATTTATATTTATATATATATTTAATACTGCTTAGGTACACCTCACGATTATCCCTTGATCTTTAGTATTATTATTACGTAATTCTTACACAAAAGTCTGCAGTACTCTTGGTTGATAACGATCTGCTGAGCTTGATCAAAAAGAAATCATGTGGTACTTGGCATGCAGTACTGTTTAAGATAGATGGGGATGTTTCATCAGAAGATAACCCCGTACGTGGAGACTATTTCTGATTCCTTTCAATATATTCAAATATATATATATATATATATATATATATATATATTGTTGATCAGATATCAAGCAATTACGCTTGTCATCCTTTGCATTAATTTGATCATGACCAACGAGTACTTGACCGGGGCTTGATCATTTGAATTATCAGGATTTAACCCATTCAAATGCACAACCTATATATTATGATGAAAGAATAAAAAATAAACTAGTAGATATGCTGATTAGTATTGGCTGTGACTGATTTTCTTTCAGCATTGATCTACTTACTATTCAAAATATATTTTCATTTAGTTTACAGAGCAGTTTTCTTTCTTTTCTTTTTTAATATGGGGATTGGGATATGTGGCTGGGGACTCTGACATGGTCGTCCCAACATATCCTATGATCATGAGGGAAGAAATTAAAGTCATATGGTATGTCAAGGATAAATATTTTATTTATTTATTTATTTATAATTAGAGGATTTTGGATGGAGGCAGGGAGAGAGAACCAAAGATCGAATCTCACGTGTTAATAAATAAATATTTAAGTCTATTAAAATGAAGGAAGCCATATGTAGATCACAAACTAAATACAACCAGTTCAAAGTGTTAATGCTGAAACGAAATAGAGGCTGTCCAACTGTTGCGTCAATACTAATTGTTTGTCACCATTTAATTAATTCCCACCCCGATTTTGCTCTTCAAATTTTCCCACAAAACACGTTTAAACCAAGTATCTCAAATCCCCATTTTCCCACAAATACTCCTACGTTTACCAATTAAACCGCGTAAATTAATGTAGTCCTACCAATACGAAATGTTAAAAATAGGAAGAAGATTAAAAATAAAAGCAAGCTGACCTGTATTCCCAAATAAAAAATAAGCTCAAAGCTTTCCTATAAATGCCTCCCGACCCCAAACTCAATCGACAGGCTGCAAATTCCATTGGCGTTATCGGTGAAAAACTCTCTTGTTTGTGAGATTCTTGCCGATACATCACTCTCACCTACTGCAATGGAGATGAAGAAGATTGCCTGTGCAGTCCTCGTCGCTGCCGCCTCAATGAGTGCAGTGTTGGCAGTTGAAGGTCACGAGCAGTACTCCCCGGCTCCCGCACCGGGGCCGAGCAGTGGAGCCTCAGCTGGCTTGCCTTTTGTTGGTTCTATGGTTGGTGCTTCTCTGGTGTCTCTCTTGGCTTACTACTTGAAATAGATTTACCAAGACATTCAAGAGAGTGGGAGCTGCTTCAACTTACAATATTCAGATTTATCCTTTGTTAATTGCTCTGTTCTAATTGGATTTACTTTTACCTGTTTTCTTCCTAGAATTCTTGTACCTGTCTTTTCATGTCCTATGTGAACCATATGGTACGAAGGAAATAAAAGAGCATTTTGGTGCATCTTATTAGGTTATATATTTTGTTTCAAACTATGCTTTATTTTTTATTCTTTTTTCATTGCAATTTAGTAAACAAAAAAAAAAAACTATTTTCAGGCATAAACAAATAAGTTGACATATATAAAGAAATTGATAGTTTAATGAGACAATATGAATGGCAAAATCAGTTGTAAAGGAGTATATAGTTAAAGGCTAAAGAAAGAAGAAGGCTATTAGTATCAAGAATCTTCCAATTATCAGATGGTCTCCAATCTCCATGAAGTTTTCCCTGGTTGCTGCCCTCTGGTTCATTGCAATGAGTTGAGAGTCTATTATACTTATCATGAGGATCGGATATATCCAATGCCGGCCATGGCTGCCGGATCATGACCTTTTTCTTCCTCGGATTCGTTTGTGGATCGGATATTAATATGCTGTTGGTGTCAATCTGTTTGTGTAGTAGGTGCTTGCTACGGCAATATTCAAATCCAGCACTCTATATCATGTGTTTTGTATAAATGAATCATATCTGTAATTTATCTCTGAGGATCCATTTTATTTGCCCATTGTAGGAGGACAAGTAGATCCCTATATGTTGCGCGCATTTGATTCATCATTCTAAAGAACATTATCGGTGCTGGATTTGCACAAGTCTGAACCATTTGCTAATGGCTTGTTTGTGTATTACATTCGTGCTACCAAAATAAAAAGTTCTGTGCTACTAGTCGTTTTGTATCATAGGTCGATTTTACTATAACTCGTTCCGAACCCGTCTGTCTGTCTTCTCCTCTCTCAAAAGACGCGCACCCAACACAAATGGCCTCCATGATCTTACGCAGGCTATGCTCGAAACTTCCAAACCCTCTCATATATTCCGATCATCCTCCACCTCCTTCATTATCTCCCCTATTCTTCGAAACCCCAAGAGTGAGCCCTTCTCAGTCTCATACCTCACCCCTCAACACTTCAATTCTACTCCTTCGCAGCTCCCATAAAAAACACTCTCAAACCTGGATTCCATTCTCTTCAATTCAACAACTTCAGCTTCCACAAACCCAATCACTATTACTGAAGTTCAGGGCACACGATAACCAAAACCCCAAAGTTTCCTTCTTGCTTCTGTTAGATTATGCTCAATCTCTAGTACCAGTTCTCAACACCCTCACTTTTATCGTTTAACGGATAAAAAGTCCATAAATAGTTTATCCCTAACCCCTAGGAAAACCACCCCCGAGTTTAAGCACCGAGCTGTGTCTGGCACAAATCCCATCGGTACCAAATGCCGAAGTTTTGGCCTTGACTGGTTTTATGGAGGAAAACCCAGATTTTATTCATCCTCAGAATTCGAGAAACCCCAAAACCCTAGTCAATACCCTAGCCAAAACCCCGATTTCAAACATCAAGAAATTGAGGGACCAACCGTGGAGCGGGACCTCTCGGCTTTGGCCAATGAAACCAGAGAAGTTCTAGAAGGTATGATGAAGACAATCGACAGTTCGAGTAAAGCGGCGGCTCTTCTGGGTAAGTTTCATCTTGGCCTTGGAGCTTGGATTTGTTACATTAACAAGTCTTCACCTATTGCTGAGATTTCAATTCAGAGCGGTGGCATTTATTTTTCCATTCTCGTTGGCATTCATGTTGCGGAAATCATTGAAGCCAATGCTTTAAGAAGATGGAAGAGCAAGGCAGATTGCAGATGTTGACTCTGACTCTGCAGATCGCGAAGAGAAATCATGGCCGACACCAAAATTATTTCACACCCCCAAGAACTTCTGGAAACCCATCATGAGACTAGCGACAGAAAATGGAAGCTGAAACTACTTCATAGAGACAAAATAACTGCAGCATCCCTCCACCACAACTTCCACTCTGTTGGTGCTATATTTACGTTCAAGTGTTGGTAGTGTTGGCGAAGTTGGTGCCACAGACCAAGGGTCGAACACTTCAGGCATCAATGAACTCATTAGCAGCAAAAAGATAAACTTTGCATGCCTACTGTACAACAGCACCAATCCATGAAAATTATATTACTGAATACAACTAGTGTTGATATATGAAAATTAAAATACAACCAACTGTAGGATATAAAGTAGGAACTTGGGAAGGCGGATCTCACTGTGGAATTCTAGAAGACATTGAGGGATTTTATTCAGGGGTATGCTACCAAACAAGTCGTTGGTTGCTGCCTATTGCGTAATGAAATGCACACATCGATTCTAATAACGATGTAATTTTACTGCAGTCCAGTCCTCGAAGCTTTGTAGCAGAAACTGTCTTTGATGATGCCCTCTCTTATCCAATCAGTGTTCAGCTGCGTTTGTTGTAGAGCTTTTATGACTTTTTGTGAGTCTCCTGCTATAACAATCCTATTTTGCTGTCTTGATAATGCTTCTTGGACACCAATGAGTGCTGCCCTTGCTTCCCCTAGATGTGGATTACTGCTAGTTGAAAATGATGTCACTACAAAGTGAACTGAGCCATTGTGTCCTATGCCAACTGCTGCTGAGCAGCTGAGGTGCTGCCTTGTGGTCTTACAGCCACATCAAAGTTAATTGAGATATGTTCTTGTAATGGGAGAGACATATCAGGAAGGTTGATTGTTGTTTTCCACTCTCATGCCCTTGCTATGATTTTTATAATTATTCTGGACTTGTGACACAAACCGATCAATGAGAAAAGTTTTGGACTAATGAATGCTCCTATTTCTCTGGACTTGAGGCAGAGAAGTTTACTTTAATGTAATGCAACTTGAAAAACTGAAACTGAAAAAAACTTTATAATGCAGTTCATTTTCTTGTTTTGTCAGAGAGGTTTGGATTGGGAGATGAGTTGAGATGGTTTGCGAATAGTAGAATAAAAGTTGAATTATTTATTATATTTTGTGTGGGAATTTGAAAAAGTTGTTTTGGAATTTAAAAAAGTTGAATTGTTTATTATATTTTGTATGAGAATTTGAAAAAGTTATAATAATGAGATGAGATGAGTTGAGGTGAGTTTTGAATCCAAACCTCTTCTTACTGTGCACATGACTTTTATTCAAATAGTGTAAATCTTTAAAGAAAATTTGAAGATGTACATAAAAATTATTTCTTTAAGAAAAACAATTACTGCAAATCTTGGCTATGGCTGCTGCATTTTTTTTTCAATTTTTTTTGAGTTGCAGAAGATATCCTTGTTTGTTTACAGAAAACATTTCATCTCATCTAATCATTACAACTTTCTTAACTTCCAATACAAAATAAAATAAACAATTCAACTTTTTCAAATCTCAAAATAAAAATAATATTAAAAAATATATTCTAACAATATTTTATTTAACTTTTTAACTTTAATCTCATCTCATCTCATCTCATCTGATCTGCGAAAACAAACGGCCAGTACAAATGAAGATAAAATAGATGCTATCAATTTAGTTAAAAATCACTTAAGTACATATATAAATAAAGATAAAATGCAAAGAATATACTCTCGAATTGTAAAAAAAAAATGTTTATAAATTACTTGCACACGTATTTTATCCAAGAGAAGAGAAATGATGCAATGCTGTGGATGGACGAATCGTGCAAGAGGAGAAATTTTATGTGTTTGTTTTTGTTCAAGTTGTGCGGGAGATGAACTAGCGATACAGAGGAGGGACAAAAGCAAATTATAAAAGAAGCTGCCGTGCCGTTTTGACTTTTTAATTGTTTTGTTTTATTTTTTTATTTGCTTTCCTATACTTATCCACCTTGACACTATACGTGTATTTTGTGCTGAGTAATTTTATATATAATTGTAAAGTATGTAACTACCGTGTAATCGCTTTGAAAAAGAGTGAAGTTCACTATTAAAAATTAATTTTTTTTTTTCATATGAATCCCATGTTTTATTCATTTTTTTCAAAACAGTTATGCGATAATTATATAATTTATAATTATAAATATATTTTCTCTTTCGTGCTATACAGGGCGATTCCCTGTACCAGCTCTCTTGGATTTCCTTTAAGATGTATTTTGGTCTTGGCGTTTGATTTTCCTTGCGAGGGGATTCTATAAAAAATAAAAATAACCAAACCATGAGTGTTCTTATTACAGGAACTAGTCCAACGGGTGACTTTATATATGATTGTCAAAAGTTGTTGTACATTGGATTATGTAAATATAAATGTAAAATTTGTATAATATGACATGATTTTGCATTTGATTATTTCACTTAAAACTTATTCCCACATTGGATTATCCATATATTAGTCAAAATAATAATAAAATATTATAAATTTAATAATTTTTTTTCATTTTTTTTTTGTTCTATTAATTATTATTTTTTTATAGATTAAGAATTATATAGAAATATTAATATTATACAATATGAGACTTTGATAAAGATATGTGGATGGGTCCTGGAGTGCAGCAAATACAATCTAAATATTTCATACAACACCATTGAAAATAACACCTGTCTATTACATTTTCATCTAAAAAAAACATCATTGAGAAAAATACAAGTTATCACTAATGTTCAACATATTTCAGCCCATCACAAAAATATACACACCTACAATATCCAATCACAAAGTTGCTACTCAGCCACATGTATTTCCATTACATATGGCTTGACAGCCACTAAAATCAAACAAAGTATACACTAAACATATACTACTATTAATTAAAACTTCGAAATGGGCTAGACAAATACTTACACACCTCCAAAAGGTGTGGATTGGTCCTCGGACGGTAATGTGATTGCAGACTTACTTATTAAACCATCGAAAATTTCATCCTGAAGACGTTGGAAATAAAGTTGACATCCTTAAATAATTTAAAGTTTATCATAATTAAATGAGGCATAACATAATGAAATGAGTGCACATGATAAATAATCTCACTAAAACTTGTATCCTTTAGGTATCATATATGTAACATTTTAACATACTTAAATCATGGATATTAGAAACTAATGAAGAATAAATTGTTTCAAAGAGTACCTTGCCAGAATTTTCCTTATTTCCAACAAGAGTTTGACAAGCAAGCTTCCAAGATTCAGGTTTTGTACATAATAATCCAAGTTAGTTGTTTTTTTTTTTTTTTCATTCTAAACCTCAGCACATCTAATAAATGTCCATATATTACAACCAAGATCAGCTTTGAAACAACCATGGTAGTACCTCAATAAGGTCACCGGTATAAGCTTTGTTTTCTTGCATACAATATAAACTCAAAAATATTTACTATTATTTTTCCACAAATAATTTTCCAAGGCATCTGACTAGAACAAATGATGTCAAGCTTATAGGTCTATCAATTTTACCCATCATCATAAGCATCCTCATGTTGAATTGACAGTCTCTTAAACTTAATTTTCATTATACCTGATGACCATGACAAAGTCCCATCTTAAACTGGCCAATGGTTAGTGTTTTGGTCTCTGGATAGCGTGCTTCTCCATCATATTCACCTCTGGTAATATGCAAGTCAGGACAAAGAGTCTTCAAGTAGTCATGAACTTCCTTGATACAAAGATTTCCAGTGCAAATGATATGCTGGATCAAACAGTTCGTGGAAAATCGTGATTATTTGAGGAATTGGATGCCATGAGAACACTTCAAACAGTTTTCCTTTTCCTTCAAGTTTCTGCCATTTTGATTTAGTGTGATGTTCCTTTTGACTATCCTCAGCACTAGTGTCATATTGTGGGGAGTAGAGTGTGTTGTGGCTATTCAAATGAGAATATGATTCTTGTATGTTAATTCTGTTTTGGGAGATTTTGTTTTGTAAGTCAGCTCTTAAGTCTTTCCTATATATCCTTCAATCTTGTGATCAACTTAAGTAGCTTTCAATTTTTACTTAGTTCAGCTCAAGCCACCATGAACAACCATTCTTAACCTTGAACCACTGTGTTATTGAAGAAAACAGAAATATACAAACAGCAATAGATCAACATGCACATGACTCCCAAACCAGTGCAGAAAATCTTGTTGTAGCAGTAAGGAAAATATTCAACCTTCATTCTTCTCAACTCTCACCACCTTAGTCACTGATTAACCTTGTTTTAGACCACTCAAAAGGGTATATCAGCCACCACAACAGTTGTAATTGAAGCACACAAATAGCAAAACAGAAAAATCAAGAAGAAAATCTGCAGTTGTTCATAAATCAGTTTAGTTCAAGCTCTCGGGTCTACTCTTTCCATTATCAATCTCATTGCTACATCTAGCCATTATCAAGTTCTATATTTTTGTTGCAATTCTCTTCCTTCCAAAACAGCATAATCATTGAGTTCAAAATTTGGGAACAAGCATGTAATTCAAGATAACAACTGATATTCCATTTTAATCCTTTACAATTAGCTGCTGACTAATAATGATGCATTGACAATTTCACAGTTAAAAATGAAGTTGCAACCAAATGAAGCTGCTGCCTACATTTTTCTTTGAGTATTTCCTTTTCTTTTTCCTTTCCACCAAATGAAAATTTTCACTTCCACCAATAACTCAGTAAACTATAAATGAAACACATAAAGATTCAAGTTTCATATAAAGTCAACCCATTATCTCTCAGTTTGGGTCCTCAGAAAAATGCAAGAAAATATCATTCGGCCTGGAAAATGTAATCCATTTTCCGTTCTTTCCTTTGTTTTTTCACCCAACCAAACAAAAGGGTTGCATTATCTCAACACAAAATAAACCCAAAACTCGAAAAAAAAATACACAAATCACCAGCATAGACCAATAAAAGAAAAACCTAGAATCAACTATCACAACCAAAGGACAGTGGAAATCGGGAAAAGCCAAAAAGGAAAGTACCTAAAGATTTCCTTGAGTTCAAGCGTGATTTGTATTATGGACTTGGAACACTCGGGAGGGGATCGAAAAAAGAGGGATCAAAATAAAAAATGAAAGATTGCGGGAGAGAAACTGAAAGGAAAGGCAGTGATTTTAATTGGCGATGAGAAATGAAAGAAACCCAGAAAGGAAGAAAGGAGAAATGGAGGGAAAAACCTGCAGGAGAGAAATGAGTTAGGGAGAGGGAGAATCAGGAGAGAGAGTATTTTTTTATTCCATTTGGTCTAGCTACATTTAAATCCAAATATGATCCACGACACTAATTTACTGTAGTTAAAAATTTCTTTTTTTTTTTTGCATTTGAATAATCCGTGTATTTTTAGACTCTATTATCCAAACTCTTCATGTTGTTTAGATTTGCATAATCTAATGCCAATGCTAAGGCTAAAAAATGTTAACGTTGAGTTATTGGGTGCATGCGTAACTTGAAATTTTAATTTTGTGTTTTTAACATTAAAAAAGTATTTGAAAGAAAATGAAAAAAAAAAAAAATCAAATGCACGAGGGGGGCTGCCACTCAGCATTGTCCATTGGTTTTTCCTTCTCTTTTTTAATTTTATTAACAAAATCATAATAGGAAATACAAAACAAGTGACGATATTCCTATGCACAAATTCCAACCACGAAAAATGATTTCGTCCCATCTCAGATCCACAACCCTGTTGCAACCCCACCTCCCAAAAAAAATAAAAATGAAACGAAGAAAAGAAAAAACAAAAATAAAACCTTCACCAGCCCGGGAAAAATTGCAACTCTTCTTCAGACCTTCCTCTGCCTTCAAAATGTGCATGTAGAGAAGGAATCATATTCTGATAACAGGAGGATTGTACTTGAGAGTTTGCAAAAGAATTGGCTCAGCTAGGTTGTACCAGGATTCCCATCTGGCTTTGACCCTGCTCTGACATATGTTAGACTACGGGGTGCAGTTGACAGAACAGAATTTCCAGAGACAGGAGCACCATTTTCAGGTGGAGTGGCCTGAGCATCCCGCTTCCATTGCAAGCTCCTGGCACCGGGTTTGATGGGAGGGCGACCCCTGAATGCACCAGCCATGCCTCTTGGAAAAGGAACCCTGGCAAACCTAGCAGCAGCAAATGGAGAGCCCCGGGCAATGCGAGGCCATGTCATGATAGGGGCAGCTTCTTGATGAGCAGTACTCCTCACAACCTGCAATTAGGAAAACAATTGGCAGAGCTTCTTCAGTAACTACATATCAAAGCCACAACCAAGAACATCATGGATTTCACATCATTGTCCAATACTTCAATTCTCAAAACATAACCGTCATAACCACACATCTATTCTGCCACGACTTGGCTCACATGATGCACTTGTTAGCTTCATTATCCATTAGATCTGCCCTTTGTATAATATGCTAGAACTTCTAAGCAGCTTAAGCTATCTAGGCAACCAATATATTTCATTATCCACTCATGCCACAAACACATCAGCAGAAAAGCAAGAACACTATCATTTCTAAAACTAAAGAAAACAGCTTCTATAATTGAGATCCAGCTTCTGGAAGTGATACCTTGAGAATCCGTGACATGAAGGAGGTTCCATCAAGAGATAGAGCATTGTCTGCTGCCTCTTTTCTCATGAACTCTACATAAGCAGACCTGCTCAAATAACATCTCATATCAAAATGCTTTTAATAAAAAAATGTTTTACCAAGACTAGAAGGAAAGACTAGGAGATATTAATCAGAAAGGAAAAAATCTGAAATATCTTACCCTTTTGGCTGCCCTGTTGCTGCATCAGTAACTATAATCACTTTTAGCACATCCCCAAATTTATTAAAATGCCGAGAAAGACTGTCCTTGGTAGCAGCAAAATGAACCTGTCAAGAACAAAAGATGTCAGGAACAGAGGCATGCTTCCATATACAGAAGGACACATATACGAGTTATTACATTGCTGACAAAAATTGTTCGAGAATCAGCATCCTCTAAGAGACGGCCAGCAGCATGTAAACCTACAGAATACCACATAAAAATAACGTTTATAAAGATGAGTTCAGTACAGGTATAACATTATATCACAACAGACAGGAAGAGACACAAGCAAAACAGCTAACAATCTTGACATACACCAAATAAAAGGAAAGGAAATAACAGAAATTATTATCCAAGTTTTACTTTAATATATTTCACTTAGTGACAAATAAGGCACCATATATTTTGAGAGTTTGCAACTCACCAGGAGCAGATGATGGTGTCTTCAGGGATTCTTTCTGAGCATCCGCAGTAGGATTTGCCTGTTTATCATCAAAAGGGCAAGTTCAATGCTAGCAACAGATAATTAAAAAAAATAACACATAATCAAGACATAAGCAATACAACCCCACACATACATATTTGACTTCAAATATATGTATTCTATTTCTATGCATACATATGCAGGCATGATTACGTAAATATTCATGAACATCTTACATTTCCATTACCAACTGTGACAGGATTGCTATTCTCCTTCATCAGTCGCAAACCAGTATTGCCAGATCCCATATCACTCTCATGTAGAGATTTCTGATTATCAATATCCACAATCTCCCTATGCTCCTGATAATGAGGTGGCTTCCAAGTATTTACATTCACAGAGATGTTTACTATCTTACTACGAGAAGTTTTTGATGCCACCACAGGATGATCCTGATCCTTGTTGCGTGGTTTGACATCATCAGTATTTTTAGCTACACCATACTGCATTATCAGTGACTCGTCAACCATTTTTCCAGCAGATGTAGCACTCTGAGAAACATCCATTACGTTATGGCCCACAGCATTGACACCATTGTACCCCTCGTTGTCAGATGTAGAATCAGATGCCAAACCAGTTTCACCATCCAACATATCCATGTTACCATCATAATGTCCACTGTAGTCGCTTCTTTGATGATAACGCAACCGTGTTTGCTCCTGAATTTGATCAAAATCTTCATACTCTCCATCCTCAACATCAGCTTCTCTAAATTCTGCATCTTGGCCACTGGCTTCTGATGTATCTATACCACGACCAAGTCGGTCAAACACACTTCCAGATGGTTTAACTTTTATTACGTCTTCTGCAGCTTCTGCAACAGCTCTAATTACAGTAGCCATGGGATTTGGTATTCTGGCAACAGACTTAATCCGCCGACGATGACTGGCAAGTGATACATCACCAGTGGATGTTGAAACCACTGAACGAAGACGCTTCAATTTGGGTTCATTTGTCAAAGTAGACGGACTCGAAGTTGCCACTGCATCACGAACGGCAAACTGAAGTAACCGCCTAGGGGCATCAATATTTCGTTGAGAAACTGCCTCCCTCTGCCAAAATATTCTTTAGTGGATCAGGAAGTTGGAAAGCAGTGTTATGGAAGAGTAACATGAAAAAAAAAAAAAAACATTAATCTGAAAGTCACATCTCTCTAGTGCAAATTCTCTTTTTTTCATTTATAAAAAAAACCATGCTTGAACCACCACATATACACATATATGAAATAAAAAAACCACCAAATCCTTTTTCAGTTCCAATGAAAAATGAAATCAACTGTTTGATCCACCAGGAAACCCAGACATCCTAAGGCAGCCGCAAAAAAGTATAGTTGTTAGTTTCAATGTGATTTCCAATTTTGGCAATATTAGTGGATATGTACATTAACAGTGGCACTGGTAGGAAAAAGGTGACAATCCAAACTCGCAGTCCCTTATAGAAATGTCGACAACTTTCGCACAAGATGTAGACCAACCAATACAACTCTAATCCACAGTGCCTCAAGGTTATTGCTAGGTTTGTAATACAAAAGAATGCAACAAGACTCCACTTAACTTCAGTTTGTACAGTCATGACTAGTGAACTTATTTTACCTGAATTCGAAAGAAACAGACATTCATTTTGCATCCAGGGAATTACCGATAAAAAAAATTGCATTCAGAGAATAAATTAAAAAAACAAACAAACAAACCCTCTTATTCTCGTGCTCATAAGGTCGATTTCTTTTCCTCTGAATGGAAGGTCGGGGAGAAGGAGATCTCTTTGCACGACTGACTTTGAGATAAGACTTCTCCTCTAAATGGAAATTTTCAATACCAGAGCTCTGAAGAGGAGGGGGTTCAACTGCATCCCTCACAAGTCCTTTCCATTCCCGATTGTGCCGACTTCTAGATAACACATTAGGCTTTTCTCTTTCTGGTTCAGAATTTGAATGGTGAGAAACATTTTTTCCACCTTGGTCACCTAATGTGGGTTTTGTTTTTGAATCTTCCTCCATATAAGACTCTTGAGGTTGATGATACAGATTTAAATTTGAAGCTAGATGATCCCACAGCCTGTTAAAATAAAAGATGAACAAAAAATGAATAGCGTTACAAGTAGGGATAACAGAGAGCAAAGTTGTTCAAAAAAGTTGGCGTCATGTTTGCACATTAAATGAGGCTAAATTTTACCAAGATATGAAAGAATCAGTGTCATCGTCCAAAAACACATGCAACTCATTCCTTGCTTCTTCCTTGCGCTTGCCATTCTTTACCAATACAATCACGTATTCCTGACAATAAAAATTGGAAAATCAGGCTGAGTTGGCAGTTTCAAGTTTTTTTTATGACATGGAACCTCACCAAGGCAAGGGCCTCATCCTAAGCCTGCCATTTAACCACTAGGCTGCACCTTGACAGGTAAGTTGATAGTTTAAAATACTAAACCGTTTGTCTAAAATAGAAGACAGGAACTGTTAAATACATGCAACATTTTATAGCTCTCTTAAACATGAAGAAAAATGCATGCAACCATCAGGGCTTCTTCATATTTCATACTAGCGGAGTTCATATGTTCTAAAACCAGAACCAATATAACACATGGAAACTTTTATAGCTCTCATAGGTTTAAAAGTTCGCATTTCGTAGCCATCACCTGCTCTAGACTCTTACACAGCATTCTAATATTATCTAGAAAAGTAAAGTGGGTCACAGTTCACTTAAGCCAGTCCATGGTATCAACAGCAACCAAATGAATCAAACCCGATCGAACAACATGCAAGGACAACATATGTAACCCAAAAGCAACCGCCCAACACCCTTGCCCCAAGACAAATCAACAACCATAATTGAACAATCCTTGAAACACAAAACTTAATGCATATATAGATAGTCATTGCACATACAAAGTCTCTCGACGCGCATAGAATCCAAAAAGACAAGAAATGAAGCAAGCTCATACCACGAGATGGTCGTCGCTGAAATCTGTGAATTCCATCAGCTTCTCCTTCACTGCCTCCCTCAGCTTCTTCACTCCATCGCTGGTAAAATTAACATTAAATGTCCGATCATCGGCCCGATCGACGGTTCCCATCTGTAATCACTTTTCCTAATTAACAAAACCCTAACCGCCTCTATAGTTATCTCCCAAAAAAATAAACCCTAGTTCGGGTTTATGAATGTCCGCAAAGGAATGAGACAGTCTAAAACTGAGCGAAGAGCTCAAAGAGAGTGATGCGGTGCCAAAATATGTGGAACGGTGAGATTTTCCTCGGAAAATAAACCGCAAAGTTTGCCAAAATAAGGTGTTGCTCATACGCAAACGATTTAAACAGATGAAAGAATTCGATGAAAAGTTTTCATTGAAAACGCTAACTGGTGATCCGAAGAATATCACGGGAATATTTTCCAAATTGGAGGTTTTGATTTTTGGGGGTTAAATTTATGAGTTTTGTAGTAAATGGTAAACTCTTAACGAATGTCGGCGTCGGGGAGGAGGATGAATGCGGTGGGATTTCCAGAGGCCGTGTAGATATGTAATTATTTTGAATGAGAAATGTTTCTGGTTTGCGGTTTGGGCTTTACCATTACGGCTAATGCTAACGTTTTGCCTTTCTTGTGCTTCATGAGAATGCCATTGCCTGCCAATGGGTACTCTTTTTCGTTAATCTAAAAGGGAAAGACATACACGTCAACTCAAGCGAATCTCTAATATTCATAATTTCTCCATTATTAAACAAATATTATTTAGGCCTTTTTGGTTTTTGCTCTCTTTCTTCTTCTTCCATCATTTCAACCCGAAAACAAAAACTGTCTAGGAGCCCACGCGTTTCGGTTGTAGCCGTAGGCAACGTTCAACTTTTCAGGGCCATCCTCCATAGAGCCCAATACCCAACACTTGTTCCAGGGGTTTAGGCCCGTTTAGATAACGAGATGGTGATTTTAAATAAAAATTAAATAAAATATTAGTTTTTTAATATTATTATTATTTTAAAATTTTAAAATTTTAAATTATTTTTTATATTTTATATAAGAATTTTAAAAAATTATAATAATAAGATGAAATGAAACAAAATCATTTTTATATCTAAAATGAATAGATGTATCAATATCTAAAATAAGAAAAAGATAGAGCCTGCTATTTATCGAGTGAGAGGACCATGCTCATGATTTCTCATATCAAACAATATGGAAATCTATAATTTAATTTGAAGGTATCCGTGACGTGTGATTATGTATGTATGTATATATGTATACATCCATATAGACATCTTTGAACAAATGAAATAATATTTACGATGATTAATACTTTCCTAATATAACTATAATCAATTCAAAATTCCAATTACTATTAAGTTCAACAATGACCCGACCCGAACAAGTATTCGAACAAATCTTGAGTGTTTTTTTTTTTTTTTTTTGGGTCTGCTTCAGAAGACCTCTCTCATTAGTCACTTTCATTTTCATTTTTGATCCTGGGTAAAATCATTACAATCTGATGACAGCGAACCTACGTGGTTGGCTAAACATGATGTGAGACCCACCACTGAAAGGCTATTTTCTATCCAACACAAAACTGTTCCTCCGCCGATTTCGAGTAGCGAGTAGGCCAATCACAACCGTCTGTTCATCGTCTTTGGATTATCAGATCAACATCCTTAGACGCTTTCAAGTCGTGCAAAATAGTATGTGTGTGTTAATCGGATCGCTGCTGTAAATTAGATTAAAATTAAACTACTCGTGCTTATCGCCAAATTACATGAACAGCAGCGTCAACTTGATTTTAGGCCGTTTAGATAAAGAAAATATTTTATCTTATTTTATTTTATCTCATTATTATAATTTTTAAAAATTTATATATAAAATATAATAAATTAATTAATTTATAAATTTAATAATAATAATAAATAATATTTAACTCATATTTTATTTAATTTTCAACTTTTATTTTATCTTAATTCGTCATTTAAATCGCATTATATATTGTGAAAGGAAAAAATACCCATAGCCTATAAAATTAGGGCCCAACCCACCAAGCCATTACTAAGGACAAAAAGGGAGACTATGAAGAGATAAGAAGAGATATGAGTGAGACATGAGGGCTGCACATGTCAGGGAGACTATGAAGAGATAAGAATGGACATGAGAGCTGCAAATATCAGAGAGAGGTAAGAAGGGGACAAGAGGGATGTGAGAGGCTATAAAGTGTCAAAGGATCAGGGGAAGAAGGCAAAGGGTTCACGCAATAGAGATTTGCCGACTCAAGGCAGACTGGCATGTACAATACAGGGCAAGCAAACTTATAAAAGGGGATGCCCAGACAGCATTAAAGGGGACTTCTGAACTGATGAAAAATAGATCATCTGGACGAATGAATCGATGAAAATATACAGATAAGAAGAGCTACAACCTTCTCTATACAATGAGATATGAGGATCCATGAGTGATTGTAAACAAATATATATTATATTGGAGACTTTCTTACCCAAACCCTGTGGATATAGGCATATTGCCAAACCACATAAATCTTGTGTCGTCTCTTTTTACTTTCACAGCATTTATTTTTCATTCACTGCCATCGACATACGACCTTTTACCGTACAGCCGCAACGAAATACTGTCGGGGGCTTCAAATAATTCACATCGTTGCACTGGGAGTGTGAAATTGCCCAGACCTGCGAAATACGACATCAACATATATGTTTTTTTATGGTGACTATTTATTATTTTTTATTCGAGATATAAATTAAGTACACGTTACCTTATTAAAGTTTTAGGAGGAGGTTCATTAATTGATCAGCCATCTCTCAAGTGCGAGATGACAAGGTCAAGAGCCACTAAGGGAATGTCGTGAGGGCAGATTCCGACTGACGTGGCTCTAGCCACGTGGCTTTTTAAAAAAAAAAAAACAATTGAGATCTGCCAAATCCCTCCCGTTCGCCTCCATCCCTCCCGTTCTGTACGTCGGTCCATACTTTAAAATGGATGATTTGTGGTGCGGTCATGTTCTAAGATTGAGAACATTAAGAAACATTTATAACCAAATGTATAAGAACATATGATACTCATACCAAAAACCATGTAAATTTTTTTACATTGGCTACTATGTATCTTCAAGAGTTGCACCTTTATCTATCCTTCATCAATCACTTAGGACTAGTTTGGATTCAGAGATGAGTTTAAATGGTTTGCAAATAGTAAAATAAAAGTTGAATTGTTTATTATATTTTGTATGGTAATTTGAGAAAGTTGTTTTGAGATTTGAAAAAGTTGAATTGTTTATTATATTTTGTATAGAAATTTGAGAAAATTGTAATAATGAAATGAGATGAGTTGAGATGAGTTTTGAATTCAAATGAAGCTAGTTTTAAGTTGACGTCTCAACTTTTATTGCAATACATGGAATGTGAAGCAGATAAGAAACCATCCCAACTTATTGATCTTCTTATCAAGAACAAGTAAACAAAAATTATAATGTAAGTTATGCCAGAATATTATGGTTTGCATTGCCTCATTAAAGTACAATGAGTTAGTTCATAAAATTATTTTTCTTGCCTTCTGTAGAAATTAGGGGTGCTACCCGCCCCCTACGGGGCGGGGGCACCCCTTCCCCGCACCCCGCCCCGCATGGGGCGGGGGGTGGGGTTTTCACCCCCGTCCCCCGCCCCGATGGGCGGGGTGCGGGGCGGATTGGGAATCCGCCCCGCCTATTTTCACTTAAAAAAAAAAATATTTTTATTTAATTTAAAAATTATTTATAAGTGTAAAAGTAATTAAAAATACATTTTTAGATCCAAATTATAAATTTAAATTTTGTAAATATCACTATAATTTAAAAACTATGTAATTTTTAAATTTGTTAGTGCATATTTTGTGTAAATTGTAGTGTATTAGTTTTTAAATTATGTAGTTTTTAAATTTGTTAATGCATATTTTGTGTAAATTGTAGCGTATTAATGTTTAAACTATGTAGTTTTTAAATTTGTCAATGCATATTTTATGAACAAGTCTAATAAATTGTAATATATATTTATATATACACAATTTTTAAAATATAAATATATATTTAATAATATATATATAAAAAAATGAGGGCGGGGGCGGGGCGAGGGAAATGCGGGGCGGGGTTGGGCCCTCCCCGCCACCCGCCCCCGCTAGGTGCCCTAGATGCGGGGCGGGGGGCCCCGCCCCCGCATGGGCAGAGCGGGGTTGCCCGCCCCGCCATGCGGGGGCGGGGCGGAAGCGGAGCGGGGCAGCGGGGGCGGGGCCCCGCTGCCCACCCCTAGTAGAAATTACATGACTTGTACTTGTGTTGATTATTGGGTAATCGTTATTCCACACCTTTCTGTTTTGAAGGGTCAATGGTTCGAAGATTGAACGTTTCTTGGATGAGCTCAAACGATTATTTTTAACACTTTATTTTTATAGGCCTCTGTCTTTAGTGTCCATAAAATTTTATTTTACTTATTAAAAAATATTGAAGGGTCAGTGTTCGTTAATGTAATTGTTGGGGTTGATAGTTCTGAAAATATTGTTGGGGGTGAAAGATATTTGCTATACATATTAACATAATATAAATGGTTGGTCGTCTTTGTTTGCTAATATGTACTGGTCAATTTTACAGGTTAGGCATTCTTGCAGGTTTTTCTGTTTGCATGACTCGAAAATACTAACATATGGCGAAAAGATAATCAACCGATTAAAAACTCAACTTCAAAAGATACACGTAGCAATCGCTATCCAAACAACTTTACATTGACTAGAAATAGAGATTGAGAGGCGCAAGAAAAAACTTGAGTGTCAGTTTCTTTATAGTAATTTCAATGTCGTGGTTACTTTGTTTTGAAATTTCTGAGAAAACAATGTGAGCAAGATATAATTGCATGCTTAATTTTATATGAAGTTGTTTTCATTTTAGCTTAATTTTCGGCTTTTTAATTTTACTCATATTAAGAATGTGACAATTATATTAGTCGAGTACCATACATACCCTTTAGATATCTCTGGTCCAAAATGGACTAATTGTAATCTGGACAAAGTTTACTTGTTTTCATTCTCATGTCTTGATTGTACGTTAGAAATCTTTATTATGCCATTGGGAGCTTGTTTGGAAATATATCTCACTCTAAAATTCTAATATCATTTTATCTCATCTCATTCCCAAATATAATTTAAATACAAACATTTTCAATCTAATTATTACAACTTTTTTCAAATTAATCATTATAAATCAACTTTTGTAAATCCCTAAACAAAAATAATATTATAAAACTATATTCTAACAATAATTTTTATTCAATTTTGTTTCTCCTTTCCCAAAATCTAAAATAGACTTAATTCGAATTACCTCATTACTATTCACAAACTATCTTATTATTATTTATAAAATTATCATCTCATCTCACTCTCCAAACAAGCGTTACTAAATCATGAATGGATTAATCCTCCCCTATCGTGGTGTATCAATTTTGGTTGGGTCATACTCCTAGCTACCAATTCTTTTGGTTGATTTGGCGTTAGGTAGAGACAGCACATGGTTCAAACACCAGAGACTTGCATGAGAACCAAAAACAAGAGGATGCCAAACACGTTGGCTTCAAAATGGGGACAAGATTGATGCCATACCAAACACGTCTATCTGAAATGGTGCCAAACACGTTGCTTCATTTTGCATCGCCCTATAGGAATTTCTCTTATATATGACAGTGTAGTTTCGTTACAAAAAAAGAGATCAAACTTGATCAATAAAGCATTGAAATACTCAAGAACAACAAAACCGTACCGAACAACAATGTCTGGAATTTACAATAGCATTACATGTTTATGGCGACAATACACTAACAAAAATCTAGCCATCTCCACCAAAAACAAATTGTCATCTCCACCAAAACATATTCATCTCCGCCAAAACTGCATCATTTATAAATAAACTTATAGATCATAATCCTGGTCCGAGAGATGCAATCCTCTCCTTCGCGCCCAAATGAACAAAAAATAATAAGAATCTTCTCAAAATTAAAAGCATAATGTTGCCCATATTTCATGTCGATGCTACCCGCATTGGAGGAGCAGTCGGTCCAATATGACAAGCCTCCATAGTATATACTTGATCAGGTGTGTACTGTGGGTTTGAAAGAACCATCACACTTATCTAGGAATATCCAACCAGATTTTAAAAAAAAATCTGGGTTTGATATTGCAAAGTCTGGGTTTTTGTAGTGTTATCCTAATGCACATTAGGGCTTGTTATTGGTGGTGGAAACCAAGGTGCGGTACAACCTCAATAACTGATATTATACAAGCAGGTTCTTTTATGTTTTAGAATCTTTTACACGCATGTTTTTGCTTTTTTGTAAAAACACGATGTATGCCTTTGGAACAATCAAGTGCTTCATGGCCATTGCTATAGTTTTTTTTTTTCTTGACCTTAAAAAAGAACTAAAAAAGGATTGTTAGATGAGATGTTAGAGAAACAATCGCATAACAGAACAACAAGAGGAACAGCATAAGCGATAATCATCAAAGATATAACAAGAGGAACAGCAAAAGGGCACGTAATCGGAGCAAGATCTATAAAAAAGAAATAAAAAATGATTGTTAGATGAGATGTTAAAGAAACAATTGCATAACAGAACAACAAGAGGAACAACATAAGCGATAATCATCAAAGATCTAACAAGAGGAACAGCAAAAGCGCACATAATCGGAGCAAGAATTCAACAATCAAATGAATAAGAAAGAACTAAGTAATGCAAATGGTCTGGTCTTAATGAACAAATAATTCCACTAGATAAACCTATCACCATCATAATACATCTCTTCTAAATGCAACTCCCCCACCCCCACCCCCACCCCCCGCGTTTATTTTCAAATACTTGCATTCCAGACATACCTATTAAAAAATACTTGTGCATTGCAGACATACCCTATTAAACTGAGAACATGAGTCTAGAGCAATCTGTCATAATTAAATATTCAAGCTTCTTTGCTCTAATATATCATGTGTTGATACAATCTGCAACAACCTAAATAAAACAAATACTGCATCTCAACTTGGATACAATTTAGGATACAAACATGGAGTAGGCATATTAAACCTCAGGCAGCATCAATGAAATAGCTTCAAGCCTTCTGAGTTGCAGAACATGTAGGGATACACAATTAAGTGAATGCATATATTGAGGAACAACTTATTAAGGAGAAAAAAATGAGCATATTATCTAAGTTGTTGGCTTAGGACAGTTTGCAACAGAGAAACAGACACATAACCATCAATATCCTAGCATTTACCGAAACAGATAAGTTACAATTTATTTTTTGGAAATATTAGTCGTCCAAGGCAATCAAAGAAGTATTTAAAAAATTCTGATATCTTCAAAAGAAATATAAAGAATGAAGAGACCCGTTAGAGAATTGACATCTAGTTCAGAACTCATGTAATGATCAAGAATCCTTAATATGTATGTTGTACAATTTGGACTCTGAAATTTACCATTAAGAAATTCGTGTATGTTGTACAAGTAAATGGTTTAAGCAAGAAAATCTCGACTGGACTAAAGTAGCAGACAGTTCCAAGACATTGTTAGGAATGTTCTAAAGTGGCAGACTGGACTCAAATAACTAAACAACAACAAAAATAAACCCATAAAAGAAACCCAGCACTGTCACAAGCTTTTTCATTACCACTACGTGAACCAACGAGAGAGAGAGAAGGGTAGATAGAGAGAGCCGAACTTTGCAAACTGCAATAAAACCCTAACGTAGATCGAACACAGCAGGTAGAACAAGAAAGAATTAAATAAACATAAAAACCCTAACGTAGATCACAGCAGAATAAAAAACCCCAACATTTGAAGATCAAAAGCCCTAACATTCGTGTAAGAGGAAAATATGGAAGTCTAGAAAATCTACCGCTAGGATTCGTGGGAGAAGCGAGGCTGGCTGGAGGGTTAGCCGGAAGACGATGCCTGAAATGGTGCTCTGCTGCCGCGCAAACTGGAGGCCGGTGGCGGACGGTGAGAGAGGGAGGATATGTGCGTGCGTCGTCGGGAGAGGGAGAGGGAGAGGGAGAGATTTTCAACAAGAAAAATGTGGAGATTTTTTTCAATCAGATTTTTGTATTTTTTTTAATATAAAATTACGTGACATGCCAGGTCAGTCGGGTGGATTCTTATCCTCGGTAACTGTAGAATCAGTCTAGTTTTAGGAGGAGGTTCCATTAATTGACCAGCCATCTCTCACGCGCAGGAATGGTGATGACAAGCTCAAGAGGTGGCAGGGGACGCGTGTCATGCACACGTGTTCGTCAAGGCGAGTACGAAAGCGACTTGCTTTGAGAACGAAAAGTGGAGGGGTCCACACCTCGGGGATGCGGTCAGATAGGGCGGCTTTATAAAGCTGGACGTGAGAAAATGCCCTTTGTCACGGTCACCAATAATCTGTGTGAAATTCTCGATTCTACTCCTCCTTTATTTTTTTTAATATATATATATATATATTTTATTATAAACTATTGCTATACTATTCATGAATAGTTACATACTGCTAAAATATCTCATCTCTTTTTAAAGATGCATCAAACAGTTCCTATTTTTGCTTGCTGTTTCTTCTTTTTAAAATAGATGATGAATTAAAATGAACAAAACTCACAATTATCAACAAGCACCGACTTCTGCTACCAATACAATACAATACAATAATACAAGATCGCTTGCTTATTAAGCTAATCTGACCTTCAATATATAATAATCTAATATCAATAATAATAATAATAATCTCTTCAATATTATCTCTAAACCTGACATCCTCCCGTAATTATTCTGATAGGAAGAAGATAATATTGGATATCCTTATATACTTAAAAAAAAGGAAATTAAATACTTATTTGAAAAAAAAAAAAAAAAAAGGAAAGAAGGAGACTAAACAATATAATAAAATATAGAGAAAATAATTTGGAAAGTAAAGCGTGGAAATGAGGATAACAGGGCAATTAAATTTGAGGTATAGTTTTATAATTTTATTTCACATGAGATGGTGGAAAGGCAGGTCCCACACCTGACTGAATACTGACGATTTACACGTCAGACCCAATCGACAGAGAGAGAAAAGAAACCGAGGGACAGCCGAGGCCATTACCGTAATTTCGACAAACCCCAAAAAATTGCTTGATACGCGTCTCTATGAGGCCCATATTCCATCGCCATTACCGACCTCTCAATCCCTTCAAATCCCCCATCTCTCTCTCTCTCTCTCTCCCACCAAACCAAAACCAAGCTTTTCCCAGCGTTTTTCTCTTCCTCTCTCTGAAACCTCTCGGATTCCAGAACCCGATAAAAAAAAAAAAAAAAAAACCCAGCTTAAAGGATAAAAATGGCTCAGAAAACAGGCAAGGAAGAGACGGAATTCAAGGTTCCAGAAACGATACCTCTTTGCGTCAACAACTGCGGCGTCACGGGAAACCCAGCCACCAACAACATGTGCCAGAAGTGCTTCAACGCCACCACCACCACCACCACCGCAGCAACAGCAATAGCTACGACGTTGTCTTCATCGTCTTTGTCTAACAAATTGCCACAGAAGATTCATAGATCCAGCTCGTCGCGATCGGCGGAGACGATCAAGGAGCTAAAAACGGCGTTTTCTTCTTCGGATCGGCCGAGATCGGAGGTGAACCGGTGCTCAGGGTGCAGAAGGAAGGTCGGGTTGACCGGTTTCCGGTGCCGCTGTGGAGAGCTCTTCTGCTCGGAGCACCGGTACACCGACCGCCATGTCTGCAGCTACGACTACAAGGCAGCCGGGCGCGAAGCCATCGCCAGGGAAAATCCCGTGGTCAAGGCCGCCAAAATTGTCAGAGTCTGATCATTTGTAGAATTCCAGAAAAAGATCTCTAAAAGTAAAGTCAAGGATTGGAAATCTCATAGAGATGGGGGAATTTCTCTCAACCTTAAGAGAGACAGAGAGAGAGAGAGAGGGACAGACAGAGAGACAGAGGGATTGTTGTAGAAGAAGATCAAATTCTCTCCGATTGTTCGTGTTCTCTCGTTCAATCTCTGATGATCTTATTTATTTTTATTTGGTGCTTGTGTTTTCGCTTCTTTTTTTTGGGTTGGAAATGGAAGATTATTGTGGTTTACGGTGATGGCCTTGTTTTGTTCTTAAATTTTTATCTGAATTTCTTTGTTTGTTTCGTATGAAGAAGGACAGCCATGAGCCAAGCTCTCAAGGGGCAAGCGTGTGCAAATTTGACGAATGATTTGGGGGCTTTTGGGTAAATGTCGGACCTGGTAAATTTGGTTGTAGTGGAGGTTAGAAAGTCGTGGGAGGGCAAGATATATTGTACGTATTCGTGATATTTACGACGAGACAGACAATGGTGGTGGGTTTAGTTTGAATATGATGAGCACTGTGTGATGGTATCAATGGGATATCGCCGCGTGTATGACTTTGTGTCTATGATGTTATTTTTATTATAAGGCTTAATTAAAAGATTGGGGCTCCTGTTTTGTGAGAAGAAAAATGTATGTAACAAATCAATTATAGTATGATGATGAGGCACAGGAAAATTAACCCAACTCTAATTTATCAAAGAAATAAAGAATTTATCAAGGAGGCAACCTCATCTAATCTAATTAATATAATTTTTACATAAAATAAAATATTATTCAATTTTATACTTTTATCCAAACAAAAAAAACAAACGAGGGGAGGTGCTTTGCGGGGGAGGTTCTGCCGACGTGGGAATTTGGGTGTCCTTCGAGTGACATGAAAAGCCTGTCTCAAAATGCATAGTTAATTAATTTAATAAGCCCCCCCCCCCCCCCCCCCCATTTATGTAGACTGCAAGTGCTTTGAGGGGAGGTTCTGGTCTGCCGATGTGGTCCCCCCATACAACTTGCCTTCCCCCTTATTTTGTCTCACTTTTTATTTTTTTGGTTATTTATTTGACACATATGTATGGTGATTATAAATGGATATGACTACCTTCTCTCACTGTTTTTCCTTTTTTTTTTTTTTTAATGTTGATTACTAGAATTTCAATACAAGTTTATTTGAAAAAAAAAAAAAAACAGGTTTAAATGTTTATGTCAAGTGTTACCGAGAAATATATAATGAATGGATTAAGGGTGAAAGAAAGATAAATATATATTGTTAACATGCTATATAGGATGAGATTGTATAGGTGAAAGGAATTAGTGAGGTTAAAAATATATTTAATACCTTTTGTCAAATTAAAAAAAAAAAAAAAAAAAGAATTTATCTCAGATAAGATTTATAGTGCATGCGTGTACCTTACCTTATGTTTCACGCATCATTTAGTTTGGTGTTAACTACTGTAGTCTAGCAAAGTTAAAGATGAATGATTAGAGCAATAAATAATCTATACATTTTTTTTTTATTATTTTCTTTTGAAATGATGCTGGTAAGTGGTAACCTATAACAAGATGAATTTAGTGACCTTGTTAAAGGGCATTTAGGAAGATAAGCAAAGCCATCTAATATGCATAGCTTGGTGCGAATTACTTATTATTATTTTTTATTAAGAATACATGGTCATTAGTTACCAAAAAAACTAAAGGTCTGAGAATCTTTATTAGTTATTTCGTTGAGTGACAAAACATCTTAGGGGACCATGCTAATAATGGTCGTTTTCTTTTCTCTAATAAAAAAAAGAAGCATGCTTGTACAATGATGGGAATCTGCCCATCTTAATACAGGAAAATTAAATTAATTCCCCCCCCACCAAAACCAAAATAAATAAATAAATAAATCCCAAGTCCATGATGGTTACAAATCAATATTTTGCTCTTATTATGTTATCAAATCATTTGCTTTCCAATAGAGTTAGTATTCTGGGCCCCTAAATGCATCTATTAATTACTTTAACCCACTAATCACGAAGTTATGGTGAAGGTTTCTATCCAAAGATTCTAAACAAGATTGAGTTGAAACCGTGTGGCAATAGTATGGGACATTTGGGGGTCTAAAAACTCCTCTGTAGGCTATATAAGCAGCAGATACATCAATGCAGTTTGAAAGAAAAACAAAGTGAGACAACACAGTTACTAACTTAGGTCCAAGGAGGACAATATCCAAGTGTGTGAAGTAGAAGAGCCATACATGAGGTTCATCACTAGCTCCCCCATCCCCCATTAATGTATCTTCGGATTTAAGTTGGAAAATGGGTGTAACATGAGCATTCGGATTTAAATAACTAGTTAAAATTAAAACAAATTTATGGGTTGTCTAGGCCCCATCTGGCTGGACGAAAGGATTGGCAATCTCATCAGTACCATCTGTGGGGGACACAAGCATTACAGCGGTTCCCCTGCAAACCTGCATCACCATAACCTCAAATCCATTACCTCCGCCAAAACAAAACAAAAAGATATAGATGCAAATGAAAGTACAAACCTTGGGGGTGGGGGGGGCAAAAAAAGAATAGACATTTGGGACTGTTTTAAGCTTTTGCCTACACATCTTTTTTAACATTTCATGGATATAATGGCTCAATGCCTCAAAGTAGTTTCTTTCTCCATATTCAATAGATTTAACTTCACCCACCTAGCTTCGAAATATGTCCATTTTTTAGTAATCAGCCATTGAATCCGAACTTTTACATTTCCTTGTCTAATGCAACATAGAAAAAACAAGATGCTGGATTTAGCTTCTTTGTTTCTCAATGATTCAAAATTCATATCATTGAGTACCGACATTTTCTTGTTGGCAACAATTTGAGAACAAGAAAAAAAAAATGATAAAATGCAGGCACAGGGAGCAAGTTTGAAAGCAAATATATTGACAAGACAGCCAGAATTAATGCACAATAAGTAACTAGAGATAAGCAGCAATTTAAAGATGTCTTTAAGCAATTAATGTACTGGCAGATTCAGAACAAATTTATTTAGCATTGTCCTTGTATCCAAAATTTCAAGCTTTTATGAAGATGATAGTCTATTACACAACTTGCTTATCAAAAAATAGATCGACATAACAACATTAGGTTGATCTGATGGTTTTGGAAAGTTAGAATCTCAGTGTCATCTAACCAACTTAAAATCTTTCACAAGGAAAACAAAAAGGTCAAGCACTTTTCGGACTAAATGGTCCAAAAGCTTCAAACGGAATGTGCCATGCAACACCAATATTTGAAATTGATGCTTTTCATTACAAAGCTGATATGCTAGACATTCATATTCATGAAAAACTAAGTATAGTGGAAGGGAACATACTATAAGGCCTAGACGCCTGGTCTGATCAGTAGTCTTCAGTGGATCATCAGGATCTGCAGAACAAGGGCAAAAATTCTGAGACAATTTGTCTAATCTATATCAGAAGGTGTATACATGATAGTATTGGATAAAGCTTGGTTTCAGAGAGAAGAAAAATTATCATGGTGCTAAAAACACAATACTATATACACATCCATGGTGCGATGCATTTAGGCCATGTCATCATTTGTCAAATGATTTAGGTTGGAACAAAGTGTGAACAAATACTGTGTTAAAATTGGGTGCAGATATGCCCATGAACCAATAATGACATGACCACTTCGACCCTTTGGCCCTATACACATATATTTCTTTTTTCTTTTCTGATTTGTAAAATAAAGGATAACAAAATAATGCAAATTTGCTTTACACTTGAAGAAAGACCGTTTGGAGATGACATATTTAGAACTCTATAATGGGGCCAAAAAAAAAGAAAAAACTGCAAGGTCTCAGCCTTGCATAATTTTCAGACTTGTGATTTGCACAAAAGCAAGAGATGAACACCCGTAGGTGCAACCTAATGGTCATAGGGCTGGTTGGGGAAGGGCTGTAGAGTCAAGATTTAATTATGATTAGGATTTTCCCTGGATTATCTGATACACGGTTTCAGCATGTGGAGTCGTGTTCCGAGGTTTACTCCCTGGAGTGGGCCTGAAGGGCACTGTCTTAGTGAGATTCCATGTCATAAAAAATGGGCATAAGCCTCCAAGCGAGGGAAATCATGAGTTTCCTTAGGTCTAACCTCATATTGTGTGCCTGTGCACTCTAAAAGCCTTTTAAATTTTGGCAATCAATTTGATAAGTTCGAAATTTTAATAATCTTCCCTAGGATGCAGCATGGCTGTTTTTCCAAATGGGCCATGAAAACCAGGCATGTCTCTTCCCAAGCTTCTCTCACCACATATCTTGTTTATTAACCAAAATAAAGAAGGAAGAATATCCCATAAGTGTCAAGTGAGGCACTTGGCCGCCTTCAGTAACATGTTAGGACAGTTAAGCCAATATAATCACCATTTTAAGCCACATTCTGTAACGATTAAGAAGCTCTAGGGGCATTATTACCTTCCGATTCTTGTACATAAAAATCAACTATTCACAACAACTTCATGAATAAACATGTTCAAGTTTATGAAAGGAGAAATCCAAGTGCTAAAGCATGAACCCCCATTACTGATGGACATATCTGTTCAGAAACCGAGCTCTTATAATATGGATTCCCTATTGACTCAATTTTGAATTGAATTATGGAATTCTCTCCCAAAGCTGAGAAACTAAAATGTGGTGGAAAGCTAAAAATCAAAATTACATCCATACAATCATCTGAGACACATGTGACCTTTTTTTGTTGATTTCCCTAACTTCATTGGGGGGGGGGGGATGCTACAGTTTGAACCTTCAGGTGTTGCTTGAAGCAAAACAAGTTTACAGTGACAAAATAAGAACAAGTATATCAGTGTTATGTGGTTTTCATTATCACAGATTGGTGTTGTATGTGTAGAAATAGTGGCGAATCGGTGGACCATCTACTCTTGCATTGTGAGTTTGCAAGAGAAATTTGGAATTATTTCTTTAGTAGAATGGGAATTGCATGGGTAATGCCGGGAAGAGTGGTGGAACTACTAGCAAGTTGGAGAGGGATTACTGGGACACCACAGATAGCAGCAGTGTGGAAGATGGCTCCTTTATGTATTCTTTGGTGCATTTGGAGTGAAAGAAATGATAGACTTTTTGAGGATCATGAACGCTCCTTGGAAGAGTTTAGGAATTTTATGTGGAAGACTTTATTTATGTGGGCCATTGCTTTAGATATGAATGGTCTCAGCTTCCATAACTTCCTTGTAACTGTTTTTAGTTTCTAAATAGGTGTATTCACATGTATACTTCTAGTGTACCTGGGCTATGCCTACTCTTTGATAAATAAAATATCTTATTACTTATCAAAAAAAAGTGTTATGTGGTTTTCATGTAGAGAATATGAAACTGTGGAAATATGTATGCCTACAATAGTTTATATAAAAAAACAAGGAATATAACACTGTTAGAGTGCTGCATGGAAACCTTGGTGAATTTGCCCTCCTCAACAGTGATAATAACAATAGGGAAATTATTATCAATATTATCTTGCACAATAAAGATAATAATGCAACCATATCAGTTAAGTAATTTGAGTAGATGCATTAAAACCACACAGCTTACTAGTCTGACCACACAAACACAGTCATAAAAAATTTACAGTGAGCCAATAAGTACCTCTCGTAAACTCTATGGCTTCGTCCAGAACAAGGTTTAGTAATTGGTCATATCCTTTTAGAGTCCCAGTCACTGTAATCCAGAAGAAAAAAAAGATACATAGTCGGATTGGATCGGTGATAAAAACCAAAAACCCAAAAAATGGCTGTTTGATATAAAAATTGCCATTTTTCAAAGCATTGAAAACCCAAATAAAGGAAATGATACGGAGAAGTTTTCATCCAAAATTAAATAATTGAAAGCAGTTTTCATTTTTTTAGCTTTGCATTTGAGCTCTCTAAAGCAATAATTATATGCTCATTGTTATTCAGCTTGTGCATTACGCACCAACCAATTTATTATGTATTTCTCCTTTAGCACTATAAGTTTTTGGGTGAAGAACCTTATAAGGGATGGGAATATTTGTAATGTTTTGCCTTAGTTCTATTTTGCTTTAGCTTGTATTTAGGTGTACTCACTTGTATAGTTCCTGTGTACTTGGGCTATGCCTATTTACTTGGAATAAATTCTCTTATTATCTATCAAAAAAATTTATTATATATTAACGAATAGATAATTGAAAGCTTAGTAGCAAGCAGTGACCTTGTCTACCACCAGTGAGCTTGACTTGGACACCTTTGTCCACAAACTTTGCCAAGTCCAAAACCGTTTCCTTCCTGCTTCCTGACTGAATCACAATCGCACATCATTTAGAAAAACAGGAAAGCGAACATAAATTTCCAACAAAGTCAAAAACGAAAACAAATATTCTTTGGGTTGCTGTCTTGCTGAAGATGAAACTGAAACTAAAAAGCGCACAAATGGAGAGACTTTACCATATCTTAATCGGGGTTTGCTCAGTTACTATTTAGACTTTGCAAAATCGAAAAAAGCAGGAGCTTTCCAAAGAACCCTGAAAAGCCCAAGTGAATCAAGGATGAAGAAGGGAATAAAAAAATTGAAATTCGAACAAGAAAAGGAAAAGGGTGTGTTTGACTGTAAGCGGGAGTGAAAATGAAGAAATTATGGTACCTTAAATGTGCTTCTGGGTGAAGGCCGAAGGGGGCAAGGCAACGGGGGAGAGAGACGTAACGAGGAAACAGGCTGCGGTATAAATTACGAACTCGAGCCCCTTTTGGGACTAGAGAGGGTCCTTCCCAATTTCAATTTTCAACGAAATAACCACAAAAATTGTTTTTTTTTTTTGTTTTTTATAGAAACTTGAAGAAATTTTCAATAAACATTAGATAAATAAATAAAATTATAAAAGGGCGTGCATAATACATATACTACACCAACTAATAAGATTTTTTACATTCTTATTGTAAGTACCTAATAAAATTAGAAAAATATTAAAATATTTTTTATCAGTTGATGTGATAAATTTTTACATTTTCGACATTACTAGTATGTAAGTGTTTTAAAATATAAATTTACAAATAGATTTTTTTTCTAAGAAATTATTGACTATGTTAGTAACATAATATTCCAGTGAGAGTTTAATAATATTATTTCTATCTCAAAATTAAGCAATAATTAGCTAAAAAAATTACCCGATATTAAAATTTATTTGCAAATTTTTTATTAGATTTGGTCCGTTTGTTTTCGGATATGAGATGAGATGGGTTGAGATTAAAATTAAAAAATTGAATAAAGTATTGTTAGAATATATTTTTTAATATTATTTTTGTTTTGGGATTTGAAAAAGTTTAATTGTTTATTTTATTTTGTATTGGAAGTTGATAAAGTTGTAATGATTAGATGAGATGAGATGAGATGTTTTTTAATATATTTTTTATATCCTATTTTCATTTTCACTTTTTTTATATGCCATACGGTACACGCAAGCTTTCACTTGTGAGGGCCTTTTTGTAGTTTTAGCCGAAAAACCAGGGCTTTTTAATAAAAGGGAGAGAGTATCCATATGTGTTCTCTGTAGCCAGCATAGGGTTTCTTTGGCTGCAGCAAATGAGGTGTGCAGGTTGTGTTGTGGCTGGATCGAACTTCGGACCTAGCAAAGCTCCAACAATGGTGGACAAGGCCAGCAAAGGTAGAAAGGAGGAGGTTGTCACCAGAGAGTACACAATCAACCTTCACAAGCGCCTGCATGGATGGTAAGCCCCCTCAGCCCCTCTTCCCTCGCTCTATCTATGTGTATGTGTTTGCTTGTATGCTCATCATCTGTTTCCATGTAGTTTTTCACCTTTTTGACATCATTTTCATTATACTGCTTTAAGGATATTAGTTGCGAAGTTAATCATTCAGTTTATTTGGACTGCTAGATGAAGGCTCCATTCTCAATACGGTCATCATGTATGGTAAATCTTCTCCTGCTGGAGTATTTGAAATTTTTCCCGTCCAAGTGAACCCGAAAGATGTTTTTTTTTAATTGGGTGTCATAGATTTGGGATCTGTAAATTCTTTTGTTTATATTAATATTGGCGCAGAGAATGAAAATGGAAGAACAGAGCATGAAGAAGATGAAGACAACAGAAAGTTGAAATTGGAATAATTGAATTATATTCGAATATTTCGTGTGTCTATACAAGCTATGTGCTGCTATTTATAGATTACAAAAATAGAATGAAATAACAATAAATGAACAAAGAATAATTGACAGCTCATAATGCATTACAGAATGGCCTCACGTGATCGCTGTATCTTTATCAGGTGGAACCGTGGGCATCGTATGTCCAATTGCATCCTTTAATCTCAACAGTCCCCCCCAAGATGGAAAGTAGATGTTTAAGACTCCCATATTGGACAAGCATCTAGTGAGCGCTGGAGAATGCATGGGCTTGGTGAGAAGATCAGCTAACTGATCAGAGGAAGGAACGTGTGTAATAGCTACTTGGCCAGCTGAAATTTTGTCACGAACTAGATGATAATCTAGTTCGATGTGCTTGGTTCGCTCATGGAAGACAGGGTTGGCAGCTATATGCAATGCGGCTAACTTTTCACAATACAAGGTGGCTGGATCATCAATTGTAATGCAGAGGTCATTGAGAAAATATCAGAGCCATGTAAGTTCACAAACTACGGCAACCATGGCTCTGTATTCTGACTTAGCCAAGGATTGTGAGATAGTGTTTTGCTTCTTCGATTTCTAGGCAACAAGAGATTGACCAATGAACATGCAAAAGCTAGTTGTTGATCGTAGCGTGTCGGGGCAATTGGCCAAATTAGCATCTGAGTAGGCTGTGATTTTTAATGGTGAATTGGCGGGAAAGAAGAGTCCTTGGCCTAGTGTATTTTTGAGATACCGAATGACCTTAATGAGAGCATCATAGTGAGGTATCCATGGGGCTTCCATGAACTGACTTAGAAGATTCACGCTATAACTGATGTCAAGCCGTATATTTGTTAGATAAAGTAACTTACCAACCAATTTCCTATACAGAGTAGGATCATGAAATACGGCTCCTTCCTCCTTTTGGAGTTTGATATTTGGTTCCATTGGTATGGGTGAGGGCTTGGCAGCGAGCATGCCAGTGTCGGATAGGATATCCAAGGTGTATTTACGTTGACAAATTTGAATTCCAGCCTTTGATCAAGCGATTTCCATATTGAGGAAATATTTGAGTGAACCCAGATTTTTTATCTTGAATTTGGTGGATAGGAAGTGCTTGACTTCATCGGCTGATTTATGGTTTGAACTCATCAAAATAATGTCGTCAACATAGACCAACAGAGCTGTAAATGATGATGTCGTGTGTTTGATGAACAGACTGTAGTCTGACTTGGATTGCACGAAGCCAAATTCGGCAAGGGAGGATGAAAGCTTTGTGTTCCATTGGCGGGATGCTTGTTGGAGACCATAAATACTTTTGTGTAGTTTGCATACTTTGTTTGCTTGTGTGGAAGCAAGGCCAGGAGGAAGCCGCATATATAGTTCTTCGTCAAGTTCTCCATATAAGAACGCGTACGTCCAATTGTTGTAAGTCCCACCCATTTATGGTAGCCACAACAGGGAGAGTGCGGATAGAGACCATCTTAGCAATCGGTGAGAACGTATCATTGAAATCGATTCCTTCACATTGAGTGAAACCCTTTGCAACCAATCTCGCTTTAGCACGTTCAATGGAGTCGTCAGCTTTGAATTTGTAGCGGTATACCCATTTGCAATCAATCGACTTCTTGCCAGGAGGTAAATTGACGATTGATCATGTCTCATTGAGCTCTAGAGTAGTGAGTTCCTACTCCATTGCCTTACACCAGATGGGATTTTTTAGGGCTTGAATGTGTGATGTTGGTTCGGTGTGGACAAAGATGGAAGCTGTAAATGCTTTGAATGATGGTGATAAAAAATTGTAAGACAACACAGAAGAGAGAGGAAAAAGAATGTTCGAACTTGTGTTGTTGGTGGTGCATTACAATGGAATTCTTTGAGGTAGGCAGAGGCGGTTCGAGTTCTGGTGGATCGTCGTAAGGGTAATGATGGAGAGGTATTTGTGAGGGAGGGTAATTCAGTTGGTGTAATGTTGGGATTGTCAACAGGAGGTGTAGAATCGAGGTGTAGAGGAGGTGATTGATGGGAGGTGTCAATAAGTGGCGTGGGTGAGTTAAGCGGAGGGGAGGTATAGAAGTCTTGGGGTTTGATGGGAGGTGTAGAATCGAGGTGCACAGGAGGTGTTTGATGGGAGGTGTCAATAAATGGTGTGGGTGAGTTAAGCGGAGGGGAGATATGCAAGTCTTGGGGTTCAATGTTGGCTTGTTTGAGAGGGAAAAGATCTTCATGAAATATAACGTCACGAGAAAGGAGTATTTGGTTTGTGGTGGTGTCGAGGAGTTTGTATCCCTTAACTCCGTAAGGATAGCCGATAAACTAGCACTTTCTGGCGCAAGCATCAAATTTGGAACGGCCATGGGTTAATGTGGAGGCAAAACAGAGGCATCCGAATGTTTTGAGGTGGGAATATGATGGTTTTTTGTTATAGAGCATTTCAAATGGAGACTTGCCTTGAAGGTTTGGAGAAGGGATTCAATTGATTAAGTAGACGACAGTGTTGATGAATTCCGTCCAGTATTTTATAGGTAGGCCTGATTGAAATTTCAATGCCCTGGCAATGTTTAATATGTGCTGATGTTTACACTCAGCGATGGCGTTTTGTTGGGAAGTGGCGACACAAGTAAGTTGATGCAATGTTCATTTGGAATCATAGAATGAGGGCATATTAAACTCAGCACCATTATAAGATCTTATTATTTTGATTTGTGGTTGAATTGAGTAGCCACAAGAGAAAAGAAATTTTGAATGGATGTGCGAGCTTCAAATTTATTTCGAAATAAATATATCCAGGTGCATCTGGTGAATTGCTCCACAATTGTAAGGAAGTATTTGACATCATTGTGAGCTTGGATCAGATTAAGGCCCAAATGTCAACAGAAATTAAGTCGAATGGTTTGGAAGGCGTGGTATTTGATTGAGGAAATGAGAGTTTGTGCTGCTTTGTGAGTGCGCAAATTTCACAAGAAATGTTGGATAAATCCGTGGGCTTTGAACTTGACTTTTGAATATCATTCAGTACATGCTGTGTCATGGAACTATGTCCAAGTTTGTAATGCCATAGTGTGAATTCATCAAATTTTGAAACATGTGTAGTGTTAACATGGCTGGAACAAAAAGTAGAAAAAAAATATTGTAAAGTCGTGGATCTGGTCTAATATTTTGGAGGTGATAGAGTCCATTATGCATTGTCCCCATGCCAGTCGTCTTCTAGGATGAAAGGTCTTGAATATAGCAAGAGTTAGAAGAAAAAATGAGACAACAATTCGAATGAGTGGACAAAGATTTGGCAAAGAGTAAATTGAATGAGAAAGTAGGTACACAAAGCTTATGTTTGAGAATGAGTTGGTCAGAAAGATGAATATCACCAACGTGTGTGGCGGGTGTTGTGGTGCCATTTGGAAGTTTGATCATGTGTGAAATGAGGGTTACATTATGGGTGAAAAGAGTGGGGCTACAGATCATGTGCTCTGTAGCTCCGGTGTCTATTATCCACGAGTGAGTGGATTTTGTGATGGTGTGTGATGTGTTTGTAGAATTGTAACAAAGAGTACCAGAAACAGGAGAAATTGCAGAGGTTGATGAATTTGAACAAGCATGATTTGCAGCAGATGTAGTGGCTGGAAGTTGAGGAGATTGGAGTAAGGCAAGGAGGCAGGCGTACTGTTCTTGAGTAATAGGTGAGCCATTGCCGATTTGTTCTTGTTCAAGTGAAGATTGATTAGCATATGATTTAAACTTAGAATTATTTCTGTGACCTGGAGGAAATCCATTTAGCTTGTAGCACTTGTCTCTGGTATGTCCTGGTATGCGACAATGGGAACACACAGGGATATTAGGATTTTCTTTGAAGCATCGTTCCAATGAGTGTCCCTGGATGTTGCAGTGAGTGCAAAACAATCGATCTTTACGCGAGGAGGATTGATTGCTTTGATCAGGTCCTCTTACTGCTATTGCAATCGGTGCTGGAGGGGAATCAAGTTGTTTGCGCCTTTCCTCTTGTTGTATAAGAGATAAAACTCGATTTAATGCTGGGAGAGGGTCATAGAGTAAGATCTGTGCTCGAACGGCGTCAAATGATTCATGCAGTCCCATAGGGAACTGCATAACCTTGCTTTGGTGAGTGTAACCCACCAGGGTCTTCACTGCTCCACACTTACAGGAAGGCATGGGTTCATATATATTTCCAATTCATCCCATAAACTTTTGCGTTTATTATAATATTGACCAATCAATTCATCCTCTTGAGTAAGTGCTGAGATCGATTTAGTGAGTTGAAAAATTCGTGGAGCGTTTTGAATTGAAAATTGCTCGCGAATATCATTCCAAACAACCGCGGCAGTGTTTGCATGAGCCATGCTTGCTCTATATTAAAAGCCAACGAAGTGTTGAATCCAAGCAATCACCATATCATTGCAACGTTCCCAAACAGCATAGAGAGGATTTGAAGCATCTGATGGTTTGAGAATTTTGCCATGAATGAATCCCAATTTGTTTTTGATATTCAAGGCTCGGCGCATGGTCCTTGCCCAAGTTACATAGTTTTCTGTGGTTAGAAGGTCTGTAACCAGTGGGAAGAAGCTCCTTCACCGGGCTGGATGTAATTGGGATTAGCTGGGTGGTGTGGGTTGGTCTCAGGATTGGAAGACATATTTTTATCGTTGTTTGGAGGGGTTTCTGTCATGGCTCATGATACCATATTAACAGTGGCACAAAGAATGAAAATGGAAGAACAAAGCATGAAGAAGATGAAGACAACATAAAGCTGAAATTGGAATAAATGAATTATATTCAAATATTTCGTGTGTCTGTACAAGCTATGTGCTGCTATTTATAAATTACAAAAATAGAATGAAATAATAATAAATGAACAAAGAATAATTGACAGCTCATAATGCATAATAGAATGGCCTCATGTGATCGCTGTATCTTTATCAGGTGGAACCGTGTGCATCGTATGTCCAATTGCATCCTTTAATCTCAATAGTTTATGTTTCAAGATTCATTTTCTTTTTTTCCTTCAGGGCTCTGTTTCTTACTATGGGAGATGTTATCAATACATGATATGGCCTGTGGATTCGTGACGTATCATATATTGACCAAGTCTCAAACTTTGGACGTTTGGCCATTGAAATTGGAAGTATCATGAATGCATAAGCTTATACATTTGTGCTAGTGAATTTTTACATAGTTTTGTCCTTCACCCACGGCAAACTGTGCTCTAAATCAGTAGCTGACTTGGAAATGTATGATGACAATGTATCTCTCATGTAATTGACCTCAATATTCTATCATGACGCAACAATATTCTATCATTACTTTTTTTCCCAATCAACTAATGCAATACCTTTTAGACACAGCTTAGAACATTGACATTAGACTCATCAAATGAGTTCAATCTCTAAAATTTGATGAATTTATATTTAAAATCATTGCATTGAATTCACCAAATACTAGAATCTGAAACTTTGAGTTACAGTGCATTCTAATTCATCTTCAAATTTGAAGACTCAATATTCACACTCTATAATCATTATTTTATTTACTTAAAATTATTATTTTTCAAATTTGAGTTAAAATATATTTAAGTTGGGAAATAATAATTTAAATATCAAATTAAATTATTAATTAACATATAGTTAGTGTAATTGTAAAATATGAAAAAAAAAATTAAAAAAATTATTATTAAAATAATAATATTATATTATTATTTTGATGAATCCAATAGTTAATCTAATGTAGGGTAATGGATAGGAATGTTTTAAATTTATGAAAAATATATACATTTTATCAAATTTTGAAGATGAAAATGATAATCCAATACGCTTAAGTAGCATTTACGTATTTCCACTACCTTGTGCAGCACTTTTAAGAAGAAGGCTCCGAAGGCCATAAAGGAAATCAGAAAGTTTGCCCAAAAGTCAACGGGGACTACGGATGTTAGGGTGGATGTTAAGCTTAACAAAGCATATCTGGAGCCACGGGATTCGAAGTGTGCCAAGGAGAGTTCGTGTCCGCATTGCTCGGAAGAGAAATGACGAAGAAGATGCAAAGGAGGAATTTTATTCACTGGTCACTGTTACAGAGGCTCCTCCAGAGGGTTTCAGGGGTTTGGGAACCAAGGTCATCGAGGCAGAAGATTGAAGTAGCTTACTTCCCCAGATAATGGTTTGGTTGCTCCAATTTTGGCGTACACGGTTCTTATTTCGGAGATCTTGCCTTCGTATTTTCTTGGGAATTTCTCGGTTAGAGAGAAAGCTCAAAGGCTCAAAGCTTTATGAATTTTATGTTATGCAGCCTGTCCAAGTTATCTTTCATTTAGACCATAAAAATAGCATTTTTTGGGGAAACAAGCTAAGCTGTATCGTTGAGACCTCTGCGTGTAAATGCACAGCAAAGCTCCACTGAATACTGATTATATCATATTGAGTAGGCTGGCACGTTGTTCGTTAACCACTTGGATAGTCAGATAAGTAGCTGCTTGCACGATATATTCCGCTATGTATGCTGCCTCTAGTTTATGGTTTTAAAGGTACGGGGTGCTGCTACCGGGCTTGTGGGTGCATGCATAGAAGTGTCGAGGCTCGTTTCTTTGCCTTTGGGTCCTTGCTTCAGCGGCCATTTTATATATTGTCAGTTTAGATGTCTTCCAAATACGTCTTTGTGTTGTTCCTTGACATTTTGAGTACTAGTTTTTAAGAAGAAAACATGTGTATTTTGTTTTTTTTTTGGAATCGCCTGATAGATGTTCGTTATAACTTATCTCACTTGAAAATTTTCCCATAGACGAGCTTTCGAAGCTCCAATACCAACTTTCCCCACGTAAAATCGAAACAGGCCGAAGGGAAGAGGTCTTTTGTCTTTGAGAGAAGCATGGCCAAAACCCCCCGAGCCTGCACGTTTCTATATACGAGATAGATGATGGTGATAAAATGGTACGTACGCTTGATAGGGAAGAGGGAGAAGTGGCGACTTTGCGGTAGAGGTGATGGACGCGTTAACTTATAGATTGTTGTAACGACTCTCCCCCAGCAAATTGCAAAAGCGTGACTGGAAGAAGTATTAATGACGCCGCCATATGGAGCATTAAAGTCGAGCTATATCGCCTTTCTAAATCCGAACTAATATAGTTACCACGGTAAGTTTCGACGTAATAACATAACATTTTGACGCTAGGGAAATATAAATCTTCCCCGCGAAGCTTTGTTCTAAAAAGAAAATTTCCCGCTAAAATACTGTTTCTCCCATTCCTATCCTCTCTCACTCCCACACTCTGTCTGTCACTCCCTTCCCATTCCCAGAGAAATTTCCAAAGATCAGTTTCCAAACTGTTTTTCCGGCTCCAATAAGGTATCTTCTTGCTCATTCCCCCTCTCCTTTTGTTTTTTAAATTTTCTCGCTCGTTTTCCATATTCGCTCCTTCGCTTCGTTGACCACCTCCACCTGTTTGGTTCTCTATGAAACGAGAGGAAAATAAAGAAGATAATGGTTTAAATAGATCTCAATTTTGAGTTTTGGTAGGATGTGATTTGTCGGTTCAATTCTAATAAATTCCGTTACGTATTGGTCTCAATTTTCCGCCATCGATTCTTATACGACCAAAAATTCAGTTTTTGTTTTATACCTTCCATTCTAAGAAATTCTTTTAGAATCTCAAAGAAATATATCTGTTCCATGTTGTGATTTAATCTAAGTATCTTTGTTTCGAGTTTCACAGATCTATACTTAAAAAATTATGTTTTTTTTCCTGAGCTCTGCTCTCTTCTTTTGGCACCAAAACTATTAAAAAGGAATATAAAAGATAGTTATATAATGTTTCTATGGCATTCTACATAATTTTTTCTTTGGATTTTCTAGTTGCTTTACCGAATTTTACAATGATATTATGCTTTGCTCAGCTTATGTAGTTCACTTGTTAGGGTTAGATTTTTCGAGAGAATTTTGGTATAAAGAGCGGTACGCAAATTGAATAGCATAAAAGAATGTTATCTCTGTCACCGAGTGATCCCAAATGTTTATTAGGGTTTTAAAAGGCATTTTATTAGCTTAAAATTATGCAGGTTTTTATTTTGCAAGGATAGGAAATGGTGCATTGTTGCTGTTTTAGAGTTAATTTTGTCCGAACTGGATAGATCCACCTGATCAAGGATGGAAATTGAGAAAATAAGATAGGTTTGGTAGTGCAGGTCTGGCTTTATTAGTTAGCATTTATTAATTTATCTGGCTTTCTAACAACTCAAAAAACTTTTGCGAGTACAGGAAATGTTTCATTATGGTTATTTAAGAGTGAGTTTTTTTCAAATGGATAGATCTGCCTGATCAAGGACGACAATTAAGCTAATTAAGATAGGTTTGGAGGTCGAGTCAGGCTTTAGCTTTGTATGTCGATGGGACTATTTGGTTTAAACAGAGTTCTAATCAATGGCATGGAGACACATAAGCATATGATGAAATTATCTCTAGAGCAAGCTTATTTTTACCACGTAGTCCTCACAAGTAGGTAGAATTTTAAAGCATTGGGGAAATAGGAAACTTTCTTTTCTTTTTTTTTTTTGCCTCACTGGGGATATTGCCTGTTTAACGGTCTCTTGGAGAATCTGTTTTTGGTTGGTAATAATTGGCTATCTAAGGCTAATGCTTATGATATCTTTACGAATCTCACTCTCAATTTTCTGCTGTACTGTCAATTATTTTTTTCATTAGTCCAGAGATGGAAATGCACCTTCAAAAATCTTCCAACCTGGGGAATCCCACTGATTGTGATGATGCGAAGTATGTCTCGGGCCTCAGTACCATTCTTGTTGCCACGATTCAGGAAGCAAAAGACAGGATTTCTCAGATAGAATATATTTTCTGCAGCCAGCTCTTCCCTAATTTCCAATCAAAATCTAAAAGCCTTCAGAAAATTTATTCCAACGCCAAGAAAGCAGCAGAAGATGCATTCAAAGCGAAAGAAAATAATCTCAAACTCCAAATAGAAAGTCTTCAACTTGAAAAGCTAGCAGCCCTTGAAGAGAACCGAGCTCTAAAGCTTGAGATGGAAAAGCCATCAAAGGACCATGAAGGTAAGACAAACCAGTTACTTGCCGAAGTAAGAAGTCAACAAATCAAGATTGATGAGCTAGAGCGGAAGCTTAAGAAGTCGTCTGTGGAGATTGATGAGGGAATGGAATTGCAGAATAGATTACTCCAATTGGTGCAATCGAAAGCATCTGCTATTGTAAATGTAGGAAAACAGCTGAAAGAGTATGAAGAAAAGACAAATGAGCTTCTTTCCGAAGTGGCTAGGCTTCAGGAAAAAGTTGATGAGCTCCAAGAGGAGCTTGGACGAAAGACTGAGAAAGTAGCAGAGGGAAAGGAGTTGCAAGAAAATTTATTCAAAAAGATTGCGTCACTCGGCTCGGAAATTCTGGCTAATGAACAGAAACTGACTGATAGTGGAAAAGAGAACAAATCACTTATGAGCAAATTGGAATGTTTGGAAGATAATGCTAGTAAACTTCAAGAGGAACTTGAAAAAAAGACTCGTGAAGTTGAGGAGGGAAGAAAATTACAAAACCAATTACTTCAACAAGTTGATTTGAAAAACACGGAAATGTCAAAGAACAAACAGCAGTTGCAGGAGTGTGAGAAAGAGAAGAAGCTGCTTCTGGCCAAAGTAACCGTTTTAGAAGGGAAAATTAATGAGTTACAGGTAAATCTTAGAGGAAAGAGCAGTGAGGTGGCAGAAGGAAGGGATTCATATAAAAAGTTACTTCAACAAATTGACAAGAAAACCTCTGAGTTACTGGCTGAGAAGAAGAGAGGAATGGAAATTATTGTTTCTTACAAAAAGCTGAAATCTCAATACAACTTCCTCTGCTCGAGGTTTGGTCTTACCACGGAGAATATGCTCCCCCAAAGTGATTCATTGAGGCATAATCAGAGTTCAATAACTTCCCGTGGTAAGACTTTTACTTTTGTCCTTTCAATTTGGTTCTCTTTTGAATTTTATCTTCTATTTATGCTTTTTTGCTAAATATCTTCTATTTATCCTATTATGAAGCATATATAGCTGCATAGATATGATTGCTGAATTTTGATGCTGATCTACTGATCCTTAAACTGTATCTTAGAAGTATCTAATGGGCACACTTTACATGATTATTTAAATTGGATGTGGGTATTGTGTACATATTAGGATGGCTGGCATCATTCTTTCTAAATGCGTCTATTGTCTGGTATTGTAGATCCTGCAAACAAAGTTTTAGACACTTTTGTAGCTCCTTGTGACACAAATAAAGTGATGTACGACAATTGTTTTAGTGGAAGCTCGGAGGATGAGAAAGGAGCCAAATTAGTTGAAACCATGAGCTCTGACTCTCTAGCTTCCAGTTTCCCTGTTGCACCAGAGTATCCGTCCAATGGAAGATCTGCCCCAGTAGCTGGTTCAAAAAGGCCAGCATCTCATTGGAGAGATACAAGGTCAGGTCAATGCCAAGGTGGGCCTGAACCATATGACGATTTTCTTTCTACTCCTTTAGAGAACATCAGAGGAAACTTGAACAAAGCCATGAAGGAACAAGTTCGAGATCCTCCAGTCCCTATTCAGAAAGACAGGAATTTCGACTACTCAGATGATGAAACACAAGATATGAATGTTGAATGCTGCCCACAAAAGCAGCAGATGGCAGTTCCAATGGCTGGAAGAAAAGGTTTCAAGTATGTTGAAACAGTAAGAAAGAAAGCTGATCGTGAAAACTTGAAAGGAATTGAATGCAAGCAGTGTAAGAAGTTTTATGATGCTGTACTACCCGATGATGGGGGATCAGACACCAGTGGTAATCAAGGGAATTTCCGCTGCGAACATCATGAAGGTGTTTCTAGGCATCGGTATAGGTATGTTCCTCCTATGACCCCCGAAGGATTTTGGAATATTGGATTTGAATCTGAAATGTCATAGCATTTGTATCATCCAGCCAGGTACCCGGTTTCTTTCTCTATTCTTCAAATAAATTTTTACTAGTCGAGATAAATGTATTGCATAGTCAATACTAAAGAATCAAATAATTTAGAAATTACTTTGATTCCTAGATTGGGTAGTTAGAGTTTTCTATACAATGTTTGAGATGTAAAACTCCTACTTTCTGTGGAGAGTGGTCAAATTGTTTTACTATGAAAATGTCCAGTGCAATATCATAAGGCTCCTTGATCATACATTGAAAAACAAAAGAATTTTTTAAATTGTTAAGCAGGTGAGGGTTGAAAATCTTGTGGTGACTTCCAAGTTAACCTTTCTCAGCCAGTCAAAATTTTCATTTTCAATGTGATTGATGGAATGTAGATTCAAATTGTTGCTAGTGCTAGTGTTCACTGGAATCAAATTCGAATAGTGGGCAAGAATGTTAGGCACACGTATCAATTATGATAACCATCATGTGACTTTAGAAATCTTATGCTCAGTTACACACACACACACATCTCTCCAATTATTAAAGAAGAATAAGGTAGGGTTCTGTAATTTGTCTTTGATTCGGTTCACATGGTAGGCTTTGTGGAGGTATATGTCAATGGACTTCTTGTTGGGTTCTTGGGTTCCAGTGTGTTGGGCCTCTTGGCCTTAGTTCAACCTGGTTCCAGACTAAATAGCAGAGGGACCGTGAAGTTAACTGCAAAATTTGGTACCTTTTTGCTTTGCTTTGCTGTGCTTTGCTGCTCCTTTAGTTAAAACTTAAACGTGGATGTCAGTGAAGTGGGGCAACGTTTTATTTTATTTTATTTTTTAAATCCTTTCCATGGAAGTGGATCATGTGCGGACATTTATTTCCGTAAGATGAGGTTGTCAGAATTCACTGCTTGCTGTATGGGACTTTGACCTCTGCTAGACTGCACTAGCCAAACCCCACGTCTCACACTTTACGTGTCAATCAGTTCTATATTTTGAGTTTTCTCTTCTCATTGAATCAACCGGACAGCTTGAAGAGAGAGGTTAAAGAGAGAACTTGATGTCTGAGTTTGAGGAGAGAGAGATTGAGGAGAGATGAGAATTGAGAGAGATGAGTTGGATTCAGTGACAAGGGTGCCATCATTTTTATTTTTATTATTATTTTTATTTATTATGTGTTATTTGATAATTAAAAATTATTTATTATATTTTATTTATAAACTTATCATTTAATGTCATATCATGAAATGTCAAGAAATAATGAGAGAATAATAAATAAATTTTTTCAAGGATTTGACATTAAAAAAAAAGTTGGCAAAATGTGCGATCGAAAATAGTTGCTAATGCATCTCTCATATAATTAAGAATAAATATAAATAGAAGTCACTGTTGGGAGTAACTATTTTGTACACATGATGTGTTATTATATAGACCACATATCTTTCAAGTCTTAAAAAAAAATAGAAAACTAGAAACAGCTATGTAGTGAGTGTAAAGTATACACTGCTACAATGACTTTTCTCTAACATTACTCAATAATTAATTGTTGTAAGCAGGCATAGATGCTATGAGGGTGTCATTAATGGACAAGGTTTGGTAGGCTCATCGTGTGGGGTGAAATAAATGGGATAGTATTTCCAACAGGTGCCCCGTGATTATCTAAATTCATTTCACGAACATAATGTGCATTTAATATTATGTAACAATGCAACTTTGATTACAAGAAAATTCAATGATCCTAGTACTGCCCAAAAGTTCTTTTTTAGTTTTTGGGGTTAAGATCATTTAAAAACAACGAAAAAAAAGATTGAAAAGATGATAAGGTTTTTTTGGGGTTTTAAAAGATAAAACTTTTTGCAATGTCGGCATACATAGAGATAATGCTTTTGCTTCTTTTTACAATGTCGGCATACATAAAAGATATGGTACATTCCCATCAGCTTCCTATCTTTTTACTAACGTCCGTTTAATTGATAGACTAAATTAATATCAATTCAATTTTATCTAATTTTAAATTAAATTTAATATTTAAATATTCAATTCTATATTTAAATATTCAATTCTTAAATTATTAAATTCATTTCAATTTAAAATCTCTTTTTATACGTGAGACTTTTTTTCAATTCAACATTTATTTATACGCTAGGCATACTACTTTTTCAATTTTTCATAAATATATTTAAACTCATCTTAACATTTAAATATATTTAAATTTATTTTAAATAAATTCTATAAAATTCATTTTATCCTCCCAGCTAATTAATATTTATAAAAAATTTAATTTAATTTAGAATAAAATATGTTCTCTTCTTTTGAGGCGGATGCAACCCTCCCGACTCCAAAGAATTAAAAAAAAAAAAAAAAATCTTTTCTTTTAACATTTGTGAACGTACTGCTTCTCATTTTTCTCATCACTATCTCTTCCACTATTCGCTATGCTCGGAAAGACAACATCACATCTTGCCATCTAATCGTCTCATTCTCACCCCCTTTCGCCTTTATTATTGTCGTTCTCATTTTCCAAAAAAGAAGCCAGAAGTTTAACTCCTATCACCATGCAATTAATTGATTATCGATCCAAAAAGATTGAAAGAGTACTCTAAAAAGATAAAGATAGCGCATGCAATTAAGTAAAATTAAATGGAAAATATATGGATAGCCCATGAAATTGCTCAATAACTTCACTTGGGAATCTCTTGTGAGACAGGATGTTTAATTTTCACGTGCATGCAACTGCTGCCTTTAATTATCTCTGTGACTTTACTTACCCCTCAGCTTATAATACCATAATTGAACCTTACGACAGTACTTCTTAACAAATTACACTTACTTAATAAAATAAAAATAAAAATAAAATCACTTACCACAATTGCGGGACACTAGACAACAATTACGAGGTGTTTCTGTATCGGGCGAATCATTAACATTAACAAGTCCTTAGTGGGTTGCCACACAAGCAATCATTGTTCATAAAGGAGGAGGCTTCAAGGTGATCAAATGGCGATCCCATTGGAATCGGCCCGCATAGGTGGTTGTAGCTCAGGTCCATGTGCCCGATATACTTCGCCAACGATAACGACTTTGGTATCGGACCCTTCAAGTTGTTGTACGACAAGTCCAGCGCCATCAAGTACGTGTTTGACCCGAAAACATCCGGTATATTACCCTCAATACTGTTTCGGCTCAAGTTCAGTATACCCACTCCGGAGTTACTCAACAGTGCCGGTGGTATCTGTCCCGAAAGCGAGTTACTGTCCAAATTAAGAGTAGAAAGTACCCGCATTTTCCCCAGTTGCTCCGGTATCAAACCCGAAATCCGGTTCATGGACAAATCCAAGTCCGCGAGCCGGTACATTTTGGATATGGACGCGGGAATTGAGCCGCTCAGCTGGTTCCTACTCAGTAGGGCCCGACTCAGCATGCCGAGCTTTCCAAAATCGGCCGGCATCTCGCCAGAGATCTGGTTGTTGCTGAGGTCTAGGTGCATCAACCTGGAGAGTCCCACGAGTGACGCCGGGATCTTTCCAGAGATAGCATTATCGGCGAGGTTGAGGACCGTGAGTCGCTGGAGTTTTCCGATATCTTCAGGAATATCGCCGGATATCCGGTTTCCAATTAAGTCGAAGATTCGGAGGGAGGAGATCGATGTGATGCACTTGGGGATCTTACCGGAGACTCCCTTCCAGTCGGCGACGATAAGGTTGGTGAGGCGGTCTAGGTTGCAGATATCCGGCGAGATCGTGCCGGTCATGTACCCTGTGCGGCCTGCTTTTTCGAAAATGGGGTCCTCGGACTCGCCGCGGAGGTTAATGTCCGCGACTCTCTGAGTTGTCGGGTCACAGCTGACTCCGTACCATCCGGAGCAGCAGTCGGTGCCTGCCCAAGTGTCAAAGATGCCCAAGTATGGTTCGTTAAGTGCGTTCTTGAAGGACAAGAGAGCGGCGCGGTCCGAGGGCGGGCAAGAGGTAACGCCAGAGAGAGCGCCGACGAACATCATGGTAAAAGATATAAACAGCCACCCCATCTTTAGCTCAAAAAAAAAAAAAAAAAGAGAAGAAAAAGAGCGAGAGCTTTGCTCTGGTTTAAGAACGTAAATGTGAGGGAAGTTGGAGGATGTCTGTACTCTGCAATAAGTGATATAAATAAATGAATACGAAGGACAGTGTGCGTATGACTGACTGTTTATATGTCTGCGAGAAGGGGAGAGGGGGAATGGCTGGTTGATGGGGGTTGGCTTACTTCAAATACACACTTTCGGACGAAATAGCCCTTCCTGCACTTGGTAAAATTACATTTCTATAGCTTTATTTTTTCTAATCAAAATTACATTTCTATAGCTTGATTTGAGATTATATATATATATATATAGAAATATATATATATTGGTTGATTTGATTGGCTGATCATTCATATGCAGAATTATGGTACAATTATTTGTAAAGTAATAAATGATACAATTATTTGGAATATAATTATTTTATATTATTATTATTGTTTTGTTAAAATAATTTTACTTGAAAGGCAACTAAGTTTGTCATAACAAGTTATATAAAATAGGAAAATGATTTATATATTTTTCAGAAAAAAATAAAATTGTAATAAAATCTGGAGTGAAGACTAAAAAGAATTTCCTTGTTTGTTTTTTTCAGATTTTGATAAGTAACACGTAAGGAGGATTTGAAAGTCTTTTTTATTACACAAAATTAAACTATTTTATCTTATCTTATTTTATATAATTATTATAATTTTTTAAAATTTTTATATAAAATATAATAAACGATTTAATTTTTTAAAATTTTAAAATAAAAATAATATTAAAAAATAATATTTTATTTAATTTTTAATAAAATATCTCATCTCATCTCATCTCGTTTTATCTCATCTCATTTAAATTAAATAAACAAATTAGCATTAATTTCTCTACCTAGATTTGAAGTAAAATTCAATGACATGATGATGGTGAATGATAGATTTTGTCGTTTCTTTGAAAAAAGAGTCAGGAAAAATAGTTTGTTGTTCGTTGATGGACAGCTTTAACACTAGTACAATAATAGATCGATGACATCTTCATTAGTAGCCACTGAAATATCTGTGCACTCTAACCCAACCCATTTGGTGTTTGATTAAATGTCCAGCTCATATGTGTGAGTGCACCACATACAAATATTTGTTTTGGGTAAGCATTGTTGTGAAAAGAACAGTATCAAGATAGGACCAAGTAGTATGCATTAATACAGTGTAGACATCTGAATTCTAAATTCTCAAAGCATTATTTCTAAATATATATATATATATTATAAGGAGACAGAGACAAGCCATGTTTATATAGACATGAAATTAATTGGCTCAATGTGGGTCCATATCTTTCTATAACTGGCCATATCTATTAGGCTGTCAGTAGGTCTGGTCTTGATTGGTTTCAACTTGTCGATAGAATTCACAGATGGCTCTTCTTGGCTTCAACTTTTCGCAAGTAGATTTATAAATTCAATGCATGCCCATGGAAGTTTAGGACGACTCCCTGACGACATTGACGAGAAAGATCAAAGAAAAAGAGAGAGAACAAAATACAATGAGAGAAAGAAACAAAGGAGAAAATTAGGGAGGGTGGCAGCAACTCTTAGGAAAAAAATAATCCAATTGAATTGAATGTGATGGTGGGGGCAGCAAGATAGATGGACGGTGACCCCATAAATATAAATATATATAATAAGATGGTTAACTGCATGCATGGGTGCCATGTGAAAACGATGATAGCTGGCAATAAAATATAATGATTAATCCATGAATTGTTTACAACATTATATAATCTCTCTCTTTCTTTTTTTCTCTCATCTTCAATATCATTGATCATGATGTCTTAACCCTTTATTGTCTTCCTCCGCTCCCCTTATTAACTTTAACTTGAAATTTGTAATATTAACAGTTCCAACTTCCAACACATTGGTAGGTGTTTAATTAAGATCTTAAGTATCTGAGAAAACATGGTTACATGGGGCAGTTTTGTCCTCATTACAACATAATTCAAAGTCCTCACGTGGAAGGCTCAAAAACTTCTCTCCTCTCATCGACCCCATGCGAGTTTCTATTCATATATGTCGGTGGACTCACTCTTGCAGTCTGCTTCGTATGGAAGTTGAGATCATCTCAACTAATCATTATAATTTTTTTAAATTTCAATATAAAATATAATAAATAATTCAACTTTTTCAAATCTCAAAATAATAATAATAATAAATAATAATATTTTATCATCTCAACTCAACTCATTTCAACATCCAAACCTACCCTGATCTTCTGGTACAGAACGAGGCTTTATCTTTGCAGACGTGGTGTGCTTATTCAATGTAACTTCCTCCCGTCGGGTCAAATAACTTCCCTTCCCATAAAAGAGGGAAGATGAACAAACTCAGTTTTGTACTAAGGTTCAAATATCTGCAGCTTTTTCAATGTAATATATTTGCATAGTCCGAAAAAATATTTACAACCGCTTTATAATCATTTTAAAAAAAGTAAATAAAATATAAAATTCATATAAAAAAATTAATTTTTTAATAGTAAATCTTACTCTTTTTCAAAACGATTACACGACTTTTACGCACTTCACAATTATACGTAGAATTACTCGTGCGTACAACAGTCAGAAGGGGATCATCTAATCGAAAAAGCGTCTTCCAAAAACCACGATGCATGCTACTTCCAAAAAAACCACCATCTCCGCTCAATGAAGATCAAATTGCCAATAAACTACGAATTCATCCAACTTTGAATCAACAGAAAATATCCTCGGTAATAAAGGATTGCTCGGTTGTATCCACACAATTTTCAGATGGGGCCTCAAGTTGTTCATAGTTTAGCTGTCTGGAAGCTTCATACAGGGCGATGCCAACACTTACAGAGAGATTAAGACACCTAACATAAGTTTCAACCATTGGAATCCGAATGGTCCCACCTCCAAATGCTTCACTTTTGCAGTCCAGCAACGCCTCAGGTGGTAGGCCGCAAGTTTCCGAGCCAAATATGAGATAATCACCTCTTCTGTAAGAAAAGTCCTGCAGAAACACAACTAAGGATATTCAAATTGAAAACATTTTATCAACTAAATTGCCAGATTTTAACTAGAAAAAGCATGACCTAGAAATTCATGGAGACGTAAAGATGACATTATGAGAGAGAGAGAGAGAGAGAGAGAGAGAGGGTTCAGACTCCATACCAGTTTCATTATAAAATGACAGCCTATCACCTCATCTTTAGTTACTTTGGATTTATAGTTTCTTCTTTGATCGAGCTCCAAGTGTCCCGGATCTTTGTATCCTATTTCAGCGACTACACCTCAACTTGGACACGGCAATGCGTACTTCAAACTTATAATTGCATTGCATACTTTTTTAATCCACAACACTCACTTTTATATTTCATAGGCAAATGTTATACATGATCGAACCCCCTCAGCTCAACTTCCACCATTTTTTATGAAGGAGTAGATAAGTCATTTGGTCCAAAGATCATTAGCCTATATAATTCTCGTTTCTATCTCTCAAGTCTAAGGCCTGATTTGGATAGTAGGTTGAGATGAGATGAAATGAAAGTTGAAAGTTGAGTAAAATATTTTTAGAATATTATTTTTATTGAATTGTTTATTGTACTTTGTTTGGAAATTTGATAAAGTTGTAATTATTAGATGAGATGAGTTGAGATGATTTCACTATCCAAACCAGGCCTAAGACAAATGAAGAGAAGTACAAAATGAAATCCATACAAACTATGAATGATTTCATGACACACAAAACCGGTTACCCAAATGTCAATGATTCATATATAGAAATGCTTCGGGAGTTCAAGTAATTTTCATTAACAATTTTTTTTTTATAAGGAAGAAGAATTTATTAATCCACATAATTAGGCATAACCCAAGTACACAAGAAGTAGACAAGATAAAATCTCTAGGACTCTAATCCCTCCCACCGAACATTCTCTATTTTCATTATGAAAATTAACATGCTCTTCAAGAACTCTAACCAAGGTGTTCAAGCTCTCTCATTCAAAATAAAAGTTGAAGAACACAATTAAATAATGCACATTTACAAATAACCATGGGTACAAAGCAAACTAGAAAGACCAAGGCTTACTGAATGAATTGCCGTTCCTCTCTTGGTGAATGCAAGCAACCGCTTTTCCCCACCCTGTGTCAAAAGACAGAAAACAGTTGGAGTCAAAGACAAAGCAAAAGAAACGTCTCTGAATTCCAATTTATGAGACAAAAAGAACCTGTCGCCTGAAATAGTCTCGAAACTCCACCCATGAGTCATGAACTTTAACAACCACATATCTATCAGTACAGTTAATTGTTGAAAATAGGCAAGCATCAAGGACATTGATGACACAACATAAATACAAAAGGCAGTTGGCAGAAAATTGTCTGAATGAGCCATGATTGAATCCAGACAATCACATAAGTTCAAGTTTAAACTATTAAATCTGGTTTTGGCACAAAAGGCAAGAAAGCAAGGTAGTAGCATATCCTTCCCAGAACAAGTAACTCCTCAGTTGTAAAGAAAGAGCTTAAAACCATTTTTTAACCTTGAGGCAGCAAAGAAATTGGTTTTGAACGTTCCCATATCAATTATCAGTTCATAAAATACTAAAGGTGGATATTTATATCCGACAAGAAGTAACTGAAATAATGAAAATTAATGGAAGATATGCTTGGATACGGCCAGTAATCCAACCCCGCACGCTTTAATTTTGCATCATCCACCTGAAATCCTAATGGCTGAAGAAGAAAAGATGCATGTTAATCAACAAAAGGCAGCAGCAACTTTATAATAAAGGGTCAGTCTAGGGTAGTTCAATGATCCTGTTTATATAAACAACACAATAAAATAACAATCAGACTCAAATAGGAAATCTATACCCCAACTAGATGCAGTCCAACAGCTGATGCAGCACATGTTCTGGCAATGCAACCGGTGTTTCCAGGAATCTGCGAGGGACAATACAACACATCTAAAAAATGAGAAATCCAAACAAATTATCATTGCACCTATCTACCTACTCTCACAAAACCTAATACAAAACACATCTAAAAAATATTTACACAAGTTTTCAAAATCACCAAACATGAACTATAATTTGAGTGACCAAATTATGGGATTCCCAAAGTATTTTCCCTAATTAGGAGAAATTGATCAGTAGTGGAATTGGAGAAGTATAAATTGAAGTACCAATTACAACCTTTATTATCTAAAAATAATGTAAAATATTGCCATACATTGAACTGCTATCTACAGAAGCAACTGTCAGCTAAGTTGATAAGTAATTAACAGACCACACATATTAAAAACTCGGACTGTGAACTATGAGTTGCTATCAACATACCTTCATTGAGGTTCTTAATCACTCTGACCAAATTGTAACAACAAATATTAATTATCAGCCGAAATAGCATCCAATTCTGCTTAAATAACTTCAACCTGATTTTTACTCGTAAAGCATACCGTGCAAACCTGGTTGCATTGATACCCATTTTTATCGAAGTTGAACATATTGTTTTTATTAATGTAAAAATAAGTGTGTTGGCATATTCTTGTGAAAACCTTTGTAAAATTGTGTTGTAATAAGTGTTGAAGTGTGTCAAAGTGAAAAGAGGGTCAAGTGAGCCCAACACGGCTCGAGCAGAACACAAACATGAATTTCGCTCGACATGGCTCGACACACGGCTCGAGTGACACTCAAAACAGAGAGTTCGCTCGACATGGCTCGACACATCTCTCGAGCGAAGGAGTTCTAGAGAGTTCGCTCGACATGGCGCTCGACACAAAGCTCAAGCTATGGACATCCAGAGAGTTTGCTCAAGCCTTGCTCGGCCTGACACTCAAGCGACTTTAGAAGTGCTACGTTCGCTCGACCCACGCTTGACACTCCGCTCGAGCCAATGATCAGAAAACCTAATTTTTCCTAAGGTTTGAGCACCTCACTCTTGGGAGGTATAAAAGGAAACATTTCATTCTGCCCTTGTGTGGAAAAATAGAGCAAAAGCAGAGCCCCATTCCAAGAGCATTCAAGAGAAACTCTCCCTCACATTCAAAGTTGAATCTCTTGGAAAATATACCTCCATCAAATCACACTCAAGATAAAAACAAAGTTGAGTCCATGGAATGAATGTGTTCATTGGCCGGAAGGTTCCCAGAGTTGTTGCTGCAGAGATCGAGAGATTCTCGTGGGATGCTATAGAAAGGTCTGAGTTCCGGCACTACATGCGTGTAAAGATCAAGTGGGTCACTTGTGGTGTTGCAAGCCAAGTTTAGCTACTACAAAAGTTTTGTGAGTGTTTCTAAATTGGTTGTAACGAACTAAAATTCTCTATAGTGGATTTGTGGTGGTGACCTACACCCGGAGTGGTTTTATATTTTGAATAAATTATTCAAATGAGTTTCCACTTCGTGACCAAATCTCTGCGTTGATTATTTGTGTGATTTGTCTCTTTGATTAATTGTGTACTTGTCAATATTTTTATTAGACCAGAAAATTTTGAACTACACCTATTCACCTCCCTCTAGGTGTTGTGTTGGGTAGAACCACTGCTTTTTCTGTTTTCACTTCACACCAATTCCTGTAATCATCAGAAAAGCATGGATCCATTCCTCGGTACTCCACTGACATTTATCACCAAATAGCCAGCAAGACTCCATCAGCAGATCCTTATACTTGGCAAGGAGTAAATACGCGACAGCTTAAGAGACATTATCACAGTCACATATGCCTAATAAGCATGCGTCTTTGAAAGTTTCTCGTACTTATTAGACAACCAAGGCACTAACTTTAAGAGCCAAGCATTTGTGATCCGATGTCTTACTCATATCCCATCAATCAAATATCAGTAATATCATACTTTGGTTTCATACAGGGAGCTTCACCATATAAAGCACTTGAGGCTTTCCTTCCTCCCTAAACATTTTTTATACAAAATACATAAACGCACATAATAATTCCACAACAGTTTTTGGAAGACTAATTCCCTTTCCACGCAATTCAACCATATACCATGGCAAAAAGTCTTAACTTTATCAACTACCCAACGTAGAAACAAGAACAAGTGAGTTTTTATAGACTAACTGAAAAAAAAAATAAACACAAAGGCTGGGGCCCCGGGAAAAGTTGCAGCATTTTAGTGGTACCTGAGGTGAAACTAAAACCACTTGAAGAAGCTTCCTTCTCGAAACCTCCTCGGTCACCGCCTTGCCCACACCGCGAGGCAAGGGCAGAGAACTCTCCAGGCCTCCTTCGGCTGCGACATCATACCAACGTTATGCACATCATATGAAAATCCAACTTAAGTTTAGAACATATATAAAGACATAAACCAATATGCGGGTACATGTATGGAGAGAGAGAGAAAGAGTACGTTGAGAGCAGAGAGGAGAGAAGGGAGAGGATGAGAGAGAGAGGTGGAGCTTGTGCTTGAATTGGGCAAACTGGATAGAGCGAAAGAGAGGACATTTGGAGCGGAAATGGAAATGGAAATGAAAATGGAGGGGGCTTATGGCATTTAGGGTTCTGAGACTACTGCCGTCCATTTTATTGGTAGACTATGTAACACCTTCCTCTTCTTGCTCCTCCCATCACCATTCCTACTCTTATCTCTTGGGGAGAAGTATTAATTTACAACTATTCGAAGCTAGTAAATAATAATAAATTTTAGAGAAATTTTATTTCGAATCGATGTGCACATCATACAGAATGTATTTAATTGACATAATAGGAAAAATCTTATTATAAGCAAGTTTGTGCACCAATTTGTGCACCAATATTGATATATAATACATATGTTTAATAAAATGATGTGAATTAAAGATAAAAATAATTTGTATGATATAGGAGATTTTATTCTTCTCTCAAAATTTTTTTTTTCATTTTTTTTAAATAAAAAAAAATTATCGGTACGCGATATAGTGCACGAACTCGCTTGTATCTAGCAAAACCCGACATAATAATACTTGAATGATTTAAAATTATATCTTTAATAAATCAAATCTTATAACGTTAATACAACCATCAAACGAGTGATGAATGTTATTTTTTTAACTTCAAATTGTAATTTTTTTTCGAAGCAAATATTAACATTTTTACAGGATAATTTCACGCTCATTATGTGCTAATTAGGAATAAGCCTGTTTGTCCAAAAAAAAAAAAAAAAACCTAGGGGTAAAACGTAAATATACTTCTAGTGTGTGAATGTGAATTGACTAAAATCACCCCCTCCAAGACTACTATTTAACGTATCATCATCAACTCGTGCTTTCTCCTAAGGGTGAAAAACGACATCATTGGTGTGATTTTTGGACAAAACCGACGCCGACTGACGTTTGAAAAAATGGGAAAGGCGCCGACCGTAACCGGTCGATGGTGAGGAGGACACCGATCGAAGCGGTTCTCGATCGGCGTCGGTTCTCTGGCGGTTCTACTGAAAGAATAATAAGAGAGACTGAGAGAGAGATGCATAGGAGAGAGAGAGAGAGAGAGAGAGAGAGAGAGAGAGAGAGAGAGAGAGAGAGAGAGTTATAGAGGAGAGATAGAGAGAGTTGCAGAATCAAATTTGGGGAAGAAGAAGACTCTTATCGAAACGATGCTGTTTAAGTGGAACGGCATCGTTTCAAACCTATTATTTTTTTCTTACGTCCTTAATAAAACGACGACATTTGGTTTAATGCCAAACATCATCGTTTCCAGTATCTGTTGTAATACTTATTAACTAAAACGACGTCGTTCCATTTAAACTTAAGTGGAACGGCGTAGTTTAAGTGGAACGGCGTCGTTTCGATAAGGGTATATTAAAAAAAAGAGATTTTATTAGATCGGTCGGTTCAGCGGTCTGGTCCAACTTCAAACCGATACCGAACCGCTAAACATCGGTTTCTTGAAATTTTTACCGCACGCCGACCAGTTCTCCACCGGTTCCTGACGCGGCCGATCGGTTCGGGTCGGCGACGGCCGGTGTCATCGGTTTCTGTACAGCCCTACTTTCTCCTATGTCGTCCTCCCGGTCTCAAATTCTCCCCATTTTGATACCATATATTTGGGTAAAATAAAATCTTGCTTTCATCGTTCGGAGACTTTCACTCGAGTTAGATTCTTCTCGAATATATTTCGGTAAATAATTCTTTACCCTTTCTTCTGGTTTTGAATTTTCTGATGTGATTTTCGTGGGGAGGATAGGGTTGCAATTTTTGGATTTATTTTTTGCTTTCATGTCGTGCTCGTATTTGATTTAAAGGTACAAGCTTCAAAGGTTTTGAATTTTTGGGCTATTTGCTTTACCATACGGGGGTCAGTGATTAGCGGTTAATGAGTATGGATTACTATTGTTTTAAGGTTACTAGGGTTTCAGTTCCAATAATTAAATAAAAGACTTGAATTTTATGAACCCTAATGTGATCCATTAGTTTAGGAAAAAGTCTATACTAGTCTGGTTCTCTCTCCAACACCACGCACTGTGACATGGCGAACTTGGTCTGCCATGTCACGGTTTTACACTTAAACGGCTCGAAACCAAACCCACGCCATTTCTCTTCTCCTTCGTCTTCTCTTTCGTCTTCTCCTTAGCGCAGAAACCCTAAACACCAAGCAGAAAACCCACAAGTCTTCTCCTTAGCGCAAAAACCCTAAACACCACGCACCAAACCAACGCCATTTCTCTCTTTCGTCTTTGAGTCTTTTCTCTTGAAATATCCTTCGTCCTCTTGACTACCCTCTCTCCCTCTCTCACTTACGTAGCCTTTACCCATCCCTCCCTTGTGACAAGAACTTCCGTCTCGTAGCCCCAATCTGTGCCTGCGTCCCCAATCTCTCTGTCAAAGACATACGATCAGTCAAACTCTGATATATGAATGTGAATGTTTTCATATGCTAACATGTTGTGTGTTGATATGCTTGGATGATTTGTATTGATATGCTTGGATGTTGTGATATGCTGTGCATTAAGCTTTAGGTTTCTGAAGAATGCAATTCATAGTTGCTCTGTTTGTTTGAAATTGATCTTTGTTATGCCATTCGACAGTGGCTGGGCTAAAATTACAAAGCCTCTGCGAGAGTGAGTTCTTTCCAGATTTTTGTGTGTGTTTAATTCTGAGGTCTCATGGGTTTTTTATAGATGAGGGGGAAGGGATAACGTGAGTCTTCAGGAGATTGGATAGAGTTTGGAGTTGGGAGTTGGTTTCAATTTAGGGACCTTATTTAAACTGGAACGTAAGGGATAACTACAGGAGAATACTAATAAGGGAAGCAACCTAAACTCCGATTTGTTAACCTATTTTGAAGATAAAATAAAATAATAAAATAATAGATTTTGAGTCCTATTTGGGTTTGTATGTTACATTTTACGCTCTTCCAATTGATGATGCTGGGTTGCCAAAGGTGGATGTGGCCGGATTGACATAAACCCACAATCTTCGAAATGGAGGTTTTGGGTTCGAAACCCCTTCCGCAAATGTAGTAAAAAAAAAAAAAAATTGATAATGCTGGGTTTTATTCCCTTTTAACGTTCTCTTGGACAATGCCTATGATATTATCAAACTTTTTTCGTTTGCCTTTTTGGGTTTTGTAAACAAAATTAGTGGTATACTGACTGTGTGGTTGAGAATGTTTGTTGGGCAGTGTTTGAAATCTTCTGGCTCTCTCTTTCACAGCCGCCGTAGAGTTATTTTTGGATTCCTCATAATGTATTTATTTTGGTCTTTCACAAAAATAAAAAATATTTTGATGGTGGTTTGGTTCTTTGCTTCTGGTTTGCCGCATCAATTATCAATCTTATACTCCTTTGGTTATTTGCAAATGGATGGACAAAAGTGGGATTTGAAAGTTTTTTCCACATTTAATGAAGAGCTTTTCAAGGAAATCACTCAGCTTCTTGACATTGGAGAATTTTAGGTATGATGAATTTGTGTTCAAATCTTCCACCTTACATTTGAAATCAACTATAGAAAATGTTGTAAAAAATGGGTTTGTTGTATCACAGAGAAAATGAGCAACTTTCCAAATATTACTAAATCTGCTAGAGAAATCATGTTGGTGGAGCTTAAGAAACTAATTGAAGCAAATCCTTTATCCCGTGATAAATTGCAATTCCCAAACCTTAAAAATTCAAGGTTATGGACTCTCATCAACCGAAGGTAACTCATTTAAAGATGCTTTACTTCCTTCTAAATGGAAAATATGTATTTTTATCAAATTTCGAAGATAATTTTGATGAAATTAATGTTAATGCTAATGCTAATTGAGATGAGATAAATTTAGATGAAAGTTGAATAAAATATTGTTAAAATATTATTTTTTAATATTATTATTGTTTTGAAATTTAAAAAAGTTGAGTTGCTTATTGTATTTTGTGTGAAAAATTTAATAAAATTATAATGATAAGATGAGATAAAATGAGATAGGATGAAATAATTTCTCAATCTAAACAATTCCTAAATCTATGAAAAATTATAGGCCTAAATGGTAAATACTGGTCAACTTGTAAAATAAGTTATAAAGGACTTTCATCTTGTAAGATAAATGAATGGAAATATGATATTTACGGTTTTAAAATGTGTAAATTTTGTGTATTTCTTTAAAAAAAAAAAGTCAATCTAAGATTTATAAAAAAAAAAATTATTTTTTTAATAATAAATCTTATTTTTTAAAATAAAATACAAAACTTGCATATCTTTATATAACCTTAATTATGGGTGTTTGACTTTGCGCAGCCCAAAAATAAAGCCATAATATTGGCCCGCATTACTTGGCCCAAACCCGTGCTCATGTGGGCTAGAACCGGAAGAGAAGCTTTATAAATCTGTTTGGAAAATGCTACATGCCCCGCTGGGGGCTCCCGCTCGGAGCTCCCGCTGGGCCTGTAGCATTTTTATATATATATATTTTTTAAATTTATTTTTATATAGATAATTTTAATAATTTTAAATATTTTAAAAAATAAAATAAAAATTATAATATTATTTAAAAATATTTTCTTAATTATGAAGTCGAATAAAAATTAATATTTAATGATTTGTATTTTACTTTCTGATTAAAGAAGTGTTTCTATTTTTAATTTTTGATTAAGAAAATGTTTTTTAATGATTTATTTTTTACTTTTTGATTAAAGAAGTGTTTTTTAATGATTTATTTTTTACTTTCTGATTAATGAAGTGTTTTTAAATGATTTTTATTTTTACTTTCTGATTAATGAAGTATTTTTTAATGATTTTTTTTTTACTTTTTGATTAAAGAAGTGTTTTTTAATGATATTTTAAATTTATTTTATTTTTTAAAAATATTTATAAGTGTAAAAAAAATCTATATAAAAAATAAATTAAAAAATTATACATAAAAAAGTACATGTTAAGCTCAACGGGAGCCCCTAACGGAGGCTGTAATATGACTATTTTAAATATTTTAAAAAAAATCATAATATTATTAAAAAATATTTTCTTAATGAAGTAAAATAAAAAATTATAAAAAAATATTTTTTTATAATTTTTTATTTTATTTCGTGATTAAGAAAGTATTTTTTAATATATATTTTTTACTTTTGAATTAAAAAAATATTTTTTTAATAATATTTTAATTTAATTTAATTTTTTAAAAATAGTTTAAAATATTAAAAAATCTATATAAAAATTATTTAAATAAAATATATATTAAATAAAACTACAGCCCAGCGGAGCCCCAGCGGGGGCTGTAGCACCACCCAAATCTGTTTTCTCAGAAGATTTCCGCTGCGACTCCTCTTCTTGTCGAACTGTCTATCGGACACCCCCGGGCCCCAACTCTCAATATTCAGCTTCATACTAGCAAGTTTTGATGATTCGTAAACTGTATCAAGAAGCGAAGACAGGTAAAACCAAGATATTATTTTAGTTTGAATATAGGTGAATGCCTTTTCCGACTCCCAACTGTTCGATGGAATGTCGAGATCAAACATTGTTTTCTTGGCGTGCCATTTTCGTTTGCTTTCTTTCTTTTGGTTTTTGATTTTGTTTTTTCTTGTATCGAAACGTCTCCTCTGCTTCTTTTTAACCTATTTCATTCATTTGTTTATCAGAGACGTAAACTAACTTGCCTCCAACTGTTCACTGAAAAGTTTGAATGAAATATTTTAAGCCCTCTGTTTTTTGCGTTAATTTGTAATTCAGGTTTCGAACTGTTGAAATCGATGAATGCCGAGAAGTACTTAAAGAAAGTAGGACTGGGCAAAGAGGACTACTACTTCTGGAAACAAATTGGCAAAGCTCTGTTATGCACGTACACGATATTTGGTGCCGCCTGGCTCTACAACGAAACATCACCGCTGGGTTGGTGGACGCTGAAGCCTCGGCCCAAGGAAGAAAGAGAATTAGCCCACCTCTACGAGCGGCGAGAGTTTCCATATCCGGGTGATGAAGAAGCAATGCAAGAATTCATTGCCAAGGGGGGCATGGTCGGCACCACAATCGGTCCAAAAGTATATTGAAACGGATAAGGATGCGTTTAACTATCAGAAGGAGTTGCAGAACAAGAAGTTCGAGCAAGAAGCTCAGAAGTTGTGGCTGAGAATGAGGAATGAGGTCATTCAGGAGCTTCAAGAGAAGGGGTATGATGTGGAGTGAGCTTTTGTTCCGAGTTATCTCATGTAAGTAAAGCCTGAGTGAATGCTGAATGGGTTGCTGAAACATTAAGCGCTGTTCTATTTTATATTGTGAAATGAAGGCTTAAATAAAATTTGAATGGTTTTGTAGAACTCTAATCGTTATATGAATAACCCTTTATTTTTCCAAGCACAAGGGTGCGAGAGCAGTCCTGCTGCAGTTAGGGTTATTTCATGTCTAAGTAGAATGTTGCCCCAAGTGGTCTAAAAGTAAAAGAGTAATGTTATACACCATATTATCATTTTACTTTCATCCTACTATGTAAGGTATGACACATTCATCACCATTAAATGATAAACAAAATGTCTAAGAAATTATTATTCAATAGTGATAAATGTGCTACATCTTAGTTAGTGGGATGAAAGTGAGATGGTAGTATAGTTGGAAGATGCCAAATTTTGACTTTTTTTTTTTTTTAAATCTAATTTAAAAGATGTTTTACCGAGATTACTTTTCTACTTTTTTGGGTCATGGTGGAAATCATAGTTTCAAATTAAAGTTGATATACACAGCCTCCGCCTCAAACTCTGATTTGTATTTTATGGTTTGGAATGTGGTGTGTGGTGTGTTTAATATTTCAAGAATAAATATAGATAGAAGCTACTATTGGGAGCATCCATTTTGCACACATGATGTAGCATCATTTAGACCACACATCTCCCCAAGTGATTGTTGGGAACAACCAACTAGAAGCAGCCACGCAGTGAGTGCAAAGTGTGTACAGCTATAGTGGCTTCTCTCTAGCATTACTCTTTGTAGTAGAAGATTTACTTCACAATTGTTAGGTGGGTCACACTTCTTGTGATTAAAGATCTGGGTGATTGTGGGTGACCAAGTTTTATTTTATGCTGGTTTTTTCATGTCTACGTTTAACTTCTTCATAAATTTATTACCTATTGGTTAGTATTACCATTAATTGATTAAGAACTGTGGTTCGCTTAAGAATGAGAAAGATCAGACCTGAAGTTCCTGTGCATTTTCTAAATATCTTGGAAGCTTGTTTGTCAAACAGTTATTGGCTGTAACAGCCTAGGCATACTTGGTTCTTTGCCCATGGATAAAGCGGTGCCTCCTAGCCTCTTTGCTAATGATGGTTCGTTCATGGAGAGGTTCAAACAACTTCAACAAGTAAAGGAGAATGAAAAGGAGAACAGTGCCAAACTAGAGGTGTCTAGACCAATCAAAATTAAATCAGGGTCATTGACTGCTAATTCTTCCATTAATAAAACAAGTACAGAGTTTCAGACTAATGATACACGCAAGAACCCCCAGTCTGCTTCAGGTGGCAAACTTGCTTTCAGCTTGAAACAGAAATCGAAGATTGTGGTGCCTCCTGTCAAGTTAGGTGCAGATGAGGATGAAGATGAAATTGATGCTGGAAAAGTTTCAGCTGATGCACCAATGAAACGACAGAAGTTAGATCAAGTGGATGCCTCTGAGCATTCATCTAGAGAAGGGGATGTTGGTAATAACTGCTTATATAATTTTTCTTTTATTTGGTTGGGTTTCTGTGGACAGTCTGCAGATCTGTTGGTATTTGGATCTAGTTAGGAACAGATTAGGAAAAGATTCCCACTACTTTCAGCTATCGTTTTCTCTCTATATTGTTTGTGCTGCTCTCAATATGTACATGTTTTTAAAAACATGTCATGCTAATTCTATCATTCATACCGCATACTTCATGCATGAGTGCAATATGGAAATATATGTGCTAACTTAATTTTTATATTTAATTATAATTTTTCACACTTGATTTTGTCTAAGTAGCTATTATGTGCATTTGCTATATCTTTATCTATCTCCACTCCCCCTTTTTGTATGGTTGATTTATTTTGATAATTCTTTTCCTTTGTTTTATAACCTTCCTGTTTTGGTTTAGTCCTTAAATTGGCCATCGTTATGATTTTAATGGTGATTATAATCTTCCTCATGTGAATATAAAGTCATGATGACAAGTCAAATGTTTCCTTTTCCCAGTTCACTCATTACCGGTTGTTGTCATTTCTCAACTACTGAGAGTGCATTGCTTTTACACAAAATCGTTTCTTCTCTTTAATAAAATGTGTATTTTAATACCAATTTTTAAGTCACTTTATGACCAATTCATGGTTTTCAAATACAGCAGATGTTTCACACCAAATGGCCGCCTTTCCACTCTGTTTGGTTGTTACTTGGGAAAGAGATATGAAAGTAGGGAAATGGATGATTAGAACAGAGTTGTTTACATTTTTATGCATTTTATACAGTATCTGGACATTTTTCTAGAATGTTGTACCTAATTTGTTATGACGACTATGATGATTATGAATATCTCATCTTTAATTCTCCTCATCACGCTCTTCAGAGCTCCTAGGAAATCATTTGTGTGGAGGCTAACTAAAGTTTACTGCTCTATCTTTTCTCAATCCCTGCACATTTCTATTTATTTTTAACAATTAAAAAAGCTATAGTTCTGGCGAATATCAATTCCAAAGTGTTGGATGTTGTTGACTCCTTTGTTTTGATTTTTTATATCAGTCTTTCTTCTTTTTCATTGAATAAATCTTCTTGATGAAATCATCTGAGGGTGTCTCTACTAGCCTGCTACAAGAGTAATTTGCATTCCCTTGTTCATGCTCTCGGTATTAATCAATTTGCAAGTTGATCCTACAGTGAAGAAAGTTGCTGACAAATTAGCAAGTTTTGTGGCTAAAAATGGAAGGCAATTTGAGCATGTTACACGTCAGAAGAACCCTGGAGATAGCCCTTCTAAGTAAGTACCTCATTACATTGAAGCATATTAGGTTGTCTCTTGGTTTTGCTTTGGTCGTTTTCAATCTAAGGCGTTTCTGTGCATGGCCATTTCCCCCACCCTGATAACATCTTAATATATAATTTGTCATGCATAATAAGTAAGGGAGACGCTTTGGACCAGTCTGGTGTATTATTCATTTTTACACCAATGAATGAGCACCTGCCACATATAGATTTTAGCAACATAGAAAATAGACCCACATGCAGCAGATCACATTTTTCTTTTTTCCCCTGTGTGCCCGATCTCTCTCTTTCTTCGTCCCCCACCCCAGCCGGCCTCCTCCCCCTTCTCTATTCCTTCAGTCCCAGACTCCCAGTGAGAAAAAAACCAAAACAATCAGATTACAAGTTGAGAAAAATGCTCTCTCTCTCTCTCTCTCTATCATTCTAGAGTAATTGAAATTACTTTTGCTTGCATTGTGAGAGGCTCTTTTTTTTTTTGATCGGTTCTCTCTCTCTCTCTCTCTCTCTTTTTTTGTGAGAGGCTCTTAAAGAGATCCAGAGCAATCTCATCTCCATTTGCAAATCTTCCCTTGCAATGTCCACATTCCAACTCCATTTATTGTAACAAATATTTCGTTTGTGCTTATTTTAAATAATATAGTTGAGTATCCTTCATCTGTTCGACATACATGTACTGTGTGCTACGTTTTTTATTCTGTATTTTGGTGGTTTTGGGGAAGAACAATTATGCACTTCGTTGTGTGTAGAGTTTTATTCTAAGGTTAAGATTTTTCTCAGAAAACCTACAGTGTGGATGTGAGATTTTGATTCTTTGTGGAGTACAATTTTGATTCTTTATTGGTATCAACTTTTATTGAGTAACAGGGAGGGGTTTGAGCTTCAGAGGGAGGGGTTCAAGCTTTTAGGGTCTAGTGTAGAGCTAATTGGAGGGGAGAGGATAGGGAAAGTAGTAGAGCTAATTCAATAAGGTAGAATTCACCATAAGACAAATAAATTTCATGTGTCGAGTTCCTATTGGCTGGTGTAAAAATGCTAATAACACCCGACCGGTTCTGAGTATTTCTCAATAAGTAAATTTGGGTTATACATAATTTTTGCATTTTAGTAACATCTGACTATTTGGCATTTATAACTAAAAAAAGAAATTCTAATGCTTTAAGATGTATCACTCAAATACAAATACTTTCAAACTAATTATTACAATTTTTTCAAACTAATCATTACAACTTTGTCAAACATTCAAACAACAAATAAAAAACAATTCAACTTTTTCAAATCTCCAAACAAAAATAATATTAAAAAACTATATTCTACAATATTTTAACTATATTCAACTTTTTCTCTCAAATTTTTCAAAATTTCATAAAACATCAAACTATCTCACTACTATTCATAAATTATCTTGTTACTATTTACAAAATTCTCATTTCATCTCACTCCCAAGCTTGTCCTGAAAATCCTGTTGCAAACTTTTGCAAAAGAGACTGGGAGCAAAGAGGGGTTCGCTCAAGAAAGAATGAAATTAATAGTCCTTGGGCAAACAAAGAGAAAATGAAGTAATTCTGAGGGCACAACATCAGTGAAGATTTGAATGGTCCTAACAACGAAGGGCTCTTGTTTGGTTGAACATATAAGAGGCTATCACATAAAAACAATCACTCATACTGTGAAATAACTTATCCTAGAGTCTTGTTATGACAATTGCTGCACATTCACTTTTACACCCCCCCCCAACCCAAAAATAGCCCCATATCAGCTGAATTGTTTTTTTGGATAGATGCATCAGCTGAATGTAAGATATCTGCTTTCCTTTTCAACATGGATGTATTCTTGTTCTAGATTTCAAGAGCATGAATGTTTAGTGGCTTTCAACTTCCTACAGAATTTATAAGCAGGAGTGCCAGAGAAGGGAAGATGCCAAGCACTACTAACCACATCCAAATTAAAGGGATCCCTAGTCCAAAACTCAAACTTGAAAGGTTATTTCTGGTTATTGATTACTTTGGTAGAAAGAATGATGGGAGCATGATCCGAGGAATCCATAGTAAGGTTTGTAGAATGGGCATTAGGGAACAGGATTCCCCATTGGATGTTAGCAATGCCTCTGTCTAGCCTCTCTCTAATATTAGCTAGACCATGTCTCTTGTTTGACCAGGTAAAAGGTGAGCTTGAGACTCCCAGATCAATAAATCCATTATGATTAATAAAAGAGATTAAACAGATGGATTGGAGGGGCATGCAAAGGGGAAACCACCACTTTTTTCAGACTGGTTGGTAATGGAGTTAAAGTCTCCCATGCCTAGCCAGGGACCAACAAAAGCATTTATGATGGAATTTAAATTGTCCCAAAATAACTCTTTCCAGTAGATGCAGGGGATGTATCTTCTCTCAAGCAGAGTATGGAAAAATATGTAAACACATTTATCAAGTTGTTTCTTAGAACATGAAATATCAATGCATTTGCAGGTAAACAAAAATATCATTATGGGAAACAATAAATCACTAACCGCTACATGATCTGAAACAAAATTCTTGAGATGAGGTCACGACACCTCCACACCCGAAACATAGTTTAATGCAAAAATATATAGTGATTTAGCCTCGTGGTTGAAGTGACATTGATTTGAGAGAGAGCAAGTGGAAAAGAAAGTGAAATACAGAAAAATATTTTTCCAAAATATATAAAGTTTAAAGCGTTTTTCTTTTTTAATTTATTTATAATTAATTTTTTTTTTTTTTAAAAAGCTACCCCACTGCTCCAAAATCCCGCTCCCAACTCCCGCTTAACGTGGCTATCACATGGAATAAGTTAAAATTAAAATTAAAAACCAAATAACTCTTTCGATTTCCTCTCTTGTTGAATAAAGTAAAGTTCTGTGGCCGTTCGTCTTCTTCAAGCGGAAACGAAAACTAGATCTGCTTCTTCAAGCAAAAATTGAGACCTTGTAAATCCATTGTTGTTGAACCCAGTCTGTGATCGTTCGTCTTCTTCAAGCAAAAATCGAAAACAGAGACGCCCTTTCTTTCGTCTTATTGTATATCTCCAAGTCCTTACCTTTATGTCTTGGTCTTTCCAATCAAAAGTTGAGCTTCATAGGATTAAAAGGAAGTGATTCTGCTATTATTTTCATGTAAAATTTCAATTTTCATGCTAAAAGAACAGGAAAAAATGGGAGGAAACTTGAGAATATGATCTCTTTTTCTTATTTATTTTTTATTTTAAATTAAAATAAACACGTGGCTGTCACATAAAATGCCACGTCAAGCGGGAATTTACAGAGGGAGGAACGAGCGGAGGCTGTAGAACTGCCTTTTTTTTTTTTCAATCAGTGTTGTTTCACTCGGTACCATCTCAAATACATTTTATATAGAGTTTGAAATTTGCTTCTAGACTGTTATTCTTTTAGCGGTTATTTTATCATGCACTCGATGGCAATCACTATGCCATATAAACTTGGGTTACCTAGTTAACCGGTTGGATGGCGTTGTTTGAATGGGCGCGCTCGACCTGCTAACTCACATTGCTTCCCCCCCACCTTTGCCTCTCTTTTGTTCTGAATCGATTTTCTTTGTTAAACTCTTTTGACTCCAAAACGAAAGCCTAAGGGCAGGTTTGAAGGTGAGATGAAAATTTTATATTTTGTTTAAGATTTTAAAATATTGTATTTTAGTATTATTATTGTTTTGAGATTTGAAAAAGGTGAATTAAAATTTGAAAAAATTGAATTATTTATTATATTTTGTATTAGAATTTGAAAAAAGTATAATGATGAGATGAGATGAGAATTTTGTGTTTCATCCCACCCTCCAAATCTGCCCTAACTTTATCTTTAGCTTGTCTGGTCAGAGGCGAGCAAAAAAATTTTTTTTTCTTTATTTTAAAACTGAAATGGCAGTGTAAACTGTAAAGCGTTATGAATGCGGTATATGTGGAAAAACTTTAACACCGACTAATGCGGTATGAATGCAAGTCTAAACTTGACTTTTTATATAATTAAATAGATTAGGAACAAGCCTATTTGTAAAAAAAAAAAAAGAAAAAAAAGGAAATAAACCTAGGGTGAATGTGAATTGACTAAAATACGCCTCCAAGACTACTAATACACGTATCGGTATCATCACCTCTGCTTTCTGCTTTGTCGTCCTCTCGGTCTCAAATTCTCCCCATTTTGATACCACATATTAGGGCAAAATAAAATCTTGCTTCCTGGACGATCGTTCGGAGACTTCCACTCGAGTTAGATTCTTATCGAGCATATTCCGCGGTAAATATTTCTTTACCCTTTCTTCTGGTTTTGGATTTTCGGATTTCGCGATTGATTTGGTTTTCGTGGGGAGGATAGGGTTGCAATTCTTGGGTTTATTTTTTGCTTTCATGTCCGTGTGCTCGTATTTGAGTTTGTGTGTGGCTTTTGGTACAAGCTTCAAGGGTTTTTGAATTTTTGGGCTATTTGCTTTACCATGTGGGGTCAGTGATTGGCGGTTAATGAGTACGGTTTACTATTGATTTTAAGGTTACTAGGGTTTCAGTTCCAATAATTAAATAAAAGGCTTGAATTTTATGAACCCTAATGTGATCCAATAGTTTAGACGTATTGATTGTTTACATAAGGTTGGAAGATGCCAAATTTTGACTTCTTTTTTTTAAAAAAAAAAAAAAACTAATTTAAAAGATGTTTTACTGAGATTACTTTTCTACTTTTTTGGGTTATGGTGGAAATCATAGTTTCGAATTAAAGTTGATATGCACAGCCTCCGCCTCAAACTCTGATTTGTATTTTAGGGTTTGGAATGTGGTGTGTTGTGTGTGGTGTGTTTAATATTTATTGGTTTTATGCACAAGTTGGTGTAGCCATCAATGTGCTTTTGGAAGATTTCTTTAGTGTGATTGCTAGCTGAATATGCTTATCATTTTTGGTTATCACACTTGACACTCGTTCACATCATTTTTTTCACCCGATGTTTCCATAATTTTAATTTAAACTCTGTAACTTTTTTTGTAGTAGAAGATTTACTTCACAATTGTTAGGTGGGTCACACTTCTTGTGATTAAAGATCTGGGTGATTGTGGGTGACCAAGTTTTATTTTATGCTGGTTTTTTCATGTCTATGTTTAACTTCTTCATAAATTTATTACCTATTGGTTAGTATTACCATTAATTGATTAAGAACTGCGGTTCGCTTAAGAATGAGAAAGATCAGACCTGAAGTTCCTGTGCATTTTCTAAATATCTTGGAAGCTTGTTTGTCAAACAGTTATTGGCTGTAACAGCCTAGGCATACTTGGTTCTTTGCCCATGGATAAAGCGGTGCCTCCTAGCCTCTTTGCTAATGATGGTTCGTTCATGGAGAGGTTCAAACAGCTTCAACAAGTAAAGGAGAATGAAAAGGAGAACAGTGCCAAACTAGAGGTGTCTAGACCAATCAAAATTAAATCAGGGTCATTGACTGCTAATTCTTCCATTAATAAAACAAGTACAGAGTTTAAGACTAATGATACACGCAAGAACCCCCAGTCTGCTTCAGGTGGCAAACTTGCTTTCAGCTTGAAACAGAAATCGAAGATTGTGGTGCCTCCTGTCAAGTTAGGTGCAGATGAGGATGAAGATGAAATTGATGCTGGAAAAGTTTCAGCTGATGGACCAATGAAACGACAGAAGTTAGATCAAGTGGATGCCTCTGAGCATTCATCTAGTGAAGGGGATGTTGGTAATAACTGCTTATATAATTTTTCTTTTATTTGGTTGGGTTTCTGTGGACAGTCTGCGGATCTGTTGGTATTTGGATCTAGTGAGTAACAGATTAGGAAAAGATTCCCACTACTTTCAGCTATCTTTTTCTCTCTATATTGTTTGTGCTGCTCTCAATATGTACATGTTTTTAAAAACATGTCATGCTAATTCTATCATTCATACCGCATACTTCATGCATGAGTGCAATATGGAAATATATGTGCTAACTTAATTTTTATATTTAATTATAATTTTTCACACTTGATTTTGTAATAGCTATTATGTGCATTTGCTATATCTTTATCTATCTCCACTCCCCCTTTTTGTATGGTTGATTTATGTTGATAATTCTTTTCCTTTGTTTTATAACCTTCCTTTTTTGGTTTAGTCCTTAAATTGGCCATCATTATGATTTTAATGGTGATTATAATCTTCCCTCATGTGATACAATTTAAAGTCATGTTGAAAAGTCAAATGTTTCCTTTTCCCAGTTCACTCATTACTGGTTGTTGTCATTTCTCAACTACTGAGAGCGCATTGCTTTTACACGAAATCATTTCTTCTCTTTAATAAAATGTGTATTTTAATACCAAATTTTAAGGCACTTTATGGCCGATTCATGGTTTTCAAATACAGCAGATGTTTCACACCCAATGGCCGCCTTTCCACTCTGTTTGGTTGTTGTTACTTGGGAAAGAGATATGAAAGTAGGGAAATGGATGATTATAGAACAGAGTTGATTACATTTTTATGCATTTTATACAGTATCTGGACATTTTTCTCGAATGTTGTACCGAATTTGTTATGACAAGTGACTATGATGATTATGAATATATCATCTTTAATTCTTCTCATCACTCTCTTCGGAGCTCCTAGGAAATCATTTGTGTGGAGGCTAACTAAAGCTTACTGCTTTCTCTTTTATCAATCCCTGCACATTTCTATTTATTTTTAATAATTAAAAAAGCTATGGGTCTGGCGAATATCGATTCCAAAGTGTTGGATGTTGTTGTCTCCTTTGTTTTGATTTTTTAACAGTCTTTCTTCTATTTCATTGAATAAATCTTCTTGATGAAATCATCTGAGGGTGTGTCTCTACTCTTGAATTGGTATGGATGAAGAGGACAAAACATTCTTGAATATTTCTCGTCTCATGACTGCAGCTTATACCTTTAGTAGCTATCAACATTGGTGGAAAGAGATGTTCAATGAAAGATTTGGAATATGTGGCAAGCCTGCTACAAGAGTAATTTGCATTCCCTTGTTCATGCTCTCGGTATTAATCAATTTGTAAGTGATATGCAGCACTACCTTCTCCAACTGATCCTACAGTGAAGAAAGTTGCTGACAAATTAGCAAGTTTTGTGGCTAAAAATGGAAGGCAATTTGAGCATATTACACGTCAGAAGAACCCTGGAGATAGCCCTTTTAAGTAAGACCTCATGACAATGAAGCATATTAGGTTGTCTCTTGGCTTTTGCTCTGGTTGTTTTCAATCTAAGGCGTTTCTGTGCATGGCCATTTCTCCACCCTGATATCATCTTAATATATAATTTGTCATGCATATTAAGTAAATTCGGGTTAAACATAATTTTCCCACTTTAGTAACATCTGGCTATTTCGCATTTGTAAACTGCCCACTAAAAAAAGAAATTCTAATGCTTTAAGATGTGTTGTTATACGTGTCACTAGATTATCTTGCATGGGTGACACTCTTGTATATGTCCTATGTATTTGGGCTATTCCCTATTTTTGTTCTCAATAAAATTGTTTACCGACCAAAAAATTGTGTTATATATTATTTTGTAGGTTTCTATTTGATGAGAGTTGTGCGGATTATAAATATTATGAGTATCGACTTGCTGAAGAGGAAAAGGCTCTTTCACGGAACAGGGAACCCCAAACATCTCATAATGGTTGGTACTTTAGTATTGGTTTTAGTGTATGTGGTAGTTTTTGTATATGGAAGTTTACCTAATGAAATTCTCCTCAGAGTTGGGTGGCATTGCAGTTTACTCATTCTTGCAAATGAGGGTATTTGGAGGTGGGATTTAGTTTAGGGATTCTCTGTAACGACTCCAGCAAAGCCCTAGCCTTTTCTATATATCCCAAAATGACTTGTCAATTTGAAGCTTTCATAGAATCACCTATAAAGCTCAGTGTCAACTAGTATGTAGCCAATGTAGGACTTAGCACCTATGACTAAAGATATCTTAATAACAAATTAACTCTGTGTGGGTTATACATATTTTCAATGTGGGACTAGGGTTTTACACTTGAGTTTTTCCTTTTTGACAATAGAGAACGATCGGTGGAAGGGATTAGAGCTTTCTTTTTTCGTACTTTGTTGCTTTGGGCTTTGGTTATTGTAATGGATGGGGAATAGTCTTAATGACATTTGTGCTGTTTTTCAGCCTTAGCTTGTAATTAGATGTTTTTCTCTTGTATACTTTCTGTGTACTTGGGACATGCCTAATTATGTGATTTAATAAACTTTTTAGTTATAAAAAAAAGTTATTCCTTTTTCCAATGTGGGGACTGAGGTGTTTCAAACTCTCTCTCTTAAATCTTTGAAATCCTCATTGAGGTCATGTCATACACTGCTCAAGACTCACATGGTTAGTCTTATTAGGTAGTTTTAATACCATATGTAACCACTCAGGGAAAGTGCTAGCCACATTTTTACTATAAGCTATAAAAGACTGGTCAATTTGAAATTTCCTTAGAATCACTTATAAGCCTAGTTTCACATAGTAAGTAGCAAATGTGGGTTTAGCCCCCATAACTAACTTTATAACTTACTCTCTGAGTTATTTCCTTTCCCAATGTGGGACTGGGGTGTCACATCCTCACTTCTCCCTAATCATGGGCATTTACTAAAATTTTCAGTTTACAATAATTCTACAAGCTGTAATATATATTCATTAATTTTTCATTAATGAAACAAAATATGGTGAGTTAGATTTGAACCAAGGGAGTTTTTAATAAACTTTATTAGCTTATACAACAAAAATAGAGCAACATTATAAAGTTAGATTGAGTTGTACGATCTTTTGTATAGCTGATTTATTTGTCTTTTTCCAAGTTATAGTTTTGGAGTAAATTAAGTAAAAAGTGACCAATTAATTTAACATTGAAAGTTAATGAAAAGTTTCCATTCATTAAAAGGAAAATTTTCTGAGGTCAATCGAACATACTACTCTTCTTCAAATGGCTTTTTAATTTGGGTATCATCAGTATAAACATACTGTTCCATGATCCTAGGAGAAGAATCATTAGCTTTTTTGTCTTTCTGTTTGTCATGGTATTGCCTCCCCCCCCACACACACACACCAAAAAAAAAAAAAAAAAAAACAAAACAAAGGGCCGGCTTTGCTTGTTATTGAGTTTTTTAATTATGTATTTATTGTTATCTCTACTACTGTTTTTGTTATTAATACATCAATAAATTATCGTTATCATTGTTGCTATTACTTCTACTACTGCTATTGCAAAGTACCATTATCAGTTACTACCACTGTTGCCACTATTATTGTTATTTTTCTTTCTTGTTTTTGTAGTTTATTTTATTTTTTACTGTTTTCAAGGTGGCACGAGTACTTCAGCTACTAAATCCACTAGTGCTTCACAAAGGTCTTTTCAGAAGCACTATCAAACCCCTGCCTCTGCTTTATATGATACTGCTGAGGATCCAAGAGTTCAAACAGCATCAGCAGGAAGATCTGGTAATGATATAAAAGCATTTTTCCTCTGTCTTCTAAAAACACTTATCAAAACAAGTATTCTAAAAACATTTTTAGTTGGTTCCTTGCTATGATGGGTTCAGGATCTTCAGTATTTCGCTGATTTTAGATACTGGTCTCACCGTACTAGCTCAGCGTAGCAGTTGGCATTAACGGTAAAAGTGAATGTGCAGCAATTATTATAACAGGACTCTAGGATAAGTTATTTCACAGTATGAGTGTGATTGTTTTTATGTGTTGGCCTCTTATATGTACAACCAAACAAGAACCCTTCCTTGTTAGGACCATTCAATTCTTCACTGATGTTATGTCCTCAGAATTATTTCCTTTTCTCTTTGTTTGTCCAAGGACTATTAATTCCATTCTTTCTTGAGCGAACCCCTCTTTGCTCCCACTCTCTTTTGCAAAAGTTTGCAACAGGATTCTTAGGAGTCCGGACAAGCTTAGGAAGTGAGATGAGATGAGAATTTTGTGAATAGGAGTAAAATAGTTTGTGAATAGTAGTACTTATCAAACAAGTTTGTGAATAGTAGTGATATGTTGTGTCCTCAGAATTACTTCATTTTCTCTTTGTTTGCCCAAGGACTATTAATTCCATTCTTTCTTGTGCGAACCCCTCTTTGCTCGCACTCTCTTTTGCAAAAGTTTGCAACAGGATTCTTAGGAGTCCGGACAAGCTTAGGGAGTGAGATGAGATGAGAATTTTGTGAATAGGAGTAAAATAGTTTGTGAATAGTAGTGAGATAGTTTGAGTTAGTGTTTTATGGAGTTTTTGGAAATGAGAGAGAAAAAAGTTGAATAAAAAATATTATAAAGTTAAAATATTGTTAGAATATAGTTTTTTAATATAACTTTTGTTTGGAGATTTGAAAAAGTTGAATTGTTTTTTATTTTTTGTTTGAAAGTTTGGAAAAGTTATAATGATTAGTTTGAAAGTATTTGTGTTTGAGTGATGTTTGTGAAGGAGATGAGATGAGAATTTTGGGATGGAAACTTTTTCCAAACAAGCCCTAAAAGACTTCGAACAGTTCCTATAGAAATTGAAAGGATTTCCTTCAGTTACTTGCCAGAAAGGCTTAGAAATGTGGCTTCTTGTTCAAACAAAGAATTGAATAGTTAATGATAAAAATAGAAAAGGGACTAATTAATTTGAAGGGCAACGCTACTATGCCGCCCAGCGTTGACTGCTGGGCGTACTGCTCAGGCTTTTTGGTTTTTTCTTTTCACATTTTTTTAATATTTTTAAAAAATAAAAAAATACACCAATACATTTAAAATCACTTCCTTAATCACGAAGTAAAAAAAAAAAAAAAAATTTTTGACCAGATGTCAACTAGGGCGGTACAATTGTGATGGCAGAGTAGTGTTTTCCTAATTTGAATGCTGGATGATAAACCCTTTTTTTTATTCTGTGGCAAGGAGTTTGTGATCGGCTGTTTAGTTGGTAAGGAAAATATGGTGATTTTGGTATTCTTTTTTAAGTGAAGATTTATAGTAGGGTTTTAGAATGTGTTCTAGTCACATTCTAACCAAAAATCAAATTGCTTTCTTCAGGTTTTTAGATACATAGTTTGTGTGTCAGCTAGACCTTGGGGTATACATATATTTAGCTTGATTGCTATCTTGTAGTGTAGGGATGCCATCCAATTTAAGAAGGCTTCTGATAGTCTTCAATACTGGTATTTACTACATGTTTTTTATTGTAGGTGAAGCTAGTGCACCGACAGGTGCAGATCCCATAGCCATGATGGAGTTTTACATGAAGAAGGCTGCACAGGAAGAGAGATTGAGACAACCTAAACAGTCGAAAGATGAAATGCCTCCACCTGCTTCTCTTCAAGGTCTATATTTTCTCCTTAATAAACCGAATTTGCTTTAGTTTCCTTGGTGGGATTTTCATTTGAGCCTTTATAATTGACCAACTATTGTATCTCAATATTTGGTCTTCTAGTGTACTTTCTCTTTTCCTGCTTACCATGAGTAATTCCTTTTCTTTCTGGGTACAGGAGGTCCTGCTAAAAAAGGGCATCACATGGGTGATTACATCCCACAAGGGGAGCTTGAGAAGTTCTTGGCTACCTGTAATGATGCAGCTGCACAGAAAGCTGCCAGAGAGGCTGCGGAAAAGGCTAAAATCCAGGCTGATAATGTGGGGCATAAGCTCTTGTCTAAAATGGGTTGGAGAGAAGGTGGATCTCTCTCTCTCTCTCTCTCACACACACACACACGCACACAAAAAGTCAGTCTCACACATGCACATACCCCCACAGAAACAAATGCATGTGCCTTTTGGTCATATAATCTGATTCAGGTGAAATCATTAATATCATTTTGCTTCTAAATTTTTATATTTTTCTTATTTACTTGGGAATAAGTAGGGCATTAAGCTCAATCGCCAACATGTCCTTGCAATTTTTGAGCTCAGAACCTTCTTTGACCCAACTGTTGCTTTATAAATAGAAATTTTTTTCTCTTCAGCTACTATTTATTCAGCTACTATTTACCAACCCACACTCCATGAATGGGTGTGGAGTGTGGGATTCATGGAGTGGGGGAGTGAATAGTGGCTGATGCATATTATTCCTCAAATAAATATTGTCAAGATGCTGGGTTGCTTTGCTTTTTGGGTGAGAGATGTTGTAACGTTGATGTGAACTGCAGGTGAGGGTCTGGGGAGCTCCAGAAATGGTATTGCAGATCCGATTATGGCAGGTGATGTTAAGATGAACAACTTGGGGGTTGGTGCTCACGAGCCTGGGGAGGTGACTCCTGAGGATGATATATATGAGCAGTACAAGAAGCGGATGATGCTTGGCTATCGTTACAGACCTAACCCTCTGGTACACTACCGTTTAGTCCTTTTCACTCGAGCATCATAGATTGTGCCAAATAGATGTCTACAGTTATATTATACAAATGAGTTCTTTTTGTGTATGCCTTAATTTTATTCTCTCCTTACAGAACAATCCTCGGAAAGCATACTATTGAGCTACTACGCACTGTGGAAGCCTGCATGTCAGCTTGATGTTCAAAGTATTTTGGATAAGAAAAAATGATTTATGGAGAATCAAAATTGTATGGATTATGCTTTTTGTGAATTGAATTGTTATTCTTTTGGTGAATTGTGAATTTCAATGCAATTATAACCTGTTTGGTTTTTTTTTTCCTTAATAATTGAAATGTTGCGTGAGATGATAAACCTTGATGTGTAATCTTAAGAGAAAATCAAACCCCACCCCCCCGGCACGGGAAAAAGGCTTTCTCCCTCCCTATTAAATTAATAATTTTTTGCACTGGCAATAAGGCTTAAGACTCCTTCCGGTAATTCCTTTGAAATAGTAGTCGACCGAAAATTCTATTGTTGCATATGCCGAGAATTGTAGCTAGTGATTGATACTGAGCGAATAAAAACATGCAGAAAAAGGCCCCTTTGTGCAACATGTCCTTCTCTAATCCCTACTCGCAGGCAACTTTTATCAAACATTTTCCAACACCTTCCAGCAATTTCAGGTTATTTGAAGTTTATATCATTTGTGAGTAATTTGATGTCTCTTACATGACCACCTATTTCTAGTGATGTGAAATCAAAAAATAGCTGTTATGTTTGATTTCTGATGATCTCGTCTCTCAAATCCTCCCCCACAATTATATTAGTCATGATCAGCAAAAGCACCTAATTTGGTTGATTACATCGTCCTTATAATAATCTGATTATATTAATTAAGACAAGAAAGAGTATTTTTAATTAAAAATATTTTTTAATTAGGTATTGAAATTAATAATTAATATTGTTGGATATATATCTTGTCAAATTAAAAAAGGAAAAAACAAAGACTAGCTAGTACTACTGATCATAGGATATTTAAGTTACAACTCATGATCGATCGAAGTTGAACTAGGTCTCAAATTAGGCTGAAGATCATGATGAGGCTAGAGATCATCGAAGTAACGCATGCATGCATGTATGAGTTTAATTGGCTTGGTGTGTGTTAATACACGTCAATATGACAAAGAAATAAGAATATACGTACCAATTAGCCAGCCAAATCATTATCAGAACAGCATCTATATAGGCTATTTATCCCGTGAATATTTGAATGAAAAGTTGCAAGTAGTTGATAAAAACTTATCGTGATCATATATATACATGATCATCATGTAGTACTACTGCACAACAAAAATTCCTCCTCCGAAACGGATGATGAGCTGAGCTAGCTAGATAAATTCTCGCACGTACGTATCTATTCTGCAATATTCTCTAGAATATTAATCTATAATTTAATATCTTGGGAGACAGAAATTGGTCAATTCCTGGGCATGCGCAACAGCATATAATATATGGAATAATTGGTTTTTATCTAGTATTATTATTTATCATTTTGGCTGAAGAACGATCGAACATATAAATATACGTGTGTATATATATATATATATATCTCACAGTCACTTTGTTTGCCTTTTTCCTCCAAGGTCGAAAATGTGGTTCTATGATGTCTTTCCAAGATGTAATTCATTTTTTCCCATGTACATTATCTTTAATTTCTGTTATGTCTTTTGTTTTAGGAAAAAAAAAATAATCGCTTGGACTTTTGTCTATAGAGTGTGTCTCTTGAAATTTTTGTCCATATAGTGTCCTCTACACCATCTTAGACAGAGTATGTGATTTGTAAACTCTGTTTTGGACATAGTTTTGCTATCTCTCAGGCGGTAGTCTATAGAGGTTTGCAACATTAACTAGACCATGTCAGTCATAGTTGTGTATATGAGGAGCTATTAATGTTGCAGTTAGCTTGTTATGTATGTTTCAGGTCAAAGTTGTAATGTCTGTTATTAATGAATGTAATATGTTTTATAAATATATATATATATATATATATATATATATATATATATAGGCAATAATGAATTTGTTTGTTGTAACATATATGGTTGTGAATTGGACACATTATATACCTAATTAACTAATTGCATGCATTGCATGGATGGTAAAATTGACTGTGCATATATGCAATAATATTGTCCTTTGTGGCCTACCTGCTTATATAAATGCCAGATCATTATGCTTTGATGATCTGTGTGTGTACCAAAAGCTGTGTGGCTAAATCCAATCCAATGGTCGCTAATTAATCAAGGACGGGTTTGGCAGGAGATGGCATATATACACACGAGTTTCCTTAATTTCCAACTAAAATAATAGATAAAAGAATACCACTTTTCTGGAATTTCTTAATCCATTAATTGACTCTTGTTGGAACTAATTGTGAGAAGTCATGATATTGGACTTTTGGAATTTGGCCTGCCAAAATGCCATATTCCAATTATATTACATGTTCTGGATACATGATACCCAACATGCATGACTCCTCTTTTCTTGGGAGGGTACAGCTCATCGATGTTAGACTATATATATATATATATATATATATATATATATATATATATATATATATATATATATATATATTATATATAGCCTATCAAGATGTGCATGCATATATACATATATATATATATATATATTCATGATGAATGATCATCACCTTTTAGTTTACATGAGATCGAGATTGCATGCATGGTTATATATTATATATATGTGTAGATCTTCGCATACAAAAAGATAAGCATGCATCTTGATAGGCTTGCTATATATTAGTGCTTATCGCATAGAAAAAGATAAAGAGAACAACAATTATATAGTACGTACTCTATATATATATCTGACTTCTTTGTAAAATAATATTCTTTCCTTTTTATTCAAAATGGTAGATTCTTAAGCTAGCTAGCATGAATACTATTCCATTTGCTTGCATTCATGCTTTTAATTATAAAGAACAAACCACAAAGCTATCTAGCTACGATCGATTTTATAATTATATTATTTGATTCTCTAATATAAATGCTGTGGAGAGAGAGAGAGAAAGATTAATTAATTATAAATTAAATGCTGTACGCACGTACATACGTACGTATATACGTAGGTTAATTTTATGAGGATTAAAATGTAAGTAAGCTCGTCATGATCCAGCTTTGAGAAGATCCAACTTAAAAATGCACGAACCAATTAATAGGTCGCCAACCATTAATTAGGTATTTATAAGTTGGTGGATTTGGTGAGACCTAATTATATGTGTGTGTGTGTTTAAAATCACTAAATTAAGGAGGTTGTATTAATCTTAATTAACTAGATATTGATTTGTCTATTTTGGTTGCATTTGCTCGAGTTTATTAAATAATTATCTACGTACGTACGGCTCGGAAGAGAATGCATGGGCTCTGGATCAAATACTATATATATATTTATATATATATATATATATATATATATATATATATATTATAGTTGATGCATGCTTAATTGGCTCGATAACATGAAATGGATGTATATGTAGATTCTTACAATATTCCTTACGATCGATTGAGAGTAATCAGTTATACGTTATTAATAAGTCCCTGCATGCATGCATATAATAGGAATTATAAGATCATTTGGTGACTAATTAATTAATTATACAAACCTATTAATTAATTAGTAGTACTCGATCGATCATATATGTTTGTAATTCATCATGTATATACAGCGTACGTCCTCATGTGATTGAACTGAATTATTTTTGAAGATCCGGGCGATCGAGATAATCAATTTTTTATATATATGCAATCTAATTACAACTGCGGCAATATATATAATTACATATATATAATAAATAAAAAAGAAAGAAATAATTGCTTAAGCTGACTTGGAATAGTGGGAAAGGAAAGTGACTCTTCAAGATGCTTCGAGTGTCAATCAAATTTGCTTGAACACACAACGAATTGCATGCGAAGTCAAAGCATCTGATCATTGGCCCATAATATATGCCAAATATATAATATGCGATGGAACATTAATTTCCCTTTCATAAAGGGTATTATATTTAATATTCTATATATAAGATGAACCAATTAATATTGATTATAAATTATGATTTGTTCATGAAACCCATGCAATATATAGATCATATATATATATATAGATCGACTAGCTAGGTGATCAGAATGTAGTATAAATATATATACTAAGCATCTCGATTGTGTGTGTATATATATATATATATATATATATATGTTTTAATTGGTACTAAGTTTGATTAATTATATATAATGCAAGCTGGCTAAATCAATTTATAAAACCCCATTTATTTTATTTATTCGACTGTGATACTAGTAATTATTAATAGATCAACTTCATCACACACACACACATATGAAAAAAATTGATCTGCAAATTAAGCTTGCATGGGAAGTCCTCGCTAGGTATTAATATATATATATATATATATATATATATATATATATATATATATATATATATACACACACACATACATATATACATACATCTAGTTATATATGCAGAGGGTAGACTTTTGTATTATGTCAAAGCCAAGCGAATTTATATATTATGCCATACCTATACATGATACATACATATAATATAGTTGACTTGACATGCATGCAACAAACATTATTAAAGTTAGGTACAAGTTCCAAATAGACAACTTTCATACAAGTCTTTTGTAAAAAGTGGATCCCATTAATAAGAAATAACTTTTTTTTTATACTTTTTTAAGATGAGGTCTATTTTTTTTATAAAGACTTGCGCAAGACTTGTCTATTTGAAATTTATACAAATAATTTCTCTTATTAAAAAGCATCGATCAAGAGAAAATCATGACATCTATTAATATATATTTATTTATTTGGGGGACGGGATTTCGAACTTCATAACTCCATTTTGGAGGCTGGGAATTAAATCTACATTTCTAAGCTAGCTAGCTAGCTAGCTGTTCAAAAACAAATTAATAAAATTGCTTTCATTAATTCTGTCAACCATGCATCTATATTATATATTTATATTAGGATATGATCCATCATGTGTACGTAAATGAGAGTAATTTGAGGATTAATTACTTTTTAGTGACAAGTTAGCGGTCAACGTTTTGATTAATTGAGTGGTTATGAAGAGTTAACAATATCAAAACTAATGTGCAAATAATACTACATGTTGGCCGTATCTTAATTATATAGCTGGACGTTGAAAACTTGGCAAGACTAGTTTGTTTTTAAGAAACTTGTTATCTTATCTCATCTAATCATTATAATTTTTTTAAATTTTTATATAAAATAAAATAAACAATTCAATTTTTTCAAATTTTAAAATAAAAATAATATTAAAAAAATATTTTATAACAATATTTTATTCAACTTTCAATTTTTATCTCAACTCATCTCATTTGTAAAAACAAACGAGGTGGATTGATCACAGTAGTACTGCTCTTATATAAAATATATATATATATATATATATATATATATATATATATATATTGTCTTGCTTTCTGCCTTTGTTTTTCTTCATTATTAATTAAAACATTGATGTAGGTAGTAATAAAACTCAAGAGTTTTTCAAACAGCTAGCTGCTAGCTGGCTACCTGTTTCTGCAATTCCATTGACTTTATAATAATACATAATTGATTAGAATCATATAGTCAAATATCTAGCTGTATCGAATATATATCCTTTAATCATCTAAAAGTCTAGTGTTATATATATATATATATATATAAGGCTAGGAAATTATCCTCATTTCTCCAAGTCTAACCATATGGGTACGTACTACTAGTACTGTAGCTCTCACGGCTAAGCTAGGTGTATTTTTTAAAAAAAGAAAAAAAAGAAAAAAAAAAAGAAATTAAAGAAGAAGACGACAGTTAATTTCCAATTATTATAATAATTACGAAGAATATACCTAATTATCTCCTTGAAGTATCAAGGCATTCCATTATTCCGAATCAACATCAAATTAACCCTTGATCAGTAGTCTAATTAATTCAGTATATCCAACAATTCAACGCATGCTTTCATTTTAATCAATTATATACATATATATATATATATATATATATATATATATAATAGTGATCATCAGCTACAGTTATATATATATTAAAGCCAAAATTCCCGAAATTATTAATTGGGTTTTGATCTTCACAGTTATTGCTGTGCTTTATAAATTGGCTCATTTTGTTCACGTTGTTCGATCTTACGTATAGTAATTCGTTTAATTATATATGCATAAAAAAGATACCTAGCTTAATTAATTAACGATCGAATAGAAAAATCCCATCATGAAATTATATATATATATATATATATATATGCTTACGTTTAAATATATAGCCACAAAACACACACATTATATATATATATATATATATATATATATATAATGTATATTAATGAATGCATTCTTGCATGTGTTAGGCTAATTAAGTAGTGTATATATACAAGTCGCTTCGCCCGTAAGCAAATGAAGCATCTAGCTTATCCCTTATCATAAACAGTAAACACATACACCCACGCATGCTAGCTTTTAAGCAGCTTGGATATATAACCTACGTACGTACGTACGTATGTACGTTACTTAATTAATTTCAAAACTTAATTCTATCTACGTACTAATTATTAATACATAATCAACTTCACTTTTTTTTTAAAAAAAAAAAAAAAAAAAAATTAAAGTAGCTAGCTAGTCACGCACTTACAGAAATAATTTTACACACATTTTCACAATTTGATTACGAACAATATCCTCAAAATTAACCCAACATTCCACTATTTTGATTACGTTTAGGAAATAGAAATATCTGGATTTTAAACTGAATCTGGCAGTATAATTTCATTTTGTCACTGTAATATTTGGTGCCTGCCCTCTATATTCAATTATTTATTAAGTTATATATATATATATATATTACAATGATAAAATTTGAACTTTTTTTAATTATTTTGTAAAAAATTAAATTAAAGGATTTTAATCGCGGTCAACTCAAATAATGACATGTCAAATATGGACCACATTCTTAATTAATTATTCATTATGCAGTACTGGTGCATTCCCGTAATAAAGTCAAAAAACAAAGGGTACATGTAAAGCAAAGCTAGTATATATTGTCATGCCCCGAGAGACAACATCGTTGGTTTCTGTTACTCCCTTCTTTCAGATCGAGCAATTCCTCTCTCCGTCCTCTCTCCGACCAAGTTGCAAGTCATGATTCATATACGACCCAGAAATTAAGCTTGAGCTACTTGACTTGCCGACATCATCAATTTTGGAGCTCAAATGGTTCTCAACTCTGCGTCAAAATTGGAGTACTGTTGTGTAAATGCAAGCAGGTCTTCATAATCTGTATCTTCATTTTTATCTTTTGGCGGCTGAATTTCAGGTTTTTATTGATTTTCCCTTCTCTTTTTGGCAGCTTTTGGGTTTGGTTTAGCAACTTTTGAAGTCCAAGCAAGCAGAGTCTTCGAACTTGTCTGAAACTTATGGAAATATAATTATTGATGATTGTCCTCAGGAATCTGCAAGAGAGGCAATTATGAGTCTTTTGTACAGTCCAACTTTCAAATATTCAGATGGGGAGCTGAGAAGGAACCACCCCATGGACTCGAATATTTACCAACAACAACTACATGAGCAGCAACTTCACCAGGATAATTCTGTCCTAACGCGCTATCGCTCTTCTCCGAGCGCATTGCTCAACAGCCTTGTTGATGGCAGCAATGGCGGTGATGGTGTTAGATGTGAGAATTATCGGTATCTTCGACCATCGAGTCCCGAGGTGGAGACCATGTTAGCAAGGTTCATGTCTTCGTGCAATGGCTCGGCCCATTCCGCCTCTCAGATGGTTTACCAAGCTGATCAACAAGTTCAAGCTTTTCAAAATCATAATTCACTGGCTGCGGGGACTAATTTGGATGGCTCCTTTACCGGTGTGAACTCTGTTGGATTAGATAATTCGATGAAATCGAAACTGGGTGCAGGAAATCGATCCCTTCTTGTTAGGCAAAGTAGCTCTCCAGGTGGTCTTTTCTCCGACCTAGACATAGAAAATAATGGTATTCATGCTTGTTTATTTGCTCTCACTCGAATTTATGCCCTTTCTTTATCTGTTTAATGCTGTCTGTGTTTGTGATGCTGAGAAAAAAAGCACAGGGTCTTTTATGAATACATTCCTTTCTTTCCCTTAAATAGGATTCACCATAACTAGGCCGAATAAGCTCATGTAGCCTTGTGAGTAAAATCTTTTACTACACTTCCTAGAAGAAATCCTCAGCAACCAAAGATGTTGGGTTTTCTCTTTCAAATCCTTGGGAAGACTGAAGCAATTGAACTCAGCTAGGAGCAAGAAGGGATCGCTATAAACTTTTCGCGGAAATTAGAGGATTGAGTATTAGACTTCTCTTTCCTTCCTCTTTCATTGGGTTCTGGTGGGTGAACGAATTTCCATCTAATGAACATTAAAAGGGGGGAAATGTTTAGGGGAAGATTCGGAGGACTGCTAGCAACTAGCTGTAGGGTCAATTTGATGCCAACTTTGTTTCTTTGAATTTCATTTCTAATCTTCAGAATTTGAGCATTTCTATTTCATACTCTTCAAGATAGAATGCTGAATATCTTTTAATGCCTAACAGGTTTCGGTGTGATGAGGAGTGATCATTTAAGCTTCTCAAACGGGCAATCTTCATGCTCAACACGTTTGCCTCGGGTTGCTGAAATTGGGAATGAAATAATAAAGAGTCAAGAGGATCAAACCTTGGCAAATGATAGTGATTGCAATCAACTCTACATTCGCAACTTCACAACCGATACTTGGAATGGATCCACATTCAATAGCCTAAGCAGAGCCAGAGACGACGAGGTTAATGTGTTTTCATCTTCCAATGCATCATCAGATATTCAGGTAGTACTGGCTGCTCGATTTAAATTTTTTCGGCTTTGTTTTTGGCAATCCGCACTTTGCTTATCCTATCATGTAATTGGTCTTTTATTCAACAGAACCCAGGATCCGGAAACAGACCCCATGGTTTGACTCATCATTTGAGTTTGCCCAAGACTTCCACTGAGATGGCCACTATAGAGAAGTTGTTGCAATTTCAAGGTTCTGTGCCTTGTAAAATTCGAGCCAAAAGAGGCTGCGCCACTCACCCTCGAAGCATTGCAGAGAGGGTAAATATCGTCTTTTAATTTACAGATGCTCTTCGATATTAGTTTCGGGGTTCGTGTGCATATCTACCATTTTAACGAGGATTCACTTCACTTTATTAGCTTGGGATATATAGGATATCATGACATTTTGAGATCTGTTACATCAGGAGAGAAGAACACGTATTAGTGAAAGGATGAGGAAACTGCAAGAGCTTTTCCCAAATATGGACAAGGTAGTTTCTACTATATATGTTTTTACTTATGAATGTCAAATCTGTTTGCTATGAACTCAATTTCTTCTTTTTTGTAATTCCATTCGCAGCAAACAAACACAGCAGATATGTTAGAATTGGCGGTGGAGTACATTAAAGACCTACAGAAACAGGTCCAGGTAATGTGAAAGACAACATCCTTACATCAAACCCACATGAATCTTTTGACAGAACAACACCCTCACATGTATCTTAAAACCAACTCTTTTAATCTTCCATTACAAATGTCTTTTTGTTTTTCTGCAGATGCTCACAGATACTAAGGCGAAGTGCATGTGTTCAAGAAAACAGAAGCAGTATTCGAATCATTCTGCCTGATTTGTTTAACTTTCTGTACAGATAGGGTTAGGAAGAGATGGCCTGCAAGTAACACAAAACATGTGACACTCTCTTTCCCAGTTTATGCAGTATAATAAAATGGTATTAGATTGTTGGTTTTGTAAAATCACATTTAAATCATAGGAAAAGAAAAGAAAAATCCATTCCTTTTCTTTTCCAGAAGTGAGAGGCCCTTGAAGAAGATAGATAGTAGAGCAAAAGTTAAACGTTTCAGATCATTATACTTGTAATGCCATTTACGGTTTTCAATACAACCAAATTAAGAGGCGATCTTACCCTTTTGTAATCTCAGAATTGTGGATTTGGAGAAGGGGGGAAAAACAAATTAAAGAGACTTTCTCAAGTCAAATGGAGCCTCAAGGCTCAACTCATTGTCCTCTAAATTCATATCATTTCATTTTAAATTTGTCATTCTCAATTAAAGTGTTAATGTAACGCATTTAAATTGAATTAATTCTGTGCCGGTTAGTTAAATGGAAAGACATTTCTACTGATTATGAGTAACAAATAAATCTAGAACGAAAAATAACATTTATCACAATGACAAAATAAAAACATTGGCATAATCCCCAACTTCTAAAATGGAAGTCTGGAGTTCGAAACTCACCTTTTTGAATAAAAATAAAATAAAAGCCAGACAGGCAACATAGATTCGAGCAAGCAATACTGTTTATAGAAACTGATCTACTCCAAACTTTCAAAACAAAGAACAGCTTAGGAGAAATATTTTTTGGAGAGAGAATTTTTCAAAAGGAAAAAGAAAAATAAAAACTTTTGGTAATGAATAATCAGCACAGAGAGCCTCATTTTATTTGTAAAACTCCCATCATCTTTTAAGCTAAGTAGTAGGTTAGAAAGAAATAAGCTTTGGATGATTGGCAAAGATTTTAATGAGACACTTGGAATAGGCCCCATATCTGAAAATCCGGCTGGAGCATCAAATTTTGGAAGGAACGATGATGGCATTTGAAAGGAGTAATACTAATCATCGTTTTAATTTTTATTATTTTTATTATATAATATTAAATAATTAGAAATTACTTATTATATTTTATTTAAAAATTTATCATTTAATAGGAATGATGTGATGATAAAATAATAATAAAAATAGATGATATATACTTTTTTTTTTATTATTTGAAAAAAGTGAATAAAACATGAGATTCATATTAAAAAAAATTAATTTTTTAATAATGGACCTCACTCTTTTTCAAAGCGGTTACGTAGCGTTTACGTACTTCACAGTTGTATGTAGAATTACTCTTAAACAACAAAGAGAAAATATATTTGTAACCGTGAATTGTGCAACCGCCACATAATCGATTTAAAAAAAATAAATAAAACATGAGACTCACATTAAAAAAAATTAATTTTATAATAATAGACCTCACTTTTTTTTCAAATTGATTACACAGCATTTACGCTTGTATGTAAAATTACTCTTTAGCAAAATCAGCTGTGGACAAAGTGTTGGACAGCAGCAAATAAAACTGATTTTTTATTTTTAATTATTTATGATAATACCAACGGCTCGGAAAACCCATCAGCTCCTGGTGCCGACTAAATAGGAATGGAATAGACAGCATCTTTGACCTCTTCCAAACAAGGGAGACGCAGCATATGCAATTTGTCCTCCCCTGTTACCGATCTGGGAATCATCTTCAGCTGGGGTTCTGGATCTGAAACAGGCTCCCAAGACAGATGTTTGTAGACAATTGTTTGATCTGACATGTCTTTCTTCCCTTCTTTCGTTCCTTCCCCTTCCGTTCCATTTTCTTTCTCTCTCTAAACTTTCTATGTCTACAGTAAATCTCTGAGTCGTTCGATGCAATCGCTCCCATATCTATGGTTCTTGCGAGCTCCTACTTCAACCTTTTTGACCTTCGGTTAGGCTCATCATCGACGTCTTTCACGTTTTCCCTCTTTGTACTGCTCTCCTCCTGACAAATCAAAATCCTCCACCGATCGATCGGGAGAGAAGCTCATCAAACGCTTATTGGATTGGATTCGGTCTTTGAATTTTAGAACTGAGAGTGAGAGGTGTCGAATATGTTGGGGCAGGGCAATTATAACCAGAAGATCGACTACGTGTTGAAGGTGGTCATGATCGGAGACTCGGCCGTCGGGAAGTCGCAGCTCTTGGCGCGTTTCACCAGGAACGAGTTCAGTCTGGAGTCTAAGGCCACGATCGGGGTCGAGTTCCAGACCAAGACGCTCCTCATCGACCACAAGACCGTCAAGGCTCAGATTTGGGACACTGCTGGTCAGGAAAGGTATTTCCTTTTTCCAGCCAACATTGTGTGATTTGAAATAGTGTAACCGGCTCTAAAGGATTTGGCCGAGTGGTTTATCTTTCTTAATTGCCTCAAAATCGCAGGCTTTGCTTTTAGTCGAGGGTGGTGTTCAGTATGTTATGTCAAAGCCCCACTGCCTGTCTAAGTGGTTTCTGAAGTACTGGGTAGGCGTAGGTCTGGCTTTAGGAACCGGAAAAGTAATGCGAGAATGACCTTAATGATATGCTCGAACATGGCGTTTCACTGGTTTGAAATTTGGCTATTTATGATTTCTGGTTTAGGTGAGATGTTGTTAATAGGAACCTAAGGACTATTGGGTTAGGCTAAGTAGTTGGTCTAAAAAGATTATAGAAGAGTTGGTGGCAATGTAGTTTCCATGGTCGTTGTAGATCCTCTTGTTCATATTTTACTAGAAAGTTGTCAGGAGGAAAATTAGAGCGATCTGAAAATTGGTTTGCAGCGGATTGGTATGACGCTGTCAGTAAATCAGTGCGTTAAAGTTGGCAGCTTCAAGTTCTTTTTGGTGGTATTAGAACTCTGAATGGTGTCAATATGTATATCAGTGAGAGACTATTGTCTGATACTGCTCAATGAGATCATAGAGTCATCAGTTAGAGAAGATCAGCAATGGAACTAGTGATAACTTGTAAGCTAGTGTAGATTGAAGTTGAGATGATAGAAGAAAAAGGGAAGGGGAAGAGTGGGGGGATGACTTAACTCTGGGGGAGCACAGATTTCTTCAATAAGATGGAGGCTAGAAATACCCGGGTTAATTGGTGGCAAGGTTTTTGACAGGTTAAAATAGAAAACAGGGTTTACCTCGCTAATCCAAAATGATTGAATGTGGCACTGTTTCAGTTAGAGAGAGAGAGAGAGAGAGAGTTCATATATGATTTATTGCTTATATATATGTCTATTTGGTACTTATAAAAAATATATATATATGTCTATTTGGTTCACAGTACAAGATATGTTTGTCATGCTCAGCTCATGTTTATGGTGGTAATGACAGATATAGGGCGGTGACCAGTGCATACTACAGAGGTGCAGTGGGGGCGATGCTAGTTTATGACATAACCAAGCGTCAATCGTTTGATCATGTTACCAGGTGGTTGGAAGAGTTGCGGGGCCATGCTGACAAAAATATTGTAATCATGCTGATAGGCAATAAGACTGACTTGGGTTCACTTCGAGCTGTACCTACTGAGGATGCCAAAGAGTTTGCTCAAAGGGAGAGCCTCTTCTTCATGGAGACGTCGGCCCTGGAGGCCACCAATGTTGAATCTGCTTTCCTCACAATCCTGACAGAAATTTATCGAATCATCAGCAAGAAGTCCCTCGTTGCCAATGACGAATCAGAATCTGGAGGAGCTTCATCACTACTCACCGGAACAAAGATTGTTGTCCCTGGGCAGGATCCAGAACCTCAACGGAGATTCAACTGTTGCGGTTCTTTATAGGATCATACTCCTCCGACATGCGACGTGGCTTAGGTAATGTTCCCCCCAAACTGCTCATACCTTGTTTGGTATAATTTTTACTGTCAGCTAATGTCAAACATGATCACAATCTTCATCTCCCGGGAATGCAGTCGGACACCAACTCTTTTGTATACCAGGTAATGAACATTTTGATCTTGTAAGAAGCCAATGGTGGTTGATTTGCAAATGGATTTGGGATCAGTCCAAACTTGCAACACTTCTATAAATTTTACACGACAGCACTTGCTTGTAGCTAAAATTTCTTACATTTTCGCTTTGGTGATATCTATAAAATGTGGAAGAAACATTCATAAACAAGGTGGCCTGATTGCAAAGCTCTGAATATTGGTTTCACTGAAAATAGAAAACCTAGTCTTTTGATGGGGAAAAAAAAAAAACAGTCAGGTCTGCCTTGGCAGAATATACGATTTCTTCTGGAATGAAGTTTGATTTTGGTATTTGCTATTTTCACAATTTATTGTGAGTACCTTTTTTTTATTTTTTATTTTACCTCAAGCACCTTTGCACAATGCTCGGTGTTTCCGGTAGCAGCTTGGGTGTGTTAGGGACATAGGCGATTTAACAAGCATAACCATCGTGAAACACCAAGGTGGAGATTGACGTAGGGTCTCATACTTGGTGGAGAGGTGTTGCAACGAGTCGGGAAAGAATGGCCCAAAGAGATGGAGGCGACTTTTAAATGGGTCCACCACTGACGGCTGGTTCGGGTCTAGTCGCTTGTTGATGCCTAATTTCATAAGAAACCCCAAAGCAGCTCTAGTTCAAGTTCAAGTTACCTTGGTCATCCATAGGGGTAGCCTTCGCCAACCAAGGTGACTTATATATATTCTTAGGGTGCCTCACAAGAAGTACTGGCAACTGCCAACCACCCATGAGTGGTCCAGATGTATCTGTCCACAGTGTGGTTCTAGTGAGTCATCCTTGGATGACTCAAGTATTAACAAGAGATACTTGGAGAAACTAATTTACAAATTTATTAAAATTCAAGGATGAAAAAAAAAAAAAATCAGGAAGCTTTTTTCAAAACGATGAAAACCCAAAATAGACTCATTCAGCAATTCACCTTAAAGGTATCTGCAGCATGGGATTCAAACTTATAGAGGCATAGAATTAATAGAGATAAATACGTACTCTTCTGAAACAGTTTATTTTATTTATTATTGTGCAAGTTTAAATATTAATATTAATATATAAATAATATCTTAAATTAGTTTAAATTTAAAATGTTAAATTTGCACCCAATGTCAAGGACTCAAATTGCTTTGAATCATTATATATAAGACATAAATAAAAGAATGAATCGTGCCCTGCTTACAACATGAATTCGTATATATACTCTAGGCGGCCTTAAGACATGCTAGCAATTTTACAAAATTAAATACCATATCATGACACTAGGGCTAAGATATATATGAGCGTTTAATTTGCCTTACTGCATGCATCCGTTTGTACACATGCAGTACTGATCATCATGATAAAGGCACACGACATATATACATATGCGATTTTGTACACAGTACTCATCATGATGTGCAAGTCGCCGTTCCATGTCAATGTGATCAACACAAAAAAAGTACTGTTATATATGGCAATAATTTACATGGTAATTTCATGTATACCTTTTGATGAGTAATTTATTTGAAACAGATACCATTAATGATGTAACCACGTACGTACAAGTTTACCACCGATATATATATATATATATATATATATATATATATAATATAATTTAACAAAACCTAATCAAATAGTCAGCTGATCCTTTGCAAGTGAAAGTGCTGGTGGGATCATCGTAGGCATAACTATAAGCAGTGGGACAAGCAGCTTTGAACACCTGAGAATAACGGGTAGGCTTGCAGGTTTGAGGGCCGCCGTAGGATCCAGTGCAACAATATTGGGGCGCATTAAACGCTAAGCAAGCACTTTTGCATGCCACAACATGACCATTCCTCTTTACTTGCAAGCCATCAGGGCAATGTCTGTTCAAGTCCGACACACAACTCACCTCCTTACAATTAGGGCCTGAACCCCCCTTTGGTACTATCGAAATCCTCATGTTATAGCCATCGACGAGACTAACATCGTAGAAATCCACTGGACTGTCCAGGGTAAACTCTGCTAGTGTTGCAGGCGGTGCACCCCCAGCCCCCGCGCATTTTAGCTGCCCACCGCAGTCTCCTGTGAGGCACCTTCCCTTACCAGATTTATCGAAGGAACACCGACGACGACCCCAGAAACGGCCCGACCACCCTTTTGGTGCATTTATTTCTATAGTTTCACCGGGCCTGAGCTGAAGCCCCCCATTCATTAGTTGAGGTTTGCCTGCCCCGGGTAGGATCCCTGGCCATATCGTGTTCCTGCAACTGTTTTGCAATGTAAAAACTGTGGCCTCTGCTCCTGAAAAATCCAAATCCCAGAAAGTAATTAGTTGTATATATATATATATATATATATATATATATATAGCATCATATATAAAACAATTAAATAAAAATATATATATATATATATGCGAGGTATAACGTTCGTACGTACCTGACAAAGATATGAGCAAGAGAAGGTGGAGTATGTTGAATGCCATTAGAGATCGATCGATCAGGGCAGCCGGTTGAAAGTATGGCCTTAATTCTGGTTATGGTTGGGGCGGGTATTGGGTTTGTGTTGCGATATGCAGGCCGAGGATCTAATTATTATAAATTGAAAGAATCAATTAATGAAGACATGATTAGTTACCGACTTAATTTCTGCTTCAAGGTCAATGTTATAACCGCACGTACAGCCAGGAAGGAAGTCTTGAAGGCGGAATACCAGGATCGACCGAAGTTTCGGACTTGTTCTGTTGAAAATGCCACACGGAAAGTATATGCATGGTAAAAAGACGTTCCTCCAAGAAAAGAATAAAATTGGCAGCAATCTTCTAGGAGGAGGCCAGATCGAGTTCGTTAATTGATGTTGCTTATGAGTGAGGTAATTTAATGCCATGTGGCTTTCTGATCTTCGATCTTCTGGACGCTTATTATTATTATTATTATTATTAATTTGCTTCAAAGTTTGTTGCTAAAGCTGCCATATACTTTTTTTTATGATAAATTAAGGATCGTGTTACAGTCCCCGTTGGGGGCTCCCGCTCGGAGCTCCCGCTGGGGGTTGTAGTATATATTGTATGTGTTTTTTTTAAGTTATTTTTTAAGTTATTTTTTTAATATTTTTTAATATTTTTTAAAAAATAAAATAAATTTAGAACATCATTAAAAACATTTTCTTAATCAAGAAGTTAAAAAAAAATTATTAAAAAATACTTCCTTAATCACGAAGTAAAATAAAAAATCATAAAAAAATATTTTATATTTTACTTCGTGATTAAGCAAGTATTATTTAATAATATTATAATTTTTTTTATTTTTTAAAAATATTTAAAATCATTAAAAACATCTATATAAAAAAAGAATTAAAAAATACACATGAAAAAATACACTAAAGCTCCAGCGAGCGGGAGCTCCCAGCAGGAGTTCTAGCATTATCCTTAAATTAATTATGAGGATATATTTTTCTCGATCGAGCGAGTAATTAAATATATGAAAAATAAGAATTGCGATCGTGAGTAAGTAAGCGTCGTATAATTATTTTAAAAAAATGAATAAATACGAAATTTACATGATAAAAAATTAATTTTTTAATAATAAATTTCATACTTTTTAAAACGACTGTATGATACTTACGCACTATACCACTGTACGTAGGTAGTATTATTATATATTATGCTGGCCCTTAATTTGGTTAATTTGCTGCCATTTATTTTTGGGTTGTGGGCTTAGTTACAGATCGAACGAACCTGGTTTAATTAAGAAGCTAGGGTCGGGTTGGATGTTTTTTTGGGTTGGAACCTGGAACTGGCTGCTAGCTCGGAACTTTTAGGCGTCCGGCCACCGTTTGTCAAAGTGCTAAAACTAAATAATACCCGGCCCGGCCACACAAAGTTATATAAATTTCTCCGATCAGCATATACTCATGAATTCCCATCTTTCAAGGATAATATTATACCCATACTGGAAAGCTAGCTAGCTTATAAAATAGTTTCTATGCATGCATATTTTGAGCAATTATATTGCATGCGTGCAATTATGCAAATACTAAAGTATGAAATTCATTTACGGCGCCGAAGAAGCGTAGGGATTGAAGTGAACCACAGGAAGGCATACAAGTGAGTGAGCCTTGGACAAACCAAAGCCCGAATCAACTTCCATGTCAACCTTATCCTCATCTCCACCACTCCCAATCTTCCAGTCAAAGCATTGAACCAAGGCGCCGATTGTGGAATTCATTGTGCTGTATGCCAAAGCTGAGCCAGGGCAACCTCTCCTTCCGGCCCCAAAGGGAACAAAATCAACCAAACTTTGACCTCTTGTTTCATTTTCATTTTGTACTTTAGAAGAGACCAAGAACCTCTCTGGTCGGAATTCACTTGGATCGTCCCACACTTCTGGATCTTGCATTACGCTATAGAGATTGATCGCCACCATAGTCTTTTGGGGTATGTCATAGCCTTTTATCTTACAGTTTTCGCGGCACTCTCTTGTTGTCACAGCAACTGATGGGTATAGTCGTAGTGTTTCTTTAACAACTGCTTGCAAGTAGGGGAGATTAGAGACATCTGATTCCTCAACCAGTCTAGCAGTGCCAACGACCGATTCAATTTCCTCCCTAAGCTTCCTGAACATATGAGGATGGTTGACGAGCTCGGACATCGTCCATTGCATGACATCTGCCGAGGTACTGGTGCCGCCAACGAAGAGATCCTAATTAAGTAAAAAAAGTTTAATATATAACAAGAGGCCGATTCTATTTATTGTTAAAAAATTATTTAAAAAAATATTTATATTTTCAATTTGAGAAATGTTATATAGGTTGTGAAATTCTCAAACGTCGTGTAACTATTTATAAAAAAAATGAGATTTATTATTAAAAAATTAACTTCTTTTATATGGATCATGTATTTATTTTTTTTTTTTACTAAGTCTGCATACTTACAACTGCAGTATCATTTCTCTTTCAATTTTAACGAATGGCTTGACTTACACGCAAGAAAGCCTTGATATGTTTTCTGGTCATCTTGAACTCCGCTTTGTCATCTTTGTACACCTTCAATAGTATGTCCATCAAATCCTCATTTTCTTTCTTCCCGCTAATTTCTTCATGCTCCTTCCATATCCTTTCCAGAATCTCATCATACCTCTTGTCCATGTCTGCAGCCTGCTTCCCATACAGCCAAAAACCCAACTTCTTGAAAGGCCCCAACACATCCCCAAAACAAACCTTCGAAGCCAACTGCAACGAATTCTTCACCAACTCCCTTATCTGCTCTGCCTCACTATTTTCCCCTGAAACTCTAGTGCTCATCGCCAGCCTGCACGTGGAATTGTTCGTTAACTTCATGAGCTCAGCACCCAAATCAACCACCTCTCTTCTATCAGCACTGTCCAACACGCTATGCAAAAGCCGCGCAATTTCTTCCTGTCGAATGGAGCGTGACTGTTCGATCTGCCGGGCTCCCAGCAGTTGCGTCATGGAGAGCTTCCTCATGAACCTCCAGTACTCGCCATAGGGGGCGCTGAAGAATCCAACACCTCCGACATCTTTCGGCAACTCATCTGCGAAAGCAATAGTGGGGCGGTCTGAAAAGGCAAGGTCGTTGGCTTTGAACACTTCGGTAGCCACGGAGGCCGATGAAACCACTAGGAGGTTTCGAGATGGGCCAAGGCGGAGGTAGAGGAGAGGTCCATATTGAAGGGAGAGTTTGTGCAAGGATTTGTAGAGGGTGAGACCAAGGAGGTGGAGGTGGCCGATGAGTGGGAGGGCGGGTGGGCTTGGAGGGAGGTGGAGATCACCGATGGCTGGTTCCTGATTGTTGGGTTTTCTGAACAGGGATCGAAGGAGGAGGGTAGAGAAGATCCAAACGAAGAAGCAGAAAAGGTAGTATTGGGTGTCAGTCAGGGAAGCCATGGCTGCTTGCTTGTGGGTGGGGGTGGCCTTTGGACTTATCTTTTTAAAGAAGTAAACTAGTCTGGCAATTATTATTATGATAAGGCGATATAAGTTTAGATTTAAAGGTAAGTTGAGGTGATATTAAATGAATTAAATAAAATATTATTTTTAATATTTTAAAATTTTTAAAATTAAATTATTTATTATATTAAAAAAAATTATAATAATAAAATAAAATAAATCAAGATAATTTCGAATACTCATAGTGGTGGGGGTCATTCTGAGAGCGACAGGCCAGCTACTTATTTTATCTGCCATTCATTTCCTAATCCTGGCCTCACGCTTTCCCATTCAAAGAAAGAGTAAGCTTGAAAACCCCCGACCATTAGGACTTTACAAAAAATTGGAAAATTGACCGGAATCGACTCAGACCAACTATTGGAGCTCGTAACCGGCCAAAATTGGCGTAGAACCGATCGGTGAGCGGTTGGATTTGTCAAAAATCGATGTCCAACGGTTCAGTCCCGCTTTGATCCTTGGCTGGACCGTTGAATTGACCGAACTGATAAATTTTTATTTTTTTTAAATTATACATATATGAAACGACGGGCGTCGTTTTAGGACTCAATGTTTTAAAAAAAAATATAAAGCAAATGGTGTCGTTTGGTTTTTAAGCCAAATGGCGCCGTTTTCCTTTAGGATTTTGAATCCCACAACGTTTCTTTCTTCTTTCTCGTTTCTCCTTCTTCTTCATTTCTCACTTCGCCCCCTATTCTCTCTCACTCTCTCTCTCATGGAGCACTGCGGCATCATCACTCTCTCACTTCACGCACCTCACGGCGTCTTCTCTCTCTCTCTCTCTCTCTCACACACACACACACACCCCAAGGCTTCGCAGTTCTCACGCAACGGCAGGGTCACCTCTGTCGCAACCTAAGACGTCGATGAACTGATCGTAGTTACACCGAGACCGATATCAACAGTTTTCTCCCCCTTCACCGGCCGGTTTCGGTCGAGATTTTCTTCATTTTAAGGGATCAGTGCGGTTTCGGTTTTGAACCATACTGCACCGATACCTTTGGTTTTCACCCCTACCCACCACCACTCACTGGCCAGAGGGGGGTTGGAGCTTCGGCTCCACCCACCAGCCACCCTCCCCTGTTAGCCCTTTGCGAAATCAGTTCTACGGTTACTTTCTTTATTTTTCTTTAATTTTCTGTCTATAGTATCAAAATATGTCGATCTGTTGTCTTCGGGCCTCCTTTGACAGACACACGCCCCACCAACAGATTCTCCAACCACCGATCTACCAGAAGGCTGAAGAAAATAGTTCAAAAGTCTGGCGCGTATGTCTCACGTGCCATTGCACTCTAGAGAGCCTGATGCTACCACACACGACTTCAGATCTTTTAGATCCGACCTATATCTATTTTTTTTTTTTAAAAAAAGAAAAAGAAAAAAGAAACCAAACAACAGGCCACAAGATGAGGCATAGTGGGAAGTAACGAAGTTGTACAAAATTGGATACTTGCAGGAGTGCGCGAATTGTTGTTCTTTAAAAAGAAAAAAAAATAGTGAATATATATTCACATAAAAAATCTTGTTCTTTTTTTTTTTAAATAAGAGATTGCATGATCATAAGTTTATCCGCATTACTCTTCTTCTTTTTTTTTCTTTTTTAAAGCAAGTAGGCATATCATAGATGAACTAAAGGATTACAACATACAAAGTTTGATGGGTAGAGCCTCCTACAATCTTCCTAAAGCCAATAGATACAACGTAAGAAAAATAAGAAAAGCATGATCTGGAGCAAAAGTTTTGGCTCTCATCCATTTCCCACAAGGGGAAGCCGTTTGAAGTAGTTTTTACATAATCTGATAAATAGACTATAAAACTACGGCTAGAAGCCGCAGCGGAGAGTTGTGTGCTGCATTTTGTTGGTCTGGATTGGTTGAATGAGACTTTCACGACCACTTTAACTTGATCATTGGTTAGGAAAAACGAGAACATGTGATAGTAGCAATTGAAAACTGTGTTGAATCATCGGCGAAAGATTATAGTCTATTTATCTATAATCTGATAAATAGACTATAAAACTACGGCTAGAAGCCGCAGTGATACACGCCCCACCACAGCCAGTGATAATCTTTCGCCGATGATTCAACACAGTTTTCAATTGCTACTATCCCATGTTCTCGTTTTTCCTAACCAATGATCAAGTTAAAGTGGTCGTGAAAGTCTCATTCAACCAATCCAGACCAACAAAATGCAGCACACAACTCTCCGCTGCGGCTTCTAGCCGTAGTTTTATAGTCTATTTATCAGATTATGTAAAAACTACTTCAAACGGCTTCCCCTTGTGGGAAATGGATGAGAGCCAAAACTTTTGCTCCAGATCATGCTTTTCTTATTTTTCTTACGTTGTAACTATTGGCTTTAGGAAGATTGTATGAGGCTCTACCCATCAAACTTTGTATGTTGTAATCCTTTAGTTCATCTATGATATGCCTACTTGCTTTAAAAAAGAAAAAAAAAAAAAAAAAAAGAAGAGTAATGCGGATAAACTTATGATCATGCAATCTCTTATTTAAAAAAAAAAAAAAAAACAAGATTTTTTATGTGAATATATATTCACTATTTTTTTTTCTTTTTAAAGAGCAACAATTCGCGCACTCCTGCAAGTATCCAATTTTGTACAACTTCGTTACTTCCCACTATGCCTCATCTTGTGGCCTGTTGTTTGGTTTCTTTTTTCTTTTTCTTTTTTTAAAAAAAAATAGATATCAATATATTAAAATAAATTTTTTATTGGATTATGTAAAATCAATGTAATATATATATATATATATAAGTTAATTTTTCTTATATATTTAATATGCCCTATTCATCTATGTAAACATTTTTTATTATTTTTTTCCTAATCTTGCTTTATATTTCTCACATTTACAATTTTATTTATCAAACATGAAAAATTTATAATATTATTAGAATATTTCGGTATTAATAAAATAAAAATAGTCATGTTAAAAACTTTTCAAAACATGATAAAAGTATAAAAAGTTTAAAAACAAAAAATAAATACGATAAATGAGTTTTTTTTCATCTTTATTTTCATTTTGACTCTTTTGTGGGTTATTGATGTCATTTTGGCAACAGATAGATATCATATTTACATTAATATATGAGCAATATTGAAATATCCGAGTATATTACAAATTTAATGGTAATTTTAGGAGTATTTAAATAAACACTCTTGCTATGTACAGTCGCAATATACAATCGCTGCGCAGTAGGCTGCCACGTTAGCTTCTATTAAAAAAAAATGAAAAACAAAGTTCCATTCCCGCTTCCTTCTCCTGCACGTCTTGCGATTCGTGGACTTCGATTATGGTTTCCTTCAGCGATTTGTGGTCTTCAACTCTTTGGGCAGAAACTAATGTGAGTTGAATACATTTTCGATTCTCTTCGACTCTGGTTCTTGCTTGCTTCTCCGTTGGTGCTTCTCTTGCGTTGTGGTCTTCGGCGATTTGTGGTCTTCGGCCAGAAACGGACAACGATTTGGTGCTCATTTTTGGAACTGGTGTCGTCTTCGGCAATTTGTGGTCTTCGCTCGAGCTTCAAGTGGTTGAGTCTATAAGCAGTTGAACTGGATCTTCAAGTGTGTAAGGGTCGCTGTCTTGGTGCATGTATTTGTTGGAAATATTTGATAAGTGCAACGATGGAGGTGAATTCATACAGGTTCTTGTGCTTGAAGCTGGCCAAGTTCTTATGCTTGAAGTGCTTGGGCAGAAGCTTGGCGGCAAACTCATACAGGTTTCAGACCACAAAGCTGTTGTTGCCGTCGCTCCAGGAAACCACCGATTTGGTCTCCGGCTCGTCCACCATGGCGTAAAGCTTCCTCTGAAACGGCGGCAATGTATCCATCGTCGCCGTTGTCGAAGATCCGGCATCATTAACATCTGCCATTCTTCTTCTTTCGTGCTCCTCCCTCACTAAAGACGACGAAACGCTGTGGTAGTAGAAACTAAGGAAAGACAAAACTAAGGGCGGCCTAGTGTGGGTCTCAGAGAACCATCACGACATTGAGGAAGGGAAGGCGGCGACTTCAAGGGGAGGGACGTGCCATTCTCGACGGAGGCGCTTCGAGGGGATAGAATCGTCGTCTTCGACATCAGGTAATCGTGGAAGGATTGAGGGAGGGAGTTCTAAACTAAGGAGAGGAAACGCAGATGGAGGGAATGAGGAAGGAAAAACATTTTGAGAGAAGGCTGTGGCATCAAAATGCACGATGAGGAAAAAAAATTTGAGAGAAATTTCTGGAATTGAAACGGTGCGTTTTGATTAATTGAATCCACATCATCAGCCGCTTACGCGGCGTTTACCCCGGGTGACTGAACATATAATTTCTTTTAAATAAATAAAGAAAGGAAAAAGAAATAATATTTAAATAATATAGAGAAAGAATAGATAAGCTAATATATGGTATATTGTAAGAATCGTTAGCTAAAATAGAGAAATAGCGATGTATTTTAAATAACAAAATACAAAAACTATTGGGAGTGCTCTTACTAGATATGCTCTAATATTAAGAGCATGTTTGAGTAACGATATGAGATGAGAATGCTGTAAATAGTAGTGAAATGATTTGAGTTAAGATGTTTTATTGGGTTTTGGAAGATGAGAGTAAAAAAAGTTGAATAAAAATATTATAAAGTTAAAAATTATTTGAATATAATTTTTGAATATAATTTTTGTTTTAAAATTTAAAATAGTTGTATTTTTTTTTTGTATTTTGTTTAGAAGTTTGAAAAAGTCGTAATGATTAAACGAAAAAGTTAAATATTTGAAATTGAAAAGTATTTTATAATTGAATAATGTTTGATAATGAAATTATAAAAAATTTTAAGATTAGATCATCTTAACTTCTGGAACAATGCCTAAATTGAAGGTTCTTTACCTATTCCATTGGCTTGATACCTATGGGTGAATTTGGTCCGGTTCAGTCGATCCATAGGGAATTTTGGGGACTGGACCGAACCTTTTCGATCCAGGATTTTCCCTCCCTAGATCGGACCGAATACTAATATGGACTAGACCGGACCGTTAGCTAACTATTGATCCATTTGGTCAGGCCTAATAGCAAATAAATAAATTAATCTTTATTTTTTTGGTAGATAGATTAATAAAAAAAATTATTTAAATTACTAAAATTAAAATTAAGTTAATTCTTAATATGGATTATGATATATTATTAAATGATAGTATATATTATTTAACATTTTATATGATCAATGATAATAAAATAAATAAAAATTACATAATTAACTTATATAATTACTATATAAAATGATATATATATATAATATTTTAAATATATATAGTTTGGTCGGTTTCAGTTCGATCCGGTTAAAAAATCACCCACCTCGAGATCAGACCGAAAGCCGAATTCCTCGAGGGCCAAAACCGACCAAGTAAATTTTACAGCCCTGTTGATGCCAATTTGGGTTTGGGAGGGGATGCCTCTCCTTTCCCGATCTTCGATCGCTCCTGGTTTCATCGTGTTTTCAGGTTAAACACGAGAATTTAAAATTTTCAACCCTAGCGAAGTTAGCCATTGATAATATGGTAAGCGATTCACGGAAAAAGAAAAGAAGAAGCAAGTTTGTATATCAGTTTCTTGGCAAAAAATAGAGCTAGAAAAATGGATTGCGTCATAGAAGAACAGTCCTTGTTTGTCTTTTCAGTTTATTAATTAAGAAATCTTTTTTCTTAGATAAATTACATAAACTAGTGAAAAGTACCGTAGATCACAGCTTAAATCCACTCAACATTTGTCCTCTTATTATGATCAGCATCGGATAATATTACAACCAAAAGACCCCTAAACTTCTTGAACACTTATTCATGGAGCCTTCCTAGCTCGGGTCTAGGCTCGTATATCTTACTTCATGATTTGGCCTGCACTCAAAAAAAAAAAAAAAAAGAGCAAGGGCACAATTTTAAGAACATCGTTGCATGATTTAAACTAAATGACGAGGTTAGTGCAATCTCAATCTCAATGTGGCTGTATTTATAAGAGTAATCTTATTTAAAGGCTTATCATCTACATATATATAACATAATTTGATTTGTAAAATTTAAAATTTATCATTCAAATCAAATTATATCACAGAGATGGTGTGTGGTTTCAAATAGAATTATTCTTGTTGACAATGATGGAAAGTTAAGAGGAAAAGTGTTGACCTGGTCCTTTAGTATAAGATCGACTTCAAGGCCTATTGCACTGCTCGATCTTGAACACATTTTTGACAGGGAGGTAATTGGGAACAGGCTTAAAACGACCCTAGAGATGGCATTGGTTTGGAATGTAGTTTGGTACACTTGCTATACCCGAAAAAGGAGACCCCAAAAAGCTATACTTACAAATAGTTTGGTGCATCAATCGGGAAGTTTCATAAGTTCATAACTCAAGGCTGCATGTGGAGCATAAAACAAAATAAATAGTTGAGAAAGAGAGAGATTACATGGTTCAAAGTTGGCGGTGCACTTCTCGGGGAGTTGCAAAGCCATGTTCCGGTCCACACCAGAGATTGGGGGTCCATTCACAAGCACACACAAGCAAGGCTGGCCTAGAGCTTTGAGGGCATTGCAGCAGGCATCACTTGGTGGGAGTGGGCTAAAAGGTGCAACTGCTGCCCTGCATGGTATCAGCTGAACAAGTGCCGAGAAGAAGGTGCTGGGGCAAGAGGCAGCGGCCTTTCCTGGCTCCGTCAAACTAATTGTCATGACCAACATCAACACCAGCGGTGGCAAAGCCTTGGTACCAAAACGCTTCATGTTTCAACTGAGACTGTCTCCCTTATTGAATACCTTCTCCTTGCAAACAAGGAGTCTGAGAAGGGTTCGGATTTTATAGGAAGCACAGGCTCATGCCAAATTGCAACTCTGTCCTAACTTGGGATCACACTAGCCATCCCACCTTCATGCCAGCTATGCTATTTACCTGTTTTGTATCTAGAAGAAAAAAAAATGCAGAGAAATACGATTGGTGCAGCAGATGAAACGGTTAATAAACTCAAATATCGTGACTAGCTTCTTGCACTTCAAATTTTGATAAACATTTAGCATGCTCTACTGCACATCTATTTTCACAGTTTATGCTCTCCAGGCCAATGAATTCCATTAATGAATCAGCCAAAACTACTTCACATCATATATAGTTGATAATTTAACTGCGGCTTGATGGTTTTCTTCTCGTCTTTGCTCATTTATGACAAATTATATATTTTGTTTTGCCTTTTATTTATAATGTCTTTTGCAAATAGCGACCATCTAATGCCAGCCAACCAAAAGAGACAGGAAAAAGCTCCACATGAGCTCTCCGCCAGTGACCACCGACTGCATATATATATATTCAATTCCACTCAAAAAAAAGGAACAAAATCAGTGTTCTCGATTTAGAAAGAAGATAGTCAAAATGAATTAAACAAACTTAAAACCGTACGTAGCAAAACGAAACAACGTCATGCATGGTGCATGTTGCTCTTCTTTAATGCGGCTTGTTAACGTCGTCTTTCGCACACCTTTGATCCAAGTTCCGACAACTCACGAGGTCTTCGAAAACGGGCCCTGCACAAAGTATAAAAGACTGCGGCTTTGAGAGAGCGGCCTAGGGGCCGGGTAACCTCCGATGCCAAAGTTAGTAAATATTCTTGGAGGGTAGCAAATAAGTAAGAGAGTCTATGAATCAGAAATATATTCTCGTACTTGGGATCTGTTTTTTATACTACAGGCCTGAGAAGCAGATAGTGCCTGCTACCATGATGTATGTGTTCTCTGTACTGTTCCTTGTGTCAAAGGTTTTAAATGCGGCGTGGCTGTTCGAATATGTCATTAATGTGGCGTGTTGTCCGGGTGGTGGAGCTATTAATGCAGCATGGTTATCCGACCTCATTTTCTCAGTAGCTATTAATGCAGCGTGGTTATCCGACCTCCTTTTCTCAGTCTGTCTCCTTTCTAGTCCGTTCATCTCCTTTCTATCAGTAGATCAATGGCTCCTCGTATATTACACCTGCTGTGTGGGCAGACACTCGAGAACTGGACACTACTCAAGGGGGCCTCAAATTGATGAGTCTCATCCTTTACAGCACAATTTCTCCTGTAGGTTGTGTACAGAGGAACTTTCCCATGGCTGGGTTAGGGGCTCGTTACTTCGGGCCGGGTTTTTGATCTTGCTCCCTTTCATTTATGGGCCTCTTGGGCTTTTAGTGGGGAAAATCCCCTTAGAATTACCCCGCTAATTCTCACTGGACGAATACGGTGGGAATTTCTTCATGATCTGATCCTATCTCACTACCAAGGTTGAGAACCTTATTATGTTATTCCTAGGCCCTGGAGGCTTCTGACGGCGTTCCTGTCTTCTTTGATGGGCTCACCTTTTCATGACATATTTTTAAGTTCATTAATGAATAGGTGTCATGCGGTCTTTTCTTGCTTGCATCGCTTCGTAAACCACATTCCTAGAACCCGAAATGGTGAGTACCCTTGTTGCCATGGTGCATGAGAGTCTAACCGTCACCCTCTACTTATAAAATGTGGGAGAGGGACCTGGTTTCCGCCCACTGTGCTACGATTGTCCCAGTTTTTAGTTCTCTCGATTTTTCTTATCTTCGACCAATCTTCTTTGCTACTCCGTGCGCTAGTGGTGATGGCCTCCGAAAAATATGTTCAACCCAATGTTTCCAGTGGGGGCTCCGCCAATACCGAGCCATTGTTTTTGGGCAGCGAATGGTGCTCGACTACAAACAAACCAATGATGGCCTCCTTAGCCCTCACCTACCAAGTACTAGAGTCCGCTTCCTTCGAATTTCCTGGTCCTGATGAAGGCGTCGTCGATGCAGAGGGTTATTCCACTAGGGTGGCCCTGCACCCTTCCATGTTTACATGCGGCTTGAGACTGCCATTCCCTCGCCCCGTTCGTGATCTTTTAGATAGTCTTGGCTTGGCCCCTTCCCAACTACACCCGAATGGCTGGAGATTGTTGATATGCTACAGCATTATCTAGTTGCGGGCTTTGTTGGAATCATTCCCGGACAATGCGGACCTTACTAGTCGTGAGTTTTTTCTTACCCATAGGGTGTTACGACAAAAGGAGAATGTATGCAGTTTCAAAGCAGCCCACGCTCTAATCACCTTGGAGTCATGGTACCGCAAAGTGAATGACTGGTCTCCCAAATTCTTCTTCGTATCTGGCCGCGAATGAGAGTTTTCGATAGGCCAGGTGAACCGTTGGGAGTTCCTAATATAGACAGACTATGGAAAAGTCTCGGAAGACAAGGTTGTGCATCCGACAACCACCCTTTACGAAATGCATCGCATTACAATTGTACTAGAGTGGGTGCAAAAACATCCCGACAGTGTTTTCTTCGAAATCCTCCTTTCCGATGAGAGTTTGAGGAACTCTCTGCCTCCTCTGGGACACCTTCCCTCTGATGATAGGCCGATTGCCACGCGGCCCCATGTTGCTCCGCTTCGGAAGCTTTCCTCGGACCTTCCTCTACCGGACAAGGAGAAGAAAATCTGCGGGGAGAGTGTTCGGGCTGAGGATAGGTCTCTTTCTGGGGTCTGGGACCCCTTAATGCGGGGATCGGCTACCTTAGAGGCTAGCCATCCCATCACTGTGGCGATTCCAGCGCCGGTTGTGGTGGGCGAGCTCTACTGGTGGTCGCTACTGAGGCGCCCAGGGGCGATGTCGAGATGGTCGTCCTCCTCTAGAGTATCCTCACGTCCACCACTCCTAATGAGGGACATCAATCTTCTTCGTGGATCTCTCCTCCTTCTTCATCTCGTTCGGCCATCGGGAATCATTCTCTTGAGGTTGTTGATGAAGGGGTGGAGGCTACTTCTAGCAACCACGCGGAGGCAGATGATTATACAAGATGTAAGTCCCCTCCAAACGTTGCAATCCTCAGGCGTTCGAAGAGTCTCGCTGCGGATTCTTCTGTCCATGTTGTATCTTTAGAGAGGGGAGAATTCCTTTCTGCATATCTCAACTGACAAGGGTCCTAGGAGTTTAGTCAGCAACATACTCGTCCAGGTTGAGTTCCTCGAGGGTTGGTGGTTCCATAGGTGATACGGTCGACAAGGGTCCGCCTGATGAACCACTCACCCAGGCCGAGTATCTAGCGGGGGGTGACTCTCTTCCGGATGTCATAATTGGTCTGCTCCTCCCAAAGTTTTTGCAGGATTGCCTAAATTTTAAGGCCTTGCGGAACCTCTTCCTTCTTTGTACCGGTTGGCCATGAAGGGGAGCCGAGAGGAGGCCATTGGTAGGGTTGTTGAGTGCTTATCGGGTTTTTTCCACGAGGTTCAACCGTTCCTTTCCCGCCTTTTACTCTTTTCTCTTTTCCTCTCCCTTTTTCTTAGTCTTTCCTTTGTGTCGCCAGGGTACTTCTCAGCTTGCGACTTTTATTGTGGATGGCCAGGAGGCAGCCATTCAGGAGAACTTGGATTGTGCTCGCAGCGAAAGGGAGGAGAGGGAGCAGTTTAAGTGCGAACTCGAGAGGTTGAGACCTGACCTACCAGATGACGCAAAAGAGCGAAGAAGTTGGAGCGTCGCCAGTGGAAGCACAAGCAGAAGTGGGAAGAGGAGAAGACCCGGCTGGAGCGACTCAACCAAAGTCTTCAGGATGACTTATCCTGAGAGCAGGAGGAGAAGAAGCGGTTGGAGCAACTGAACCAAAATCTTCAGGACACCACCCTCTCCCTGCAAGGGCAACTGAAGTGGTTTTCGAGAATTCGTGACGAAGCGTGGGGTTGTTGAAGGCCACAGATCAATGTGGCATTCCTTCTGGAAAGTTCGGAGTTACGTTCAAGATCTTTCACCAAGTACCTTCAGAGGCTTGTGCTTGTCAATATTCCCACCAGCGATGCATCCTTTCAAACCAATCGTGACCTAGGAAGGAAAGAGATGCCTGATGCTTTCCCTGGTTCGATCGTTTCTGCGCCGACATTTGTGGAGTCGGCCAACCCTGCTTCTGCTGTCGTTGTGACCAGTGCCTTTGGCGCTGAGATTTAAAGATTTTATTGTTTCGTTACACTCTCTTTTTTTTTTATACATGTATGTGCACTTTGTCGCCCAACGGCTTGTACATACATATATGTATATATATATTGACTAGTACACATATCTTGTTTGTCATGTCTCGCCTTTTCCTCTCTTTTTTTTTTTTTTTGGTGGCTGCCTGTGGAACCACGGTGAAGGGGTCCGTAAAGCTCTTTCCTACCTCGCTGGCGGGTCATGCTACGTTTGTTTATCCTTCATGGATAGTCGTTCTCAGAATACAGCCATCGCTTTAATCGTACTGTACTTTCAAAGATTCTCTACCCATCTCGCTAGGATCTGGTTTAACTTTTTCGACCCTGCTAGCCGCTTAGCCTTTTGTTAGTATCTTTAATACTGGTTGCCTCCCTCGGCATTTCTTGATGTGCTCTGTGCGAGTTTCAAGGTCCTGAGAGCGGTCATAGACTATTAGGCTGACCTGTCTCGTCGACTATTCGACGCCCTCCTTGGTAGATGTTTCGTCCCTTAAGCAGGTTTGGCGGTCCCCGAGCCGGGTATTGGTTCAAGGCCTAGTGGGTTTTAAGCAGTGGGGACAAATTCCTTGTAGTTACCATGCTAATTCTTCTCGGATGGGTCCAGGAGGGATTCTTCTAATTTCTTTTGACCCTGTGTCCCGTCAAGTTCCCGGCTTGCCTTGCCGCATGCTGAATGACCACTTGTATTTTTAGGAACTTCATTTTGAGGTAGTAGGTCAATGTGATGGCCCTTAGGTTGCTGAAGGTAGGCCTCCTGATGATGGCGTTGTACGCCAATTGATTCTTCACTACCAGGAAGTCAACCATAACTGGGGTTGTGCAGGGGCTACTCCACAGAAGAATGGATAGCATGACGGTTCCCACAGACTGGACAATGATTCCGAAAAAACCTTTCAAGGGCATAGGGGTGGACTGCAGCCAGGCGGCCTCAATACCCAACTTGACGAAGGCTCCCCAGAATAAGATGTTCGCGGAGCTCCCGTTATCGAGAAGGATTTTGCGGGTGGTGAAGTTGGCGGCGAGCATAGTGATCACTAGGGCGTCGTCGTAAGGGTACAAGACCCTTTCTTCATCGGCCTCCATGAACGAGATTAAAGGAGTAGGGTCACCCTTATATTGTTTGGCGGGATGATACTCGGCCGAGTACATCTTGTGGTATCTGGCCCGTCTGGCATATGCTTTCCTGCTCAATGAGGTAACACCCCCACCCATGAATCCTCTAGCTATGTTTTGAATTTCCCCAAGGGGGTTCTTGCCTTGGTGGCAAACGGGGGTGACCTAGCAATGGTTCTCTTATCGCCAGTTGCCGTTGAGGGCTGTTCGTCCACCTATTCCAGTCGCCTCAGTCCCGACTCCTTTCTCTCGATCTTTTCATCCTCTCTCGCTCCTGCCTCCTGGCCGGGGAGTGGCGTAGCTTCTGCTGTTCTGCACATTCCTTCCTTCCTCACAGGGAGAAGTAGTCTTCAGTATTGTGTGAGGTGGATTGATGGTACGTGCAGTAGCGGCGCATTATTCCCCAGTCGTCTACCTTTTGAATGATGAACGTGGGCCGGTCGTACCGTGGTCCGGATCCCTTTGCTAGGACTTCCTCTCGCCACGTCTCTTGGGAGACCTTCTCCCATTTTTCATAGGGCTTGGCCTTGGTTGAGACCTTCTCCTTCCTCTCTGCGCGCTCCACTTCCTTTCTTTGTGGCTCCGTCAACGCTCGGAGAGTGTCTTCCGCATTGATGAAATTGTCGGCCTGATCCATGAACTCTTACAACGTTGCGAGGGTCCGTCTGGCTAGCTCTGCCATAAACTAGGAGCGTGGCTAGACCCCCCCAGGAGAGCCACCAAGGTTATCTTCTCGTCTTGGTTGTCGGTGGTTATGCGCTCTTTGTTGAACCAGGCTAAGTAGGACTTCAGGCTTTCGTCCTCTGTTTGTTTGATAGTGACGAGGTACGCAGTCGGACGCCGCCTCCTCCGACTGGACATGAATTGGGTGAGGAACAGCCTGGTTAGTTCACTGAAGCCGTCCACTGATCCAGGTGCTAGTGACTCGAACCACACATGTGTTGGCCCTTTCAGGGTCAATGGAAATGCCCTACAAGCTATTTTCCCAGAAAAGCCATGCAACGTCATGTGAGCCCTGAATGTTTTCAGGTGCTTGAGGGGGTCCCTTCCTCCATCGTAAATCTCCATAGTGGGGACAATAAACTTTGGTGGCAAAGGCACCGCCATTACCTCTTCAGTATAGGGTAGACTCGTGCTTGTGAGCAATTGATCTACCATTGACGACGTACCTACTTTTCTTGCTATATCCTCGTATTTCCCTTTAAGGCTGCAGAGCATGTCCTGCATGTTTTTCTACTCCTCTCCCTTGTTAAGTCTCACTTGCGCATTTTGAGATCCTACGTACTCATTGTCTCTGGATCCCGCCCCACCGTCTTGCTCATGTTGAGGTTTTTTGAGCTCATCGTTTTCCTTGCGAAGTGTCTCTATTTCGCCGGTTAGTTTTGTTACCCACTCCTCCATGGTTTTCAACCTTGTTTCCATAGCATCTCTCATGTCTCTCCTGAGTTGTTCTAAATGGGTTCTCACAGGCATGAGAATGACACGCAAGATCTATTATAATCCCACAGACGACGCCACTGTTAAAATCTTGTTTCGTACACCTTTGGGCAAAACTTCAACAACTCAGGTTTTCGAAAATGGGCATTGCACAAGGTAGAAAAGACTGCAGATTTGAGAGAGCAGCCTAGGGGCTGGGTAACCTCCGATGCCAAAGTTAGTAAATATTCTTGGAGGGTAGCAAATAAGTAAAAGAGTTTAGGAATCAGAGAGATATTCTTGTACATGGAATCTGTTATTTATACTACAGGCCTGAGGAGCATATAATGCCTGCTACCATGACGTTCGTGTTCTTCGTATTGTTCCTTGTTTCATAGTTTTTAAATGCTACGTGACTCTTCAACGGCGTCATTAATGTGGCGTGTTGTCTGGGTGGTAGAGTTATTAATGCGGCGTGGTTATCCGATCTCATTTTCTCAGTCTGTCTCACTTCCGGTATGTTCATCCCCTTTCTCTCAATAGATCAAGGGCTCCTTATATATTATGTCTACTGTGTGGGCAGGCATTCGAGGACTGGACACTACTCGAGGGGGCCTCAGATCGACAAGTCTCATCCTTTACGGCACCATCCCTCCTGCAGGTTGTGTACAGAGGAGCTTTCCCGCAGGCTGGGTTAAGGGCTCATTACTCCAGGCTGAACTCTTGATCTTGCTCCCTTTCATTTACGGGCTTCTTGGGCTTTTAGTGGGGAAAATCCCCTTACGCGACTCATCTCATCCCGACTACCTTGAGATGCCATTTGCATCTTCCAAAATAAGAACATGTGATTTCTGATTGTAACAAGTTATCAATGTGCTCCTGTTTTCTTTCCCCTTTTAGGTTGATATTTGCAAGATTTGCTGCAGGTAGTGATTTAGCAAATTAGCCCAAAGGCTTGATCAGCACAACATCTAATGTTTTGTGGCCAAACAACTACACAAGACGAAGAGGGAAAACATAGCATATTTGCGTGCAAAGTCCATTATGTAGTGACCTTTGGAATGAGCATATTTGTACTTATCAAACTTCAGAGAAATATATAAAAGCAAGAGTAGCATCTGTTTGGTTTCACTACTATCTCATTCCATCTCAATATTTAAATACCTTTTAAGTACAAACACTTTCAATTTTAAATTTTAATTTTTTTCATTTAATCATTACAACTTTTCCAAACTTTCAAACAAAACAAAAAAAATAATTTAATTTTTTCAAATATCAAAATAAAAATTATATTCTAATAATATTTTAATTTGATAATATTTTTATTTAACTTTTTCTCTCTCATTTTTTAAATCATCATAAAACATCTTAACTCAAACTATTTTATTACTATTTACAAAATATCTCATTATTATTTACATATTTTTCATCTCATCATCTTATCTGTATAATTATATGAGACATAAATATATCTTGAAGAGAAAGGCATGCCTCCTAAGAAGAATTTCTTCCAGATTTTGTACCTCTCCTATTAGTTAATAAAAACAAATAGCAAAGATGTACGTAATTTTCGTAACAAAAACGCATGTCTAAGGGTCGTTTAGTTCCTTGATTGCACTCAGCTCAACTGAGTTCAGTTTAAATTTAGACCTCTTTTAATACCTAAATACCTAACTCAAATTACTAAACTTATTTCAACTGAAAACATCTTTACACATGAACTCACAACCTTTTTTAACTCAACACCTCTTTACATGTGGGACTCGAAACCTTTTTAACTTCCCATAAATATATCTAAACTCATTTTAACATTTAAATACATCTAAACTCATTTTAGGTAGGTCTCACAAAACTCATTCCTAACATCCAAATGCAGCCTAATACTATTGGATAAGAATTGTTAGAGAAAAATAAAAAGTGAACAGTTTAAAAAGAAAATTCTTTGGAAGAAAAGAGAAGACGAGAAATATAATAATTGAAATTAAAAAAAATTAAAACTAGTGGAGCATGAGAATAAGAAGAGAAATGATATTTGTGGAGTGCGCAAGTATCGAATAATTCTTTTGAAAAAAGTGAATAAATATAGAACCTATATAAAAATTAATTAATTTTTTAATAATGAACTTTACTTCACGTCTGTACTTAATATTATTTGAAGAGTAAAGCCAAACAATTCAAAAATAAAGTTAGAAAACTAACGAAACTAACATTTTTTTCTGAGTAAAACAAATAAATCAGAGAAAACTATATATGTTTTTTAATTTTAGTTTTTCACTTTTCTTCATTTTATTTTCCATTCTTTATATTAATTTTGAATTTATTTTTTTAATTTCTTTATAAGCAATTCTCATCTTTTTATGTTTTTTAGATTCTTACCGTTTTTAATTTAAAATTAAAATTCGTTTTATTTTCTTATCACGGCTCTAGATAAGTTAGGGCCCATTAAGCCCAAGCTAGGGTTTTGGATGCTTTTTGCACCTCTATATATTGCCCTCTCAAACTAGGGTTTTGTGGCAGAGCCTCTCGTTTTCATTCACTTACGGCGAGAGAGAGAGAGTGGAATCCATGGCGCCGAAGCAGAGAACCCCAAAGGTGAGCAGGAACCCTGATCTGATTCGCGGGATTGGGAAGTACTCGAGGTCTAAGATGTACCACAAAAGGGGTCTTTGGGCTATCAAAGCCAAAAACGGTGGCGTTTTCCCTCGCCACGACGCCAAGCACAAGGCACCCGCTCCGATGGAGAAGTCCTCCAAGTTCTACCCCGCCGATGATGTCAAGAAGCCTCTTGTAAACAAGCGGAAGCCTAGGCCCACCAAGCTCAGGTATTTCTTCAGATCTCCAAAATATATACACGGTATGCTTGTTTGTAAATTCGGTTTTTTTTTGGGGGGCTGTTTTGATGTTGGGTTCTTTTTGTATTGTTTTGTTGCTGAGAAATTTGGAAAGTGTTGTGCTTTACAGTGGGTGAAAATGTCTACAAGGAATTATAAGAGGGTAGTTTTCATTTCAATTAATATCTTCCTGGCTGTCTCCATTGGTGGATAATTGGAAAACGTTGAAAAGTTTTGGAAGTTATGCTGGTCATTCGATGGGGTAGATTCGTATGTCTATCTATTATTTTTGTAGGGCTTTCAATTTGGTTTAATCTTTGTGAAATATGGGGTGACAGAAAGTGACGCAATAAATTAAAACTTCTGAATCCGGTTTACTAAAGCTATTATGGTATTTCTATTCACGCGGTTGGTTGTAAATTCAATTAGATGACTGAATTGGGGTTTTCAATTCTGGCAGCCCAAGTACCCATTTCTTACTGAAAAATTAATTACATTTATTAAGTGGTCTTTATTGTTTTTTTGGAATGCATGTATACATTTAATTTTATTTTCTTGCAATTTGTAGGGCGAGTATTTCACCGGGTACTGTGCTGATCATACTTGCTGGGAGGTTCAAGGGGAAAAGAGTTGTTTTCCTTAAGCAGCTTACATCCGGGTTGCTTTTGGTCACTGGTGTGTATTAGCTTGTGTTGGTTAATTTTTTGTTCTGTTTTTGGATGAGAAGTTGTTGTATTAAGATAAATAACTGTGGATATCATACTAATTCGAGTTTTTGTTTCTATACATTATGTTCTACTTGTGAAATATTTGGAGTGTACTTGTGGTTGGAGTTGCATGAGATTGGTTTTGGGATAATTTATGAGACAAGTGTTGGTTTTATTGATCATCAGAGTGAGGTGCACTTTAATCACTGATTTTTTTAAGATATTACTTTTACTTATCTATTCAGGACCGTTCAAGATTAATGGTGTTCCTCTAAGACGTGTGAATCAATCTTATGTGATTGCTACTTCGACGAAGATTGACATTGCTGGAGTTAACGTGGATAAGTTTGATGACAAATATTTTGCTAAGGAAGTTCAGAAGAAGAAAAAGAAAGGAGATGGGGAGTTTTTTGAGGCAGAGAAAGAGGTTAGTAGCTTGATTGCGAATGAAGTGAATGGTGTTTGTTTTTGAGAAATACTTTAGCCACAAAGAGATTTTACAAAAGTAAATCCACAAACTTTCGTGTCTTAATGTGATACATTATATTGTAAATGTATTTTTATTGTAAGTAAAACCTAACGTATCATATCAAGATATGTCAATTTTAGAGTTTATTTTTGTAGGATTTTTTATGGCTATAACACTTGTCTTGTTTTTTGGATTTGTTTATTTTGATTATCTATTGTCTGTCCAAATTGTAGGAGAGAAATGTGCTCCCACAAGAGAAAAAAGATGATCAGAAAGCTGTTGATGCGGCATTGTTAAAATCCATTGAGGGAGTTTCAGACTTGAAGGCCTACTTGGCTGCAAGGTTTTCTCTCAAGGCTGGCATGAAACCTCATGAACTGAAGTTTTAGAGGAAGCACGGGCAAATTAATAGGGCTGATTCTCTTCATTACTCTGTTTACTTTTTTCGAACTTTGTCATGGCGTTTGTACTCTTCTAGTTCCATTGGTAATTGACAGTTTCATTTTCTGTGTTTTGTTCAATGGATTTTCCTTTTTCCAATTTTGGTCGTGGAGATGCAGGTGACTAATGATATGCACATATATGCATACAATAGTGATCAGGCGAGGCCATATTTCTATGAGATTGTTTTTGCACTCGTCGATTGAGTTACATATCATTTGATTGAAATGCTATGCTATGCCATGCCATGCCATTGCTATGTTATTTGCTCAAGGAAAAGAAGGTTAGGTGAATGCATTAAACGCGTTATGATCTTGATCTAACTTTCAACTGTGCGACTCAACCCCATTAAGTAGTCTGGCAAAGAGGAGAAACTCCAAGTTATATGCTTCTGGTCTTTGGAAATGGTGTATTTTACGTAGGTTAACCTCCCGACATCAACCCTTATCTTGGTTCGGTTTCTCCCTCTGTCTCAATAGATGGGTTCCCTGCTTGATCTCCAGCGGTATTGTTAGGTCCCATGATCTATACTTGGCTAACGGTAAAAGGAAAACCCAGAAGGTAAATATCCAAACGAATAGGAAATGAGTAGTAAGCACGGTGAAATGAGCGCTGCAAAGCATGAATATGGCGAGAAGGAACTTATTATAGGCTCTGCTTCATGAATCATGATGTTGTATATTATTATAGAATATATCTCGAGTAAAGGGAATGCGTTATGAAAACTAAAAGAAGAAAACAGAACATAATTGAAACTCAACTCAAACGAGACAGAGGTTGAAGTCACAGGAACGAAGGTATCCCCCAAGCTAGAAATTTGAACCATTTGTATCACAGTAAGCTGTCTGTCTGAGCTGGTAATCTCTTAAAGAAATTGCTGGGTACAGAAGGTAGCTTACTCCGGAACCTAGGATGCCGCAAGTAATACAAGCCTGCAAGCAGAGCCACTACTCTGAATGGTGTCACATAAAGCACCACAGCTGCACAAAGACAGAACAATATGAAGAGGCCAGTTGCTCTTGGGTCTCTCCAGCTGAGAAGAGACTGAAATCTCTCCCCCTGTGTTGCTATGTCTCCCACCACTGTTTGAATCCTCCCTGCGACGCTTCTAAGTCTGTCATACCGCATCCGAACTATATCATGCGGTCTTGAAGTAGGAAATGTGTCAAATTCCTCGTCAAGCTCATCAGGGTGCACTGCCTCTGCCCATGAGAGTTTAGTATCCATATGAGGCGGGTGTCGGGGGTGGAACCTATAGTTCCATAACCCAATGAGGAACATGTAGAGGAAGAGAGTTGGAAGTATAAGCTCTGGGTACCAAATCAATATCAGAAAAAGTATATGAACCAGAACTGATGTGATGGGGTTCTTCCAGTTGCAAACATCACCAAACCATCGACTCACAGAAAACATGCCTGAAAGAAGTGAAAAAACTCGAAAGAAGTTGGCTTTGCTTCTTCTCATACTCCACATGTGGGAATCTATATCCAACATATACTCCACTACCTCTTTTCTGAGAGGCGGTTCGGCTCTACCAAGCCTCACTGCTACAATATTCATGGCTTGGTATCTCAAACTGTCCACTTGGTTCACCGTGAAAGGATGCAAGTAATGCATTTTAGGAAGGAAAGGATGCCCATAAACATATACCATATTAGCTAGAGAGAGTGTAGTGAAACGAACCGCTAGTTGGAGCTCTCCCATTTTCTTTACTCCGCGTGGTTGTAGAACAAGAAGTGGGTAAGCATGTGTATGTACCCTATGAGCTTCAAGTGTTGATAGCCGAATTCGCACCTTTCCAATCTGCGAGTCTTTTGCTGCATTGCCTGTTGATCTCTCCCCTCCACCCAAGTGGCAATTGTCGAAAACCCCCAATGTTATGACTGTGCAAGGATCGTAAACTTCCCATGTGTACTGCTCGTTCCACTTGGGACTCGAAGTGTCGGGGATTGTTCTTGTTCGAACCCATTTCTGGCCATACTTAGCTACGCAATAAGCGTCTGTACTTCCTCGGCCATCCTTCATCTTCATTGGGAGAAGCCCCTGTGCACTCAAAATGCCCACTTCCAATATCCCAACTGGCTGTTTCCATAGCTGCCTTGCTGTTGGCCTTTGATCACTTGTGTACATAGTTGATTCATCTAGTACATGGTATCCACCTTCAAGACAAACTCTCAGGTGAATTCTGCTTGAGAACTTGAGTTCTTTCCTCCTGTCAGCTTCCAAGACTCCAAAACCAAATTTCTCAAGATTGAACCATCGAGAATGAACTGCTCGGTGGTCAAGTCGCCTTTCAAATGTGTCCAGCGGTAGGCTTATCTTTCCTAACACCTCATCTTTCGAAGGATGCATACGATCCTCAACGGTAATGAACAACTGCTCTTCAAAAGGCTCAGCTGCTACAAACACTAAATCTTCATTCCAAAGTGGGTTGGTAGTTGGGGTTGGACATATCTTGGTTTTGAGCACTTGGTTTCCAACCTGAGCTTTGACAAAAACTTCTGGGAGGCGGTTTCTGTCATTGGGCATCACATCCTGAGCTTCAATAACATTTACCCTGAGGTACCAGAGTTTGGGAGATACGTACACCTTTGACCGAGTGTTGAAAACACCCTCTCCATATACAGAAGCTGCATCCGAATGCCATGCCTCTGGGAAGGCTTCATCCGCCTGTGTTCCCATCCAAACTGCCAGCATGATCTCGCCCTTTACCTTCCCTTGTCCCCGCCGGTCCTCCAGTCTGTACCACTGAGGCGCCAGTGTGCTGTCAGGTGGAACCCTGGTTGGAATCTCATTCAGGTCAAAAACCACTCGTCCCAGATAATCATCCCTTCCCACCATTTCTTTATCCTTTACAAAAACTTCTAGTACTGATGACTGAATTCGGTCTTTTGAGAAAGCAAAGACCTGATTCCACTCTGGATTCAGTTTCTTCTCATAATGCTTGGTTCTTCCTTTATAGTTTCCTAGCTTGACTTCCACATAAGGATCACAACTACTTGTGATGGAGCTAGGAGGAAGATCTTTTGCTTTCACCACTCGAACATACAGATGAAACGTCTGCTCAACAAGGTCGTAAGTGCTTGTAAATCTCTCACTGCTCATCCATCCTCTTCCGCCATATCCTGCACCATTTGGCCATCTCTCACCAAGTTGTGGGTTGGTGTCTTTCAAATCATAGTCGTCTTGGTGGCTAGGATGGCCTTGTGGATTGACTTGGTGCATGGTGAATGGGACACTTTGTGATCGTTTATCTATTGATACGCCTGGATGCTGCACAAATTGGTGTTTGTATATGTGTTGGACTCTTCCTGCTCTCTCTTCTACAAGTTCTTTTACCTCCTCTCTCTCTTCAGCACCATCAGCACCAGTAGACTCAACTGCAGCAACTGTGGAACTGGAATTGTTTTCAACAGCAACTATAGAAATTTCGTTCACGGTTTCTGCTGTGGTAGTTTTTGGAGTTTTGACAGAAGGAACTTTTGTTTTTGGAACAGTGGCTAGTATTTTGACTTGGAGATTTGTATTTTCTGAAATGGGAGGAGTATTAAGAGGAGGTGGAGGTCGAGAACTCGGGGCTTTTGTTGGAGAGGATGGGGGAGGAGATTTTGGGTCAAATTCTGGTGTAATATATATTTTTAGTCCAATCTCACCTTTTACAGATGAGAAGAACCACTTCCTTTGTAATTGGAATCTCTGATAAGCTTCCTCACCTTTCTTGACAATATTTGAGCAAGGAATTCTTACTTGACCAAGGAAGTTTCTGCCAGAAATTGGTTTCCTCTCGTTGTAAACGGAAATTTCAATGGCTTGGTAATGATAGTTTTTTGTTTCATCAAAATCGAAGAGAAGTATCTGGTTCCAAATGGGGTTGAGGTTTTTTGGGATAGTTTTGGTTCGGCTTGATTGGTTATCAAAATCAACTTCTACAAATGAACTGGCAGACCCTTCACCATCCTTGGGTATAAGATCATGAGCATCCCCTACTACCACCACTAGCTTCATTCTCTTTTTCTTGCTTACTTAGCTCCTATGAGAATCTACAATAAGTAGCACCTCACAAGAAATCTCAAACCCGATTCGGAAGCAAAGAAGTTCTATTTAAGAAGGCAGAAGATATTAAAAAGAAGATAAGAGTTAAAAGGTTCTCTCTCTGCCACAGCGGTGGCTAGTGTTATATATTTTGGATGAAGCAAAGAATGCTTTGATGAAGAAGCTGCCTGACTGACTATTCGTAGAAACGCAAAGGACCAGAGGGAAATGGAGGGAAAGCATAAACTTTTTTTCTTCTTTTTTTAAATGTGTAAAAAGTGCCAAAGGTTAACATTATCACTGTTGGTTACTTTGGTTGACAAGACATTAGAAATAAAAGAAAAATAATTGTGGCTTAAATAATAACTACATTTCAAAATAAAATAAAATTATAAGGTACAATTTTTCTTTAATAATTTAAGAGGTCGGATCTCAATGGTGCAGCTCAGGAATGTTGCAATTTCAATTTCCCTGCACGCGTATGCTGTGATAAAAGCTGCAATTTAAGAATTAAGCGGCTCGTTTTGTAACAAGTGAATAAATAACAGATATCAAGAATGGATGGCATGAAACTTGCATAACCAGTGCCCTTCCTTCTGCGTAACCATGTTTGAATAATATATATATATATATATATATGATTCAAGGGAATGGAGGTCACGTGCTGGAAAAGTTATATATATATATATATAGCTAAATCCCTTTCTTCTTCGGACAGAAATGCCAATCTGATGAAAAAAACAAAAGGGACAGAACGTAGATTTGAAGAGAAAGCAAAAGGCAGGTTAAGGGTTTGTGGAACTTGGCCGAAGATGCATTTGCCGAGCTTTCTTCTCTTTCCTACTTTTGGATCAACTGAGGACCGGCATAAATGATACCTTCACAAGTACCTCCAAAAACTTCATCTTCTCCATCAATTTGCATGGCATGTTACTAAAGACAATCAATTCCCCTTCAAATATATATTACTTGATCATTATCATGGTCTGTCTAGTAAGGGTTGGTTTCTTGGATTCCAAAATCCTCATACTTATCTGACTTGTATTAGTTATTAATTGTGCAGAATTCTACATACTTAATCAATATAAATTTAATCCCAAACTATACATAAAGCTACAAAGTGATATCTTACAAATCCCACAACAATATAAGTGCTAAAACTAAACGATTTTGTCTCTCCTTCGGTGAGTCTGAAACTCCCTTGTGCCGCACGGCTCATTTGCTTTCTCGTTGGTAATGTCAAGTAAGTTCCTTTTATGATTGTCTGCTGTAAAGTACTTTCAGATTTACTGTTTTACTAAATTGTCCTTAAAATTTTTGACTGCTTGACGTGTAGCTCCCTTCTACAATGTAATGAAGGATTATTTTGATATTATTATATATATACCCCTTAGTGTTTAAGACATGGCTGAATTGTTTTTGGACTGATATTTTATGTGGGCTCTGATCTCTTTGACGGGCTTAAGTCTTATTTTGTTACAAAAACTAATATGTTATTTTACATTGGGCTGGGCTGGATTTTTTAAATAGACTTACATTCTATGTTGGGCTTAACAATTAAGGTATACTTAAGTTTTAAACTAAATATATTAGTGTAAAAATTTTAATACTTGATTAGTAAATTTTAAATAATTTAAGATGTTAGCATTCATTGATTTTCGTATTAAACATAATATTTATTTTATTATTTCCTATAGTATGAATTTAATTAAGTAGGTTATTAGGACATGTTTTCCTAAACAAATTTAGTGACGTTTAATATTTCATATAGGTGATGAGCTACGAAATGAGATTCAGAAAATAGCACACCGATGTAAGTAATTTGATCACAAATTAGGATTATCACATGTTAGCTTAGATAAATTATTATTAAAGACAATTCTTGATAGCCTCTTTTACATGCCACGTATGTCATGATTGTGCAAACATGTCATTCAGCATAGCATATGATCATATAATTCCACATCATGTTTAAATTCATAAATTATAATTATGTATGTATTATGTCATGCATCTTACGTTGCATAAGACACGTATAATATCTTAAGTTCAAGTGCAAGATAAGATCAGATCAATTTAATCAGTTGATCATTCAAATACATGGTACCAATGCAGTTTCAGGATGGATGTGCAAGCCACAGACTCAAGCATAGTCCACCATAATATGTCATAATACTATCAACAACTCCCCTTGGGGCCGGTGCACAACCTTGCACACAAGTTTAAGTGTGTTGGCCAGTCAGATCAGTCAGTTAAATCAAATCAGTCAGTTAATTCAGATAAATCTGTCATGCATAGCACAAACATCAGTATGAACAGTCATGAATTTTAAGCTCTCAGCATCAAAATTTTAAGAAAAATCATATTTTTCTTATATTTATGTTGTGATGGATTTCTTGCTGAGTTTTCGACTCATTTGAGTTTATTTCATGTTTTTCACCACCCAGGTGAGGATGATGAACATGAGCAGACAGTGTAAGATTAAAAGGAGCAATTGTTTTAATTTCAATTTTCTTATAATAAAATTTGCCTTTATGATAAAAATTTTATTCAGTTAATATTTTTGGAAGACATTTTATTAGACAAATCTTTTTATGAAATAAATGATAATTTCATGTTATTAATATGATATCTCTTGCAGGGTTACATTTTATGAAAATTACGTGACACTCCTAGCCTACGGGAATGGAGTGTTACACCCACCAATCCAATACCAAAAAGTCAACGAGGAAAAATGATGGGCCTAACAAAAACAACCCATAGCTCAAGAAGCTTTCAAATTTCCCAACATCTTCTACACATAGCAAGACATAGGAAAGCCCATTGTGGCATGCACGAGCAAATCAAGTCAGAAGCTGGAGCATGAACTCTACCCATCAGCAACTCTGCCATCACTCAGCGAGAAGAAACAAAAAGCACAAGGGTCGAAATGAGTGTTAAAGCATACACCACTGATCCATGAAGATAGTTAGCAAGCAAAGCTGAAAGTGCAAAAAATCATCCGCAAACCCACAATTCAATCCAATGCAAGTGCCATAAAATCTACTAAGGAGGATGAATTATTGGCTTTTATGCTGCTGGAGATGCAAACAAAAGATTATGGGAAAATTAAAAAAACAAAAAAACATTGCAGAGTCAAATCTTACCACAAGGTAACCCCACATGCAACTACTTCCAAAAAATCCAAAAAAATTGACAAGGCGGGCTCAACCATGCCTCCCCTTGCTCCATGAAGACTATGGTATAGAATTGCAGGGGTTTAGCCCGCTCCAAGGCAATCAGAAGTATAAGGGCAAATATTAGGAAATATAACCCGGATATTATATTTTTGTCAGAAACCATGGTGCTTAGTGAAAGCACTTTATCCATTGTAAATAGTCTAGGTTTCCATCATTTTGTAAACTTCCCACCTCGAAAAAAAAGGAGGCCTTTTGCTAATATGGCGACCTGATGTAGATGTAGAACCAGTGCATGTTAATATGAATGCAATATCTATTTTAATCTACTTTGATCCTCCTAATCACCCTTGGTTAGCAATTTTTATTTATGCTCCAGCATAGTGGTAACACAGAGAAATTTTGGTAGCTGCTGGAAACAATTCAACTCTTCTTTCCTGGCCTATGGATCTGCATTGGAGATTTCAATGATATATTAAATCAAACAGAGAAGATAGGGGGATGCCCAATAACATCTTCCTCAATTAACGAGCTGAAAAATCTGACAACACATGGTCTAATAGATATTGGCTACACATGGCCTACTTTCACTTGGAAAAATAATCGTCATAGTAATGCGTTAATCACAGAAAGACTAGATCGTGGAATAGCAAATCCGAAATGGTGGCTACTTTTCCCAGATGCAACCATCCAACACCTCACCTCCTCGACATCAGACTATCACTCACTTTTACTTAACATGACCAAAGAGGAGAGACGTGCCACATCTTTCAAATTTGAAGAATTCTGGACCCGAAAACCATTAAGTCAAATAATAATTCAAGAAGCATGGTGCATGCATTTCAATAGAAATCCAAACTTTATTCTTTGCAGCAAAATTAAAGCCAACAAGGAAGCCCTCAAGCACTGGAATAAAGTTCACTTCGGAAAATTCCAAACCAACATTCAGGAAATCGAAAGGAGCTTAACCAGTTACAGTGCAAATCTCCAAACCCACAGAGTTTATTACGAGAGAGATAGCTTCAAGTGTACCTACAAGACCAACTGAAAAATGAAGAAACTCTATGGCACCAAAAATCCTGAATCAACTAGCTCACTACTTCGGACCTGAACATAAAATTTTACCATCTTTCCACAATAATCCAAACAAGAAGCAATGAGATCGACTCCATCAAATTAAGCCACGGTAACTGGTCAATGGATCCAGATGTTATCGAATCATCTTTCATTAACCATTTCATGTCCATATTCACTTCCACCAGACCAACCATTTTGGAAGAATTGGCGAATTTGTTCGAAAAACAAACCCGTGATGAGGAAAACATCATTTTAACAACTCTACCAAGTGAAGCAGTAATATATAGGACATTAAAGCAGATACCAAATCACAAAGCACCTGGACCCGATGGAATGACGACTCTATTCTACAAATACTACTGGTTGATTATCGAAAAAGAAGTCATAGTAGTAGTCCAAAATTTCTTTCAAAGAGGGCAACTTCTAAGACAAGTAAACCACACCAATATTGCACTCATTCCAAAAATAGCCAATCCATGCTCTCCAAAAAAATTTCGCCCAATTAGCCTGACAAACGTCATTTACAAAATCATCACAAAAATTCGAACTAATCGACTCAAGCAAACACTACCCAATATCATCTCACAATTCCAAACAACTTTTGTCCCGGGGCGTAATATCAAAGAAAACACCATAATTGCCCATGAGTTGTTTCATAAACTCAAGAAAAATAGGAGAATAACTAGTCAAATGGCAATCAAAATAGATATGGAGAAAGCCTTCGACTACATTGAATGGAATTTTCTGTTTGTGGTGATAAAGGCTCTGGGATATAGTAGCACTTGGATCAATTTAATCAAAGAATGTGTCACAACAACATCTTTTTCAATCCTCATCAATGGCTCTCCCCGAGGTTTTTTTAAAGCTGAAAGAGGACTCAGACAAGGCAACCCCATCTCACCATTCCTCTTAATGCTATGCACGAAGATGCTCTCAAGATTAATAGCAAGATCCGAAAGCACAAAGAAAATGGAAGGCATCAAGTTAAGTCAAAATTGTCCCCCAATATCTCATTTACTTTTTGCAAATGATTTAATTACTTTTAGGAAAGCAGAGGAGAGCAATGCCCAAACCATTAGCGATAACTTGGAAAAATATCAGGAGTGGTCAGGCTAGAGAGTCAATAAGGAAAAATCATTGATCTACATCACAAGAAACACCAATCAAGCCAAACGATTAGCGATACTCTCCCAAATGCAATACAAAGAATCAACATCAAGAATGAAATATCTAGGAATATTGACATCATTTGGGCGATCAAAGAAAGAAATTTATAAAGGGCCAATGAACAATATCAACAGAAAAATTGGAGGACTAGAAATCAAAACTTCTATCACGGACAAGTAGAACAATGCTCATTAGAACAGTGGCAAGCATAATTCCCTCATATCAAATGTTAACACACCTTCTACCAAAATCAGTTTGCAAATCGCTAGATACAAGTTTCAAAAATTTTTGGTGGGGCACCAAAGCGAATCAAGGTATGTGGCACTCACTCCTATTGAAGAGGTACCTAAACTCTACTCTTTTTTGGAAGGCTAAACAAAAAATATGAGACTCAATTTTTTGGAAAGGAATTCTGAAGACAAGGGATCTACTGGAAAAATGTCCGTGCTTTCAAATTTTTAATGGAAGAACAGTCAAAGTTTGGTCAGATCCATGGATACAAACACTAGAAAATTTCAGACCCAAACCACGGAACTAGAATATAGAAGCCATTCCCACTTTGAAAGTTTCTGATATGATTAACCATATATCCCATACATGGGATGTACAAAAATTGCACACCCTTTTTGAGAAGGAAAGCATAAAAGAAATTAAAAAAAATCCTACTGCCCCAATCCAGTTAGCGAACAGATTGTCTGAATTGGATAAAAAATCAAAATGAAAATTTCTCTGTCAAAATAGCCTACCATATTACAGCTAGAATTGCAAACCTCTCACTGCCAAAATTCCCAAGCAGATTGATGGGGGGAAATTTGGAAGTCAAATATCCATGATCACCACAAGTTCCTTCTGTGGAAAAAATTGCAGAAGCCTGCGTAACTCTCCTTACAACAAAAATGGCAGAACACTTGCAAAAAGTTTATACAATCATAGAAGGAGACTCACAACTCGTAATGTTAGCAATTCAAGGTGAAGATCAAGTTTGGAAAATAAGACCTATGATTGATGATATCACACGAATGTGGGAAAATCAAATAGGCTAGAGCGTAAAAAAATAGATTAATCTCAAAATCGATATGCGCACTCAGTGACGTAATGGGCAGCGACCAACTTTGTTTTTAGCCGCATACCCGTAGATAAGTTACCTACTTGTATTTTATATATTGACAGTGGAAAAGACCCTCCCTCAAATAGCCTGTAATATTTTATTTTCTATTTATGATAATAAGACTTATTTAAAAAAAAATGTTGGAGACGCATGCGTGCGCAAACAAACTAGAATCGATATACGATGGAAAACGTTGAGCACCACCCAGATAAAAAAGGAAAAAAAAAGTCTCCCATGGCTAGCGGCGTAAAAAAAAACACCAGACAGTACCGGTGGGTTTGGTCCGGTACCAAGTTTGATTCGGTCCGGTACCGGTTGTATTTTTCTTAAAACTGGTCAAAATCAGTCCGGTTCTGATTTTTCTTTTTCTAAAACCGGATCAGACTGAACCGGACCGGTTTATATATATATTATAATTTTTTATATTGTATATAATTTTTATATATAATATAAAATTATATATAAATAGTTTTGTGTTATATGATAAATTACTAATTAATATAAGATTAAATTTTAAAATCTTATATCACTATAGTCTATAATACAATTATAATATATATTATAATATATTACAATATTATCACTATACTATTATATACTATTATATATATATATATTATATAATATAGTATATAGTATATTAAAACTGAAAAATTGGACCGAATCGGATCAGAACAGTTAAAATGGAAGTACCGGTTTAGGGGGTAACCGATGCAGAATCAGTTCTTGAAAATGTAAAATCAGTGCATACTGGTTCGGTCTTAAATTTTGTCCAAAACCAGACCAAACCGGATCAGTTACACCCCAACCCACGACCACAGGGCTTCCATCAGATAATTCAGATGTGCTTCCCTATATAAAAGAAAAATGATAGTTGCAGTTGTAAGTATGTAAACGCCGTACAATCACTTTAAAAAAAGTGAATAAATACGAGACCCACATGAAAAAAATTAATTTTTTAATAGTAAACTCCACTATTTTTCAAAACGATTGTACGGTACTTGCGCATTTTACGACTGTATATAACATTACTCTTTTATTTTATTTTTTCATTTTTCTATAATAAATATGTGGTATGTAGATAATAAGTAGAACAACTCAATTAATTTAATAATAATAAAATAAAATATAAAATAATATAAATATAAAATAATATAAAATAATTTTAAAATATATAAAATATGTTTCGTGAGATGATAAGTACGCATAGTAAATAAAAAGAAGAAAATAAAAAAACCCATCTCTGTCTCTCTGCTCTGGAACCTTCCAGGCTATCACCAATTAGGGTTCTCTAGGGTTTATCGTAATAAACCCCAAAACCCTAAATCCCTATCATTGATTCATTTTCATACTCGCAAAATGGTTCGCTCCAACGGTGTCAGGCTCGTCCACTCTCTTGCTAGTCGCTCTCTCCTCTCCAATTTTTTCCACCAATACAAGAATTCCGTACGCCTTCTCCGTCATAGCTCTGGTTTCTTTTCCTTTCCTTCAATGACAATTGCCTTTTTAACTCAATTCTCTAGTTGTTGGTTTTTTTTTTTTTTTTTTTTGTGAAAAACTTTGTTTCTTTGTTGGTTTTGTATGGATGCCAACCCCTTTTTCTTCTTACAGATATACGAGGCGGCGTGTAGAAAGGGATATAGGAATTTCAATTCAGGGGTTTGTAACCCATCTCGAATTCTTGGAAATTACGCTTCGAATAATGGTAAATATCATTTTTTTTTCAAACTTCAAAGTTTTTCGTGGCGTTTTTTTATGGTTTCTGTGATAATTTCGGAAAATCTTGAAATTTTGTACTGTGTAAGTTGAATGAAATCTCCCCATTTCAATTTGATGTGGGAGATTTCAATTTGATGTTCGATGAAACTTTCTTCGTTTACTTACAAAAAAATGTGCGATGAAACTTCGCAACCAAATAAAGCACCGAGTCTACGTTTCCCTGCTTGTGGATTAAACTCTCGGCCAAACATGGTTTTCTTTTGTTTTAAATATGATTTATGTTCCGTGATGTGCAGTGACCCAGAAAAATTGGTTGCTGTTGGGAGCTCTGAATGCCAATTGGAGTGCAGCTAGATCAATTCACAGCACTGGTATTAAATACACTCGCAAGGGTTATATAGCCATCTTATCTTTATATATTTCTTGATAAGTCATATATATGTATATATTTATACATATAATATATCTATATAGTAATCCTTTGCTCTTTCCCATTTTGGGATCATTTGTTCATTAACAATTATTTGGGAAGAATTTCCCCCCTTTAATGGTTCCATGTTTTGAGAGATTTTGCAGAAAACCCCCCGTGGGTAACCCAAGTGGGAAGGGCGAACTTGTGTGCATGAGCCCCATGTCAGAGGTTCGATTCCCCTTGGGATCAAACTGCGACTTGTGGGAGGCCATGGCGGCGGGTTGCTATGCTAGTCTCCCCGGGGGTTTAGGTTCCATGGGTGAGTCCTAAGGGCTCTACCGTGGGTTCCCCCATCATTTTAAAAAAAAGATATTTTGTGGAAAAGCTACCATGCCTACTTATATGGAAATAGTTTTTCGTTTTGTCTTCTACTAAAATAAAACCATCAGGAATTTTAAGTAAAGAAGGAGCTCAAGGTTGTGGTTGTTTGTCGTCTATCCAACATTTAATGTTGAAAGAAACTGTGATATATACTGGGTTTGTTCTTCAGCGGTTACAAGAGATTATTATGATGTCCTTGGCGTAAGCAGGAATGCAAATGCATCAGAAATAAAGAAAGCTTATTATGCGGTAGGTCTTTTGCCTCATCTCTCGATTTCAAATATAAATTTTGCACAAAGACGCAGATGCAGATACTCAGAAATACCAACAAAAACACTTTTATGCTTATTATGTGTGTAAAGCACGGATTACAGATGCTTGTCTGTCATTTATTGCTCACAGCATTGGCATGATTGTCTGCTTAAGTATAAATATGAAGCACTGGTAATTCTGAAGAGACAAAAAACTGGTAATTATGGAGCACTTTTCTCCAATACCTTGAATATGTGGGGTGGCATGATTGTTTCATTAGTTATAATTATGATACACTTGGTTTTTTTTTTTTGGATGAGTTATAAGTATGATACACTTAAGTGAGAGAAGCTATTAGTTCTCCTTGAAAGCATAATGAATGAATGATTTATATGGCAGGAGGAATAAGGCATGTGATATACCATTTATAGTCCTGGCTATGTCGTTTGCTAGGATCACACACTCCATTTTTCAAATTCCTGAGTTGTTTTTGCTCTGAACGTGTTACAATCTATTGTATTTTTTCTCATTTGGCATTGTTCTACAGCTTGCAAAGAAGCTACATCCAGATACAAATAAAAATGATCCTGATGCTGAAAAAAAGTTTCAAGAAGTTCAAACAGCATATGAGGTTTTTGTTTTTGAACTTTTAGAGTCTTTTGGATATCCTTGCAAGACTTACCCATGTGATCTAGTAAAATGTACTCTTCCTTGACTATTGTTGTAGGTTTTGAAAGATGATGATAAAAGACAGCAATATGACCAGGTTACACTTTTAATTTTCCCCCTCTTGTTATATTGCATCTCTACTAACAATTATTTCTTGCTTATCATTCTACTGGAATATTTTGGCAGATTTGAATGTTGAAGTAGATTAGTAATTGTATATTACCGTCCAAACTCCTTGTATTTGAAATTCTTTACAAGTAAATTCTAGGTTCTGTTATGTATATAAAACTAAATAAGATGCCGAAAAATTGGAATCGGGTTCGGAGTTGGATAAGGACCGATTCAACAAATTGAATTTTGTTGAATCGTATCATGTATAAAAGAGTATAAAATATAAATTCATTGACTAGTTTCAATAAAAAATATGATAGGAATTTAAATTGTATCAATAAACATGTAATTTATGTATTTAACCTTAATTGTTGACATTTTTTGGCCTTATATACAAAGAAGATCAAGACTTTTAAGTTATAAGCACATGACAAATGTAGTATTTTATGCACAACCACAAATTTAATACAAAATACTTAATTCATCTTCTAATTTTTTTATTCAACTAAAGAAAATAATGAAGTACATGTTTTATCTGTCAATTTCTTTGCGATTCTTATTGAATACAATGATGAAAAAGTTAATATATGTATAGTTTTATTCTATTTTTGTACAGGAAATTAAAAAAAAAACCCTCAGTCGTTAGACAACATAAAAATAAATACAGTTTTGAATTAGTTGGAATTGGTTCAAATCAGTCTAAAATCGGTTGACTGAAGCGGTTTAGTGAACAATTAAAAACTTTCACTAAAATTGGTTCGGTTTCTGACCGATTCAATTTGAATCGGCGATCGAACCATTTTTTCGAGCCTTGATAAATGCAGAAACTTGCATTGAATTGAACTTTTCTTTAGGTATGTCCATATTCTTTCCCCTAATGTTAAACCTATTACTAGTGTCCTACATATAATTATGAATTTTGAGAATCATGTAGTATTGAAGGAGTATTTCATGTTGTGCATAGACACTTTTCTTAGCGTGCTTCCTAAATGCATTTGCCATTTGTTTTGTAACCATGGAGTTATCATCAAGCATGTGGAAATTGGATTTATTTAATAGGATACTTTTAGCCACTTGGGCCAAGGTTTGTAATTGGCTGGTGCAATATTTTTTTAATAAGTAATAAATTTCATTCAAAAGCATAGAAGGCGCAATCAAGGTACATAGGATGTATATAGGATAAATACCTTGCTAGAAGTAGTAAAGATATCAGAAAATCATAAAAGTTAAGCCCGTTAAAACCAATAGCAGCTGTCCAACGAAAGAGAGTATTGAAGAAATTTCTGAACTCCTTTTTTTTTTTTTTTGATAGGTAAACGATAGTATAAATAAGAATAGGCATAGCCCAAGTACACAAGAAGTTATACTAGAGTTAAGGCCTATCTAAGTTGCTGTAAAAGAAACAAGAAAATCATGTACATTTAGACCATTAAAATCTACAGCTACAGCCCAAAGCAGTAAGGTACGGAAAAATAAAACTTGAAGCTCCTCTAAGGTCCGCTCCTTATCTTCGAATGTCTGCTCATTACGCTCTCGCCATATACACCATATAATGCAGCTAGGAACCATCTTCCATACAGCTTTGATTTGTGGACCCTCCATCCGGTATTACCCAACTAGCCAATAATTCCACCACAGTAGCAGGCATCGCCCAGTTTAACCCTATGCGAGTGAACACTTTGCTCCACATGGCACTAGCTGTCTCACAATGTAATAGAAGATGATCCACTGTCTCCCCAGCTTTCTTGCACATACAACACCAATAAGGAATAATTACCCTACGCTTTCGTAAATTGTCGGTAGTCAAAATCTTACCCAGGGCCACTGTCGAAGTGAAGAAGAGTGCCTTGGGGGGTGCCTTATTCCTCCACAGTTTTCTCCAAGGGAAATGGGTATTCGGAAGTACTGTAAGGGACTTATAGAAGGAATGCACCGAGAAGATACCCTTACCTGCTGGTGTCCACCACAGCTTATCACCACACCTTCCATTCGGCTTCATAGCATACATTAATCTGAAAAAAGCCTCGAAACTGTCTAGTTCCCAGTCTTGGGCTGCTCTATTAAAGAGTATATTCCAATGGATTTGGTCCCCTGAACGAACCATGAGGTTCGCCACCGAAGCTTCTTGGTCACGTGCCACTCGGAAAACCATATGGAACGAGTCCATGAGTGCCTCTTCCCCACACCAAATGTCCCTCCAAAATTTTATACGAGTACCCTCCCCCACCCTAAATTTAGTATATCGAGAAAACGCCCCCCACCCTCGTCTAATGTGTTTCCAAATCCCCACAACATGAGACTCATTCCCTTCACTAGAACACCAACCCCCCCATACCCTGCCATATTTGCAATCAACCATAAGTTTCCAGAGAGTTTCCGGTTCCATAATGTACCTCCAAAGCCATTTCCCAAGAAGTGCCCGGTTTAATGTTCTCAAATTATTTATCCCCAACCCACCTGAGGAAATTGGTCTGCACACCTTATCTCAACTGATAAGGTGGAACTTGAATTCCTCTCCCAGTCCACTCCATAGGAAGTCACGATATAGTTTTTCAATTCTCACCGCCACACAAGTTGGAATTGGAAATAAAGACAGAAAATATGTTGGCAAGTTAGAAAGAGTGCTCTCGATAAGGGTCACCCGGCCTCCTTTCGATAGATACAATCTCTTCCACCCTGCTAATCTCCGTTCTATTTTCTCAATAACTGTATCCCAAATTGCTAAAGCCCGTGATACAGACCCCAACGGTAACCCCAAATATGTCATAGGCAAAGCGACCTTGCACCCTAGAGTGTTACCCAGATGCCGAGAATTACTGACGTTCCAACATCCACTAACTCTGATTTATCAAAATTCACTCTCAACCCTGACGCTGCTTCAAAACAAAAGAGAAACGCCTTCAAAGCCCGAAGTTGGTCTTGCTCTGTTTCACAAAAGATTAGTGTGTTATCTGCAAATAAAGGTGAGATAAAGCCCCTATTCGAATCACCCACTAAGAATCCGGACAAAAACCCATGACCGACCACCGCCGATATCATCCTACTCAGAGCCTCCATGATGATAACAAATAATAGAGGGGACAGGGGATCTCCCTGTCTTAGACCTCGTGAGCTGTTGAAAAAGCCCTCTGGGTTGCCATTGATTAAAACTTAAAATCTTGCCGTTGAAATACACCATCTGATCCACCTACACCATTTCTCCCCAAAGCCACATCTCTTCAATAAATACAAGAGGAAGTCCCAGTTTACATGATCATATGTCCTCTCCATATCTAGTTTACAGATAATCCCTGCAACACCAGACTTTAACTTACTATCCAGACATTCATTGGTGATATAAGACAAAATCTAAAATATGGCGACCCCTTACAAAAGTATTCTGTGGCTTTGAGATTATCTTACCAATGGCCATCCCTAGCCTGTTTGCAAGCACCTTGGAAATTATTTTGTATACCCCTTTTATAAGGCTAATTGGCCTAAAGTCCTTCATTTCCGATGCTCCAGTCTTCTTTGGAATCAGAACAAGAAATGTAGCATTCAGGCTTTACTGGAACTTCCCCTCCATAAAAAATTATTGGAACACATTCATGATGTCATCTTTCACAACCTCCCAACAAGTTTGGAAGAAACCCAGTGAAAAGCCGTCTGGACCTGGTGCTTTATCTTTCGCCATTCCTCTGACCACTTCATACACCTCCTCTTCCTCAGAAGGTCTTTCCAACCATGACGATGTCTGTGACTCAATAGAATCAAAACCAAGTCCATCTAATTTTGGCCTCCACCACTCGCCTTCTCTAAATAAAGTTTCATAAAAAGTCACCACATGTTCCTGGATCTTTAAAGCCTCCGTGCTTTCCCTACCATTGATTTTAAGCATTTCAATGGTATTATTTCTCCTATGAGAGTTGGCCACTCTATGGAAAAATTTTGTACTTTGATCCCTTCTTTCAACCAAAGTGCCCTAGACTTCTGACGCCATGAGATTTCCTCCAAGGATAATACTCTTTCCAACTTTGAGGCAAGTTCTGCCTTACGTGAGACTTCCTCTACGGTGAGAGCTCTAACTTCAGTGATCTTCTCAATGTTCTGTAATCCCTTCATCCTGGATATCTTTTGTACCCCTATATCTCCAAAAGATTGGAGGTTCCAAAGCTTTAAATCATTCTTTAGAGCTTTTAGTTTGCCTGCAAGTATATGAGAGGGGGTACCAAAAAACTGATATGAGGACCACCACTGCCTTACCCTTTCCACAAAACCTTCGCTATTGAGCCACATGTTTTCAAACTTGAAATAGCGACGGCCTCCTTGGATGCCACCTCCATCCAATAAAATGGGGAAGTGATCCGAAAATAGTCGCGGTAATATCTTTAGACATACCTCTGGATAATGAATTTCCCAACCCGGCAATAATAAGAATCTATCCAGACGAGACCACGTCTTACTATTCGACCAGGTAAAAGGTCCACCTATCAGTGGGAGATCCACCAGATTCAAATCAAAGATGCAATCTGAAAATTCTGTCATGGCAGGACCAATCCGACTATTACCAGACCTCTCACTAGGAAATCTTACCACATTAAAATCACCACCTATGCACCAGGGGAGGTCCCACCAGCTATACACTCCTGCAAGTTCTTCCCTCAAATATTGTCTGATATTGTCATCATTTGGTCCATATATACCTGCAAACTCCCATAAAAAATTATCCTCCACCATCTTAAAGGAACACGCCACTGTGTATTCCCCAACAAAGTCCTCTATTTTTTCCACCACCCTTTTATCCCACATCACTAGTATCCCACCCGATGCCCCATTTGAAGCCAAATATACCCAATCCGCATATGGACAGCACCACACACTTCTCACTATTTTTCTAGACACCAACTTCAACTTGGTTTCTTGTAAACACACAATATCCGCTTTCCAGTCCCTAAGCAAATTCTTTATAAGATGGCGTTTATTAATCTCATTCAACCCGCTTACATTCCAAGACACAATTTTTGGCTTCATAAAGAAACATGTGTACCCTTCCCTTTGCTCCTATCACGACTTGAGCTACCCTCCCATTTTAGTCTTTTAAGTTTCCTCTGCTTCTTGGAACTAGATTTCTTGGACTGAGAATGGCCTACCTCAATGGATGTGAGAAGGGCCATAAACTGTTCTCATACCCCACACTCTCCATTCCCACCACATGTTGAATATCTTTGACCATTTTGAATACCCATTCAGAGATTTCAAACTCATTAGGAAACAAACAAGTTAACGGGAATGGCTCTCTAACACCTGTTTCTCCCTCCCCTCCAAACAGATTCCGTCCTTCCCATTCAACCTCATTAACCATATTGACCACCTCATTTTCAGTAGGGAAAGTGCTCACCTGAGTTTCAGGAACCAAGACTATGTCAGCACTAGTCTCCGTGAGACTCTGCGAAATCCCCACTACACTGTCTTCCCCAAGTTCTACAATCCTCACAACCCCTCCTTCCAGTACCTTCTCGCTGGGCTCTGTAGACCTCTGCGAAAGTCCCTTGGTAGTGTCTACCTCTCGACACTGTTCAAACTGTGTCGATATAAAGTCCAAGGTCTCTATCGGCAAGTTCTGTGTACCGACAAGCCCATCTGGAAAAAAATTGACTGGCTGCATCAATTTTTCCGGTTCACGTGAAGGGAGAATCTGCTCCACCATCGCCGGCGTTGTCTGAGCCACTAAGGAAGGACCCACCTTGAATCTCGCTGCGAAAGGACAATCTGCACCATCGGTAACTCTTTTTTTGTTACCCATCATCGGAAAATCTTTTTCCGTTTCGCGCGAAGGGGGGAACTGCTCCACCACCCTCGAATTTCTGAACTCCTCCAACATCCATTCTCCATCTTCAAACTTTCTGCCATTCATTTATCTCCAAATCATATGAGGCAAGTAAGGACCATGTTCCATTGTATTCCACTTTGTGGTCTGCCACTTAACCTCTCCAAGAACCAAAATGGTCCACAACAGATTAAACATGCGATAAAGGCATCTACTTTCTAGTCATGAGTCGCTTTGATAAAGCATTCAATTGAGTGAGGCCACTAGATATCTAAGCATCCTTAACATGAGCAACACTCTTCACATTCAGGAAAGCTTCTTGAGAGCTCTCTCTCCAGATCACAAATCATTCCAGAATCTAATTCTAGAGCAATCTCCCACCTAAAATCTAGTTCCAAATCTTTCTTGTGTTTTCCTGTAATCCCACTCCATGTGGCCTTAGAACACCATCCACCTATTGGCATACATATATGTAATATGCTACATCCCTCCACAATGCCACTCTCTCAATCTAATGGGGCCAAAGCTACTTCCCCAAGAGTGCACGATTAAACAAGAGCAAATTCAAATTCTTAATCCACCCTTAGAGATTGGAGAACATACCGTGGACCAGCTTACTAGGTGGAAGTTGACCTCTTCTTTTAACCCACTTCAAATAAAGTTTTGTTGTAGCTTCTCTAGATGGATAGCCATGCTAGAAGGAAATGGAAAAAGAGAATGTAATATGTGGATAAATTAGAAAGAGTTCTCTTAAACAAAGTAATTGTACAACCTTCAGATAAATACATCCTCTTTCAGTTAGTGTAGCAACACTCGATCTTGTCGATAACCCTATCCCTAATAACCTTGGCCTTGAAAGCAGATCTCTAAGGAAGACCAGGTACAGAATGTGTGTTAAATTAAGGACTTCATAATTCCTATACTCCAAAAAGATACCAAATGGGAAACCTCCATTAGCATAGGCAGATATCATTTTGCTGAGCACCTATATGACAAGGACAAAAAGTAAAGGAGACAAAGGATCTCCTTGTTGTGGGCCGTTAGAGCTTTTGAAGAAACCGAAAGGGGTTCCATTTACCAGATAGAAAAGTGTAGAGGTATAATGCCCAATCCATAATCGCCATTTCCCCCCGAACCACATCTCCTTAGTAAGTGCTTTGGGGAATTTACAGTAGCTTGCTTTTTTAAAAATGTGATAAATGATCATTATGATCTTGAGTGGGCCTTTGCCAGAGTTTATGGACCAAACCTGGTGGGAATGCCTTGGTGCATTGGTGGTGGCTTCAACATTACCCGGTTCCCAAGTGAGAGATCGGGGGAGGCATCTTTGTCCCAAGCGAGAGATTGAAGGATCATTCACATGGTCATCCAATCAGGATTGGTCTAGATTGGGATAGGTTTCTAATTTCTACCTCTTGGACTTTGTTTAGATCATTTCCCTAGTATGGGCTTAATGTTCATGATTTCCTTGTATCAATTTCTGCTTCCTAGCCATGATTTTTTTTTATAGGTAATCAAAGATAATATATTCATAAAAATAGGCAAAGCCCAAGTACACATGAAGTATACATGAAGAAGTGCCTAGTTAGAAGTTACAAAAGAAAGAAGAAGATCATGGATACTAAGACCGTTACAAACTATGGCCCCCGCCCATGAGAACAATAACTTAAAAAATACAACTTTTAGCTCTTCCAGTGTTCTCTCCTGGTCTTCAAAGCTTCTTGCGTTTCTTTCCCTCCAAATACACCAACACAAACATATTGGTACCAACCTCCAAATTGCCGCTATTTGAGCATTGCTGTATAGTCCTCTCCAGCTTGCGAGAAAATCCACCAATCTACACGGCATAACCCAAGACAATCCAACCCTTGAGAAAAAATCATCCCACATGCCCTTGGCCACCTCACAGTGTAAAAGCAGATGATCAACTGACTCCCCATGCTTTTTACACATACAACACCAATCTAGGACAATAATCCGTCGTTTCCTCAAATTGTCTATAGTAAGGATCTTGTCCAACGATGCAGTCCAAACAAAAAAGGCTGCTTTTGACGGGGCTTTCGTCTGCCAAATGCTCTTCCATGGATACATAGACTTACCGGGGTTCGCAAGCTTTTGATAAAAGGATCTGACAGAGAAAAGACCTTTCTTAGAATGATTCCAAAGCATCTTGTCTCCGGTGCCCCTTGAAATGCTTGCAGAATATAATACCGCAAAGAACTCTGTAAAAGGCTCCAACTCCCAATCTTGGGCTGCCCTAGTGAAGTCAATATTCCATTGCGGGGTGCCATTTGAGAAGACCAGAAGCTCGGCTATCGATACCTCCTTTTCTCTAGCGAGTGCAAAGATAGTAGGGAAGGTATCTCGTAGGCAATAGTTACCGCACCATTTATCAGACCAAAAGCGGACCCGCGACCCATCACCCACAACAATATGTTCATGTCCTCGAAAGGTCTCCCAAAGACTCCGAATGTTTTTCCACAACCCCACTCCATGAGTGCCTCGAGCCTCATTCGAGCACCATCCTCCCCAAGCTTCCCCGAACTGTGAATCTATAACGAACTTCCATAAGGCCTCTCATTCGGTTTGGTACCTCCACAACAACTTACCCAACAGAGCTTGATTGAATTTCATCAAGTGACGAATCCCCAAACCTCCCCCAGACATTGGGGTACAGACTGTAGGCCAATTAACCAGGTGGAATTTGAACTCTTCCCCCAATCCCCTCCATAAGAAGTCCCTTTGTAGCTTCTCAATGCGGTTAGCCACCTTTGTAGGAAGCAGAAATAGAGACAAAAAATAGGTGGGTAAGTTTGAAAGAGTGCTTTTGATCAAAGTTAACCTACCACCTTTCGACAAATATAGCCTCTTCCAAGCGGCCAATCTGCTCTCCACTCTTTCAATCACATCATTCCAAATCCTCACCGATTTGAAAGAGGCACCCAATGGTAAGCCAAGATACTTCATAGGAAGCGAAGATATCTTGCATCCCAAAGTAGTAGCTAAGATCTCCACATCGGGAACAACCCCCACTGGCACTAATTCTGACTTTGCAAGGTTGATGCTCAAACCGGATACAGCAGCAAAACAAAGAAGTAACGCTCTCAAGGCTTGAACCTGGCCAAGTTGTGCACCACAAAAGATGAGCGTGTCGTCAGCAAATAGCAAATGGGAAATGTTGAGAACACCATTCCCCACCGCAAAGCCATGGAGTAGCCCCCCGTCCACTAGACCCTCAATCCTGATTTTTTGTTTCTATTACCTCTCTCTAACTAGGTGTGACCTTTTGTATACCATCTTGTGGACTTGGGCTATGTCTATTCACATCAATATAATCGTTTACTTATAAAAAATAAAAAAAAAATCTACTTCCTAGCTAGGTGTTTCTCTTGTATATATACATCCAGTGTACTTGGCTACACCTATTGGTATTAATAATTTTTTACTTGAAAGAAAAAAAGTATAAAAGGAACTCCCAGTTGACATGATCATAGATATTCTGAATGTCTACTTTGTAGACCACTCCAGGCTTTCTAGATCTCAGCTTACTATCCAATCTCTTGTTAGAAATAAGAACGGAGTCTGGTGTACTTGGGCTATGCCTATTCCTTTCATTAAATATACTTTTATCATCAAAAACAAGAAATAAGAACGGAGTCTATTTTTTGTCTACCTTTGAAAAATGCATTAAGAGGCTTTGAGATTTTTTTTTTCCTATCACCACACATCGCCTATTAGCAAGAACTTGAGAAAGAATTTTGAAAACCTTGCTCACTAATCTAATAGGTCTATAGTCTTTAACATCCACAACCCCTGGTTTATTGGGTATGAAAGCAATGAAAGTGGCATTAAAACTTTTTTCAAACTTTCCATTGACATGAAGATTGTGAAACACCCGTATAATATCTTCTTTGACTACTTCCCAACAGACTTGGATGATTGGGGGGCAATATTGTTTGATGCTGGAAAAATGGTTTTAACACTAAAACTAATGAAACATGGATGATGTTTATCCAATGGACTGTGCAAAACTGACTAACAATAAATTGGCGGCAAAGCTTGGGGAAAATCTTGCTTGTACAGTTTACTGGCTTGAAAATAGGATTTGAGCTTGGGGGTTCAAGACGGGCTAGCGAATAATAGGGTGACCTGTACGAAAGTTTCTAGATTATCTTGCAGTTTGTGAATTAGGTTGTTGAGAAAGGCCTGAGGTTTGGTTCAAATAGAGTAAAAAAACTGTCTTCATTGCTTGTATGAGGGGTGAAAAGTACCCAAGGACTGTAACTATGGATTATAAGTACTTTAAAGGCTTACTAAAGGTGGGAAGCGACCATTGGTTTTGCTTTTTCATAGGAAATCTTAAGAAGGATTTGTTGATTGGGAAGAAAGAAGAGGAAGAGAAGAAAAACTGTGGAGGAAAGCTTTTTTCTTCGACTCAGTTGGAGGGAGATAAAAAAAATGTATCATTATCAGTAGGCGTAGCCAAATACATTGTATGTATGCGAGAGAAGGCATCTAGCTAGGAAGATGAAATAGATACAAGGAAATCATGAACATTTTTTTTATAAGTTAAACATTAAGCCCATTAAAATCTAAAGCTATTTCCCAAAGCTAGGATACATGCACACGCCATATATGAATGTGCATATAAATAATGTCTCCATACATGTGTATCCTTATGTCTCATAAGTTCTTTCATCCTATGTGCAGCAATGGATATTAAATGGTTGCATATGGCATACTTTGCTTATGAATGGTGCTGAATATGGGGAAGATTATTCTGTTGACTTTGCTATGTGAATGATCTAAGAATTACACCTTAAAAAAAAAAAATGAACTAAGAATTACTTTGCACTTGTATCTCAGTTAAAACTAGCCTGTATAAGTATGCATTTTAGATGATTAGTTTCTCAGATGTATGGTGCTTTTCCCTGGAGGTTATCTTGCCATATTTGAACTTAATTCACTTCTGTTCTTCCTAGATGTCTGTACTTACATTGTCTGTATGCATAATCTTATAGGTTGGCCATGATACATACGTACAGCAAGGAGAAAGCGGCTTTCCCAATGATTTTCACGGTCCATTTAAAGATTTCTTTCGAGATAACGTAAGTTCTTCCTTTTTGATATCTTTGAATTGGCTGTGGTTCAGTCCATGAATCTTCTTTGTTCAAAACCATTTTTTATGTACATCTTTGACTCCAGTTTTATTGAAGTTTTGAATGTTACTTGCTTTGGTCCTAAAAGAAAATTGAAAAGAAAGAGGAGTTCACTCAACATATTCTTTAGAGCAGTGTTTATCACGTGATCTCTCAAGCCTCCCAAATAAGTGGTCCAACTGCACTTCCTCCATTAAATCCAGGGAGGACCTAGGATTAATGGTCCTACCATCGGGATACAAATGTGTCTTAGCAGCATCCAATAAGAAAGACAATCATTTGTGCAACCTGTATGATCATAATTCTTGAGATCCAGAGTCTTTGATCCAGGAGACTGCTTTTGGTAACTACTTGCTTGGTGCCCAGTTTTTGTGTAATATTAAATTGGTGATTACAAAATTTGTCCATTTCCCATCCTGGGGAACTAGCAAGGGTTATTAAACTTTTGTTACTGATGTAGCCAAATCTCAGATTATGGTGTTACAGTCCATAGTTTAGTATGATCAAAATATGGATTGCTGTGTTGCAAACAAATTCTGCGTTTTCAGTTTTCTGTTTTTCGGGATATTAATTCCACATTAGAAATCTGAAAATCTGATTTTTATTTTTTGTTTGTTTATGTGCTTGCTGTGACACTTTCCATGGAGATCAGATTTTTGATGAATTCTTCAATCGGAGACTAGGCGGTGAAGATGTCAAGGTTTTATTTCTGTTTGTTCTCATATCGAAATTTTTTCTTTGCATTACTTTTTCTAAAGTTAATGATATTATCAATGAAAAGCTATGAGGGTGCTGCCCAAGTATAGGAGTGGAGTATACAGCAGAGACCCAAACAACAAAAGAATGCTTTGCTTTTGATTTTGTTCTTGTTTTGGAATTGTTCTCTGGCTTACATGTCTTCAGTTGTTTATCATCACAGGTATCTCTTGAACTCTCCTTCATGGAGGCCGTTCAGGGAACCACAAAGACTGTGGCGTTTCAAACCGAGTTGCCCTGTCAATCTTGTGGTATGAAGATCCTATTCGCTTATCAAATGTTTCCACTCCATGTTTCAGTTCTGTTACATATGTGACTGATTTTCTAATCTCATGTATACTTCCTGTGTACTTGAGTTATTGCCTACTTCAATATCAATAAAATATCTTCTTACTTATAAAAAAAAAATATAACCGATTTCAAGAATTTTAGTTGTTTGCTCTGTTTGTTTGTAGGCTTAGTTTAGTTGGGATGGAAAAGTTCTCAACCTAATATTTTATTCTATTTCTGGAGTCTTGCAGGTGGACGTGGTGTTGCTCCAGGAGTAAAACCAGAAAAATGTTCACGCTGTAGAGGTTTAGGAACGGTATGTTCTCTAGAAAAGAAAATCTAATAATTTATGGGATGAAAATAGTGCCATTCCTAAATTGTGGTTTTGTTGCTGCGCAGATAACCATGCAACAGGGCCTATTTACGGTGCAGATTACTTGTCCTCAGTGTCATGGAGAACGAGAAATTGTGCCTGTATGTTGGACAACTATATCTTTCTTTTGAGATAATCTAATCTTTTTCGCTATCCTCTAGCTGCTTTTATCATGCATCTATATTTTTCATGGTTTTTTTTTTTAAGTCTATAATAGCTTTTAGCCATTATTATCTGCAGCCTCAGTACATCTGCAAGTCATGCAAAGGAAGACGAGTTGTGTTAGGAACGAAGTCTGTCAAGATTAACATCGTATCAGGTATTGGTTGCATTGCTAAAGTTCCTTCTTGTGGTTGAGCTATTTCCTTCCCAGTTATTTAATAAGCAAGCTTCTACTTAGCAATTTTATCACTCAGGTTGTGCCTATTCTGAGCATCGACTCATGACCTGAGTTGGTTTAGAAAAATTGCTTTGATGCGAGGTCTAATGAATTCAAAAATTAAATTTTGCATGGTTGGTTAAGGTGTAGAAGAATGGGTATTTGGGAATGATATTGATTGTTTAATAGGCTTATGTAATGTCTCCAAGTCTTGTTTGCTTCAGGCGGCAAATTAGATTTTGTTTCTCAAGCTTTAAGAGGAAATTAAAGAAGAAAAATATCTGGCTTTATAGGTTTCTTGTATGCTAGGTTGTTTAGGTGCTTGACTCTTTAGTACTTTTGCATTTGCAGGGGTAGATAATAATGAAACTATAAAGGTAAGTAGAAGTGGTGGAGCAGATCCTGATGGAAATCAACCCGGTGATCTTTATGTTGTCATTAAGGTAACTATCATAACTTAGTTTCTGTTTGTTTTGTTATCTTTTGTTTCCTTCTGCATTTTTTTCATTTTTTGGATGCATTTTTTAAGTTTTCTTTTGTTTTCTATTTTTCTAATTTAAAATATCATATCCTTCTTTGCAGGTTCGTGAAGATCCTGTTTTCCGCCGAGAAGGCTCTGACATTCATGTAGATGCCGTTTTGAGTATCACTCAGGTAATACTTTCTTACGTTTGCTGTCATCCAATGTTGAAGATCTCTAAAGAAGAAATCCTTTAGCTCCTCCATAGTCTTCTTTCTATTTTCAAAGTCTCGATCATTCCTCTGTCCGAATATACTGCACGAGTTAAATTGAGATCATTTTTCACTAAGTTTCACTATGTAGGCTACCCAACTGACCTTTCCAACACAAAAAACTCACCACCCACACTTCCCTTAATGTTAGCAATTCAAAGAAAAGTGAAATTACAATAAATAAGATAGCAATGCATAAACTGTAACAAACAGTTATTCTTGGACCAAAGTCTTCTTTATCAATATGAAACCCTTGGTTTTGGTTTTCGGTTCCAATTAAAATATTTATTCTAATCATTTCATGGCTGCTGTGTCAAGTCAAACTTAGCTTGAATTGCAGTTGACAAGCAATCACGTGAGCTGGGTACTTTTCCAGATTGCATAAGCTTCAGAAATGAACAACACCCAGTTTTTTACTGGCCCATTTTGTGATCACCCAGATGAAAGTCGTGTGATTGAAGTTTCTGCCCATGGTCCTTATCCCCCTTAATTGATGTGCAATGGCCACAAGATTGAAAAAAAGGAATCTGTTGGTATTGAAGTACAATATCACTAGGCTGGAGTGGTAAATTTGTTCCCTGAGCAATAATTGTAGTGGTTATTCACCATCATGTATAGTTTCAATAACAAGCTAGTATACTTTCCAGTCACAGCTGACATTAAAACTTGATGCTAATCAGACTATCAGAATTCTGATAACTATACCGATAAAAAAAAAAGAATTCTGATAACTATAATTTTTTGTATCATTTGTCTCTACTTACCTTGTTTGATGGTAATTTATCTTTTGGTTTATCTGATTGATCTTGTCCAGGCAATTTTGGGGGGAACCATCCAAGTCCCTACTCTCACGGGAGATGTTGTCGTCAAGGTTTGATTGATTCTTCACATATGATTATTATATTTGCAATGGGAAACGTTATAGCTGATATTTTTGTTGAGGTTCTTTCTATTGTGATGACTTGATCCCAGTTTTGTGGGGGTTTGAAGGGAATTTTAGCCTAAGGGCTATTGGCTTCTTGTACGATTCTCTTTCCATTGTTCCCTATAGAATATCACGATTAAAATAATTTCTGATGTTCAGGTCCGCCCTGGCACCCAGCCTGGTCAGAAGGTAGTTATGAAGAAGAAAGGTTAGTGAACTAGACTAGCTAAATCTCATTCTCTTTGTTTGTGTAATGCTTTGCTTGATCAAAGATTCTATATTGTCTTGTGATTTACATTTTTAAGTCTATTGAATAGTGTGGAACATAAAGTTCAAGTATTAGGTCATTTTTACATTTAGACCCTTGGACTTTGTCCCTTGTTCAATTACCCCCATCAACTTTCAGTAGCAGTGTTGTTGCGGCTCTAGTTTTCAAAAGATTATTTGACTCATGTTAGAACTTATGGGTCACGTTAACATTATTGAAGGAAAATGGATGTTGACTATCAATTCAGTGGAGGATATGATGATTTTACTGTTAACGATTAAGCTATTCAGTATTTTTATGTTAATGTTGATTATGATTTGTATATAACAGTCAGCATGCATATTTCATGAACTCTTTTATGTGTTATATTTAATGTTTGGTATTAATTATTTACCAAAACTTACGGAATGGAATAAATTATACACAGGACACAAGTTCTCAGGTGAAGTCGTTTAAATTTAAAGTCATGGTGGGTAATTGACTGAACTCGTACAAGCTGGGATGGTGATGTGTTAGAAACCATACACAACCGTTATAGTTATGCGAGGACAGAACTGAACAAAGCCATAGTTGCAAGCATGGTGTAATTCGCAATCATTAACATGTTGTGGTGTTCTACGTTTTTAACCAAAAGTAGTATTATGGCACATACCAACTCACGTTAGGGTGTGAGCATGAAACCACATAACATCATCATGAACGAAAGGAAAATAAAAGACCTATTTACTCTATACATGCAAAAATCTTTCACAAATAAGGTAATTAACTGCTCTATCAACATCCAACAAACCCCTCATCTCTCTCGGAAGACCATGCCAACCAAAATATTTGTGATCAATGCCATTTGCACCTGATTCGGCCAAAGCACCTGCCACTTGGGTAACTGCTCTGAAAATATGCTCCTTTACAACCAAATCATGATACCACCAGAATCTGATCCCGCAAATCTCTTACTCCATGGAACACCCCAATTTCTGAGGCATCTATCTGGTGAGGGAGTGGTAATTGGACACATCTGACCTTAACTTATCAGCTTGAGTATGTGAATCAGATGTTGGGGAGGGATGGACTCTACTCAGCAACTGGCAGTTTATGGCTGCCTTGTGACCCTTTTTTCTAAGTTAATTATATTTTTGTCTTCTTTCTTCAATGAATCTTGAAATTTGAGGGCTTCAACGATATTTAAGTTGGATTGTAAAACTTACAAAGTACAGGCTACATGCTAACTTCAATTAAGTGTCTCATTACTGTATCCTTTTGATTTGTGCATTGATGGGGATGTCTTCCCTCTGACCTTGTTTTTGAGCAGGGATCAAGACGAGGAACTCTTTCTCATTTGGTGATCAATATGTGCACTTCAATGTCTGCATTCCAACGTAGGTGTTCTTGGCCTTACTATTGTTTGAGATGCATTTCTGCATCCTCCAGCATGAAATTTTATGGTTGACCACAAGTTTTCCTTTTGATTAGATGCTTGATTTAGAAAATTGATTTGTGCAGGAATCTAACTAAAAGGCAACGTGAATTGATTGAAGAATTTGCCAAAGAAGAACAAGGGGAATATGATAAGGATGCAGCTGCTGGAGCATCGGGATAAAGCGTAGACTAGAGAAGGCTTCTTTTGTGTGCTGGTATATTAAATTCATGATTAGTAAGAAAGGATAAAGGAACAGAAATGAGAAGCATTGATAATAGAAAGACAACGGCTCTGGAAGTTTTGTAGGAGTGGTCTTGGGTAATTTTGTCCGTGGCTGCTTATATTCTGATGTTATGTAATTTTGTTCCACACAAATCTCAATGGTATTGTTATATCATATGAGGCCAAAAATATTTGATCACTTGCATCCAGAGAGTATCCAAGCTTGCATTGTATATATTCTTTATTGTTCAACTACTATTTGAACAATGTACGCATGTCAATCATAAAGGTAAAAAAAAGAAAGAAAAAATCATAAAGGTCAGTCTTTTTTCTTTTGTTGAGTAAAAAAACAAAATGATATGTCACACGTATAGAGATTAAGATGGCAATTTTCTTTTAATAATTCTTGCTAATGTGATACGAGTAACACTTGCACACATCACCAAAATAATTATGATAGAATGTATCAGTTTTTCCTTTAATTTAGGGGTTAACCATTCAAATTGGAAATGCAGATATCAAATTGAATTTAACGCTCAAGTTCAATGGTTGTATACATATAGGGGTGATAAACGGTCCGGTCGGACCGAACGGACCGACCGTTTCGGTCTGGACCGGACTGGATTGAGACTTAGACCGGTCCGATCTGGTCCATATTTTAGAGGACTGAAAACATTTGGTCCGGTTCACGGTCCAAGGATTTTTCGGACCGGACCGAATGAAATAAAAAATATATATATTTTTTATATATAATAATTGTATAATTAATAATATAAATTTGTAAATATATTATTAATACTTGTTAATATTCTATAAATTAATATATCTTATATATATCTTCATCTAACCTATCACTATTAACAATATAAAATTTTAAATATGCTATTAACACTTGTTAATATTCTATGAATTAATAAATATATAATATCAATTAGTTAATTATATAGTAATTATATAAATTAATAATATTATTTTCATTTAATTTATTATCATTGACCATATAAAATAATTTTTTATTGAGTTTGTTACATAATCCACATTAATAAGTCACTTAATTTAATTTAGTATTTTAAATAATTTTTTTTATTAATTATTTAAAAAAATAAAAAAAATAAAAAATTAGGCCGGACTGACTAGACCATAGTTGTCGGTCCGGTCTGGTCCCTTTGGGTGTTTGGTCCGGTCCGGTTCGGAAAAATAATGGACCGAAAATATTCGGTCCATCGCCGAACCAGACCGAACCATTTGCAACCCTATATACATATATCTTTTCTTTTGAAAATACATTATAAATAATAAAGATCGAGAATGTATTTGTAAACTAGCTCTACTAGATACAGCTAGCCAGGGGAATCGTTGTGCAACCAGCTAACACGTTAGCATTTAACAATCTCATTTTTCTTGATTCGTACATCTGCAATCTCCTTCCCCTCCACCTTCATCGCTACGCTCTTCCCTGTCTGCAAGTTCCTTGCACAGTATGCCTTGGCGAAAGTGGACAAGAATATCAAGGAGAAAGAAGAAAGCTTGGTCTCTAGTACATCTGCAAATCATGAAGACACTGTCTCATTGGCTTTTCATTTAGGGCTTCCAAGCCCTACTTCTGCTGATCTGATCTCAAGGTTCTCCTCCACAGAGATCTTTAGTAAAGATGAAGTTACTCTTGTTTCTGGGTATCCCTCAAACAGGCTCAACAAGGGATGGTATTGGATTCCTACCCCTGCTCACATTTTGATCGATCCTACAGAGTTCTCATGCCCCCTTGCTTCAAGACCTTCAACAGATACAACAACATGCATGTTTGTAACTTTAATTATTTGAATCCTCATTGTTAAAAAAAATAAGAACCTAAAAGGAAAATGAGTCAATTTCCCTTTTTTTGATCTCAAGTAAAAGAGAAAACTCATCTTATCTGGAAGGATTAAAGAGGAAAACAACAAACACAAAACTCATTCCTGTCTTTGCTTGGACACTTCTTTTCTCGCTTGATTTCAACCTTTTACTTTTATTTTGAGCAGACTAATGGAGCATGAAAATAGAACTTTTGAGCATTGCCAAATGCCTTAAGATTCCGTTCACTATATGTACTACATTGCGACGGAAACAACAAATCCTACACCAACATATACACCTGGATTTGTGAGCTCAATCAACTTTTACATTAAAAAAATAAAAAAACCGTCATTTGGGAGCTTTCCATTCATCTCAAGCAGAGAAAGCAATTTCCATAACTTAGATGCTGTCTTTTATTGATTTTTTGATTCGTGAATGCTAAGAAAGCCAACTATACGATAGATACTATGAGAGAGAAGGTCGACGAAAACACACTAAATACAGTCTGTGGTCGATTCACCGACAACTTCTGTACCAGCACTCCATCCCGTAGCTCCACCCACCATGATACTCTAGACCTAGAAGTCGCCAGCAAGCTCACCATTGAATCTCCTTGCCACAAATCTCGAGAAAGCAAAAAGAGGAAGGGAAGGGGAGAATGAGTGAAATCGAGAGGAAGAATGAGAGGAAGGAGAGGTAGGAAAAAATTGAAAGAGACGGAGAGAGGGAACAGAATTATTAAATTAAGAGAATATAATTTTTTTTTATCAAAAGGTGCAACCTTGTCAAGCAGGAGTTTCTCCAGCCAGTTGCAAGTAGAGTTTTTCTTTGTAAACAAGAATGTAAAAGTAGAAAACTTTAGTCCCTAAATTTTCATGTATTTGTGAAAAAAATCCCTCTATTTTCCACTAATGGTATAAATGCCTCATGGCAACCAGTCAGTTAAAAAAGATATAAAAATCCAGAAATTATTTGAGAAAACCAAAACAAGATTAAAAAAAAAATAGTAAATATAATTTATTATAGGATAAAAACCGGTTTATATTTTCAAGACAAGTAATTAGTACTTGAGTTCACTTAATATAGGATAAAATGATCTGAAATTCTTAAGATTCTCCTAAATTTCATTTAATATTTTCAAGTTAAACTACTTCACTATTTACCAACTCAACGCAATTCTACATTTCTATTGCCACCAACATCATTCTACAAGTAAACCCCCTAATAAGTCAACTACGTGCTGTGTTAAAAAGATAATTCCACATCATAACAAAAGCAGCGGCCATAATGAACCAAGCTGTTTTACATTTTCCAAGAAAAGGGAAATTATGCTATCTTATTCTAGAGATCATTTGTCACTGTTCTACACAAAACATTGAAATGCTTTCAGATACTACCCAAAAATAGGCCAAAAATTTAAAAATAAAATACAAAATAAAATACGAAATAAAAACCGAGTTTGAGCTCATTCATGTCGATACCTGGAGAAGTGCATTAATCTATTTGCACGAGCAATTGCTGCCATGCTATCTATGAGCCTGATTATTGGTTAAAACAAAAAAGGAATACCTATGGGTCAATTCGCACATCCGAACACCCTTCATAGCCTCTGAGAGCCGAAGTTGAATGGGGTACCTCATTTCAAACAGACCCAAAAAAGATCTCATGCTAGGATAAAAATTATTTCCAATCAAACAAACAATCCTCGCTTTCTTGCCAATCAATTGAGTCCCTGCTGTGCATACAACTCAAGCTGAAACTTTTGCCTTTGCTTTCTGTTTCTTGGCATCTGAAGAAGGCAAGCCAGCAACCAATCCAGCAGGAGCCTGATCCTCTTGCCCAGATGTCAATTGGTCGTTTTTGGAATCTGCAGGACCGTTAGAAGGATGGCCATTGGCTTCCTTCTTCACTCCTTCAGTTTCCACAGTCTCTACTGCATCTGGGGTCATACCTGAATTGATGATATTGAGTAGCTGTGTAAGGGGTGGCAAAGCTTGAACTGGAACACCATGTGGACGTATCAAAAGGCCTCTTGCTTGAGCTTTCTTTCTGACTTCAGCAGCTGCACGAGCAGCCCTTTCATCAACTCCTCTCCCTCGAGGAAGAGTCTCACCAATTATTGCAGCATTAAGGGATTTGTTGCCGGAAGTGCCCGAACTCCCAGACCCTCCAGATGCAGCAGCAGCTTGGAATGCATGTATTAAGTCGGGATGAGCCTGTCATGCAATGACAAATATAAAATGAGAACTTAACAACTACATTGGAGAATCCACCAGAAATTCAGAAAACTGGAGTACCGTATGCTTAACCAGAAACATTTAATAGCACTTTCTTTTCCTTCTTTTTCAAAAGAAAAATAAAAACAAAAGGCTTGTACTAGACATGCATTGATTTTAGACTACCAGGAAAAATCACCAACTTCTTGAAATGTCCTCAAATAAGAAATGTCGGGGGTTGTACACTCCATATAGAGAATGAGAACAGGCATAAAAATGACAACAAAAAAAATGGTGTAGGAAAGTATTTATTTCAAACAAGCAGAATCTGTTATATGATCTGATGACGCCTTATTTTTCATCTTGGATTATAAAGAAAACTTCCATAACAAACAAAATAATCAAAAAGGGGAATTCAGAAGTACCTTCAAAATATCAATTGCTTTTTGAGCAGAAGCTGCATTCAAAGCTTGGCCTTTTTGCTTTTGTGCATTCATCTGTGAAAACCAGATTCTCACAATTGTGATAACACGTAACTACTGCATTAAAATTTTTACTTTCCAAACACTAAAGAGCACCATAAATTACCTGTAGCTCACGCATCTTAAATGTCTTCATCCAGTTTTGGGAGTCACGTGTCCTTGAATCTTCCTCACCAAGTTGTTTGACGAGTATATCATAGGTTTTCTTCTCATGCTGGCAAGCCAAACGATATAATTTGTAAATTCTATCATTAATAGCTGCTCGATGATGAAATTCCAAAATCAATTTTTCCAAGGTACATACATACCTGGTGAGAAAGCTTGAATGCACCCATACAATTAAATGCAATGGCAAGAGCATGATAGCATACAGCAGTTTGAATATGTTCCTCGCCCAGAAGCCTCTCATTCTTTTTCAAAGCTTCTTGCAGATAACGAAGAGCTGTGTTCATCTTTCCAATGTCTTGGTACATCATTGCAACATTTATGAAGGTAGCTGCAACATCAGGGTGATCTGGGCCGGATGACAAACTTAGCAAGAGCAATGCCCGGGACATGTGACGCAGTGCAAGTTCAGTTTGGTTAAGCCCATGGTAGAAAAGAGCCATATTGCCATAACTGCATTCCCATTGTTGCAGATCAAGTGGATCAAGAATTAGATCAGAGATAGACAGAGAGAAGGGGTTGATTGAACACCCCAATGAAAACTTATTTTTCTCTTGTTCTACACAGCACATGAAATGACTTTTTCGCATTACTCATGATTTTCAAACTTAACGTGACATTGCATCCAGTGCCTGTTTCTTCATGCTCGCAAGTGATTGATATATTTGTAATATTAACCTTGTAGTAGTTGAAATAACAATATCCATCGGTTTTTTAGCATCAAACATAAAGAATCTACAAGAAAGAACAGAAAAGCATGCCTGTGAGCAGTGTCAGGGTGGTCCAAACCCAGGCAACGCTCATTAATGATAAGTTCCTTGTGCTGTTGCATTATTGCACCAGCCATATCTCCCGCATGGTACAAAACCATCGCAAGATACCTGAAAATTAAAGGAAATGTCAGTCTTGTAGGGCCTCATAAACACACATTATAATTTATCAGCTTTACTGTTGCAATTCAGATCACTGAGTTGATAATCAATCTTATAAGCAATTAAATAGCTAATTAAAAGATGCATAATATTATAGTCATGTCTTGCCAAGGAACATTAAGACTAGGAGATGCATTATTTATTTATTTGTTTTATATACCACTAAGATTTAGCAAATAATATTATAAACAAAAATAAAGAATTGTTTACAGATGTCTACCGGCAGCAATTGGCAACCTCCCGATGCATTGGACCAGTAACCTGCAATCCAAAAAAGGAGCGATGATACACCAGACCACATATGTTCCAAGAGGGCAAACTTGAAACTACAGATAACATACCTGCTGAAGTATTGAAAATGCTTCTGAAAATAGTGTGTAGGCTTCACTAAGCATTCCCTGAAACGCAAAGCCAATGCCTTAAGATCATACTAAATAAGTTGTGATCGCACTCAGCAGAGGTTTCAACCTCGGCAAAAAGTGGTGATGTGCAAATTTCATGAAACCTAGATTGATTCCACCATTTGGCTCTATCTTAACAGATGCCCTAGAAAACTGTTCTACAATTTAGAATTTAAATAACTCCAAGACAGTAATTTTTTTTTTTTATAAGTAAATCTATTAATATCGATAGGCGTAACCAAGTACACTGGGTGTATACAAGAGAGAACACCTAGCCCATAATAGAGTACCCCTAATGACCAGTAAGTCTATCCGATATACACCAAGCTCGATTGGGACATAATGCTCCTCCCCACAGCAAAGCAACTGTAACTACCCCAACCCCTTGTTTCCACAAAACTAAGACACCACCCGAAACTCCAAGACAGTAAATTGCTTTTCTCATAGCAAGTAATTGCTCTAACCCACATTGTTTAAATCTTGAGTCAGCCTCCCAGCATATAATGCTCAAGGTAAATAATATTATCAATCTTTTTTTGGATAATAAGATAAAGGGTAATTATCATAAGCACCACTAACTTCATGATCCCAATATATTTCTAGTACTGAAGTATCGTGTGAGTAATTTGGCATTGTTTGGACTAGAAAATGCATATTTACGTGATAGATAACAAAGCACGGTGCATACCTCAGCCAATTGGATTTTACCCGTTTCTACAAGATCCTTAGCTTCTGAACATATGGGAACTGAATGTTTCACTACAGGTTGGAGATTCAAGATATCTGATGTTTGGAAAGGTGCAGCCGAATCAAGATTGTATTTGCGTGCAGCAATAGTAACACCTACCTATAAAGGGAAAAAAATTACATTAAGGCAAGATGTAGGCCATTCAAAAGCCCAAGCTTAGTAATAAAAATACTAGAAAAAATATACATAATTACACAGAATATGCTGGGATTGCTTATATTTATTTAGTGTCACATATGATTAAATGTTGAAATCAGGGAACTCGAGCTGTCGACAGTACAACAATTCACCAAGTGCCATACATTGTATTCAAAGAACTTATCCACGCCACAAGTATTATGAAAAAATACGGGAAAAATACACTTAACGTTGTCCAACATTTTTTTCCCAACTATACTGACCTTTGAGGCCGAATAATCATAGTTGGTGATCTCTGCCAATGAAGTCAACAGCATTGTTTACACACGTAAAATGGGAAATCAAACATTTAAGCAACATTTTTACCAGCATAAACAACATTTACCGCCTATTCTTTTGTTAAGAACACATATTGTGAGTGAACAAAATAATCTATAGAACACCACAATAAGTTAATTACTTACCCCTATGATATATAGTAGTTGCTTAAATTAGAGAATTGGTTGAAAGCATAAAAGTTAAACACACCAATTGGAGAAGAACCAATTTCCTGATGTGAACAATACATAACATGTAGACAAAAAAATTAGCATTAGAATGCTCAAGGTGGAAGAATAGAAAGGATATACATAATGATTGTATTCTTTCAAAATACCATGCAGATACAATTAACTAGTTTTGAGTTCTTGTGCATCTGTCTAAGCATGTGCCCCAATGCTAAAAGATAGTGCAAAAGAGGTCAATCCTAATTTAGGGGACTTAGTCCTAGAAGGTTGAAAAATATCATGCAACGGCATAGGACGGCATAGGTGAAACAATATATACCACACAAGAAGTAACATAATGGGATATTTTGAGATGCAAAAGCAGAATCAATTCAAGAAGACACAAACTAATAATTACCTTCTGGCAAAGATTACGTATAACGGAAATCTTCTTCACGCGTGATCTTGCATCCTCCGGCAACTCAAACTATAAACATAAGAAATTGTATTTCAAAAATATAACAATGCGCATCATAGATAAATCTTGAAGGAACAATGGATGTGCTTGGAGATCCCACATGATAGAAGAGGTTAGTCCATTTTATTCTCTACAGAAATGAAAGGCAAAATACCAACCTAAAATGTGAGCCCAGTAAAGAATTAAGGGCCTTTTGACCAGAGATAATTTGATAAGAAATATGGTTTAAAACTAGGGTTTAAAACACGCTCTTAAGATCTCCTGATTTCACATATTTCTTAACAAAACATGGTTAAAACTGAAAAAACAAATACTACAAGAAAAACAATTTTTTTTTTTAAAAAAGTGACTCATTCAACCTCTTAAAAATGCCCAGATTTCTCTGTAGGGTCATGGACAATTGACCCTTTTTTTGACGTTGAGATTTTCCATTTTGGTGAATGGCACTCCGGTTGGGTTTTTTAATAGTTCACGAGGTTTGAGACAAGGAGATCCGCTATCTCCTTTTCTTTTCGTCCTTGTCATGGATGCATCGAGTAGAATGTTGGAAGCGGCGGTAGAAGGTACTTGTCGGGTTTTGAGGTGGCCAATGAGGAACAGAATAGCATGAAATTATCTCATCTTCTTTTTGCTGATGACGCATTGATTTTCAGTGAAACATATTCGATCTTTGAGAGCATTGTTGTTATGTTTTGAAGCTGTCTCAGGTCTCAGGATTAACCTAATCAAGTCTGAAATTGTACCGGTGGGTGCTGTAGGTAATATTTCAGATTTGGCTAATATTTTGGAGTGTAAGATTGCTTCACTGCCGTTGAAGTATCTTGGTCTTCCCTTGGGGGCTCCTCACAAATCTGTTTTGATATGGGATGGGGTTATTGAGAAGATTGAGAGAAGGTTGGCTGGTTGGAAAAAGTTATATTCGTCTAAAGGGGGAAGAATTACTTTGATAAAGAGTACGTTGTCTAATCTTCCTATGAATTTTCTTTCACTTTTCCCTTTGCCGGCTGGGGTTGATAGTACAATTGAGAATATTTATCGTAATTTCTTATGGGGAGGAATAAGAGAGGAAAAGAAGTTTCATTTAGTTAGTTGGAATAAGATTTGTCAACTGGTTTCTTGTTGAGGATTTGGGGGTGAGAAATTTGAGGTTGTTTAAAAAAGCACTCCTTGGAAAATGGCTTTGGAGATATCATGAAGAGAGAGATGCTTTATGGAAGAAAGTTGTTGCTGTTAAATATGGGAGTAGGTGGGGGGATTGGTGTTCTAATGAAGTTAAAGAAGCGTATGGGGTGAGTTTAAGGAAAGGTATTAGGAAAGGTTGGGGGAGTTTTCTAAACATATTAAATTAAGGTGGGGGAAGGGAAGATGATTCTCTTTTGGCATGACATTTGGTGTGGAGAATCAGCTCTTAAATCAGATTTTCCATCTCTTTACAGGATTGCAAGGGATCAAAATGTTGCAATGGAAGATTACCTTCAATGTACGGATAATAACATTCTACGGAATGTTGACTTTATTAGAGATGCAAATGACCGGGAAGTGAATGTTGTTTCAGATTTTCTAGGAAGAATTTATAACTCAAAAGTGATACAGGGAAGAGAGGACATTCTATCGTGGGATCATGCTGGAAATTTCAGGTTTTCAGTCAATTCTTTTTATAAGGTGCTTAATTTCCATTCTGGCTGTGTATTCCCCTGGAAAAGCATTTGGAGGGTGAAGGTACCTACTAAGGTGGCGTTCTTCAGTTTGGTGGTTGCTCTAGGGAAAGTATTGACCACGGATAACCTTAGAAAATGTGGTTTGTGTATAGCTGATTGGTATGTCATGCGCAAGAAGGATGGTGAATCTGTAAATCATCTTTTTTTACATTGTGAGGTGGCAAAGTCTTTGTGGAATGACGTTATTGGTCGGACAGGTTTATATTGGGTGATGCCTAAGGAACTTCTGGATCTCCTTGCATGTTGGCGTGGTTTTGAGGCAAGGAAATGTGCTATTGCCAGATGGAGAATGATTCCTTTGTGTTTAATGTGATGTTTATGGCTGGAAAGGAATGGGAGATGTTTTGAAGACAGAGCATTCTTTTGAACATCTTCATTATTTTTCTTTTCTACTTTGAGTTTGTGGGCTAGGATCTTTGTAAGGAATGATGATAATGTACTGAATCTGTTTCTGTCGTAGTTTCCTGTTTTCTAGTGCGCAGTAGGTATTTTCTTTGTATACTTCCTGTGTACTTGGGTTGTGCCTATTCTTGATAATAAAATTCTTATTAATTATAAAAAAAAAAAATTGATACCTGATATTTGAGTTTTGCAAATTCTTGTATGTCTGACCAAAGAGTTTCTGAGCTGACATTCACGTATGAGGATTGATTTTTTCTAGCAGATGATCCACCTTTCCATTTTCCTTGCCCCCTAGAAGGCTTTCCCAAAGATTGATGAGCTCCTTGGTCCTGTAAATAATTGAACAAGTTTTTTTAATCAGTAAATAAGGATTTTATTGATGAGAAAGGAATTGAACAAAAATTATGACGGTAGATCAAGCATTCTCCACCAGAAGAATAAATTGTTATGTAATCAGTTCCATTTGAGAAATAGTAATTTGTTAAAGATCTTAGATTCTAATAAATCTCATTTATTATTTTTTGATTTTTTTTTTCTGAAGAAAAGAGTTTCAACTTAATTTCTTTTAAGGACCATATGACCTCAAGTAGCTGATAAAAGCATTTTTTTATAAGTAGCTGATAAAAGCATAAAACCAACAAGAACTACTTTTTTTTACAAGTAAAGCATAAATAACCACAAAACCAATAACAACACCAAGCAAAGTAACCACAAAATTCTAAAATTGTTCATCTAAGTTGCACGTACTTTTTTATGTGTTCTGGAGTGCATAACGTTAGCAATTACTTTTGCACCAACAGCTTGATAACTTCCAAAAAAGCAGTTGAAGAAATGTGATATAGCTGGCCCAAAATCATGATCCTCTGTATTTCTCAAAACATCCTGTATAAAAAAAAAAATTAAAAAATGACAAAAATATAAACTTCAGTATGTAAAGCTAAAATCTGGAGATTAATTAAACACATAAAGAGAAGGCAACCCTCCGGACCCCTATCACTAGTTTTTTTGTAAGTGCAATTTTGTTCAAGCTTAAGAAGTGGTGCAATCCAAGACCACATTAAGCATGCAAGAAATGCACCTGAACAGTAAAAATAAGAAGAAAATCTTGAAACCTAGGAACAGAATTACCCTATCCACTCCAAATAGACTAAATGCATGGTTCCACAAAGCACAAGCTATTTCACAGTGAAGTAAAAGATGGTCAACAGATTCTCAACTGCTTTTACACATACAATACCATCCATCACCAACACATGCCTCTACCTTAAATTATCTTAAGTGAGAATCTTCCCTAGGGTGGTTGTCCAAACAAAAAAAGCCACTCTTTGTAGCCTTAGTCCTCCAAATCCTCTTCCAAGGAAAGGAAGTTTTTAGCATGTGCATGTATGGCTTTATTGAAATATCTAGCTTCAATGACTCCATGCTAGGAATGCCAATTCTTGTCTTTGCCACCTCTTCCCATGATAAAAGAACATAACCAATCAAAGAAGGAAATGAAGAGGCCCACCTCCCAGTCTTGCAACCCCCCAATGAAAGATTTGTTGAGAACCATTGGAGAGATGTAAATAATCCGCCAAAGAAGCATCCATAGATCGGGCAATGCGAAATAATTATGGAAAAGCTTCATTGAGAATGATCTCCATGCCACATATCATGACAAACACACTTTTTATATAAGTAAATGTATACCTTTAAAAACCCAAGTAGTCCCGATCAATGTAGCGTATAAAAGCACGTGAAGAGGGATTAGAAGTGCTGGTAGTCTCTGCTGTTTCAATTTTTCCCTGTTCATGTATTTTGTATTTTACATATTTTCCATTTTCCATCAGGATAAACACAGTTTCTTTCTCACTATGGGTCAACAAATGAAAGGAATTATCTATATTCTTTCATCTTATACAAGTGTAGCAAACAAAACATCTGCCTAGTTTAAGCAGAAAAGGAAGGGAGGGATGGACAGGAAATGAAATTTCAAGTGCACGCTTGCAAGGAGAGCAAGACACTCTCTTGTTGAAGTCATGCACAAACTGGTCGGTAGTTGTCACTTCCAATAACCAACAGCAGGATGGAGTCACATGTTACAATATTGTAACATCTTACACCTCTTTGCAAAATCATAATGGTGAAACTTTGTGGAATAAAGCAAACAATGTAAAAGATTTCCAATTGCTTTCAAACTCAATGCGAAGTAGAAGCTGGTAATATCGTGCTTATTACCTTGAGGATGTGCTTTGCAGACCTCACAACAATCTCATTAGAACAAAGATCCCACAGATGAGGTAAATGTTTCGTCCCATCAGCCACCTGTGATAAAGATCCAGACATGTAAAATCAATATAATCACTGACAGAAAATAAAAAAAGAAAAAGAAAAAGAAAAGCGCATAACCATTTTTAGGACCAGGCAAAATTTTTTAAAAAAGTTTCCCATAAATTGATCAAATTTACATTTAAGTGAAACACTAATGCTTACTTTTCCAATATAGCGAACATTGATTCCATGAGCATGGACTGCTTCAGTTAATGTTTGCCCATCCATAGGAGAAACTTCAAGTGTACAAAGATCTTGTATAAACTTTGGAAGCACAACATCTTTAAGATACAAACTAACTTTCCTCACATTTTCTTTATCTGCTGATATCTCCTGGTGAAGACAAAGCAAACAAAACTATATGAGAAGAATTCAATAAACTTGACGAACAATATTACAAGGTCCAGACTTGCCTTCTGACTCCCAGCCAACTTAAACTCGGTGAACACATTAGGGTTGAAAAGAATTTCTTCAGAAGATTCAGTTTGAGCAGGTGAAGAAGCATCCTCATCCCTCCCTTCTTTTGTTAAATCCTGTAAGAAGAGCACTAGAAAGAGTCACATATTGCAGATCAGAATGTCAAAGCACAGGCCATTATCATATTATACTCTATACTGGTGTAAGTGTACAAGTGACAAACATGCAATTTTTTTGTTGAGCCTAAGTCCAAGTATTATGAAGTTTCTATTCTCGCCAATTACTGCACCTGCTGCTTTTTTATTCATTGGAACAAAAAAAAATCATATACTCCTCTTTTTTCTTACCAAGTGATGTACTCCAATTTAACCTTAAGTGCAATTTGTTATTTCAATAATCCATAAGCCTAGGAAAATCTGCTTCTATTTCAAGTACGGTGGCCTTACTCAAGGAAGAAGAAGAGGCAAATTTCTAAATGAATCAGGAGAGATATGGGTATACGAGTGACATCTGTAGCTTTGACTAAGAGAATATTCACACTAACTCGATAGGCAAGTCATACTGCAACATGTCTAATAGGCACACAAATTTAGTTAGCAGTACGTGGTCTAAAACTACAAAGTAAAAGGTTTAAAAAGATCCATTCAACAATAACTCGTAAAGCATACCACACATACACAAACACACATACACATGTTAATCACATAAACAACACAAATTTTTTAAGTAGCAGTTTGTAGTCTAAAACTACATGGTAAAAAGTTGAAAAAGTTCCATTCAACAAAAACCAATAAAGTATACTGTGTACACATCAAATCACACAAACAACAATCACAGGTGCAATTCAAAAGCTTTCCATTTATTTTCATTTTCACCTGTTCGTCCACACCAGGAGCCTTTAAAGAATCAGAGCTCAAAGAGGCATCTCCTTCAGACTTGCACTTTGATCTTTCTGCAGCTTGGGCCTTCTCCCATAAAGCACACATTTAAGTAACAAATGGAATATATGAGATAAGTTCCAAACTGACATAAATGTCATCAGACCACAATGTACCTGGCAAAACGCAGTAATTAGTTCTGGTCTCAGGATACAGAATCGTGATCCAGGCCCAGTGTAGTTTGCATCACGAGGAGTAACTCTCATCAAGTCCAGAAGATAGTGCCTGAATGAGAAAATTCACAGATTAAAAAGCATAAAGTACTTAAGCAATATAAGATTTAAATTACCACGTCAGTCAACAGTTGTATCCTAAATATAGTCAGAAACCTTTTTTTTTTTTTTTTTATCGGTAATCAAGGTATTTTATTCATAAGAGTAGGCAAAGCCCAAGTATACAGAAAGTATACATGAGAAATACCTAATTAGAGTTTACAACTGATAGTAAAAAGTCATGGACATTTAGTCCGTTACATACAATGGCCCCCACCCATGAGAACAATGTTTTAAAGAAAAAAACTTTCAGCTCCTCCATTGTCTTCTCACGGTTTTCGAAGCTTCTAACATTTCGTTCCCGTCATATACACCAACACATGCAAATAGGGACCATTTTCCATATTGCTGCAACTTGTGAATTACCACGGAGACCTCTCTAGCTAGCTAGCTAGAAAATCCACCAAACTAGAAGGCATGACCTATGATAAACCGAGTCCTGTGAAGAAGTAATCCCACATGTTCCTCGCCACCTCACAATGAAGAAACAGATGATCTAACGATTCCCCATATTTCTTGCACATACAACACCAATCCAACACCATTATCCGACGTTTCCTCAAGTTATCTGTGGTGAGAATTCTGCCCAATGCTGTTGTCCAGACAAAAAAAGCAGCTTTTGAATGAGCTTTTGTCTACCAAATGCTCTTCCATGCAAATGTGTGCATGCCTGGGCTTGTTAAAACTCTGTGAAAAGATCTGACAGTGAACTTTGTGATCATCTCCAACTCCCAGTCTTGGGCTACCCTAATGTAATCAACATTGCATTGAGGGGAGCCACCAGAAAACACCAAGAGGTCCGTTATCGTTGCATCCTTCACTCGTGCGAGCTCAAATATGGCAGGAAAAGTATCTTTGAGGCTTCGTTCACCACACCAGTTGTCATACCAAAATCTGACACGAGAGCCATCGCCCACTATAAATTGTATGTGTCTCCTAAACATCTCCCAACCCTTCGTAATGTATTTCCACAGACTCACCCCATATGGGCCACGTACCTCATTCGAACACCAACCACCCCATGTCTCCCCAACCTGCACATCTATAACAGACTTCCACAGGTTCCCCCTTTCATGTTCATACCGCCACAACCATTTACCCAATAAAGCTTGGTTGAACTTCATCAAGTTACGAATTCTCAGTCCGGAGTACAAACCATTGACCAATTAACCAAATGGAATTTGAACTCGTCCCCCAAACCACTCCACAAAAAGTCGCGTTGTAGCTTCTCAAGACGGTTTGCAACCTTTGCTGGTAATGGGAGCAAGGACAAAAAATAAGTAGGTAAATTGGATAGAGTACTTTTAATCAAGGTGAGCCTACCACCTTTAGACAAATACAACCTCTTCCAAGATGCTAGTCTGCGTTCTACCTTCTCAATCACCACATTCCAAATCTGCTCTGATTTAAAAGAAGCGCCCAAGGGTAAGCCAAGATACTTCAGGGGTAGAGAAGATATCTTACATCCCAAGAGAGAGGCTAGAGTTGCCACATTGGGAACAGTCCCCACCGATACCATTTCAGACTTTGAAAGGTTCAATCTCAAACCTGAGACAGCTTCAAAACAGAGAAGTAGAGTCCTCAACGATTGGATCTGCCCGGTATTAGGTCCATAGAAAATGAGAGTATCATCCGCATACAACAAGTGAGAAATAACGATTGGGCCATTCCCCACCGAAAAGCCATAGAGAAAATCACCCTCCACAAGGCCTACAATCATTTTACTATGAGCTTCCATGACAAATAAAAAGAGTAATGGAGAGAGCGGATCCCCCTGTCTCAACCCACGAGATGAGTCGAAAAAACCCACTGGTGAACCATTCACCAAGACAAAAAAGTGGACAGTTGAGATACAGAACTTTACCTAATTCAACCATTTCTCTCCAAAACCACAACTTTCAAGTAGATAAAGTAAGAACTTCCAATTTACATGATCATAAGCTTTTTCCATATCTAGTTTGCATAGTAACCCCGGTTCTCGAGATTTGAATCGTCCATCCAACACTTCATTAGCGATTAAAACTAAATCCAAAATCTGTCTACCTTTAACGAATGCATTTTGCGGCTTCAATATTAGCTTGTCCATCACCGTACTCAATCGGTTCGCTAGCACCATGGAGAGAATTTTGTAGACCCCATTCACAAGGCTAATGGGACGATAATCTCGAACATGTGCTGATCCCACCTTTTTAGGAATGAGTGCTAAAAAGGTGGCATTCCGACTTTTTTCAAATCTAGCATTATTATGGAAATCTTGAAATACCTGCATAAGGTCGCCCTTCATCACTTCCCAACAAGTTTGGAAAAAGCCCATTGTGAATCCATCAGGGCCTGGGGCCTTGTCGCTAGCCATACCTCGGACGACTTTGCGTACTTCATCTTCTTCAAAGGGCCTCTCAAGCCACCCTACACTCTGATGATCTAATGCTGAAAAGTCAGTCCATCTACTGTCGGTCTCCAAGGATGTTGTTCAGCTAGGAGATGTTCATAATACTGTGCGATGTGGTTCTTGATGATTGACTGATTCGAAGAAACTACTCCATCTATCATCAACATATCAATAGCGTTGTTCATCCAATGTGAATTTTCCACCCTATAGAAAAACTTTGTGCACTTATCTCCCTCCTTGAGCCAGTGTGCTCTTGATTTCTGTCTCCAAGAGATCTCATCCATCAATATTACTCTTTCAAGTTCAGTGACTACCTGACTCTTGTGAGCTTTCTCGGGTTCAGAGAGTTCTAGACTCCTCCTCGCCCTCCAGACCTTGTAGCTCCTCTAGAAGGGAACGGTGTTGTAGAAGTACATTCCAAATACTTGGTCATTGGAATGCGTTGGGCCCTGGGCTGCAGCCCGTGTGCATTCTTTCCACGTCCAATTCCCGTTTGACCCGTGGAGTGCAGCCCAACCACACGGCCCGAGATATCTGCCTTACTACCACTCACCTTAGAATAGGATAGGGGGTTTTTACTCGACATACTCGACTCCAATTGGGTGAGGGTTCCAAGATTAAATTCTGGAAAGATATTTGGTGTGATGATAATTCCTTACAAGATTCATTCCCTTCACTATTCCAAATTTCCAGTGCTACAGATGCTGCAGTGGCAGATGTCATGGGGTTATCAGGTGGGCATTTCCATTGGGACATCAATTTTAGTAGAGCAACACAGGATTGGGAGATGAGCAGTTTTGGTGATTTTTACAGCCTTTTGTATTCCGTTAAACCAAGCAATCAACAAGAAGATGAGTTGTGGTGGTCACTCGCCGAGAAAGGTGTATTTTCAGTTCGCTCTTATTATAAGGCTCTCATTCAAGAGCCCAACATTCAGTTTCCTTGGAGAATACTTTGGAGACATAAGGCGCCCTCCAAAGCTGCATTCTTCGTGTGGACAACATCTTCGGACAAGATCCTCACAACAGATAACTTGAGGAAAATGAGGGTTATCATAGCAAATTGGTGTTGCATGTGTAGGGGAGGAGGGGGAGAGTCAGTGGACCATCTCCTACTACATTGTGAGATAGCAATGGTTTTGTGGAATGAGGTGATCGGTAGAGTAGGGCTGGCTTGGGTTATGCCGAAGACTGTAGTGGCAGTGCTGGCCAGCTGGATAAATATAGGAGGCATGCAACAGATTAAAGTGGTTTGGAAGATGATCCCTATATGCATCATGTGGTGTTTGTGGCAGGAGCGCAATGCGAGGACATTTGAAGACAGAGAACTTATAGCTTTATTTTACAGTATTCTATGTACCTGGGCCATTGCTGTTGATTTCAACGGCATGGAACTACAAGACTTTCTTGTCTCTTTTGTGCCCTCTTAATTAGGGCATATGGTTGTTCTTGTATTTGTATCGGGCTTTGCCTAATTCTTTGATCAATAAAATTTGTTTACTCATAAAAAAAAAAAAATACTTGTTCATTCCATTGCTTCAAATCATCTTTCAACACTTTTAGCTTTCTTGCCATTATGAAACTTGGAGAGCCTTGGAAATCATAGGAAGACCACCATTCTGGCAAGTTGATATCATATGTTTACAGAAGACCAAGCTCGAATTAATAACAAGGAAAAAAATTCAAAGTTTGTGGGGACAACATCATGTTGGGTGGTCGTATTTGCTTCTAAAGGAGCATCCGGTGGTGTTCTTATTATGTTTGATAAAAGGGTGGTGGAAAGGTTAGAGGACTGTGTGGGGGAATACATTGTGTCCTGCTCCTTTGAGAATGTAGAAGATGGGTTCCAATGGGCTTTTGCAAGAGTATAAGGCCCCAATATTGATGCGGAAAGGTCCTTATGGGAAGAATTGGAAGGACTTAGTTGGTGGGAGTTACCAAGTTGTATAGGAGGTGACTTCAATGTCTCTCGTTCCCCGAGTGAGAGATCAGGTATGTCCCACATCACACCACACCAGCTATGAGGGATTTTTCTAATTTCATCACAGATCAGGCGCTCATGGATATTCCATTAACGGGAGGCACAGACACTTGATCTAACACTCGTGAACTTCCAAACTGGTCGAGAATTGATAGATTTTTGCTAACTCCAGAATGGGAGTGAGACGCCCCCAGCTAGCACTCCTCTCCCCTCCATCATCATTCATAGCCCATGTCAGCCTCTTGAAGTCAGAAACTTATATATATATATATATATATATATAAGTTAATGTAGTCGGGAATTAGGAACATGACGAAGAGATTACAACTATATAATAGTTTTTTCTTGATAAGCCAACTTTTATGAAGAGATTACACCTATATAGCATTTTTTTTTCCTTGATGAGACAACTTTTATATAAGTAACGAAGGATTTATTGAAAAAACAATAGGCATAGCCCATGTACACAGGGTGATTGATAGGTAACCATCTCAGACACCCGATGCCAATGAAAAAAAAGATTGATAGGTAACTATATAGCTTTTTTTTTTTTTTTTATATACGTAATCAAGAAGTTTTATTGACAAAAGTAGGCAAAGCCCAGGTCAAGCTTTAAATCCTTACATGTCCTGGCACTTTTTTTTATAAAAACGTGTTAAAGTGCTGAGAAATAGGAATTCCAAATTTCAAGCACATTCAAATACCAAATTTTAACAAATCTTGACCACTATGTATAAAGATATAGAAACAGTAAGGAGAAAATCAGCAAACTCATTATTGGTTTCATCTGATAAATAGCCAACCCAAGAAAGTAATCACCTGTCGTCACTGCCAACAATACCCTTGCATTCCACTGGTGCAGCTAATTTGAAAACATTTCCAGATCCATCATGCACGGCGTGTTCCTTCAAATGAAGGCGCTTAGCAGCCTCAAGCACCTGATGATAAACAAAAGCTTAAAACTTCTAACAAGGATATTCATTTCTCTGTTCATAGACAGAGCTGAAGAACCCAACAAAATAGAGATTAGCATGGTACCTACTGAAATAACATATTCTGAAAATATTAAATTATGCCACAGGAAAATTATGCATAAATATTTTTAACCAAAAACAGCCATAAGAAAATATGTACATCCTACCTGGATAAGCTCAAGAAGTCCTCTCACATAGACAAAGAAGTAATAAGAGAATCTGAAAGCATGAAAAAGCAACAAATTCATATGATCCCTCACCTTGGAATGAAAATCTTCATTCCAACATATCTTCTTGCCATTGTCAACAGATCCATACAGAAGAGAATCTGATTTATCACCTTGAAGAATTCCAGGTAAAACACTCTGCACCAGAATGTGCAAAAGTAATTCAGGGCCAACTGGAGACAAATTTAAGCAAGCCAAGATAGAATTACCAACGATGGACAGTTGCCTCCAAGTACAGAAATGTTCTAATGCAACAAGAATTTTTTTGATAATTAATAAGAGATTTTATTCCAAGTAAATAGGCATAGCCCAAGTACATAGGATGTATACAAGAAACAAGAATTACTATATATAAACAGAAAGGCAAATAAAAAATAACAGGCCACATAACTAATGTTGACTATAATAGACCTGTCAACCCAGCTCGCTACTTGCATCAGTGATAAGGTTAAAAAGGAAACTTTGCTATCTTATCAATGAGAACATCATTAAGCATCTTTGCAACCAACGCATGATCTATAAAGTTTGGTAACCTGATTCTAGTAAACAAAATATATATCAACCAGCAACATAATTTTTATCTTAGCTACAAACCTGAGCTACCACTCTATGACCTCTGTAATCAATTATGGCCATAGCAAGATTATAAAGTCCAGAGACATCAGCTTCCTGGTATGCCTTGGTGCCTTTCAAATCATTATTTGCAGAAGCATATGTAGCTTGCTCACTCTCTGTTAACTGTGTTTCAGCTGACACATTTTCAGCTGACACGTCAGAAGTCACATCCACAACACTATCCTGTTCTTCTGTAGTTGAACCTCCACATTTTTCCCCATTGGCAATTCCACTGTCTCCATGCAACAAAGAACTGGAAGCCTTATCAGATGAACCATTCACAGGGCTTAAACTCTCAATATTTGAATTAGCATTGGATGCAGGTTTCTTGGACAGCTGCTCAAGGTCCCCATCCACAGCAAAACTAAAGAATATGTTGTTGTGAACATACCTATGACAAAAAAAAAAAGATAAACCATAATGCTAATCCGACAAACTCACATAGCTCTCGAGGAAAAAGAAATACCATAACTCTAATCCAACAAACTAACACTGTTAATGGCATTTGCGTTGCCTAAATTCATATCAAGAACAATTTGTAATATATTTTTTTGATATAATGATAAAAAAAAAGGCATTATTGAAGTACACATTAAGCATACATCATATACACCTAATTAGAGAAAGAAACGATACAAGTAAATCCTACAAGTTAAAGCTAGAGAGACATAGGTGGGCTACCATCCAATGTTAAAGTGAATTAAAAAAGAAAGCCTTGAGGTCTTTCACCGTCCTTGTGTTATCTTCAAAACTTCGAACATTTATTTCCCTCCAATTGCATCACATCAAACAAATCAGGATCATTATCCACAAGGTCTCACTTGATGACTATCAAAGCATCCTTCCAAAACACTAACAGACCAACCACCCCATCTAGGCATCACCCATACTAGCTCAAATAGACTAAAAACAGGTTGCCGCAATGTGCTAGCTACCTCACAGTGGAGAAAAAGATGATCTTCTGAGTCCTCATTCCTTTGTGCAGCTAATCAAACAAAGAAAGCCACTATCAAGGGAGCCTTGCTCCTCCAAATGGTCTTCCATGAAAAAATATTGTTGTCGTGAGGATGAATGCACTATAGAATGATTCGACTTTAAACACCCTCTCCTATATATCCTCCAACACATCGTGTCTTCACCACCCTGTCTCAATCTAAAAGAATAGTGTCCAACATAATAAAGAGTAAAGAAATCAACCAATTAGTCTTGTGCTGCATGGATGAAATCCATTTACCATTAGGATAGCCAATTCAGAGCTGTAACTGTCTGTCACTGGTAGTTCTTTATCCCTAGAAATATTGAATAGATCCATAAAAACCCATTTACAGGGCTAACCACCACACTTAATTTCACTCACAGCCACTGTTCTAATGGACCTCCTGCTCCATTAAGAAATTGGTAAAATTAAGGGCTGGTTTGGATGGTGAGTTAAAATGAAATGAGTTGAGATGGCTTGTGAATAGTAGTGAGATATTGTGAATAGTAATGAGATATTTGAGTTGAGATGGTTTGTGAATAGTAGTGAGATATTTGAGTTGAGATGGTTTGTGAATAGTAGTGAGATATTTTAGTTGACATGAGATGAGTTAGAAATGGTTTGAGTTAAAATGTTTTATGGGGTTTTGGGAAAGGAAAAAGAAAAAAGTTGAATAAAAATATTATAAAGTTAAACTATTGTTAAAATATAATGTTTTAATATTATTTTTATTTTTGGATTTGAAAAAGTTGAATTGTTTTTTGTGTTTTGTTTGGAAATTTGGGAAAGTTATAATGATTAGGCAATGATTAGATGAAAAAGTTGAATATTTGTAATGAAAAGTGTTTGTGTTTGTGGTGTATGGTTATTGAGATGAGATTGGGGGCTTTCATTATCCAAACCAGGCCTAAGACCCTCCTCCACTTTCAGCTCAAAGACTTTGGTTTCTCCAGATAAACTATGCAAAAACCCTTGCTATCTACCCATTCATTGAGTGAAGAATTTTTTTTTGTTATAAGTAAACGATTGTATTAATATAATAGGATAGCCCAAGTACACAAGATGGTATACAAGAGGAAACACCTATCTAGGATGAAGAAATGGAAACAAGATTGAGATGAAGAAAATGATGTTGAGTAACACTAACTTCAGTAAGCATAGTTATACTAGGCCAAAGTCATGGAGTAGAGAGAGATCTATAAAATCCATAGAAATGTTATTTTTGGATAGGTATAAAACTGATAAATATCAAGATAGAAGGATGACAAACAAGATCATTTAAAATATATCATCACGTGCAATAACCATTTTATATACCCTCCACCAGAGTAAACTTAAAATTGATTAGCAAAGTACAGTGAGACCTGCTTCAACATTGAGGCATGAAGACAAAGTAATAAACATTGCATCTTATCATCTACAAGTTATAAAGCATTAGAAATGAATTCCTTAAATAATGACAAAAATGTACAAGAAAAAGACTATTTTAAGGTCCCACTAACATGTGAAAGCACTCTGGATCTGTTGGATTTATAGGGGGTATGCATCTGCTGATCACTCCAATAGCACCACTAATCGCAGCATCAACAAAGTCTGATGTCACTTTGTAGAGAGCCCTGTCCCGCAGAATCCTGAAACAAATTTACTTTCATAAGGAGTAGAGACAGTGGAAACCATGTAGAAGAAACTTACATCAAACAAAATTATTAGACCAAAGGGATGAGTATCAATATAACAAGTCAATGGATAAGAGATCAGATACCTTTCTTGAGGAGTTGTATGGGGGAATTCACGACAAGATTGCAACTCCTCATTCCAATCTCTTTGCATTCCAATCAGCTCACTACCGTAAGAAAGAGTAAGCGCATCCTCTGCTCTGGCAGCATCACGTTTGTGATCTGGCATGGTAGCGCATAAAATTTACTTAGAATGAAGAAAATAAAATATGACATCAAACAACCTCAAAGTTAAGAAAGATAAATCCATTAAATTGTCATGCCAATGCAGTAAGCAATAAGACACAAAAGAAGGGCATAGATGAGATGTCTTCCACAAGTATACACGCATAATCAAAAGTTCTTTTACCTATCAAAAAAGAGTTTTTTTTGGACCTTAACCATTAGAGAATAATGATTGGGCCACCATTAAATACTAAGAGACCAAGACAGTCTAGCTCTATTCTTATTTCAATACACCAAAATTAACTTCATTTTCAGTATTACAATACAGATGTACCCCAAGTTAAAGAGACATTTCAGTAGATGTCAATCTTACAAAATGTAAATAGATTATTTTACAATGCTTTGCACTATAATTCTTTTCTTCTTTCAAGAAAGCAACAGAAACTGAAAATGCCTGGATTAGGCTAACATAACCCCAAGTCTTAGAGATGACCTAGGATGAAACTAAATACAAAACTTGATGTACAAAATTAACGAGGAAAGGAGGCCACAGAGATTTAGTTTCAAAGAAAAATGGGACACTTTCCATGTCTACAAAACCCTAAACTACATTCATAAGGACATCAATTTAAAGGGATAAAAAGCTCAGAAATTTAGATGAAACTGAACTCACCAGGAACTGGATATAATCCCAGCCATGAATTTGGTGGCAACAAAGATTGAACATTTTCAAAAGGGTGTGCAGAGGCCCTCCGCTCCAAAATTTCACGAAATGCTTCAAAACAAGAATACAGGATGGCAAAATCATTCAATGAAAATAAAAAGATGAGCCCACCTGAGACTTCAACAGAATCAAACGCTTAAATCATGTGTTCTCACCTTTTTTAAACTTAGGACTTATTTTCTGCAAGAGCCCGACAAGGGTGGTTGCTTCAAAAGTGGTCTTACTCAACCTTGGATCAAGAGTGTTCCCAGTGCTCGAGTTGACATAAAACATTTTTGTTGTTCCCGTAATACAGTATTTATTACCCTCCAATGTTACTACATCCAAATAAATCAAATCCCCAACAAGCCTGGGGTCAACAAAAACACCGTCAATTTTTCCACTGAAGAAAATTATAATGGTTTTAATTCTTCTTCTTTTTGGCTAAATAACAAGACTGCATTTAAAGGCATGATTCAAGTACAAATGAAATATACAAGAAATGCAACTATCCAGATGGGGAAAAAGAAACAACAAAATCACCAAATTTATGCACGTTAAAGTCTATCAAAGTTTTCCAAAATTTGAGCTCCTCTAGCGTCCATTTATGTCCTCAAACTTTCCCTCCAAATACACCATATGAGACAAGTAGGAACTATTTTCCACACCGTCATAATTATGTTATGCAATGCAATAAGGAAAACTTGAGGAGGAGCTTTAATAAATTCACCTTCTATAGCTTGGAGCAGGATTGAAGGAGGAAAACACAATGCCGTCCATGCATTGGATCTCTTTTGAAGATGGCAATAGCAAATTACTCAGTGAACCAGCAACATCGTCCATAAAACCCAAACCATCAAGCTCTGGGACCTCAGTTTTCGCAGTATCTAGGTCACAGTAAATTCCAGAAGCTTAAGTGTGTTATGGTGTAAAAAATATTGGAAAATAATTGGGTGACATTGATTGTTATTTAATATTCCAAACCTCCAGAACTAGAGGATTTGCTTTGTGATGTCTCATACTGAAATGCAAGCGAAGTTGATAGTGAGGCATGAAGTGTGGAAAGAGAAAGTAATTCTCTCGTACGGTGTACATGAGCCCTTATAGATCTATCATCGTACAATGCTGCCAAAACACTTTCCATGTCAGAGCCACCAAATAGGCTTTATTATTACAGAAACAAAGCAGTGTTAGTATTACCAGGAACAATCTCCAAAGAGGATCCACCAGTAGTAATGTCAGCTACTTCAGAAATTTCATTATAATCTTCTAGATGGTGAGTAGAACCATCCTTTGTGTGCAATAATAAGTCATAGCATGTGATATAACACGTCTCTGGAGCATCAAGGAGAAATTGCCTTATGTCCATGACAGAATCTCCTGGATTCAGCTGTAAGTAGAGTAAAACATTGAGCAGTTCACACTTTTGATGGATAAGGTAAATACGATGCCACGAATAAACAGCTGAAATGACAGAGTGAAAAGTTGTACAACTTCTGAATTGTCAATTGTGAACAGGACGATTCTGAGCGTGCTGAAATTAACCAACCAAATGCATGCATGGTTCTGTGTTCTAAACCAATTTAGAGTACGACAAACTACAAGCAAAGGTTTCACTCACTTGGAGCTCAAGTTTCTCGCCGCTTTGTGTTTTGACAGAAACAGGATAAAGATGAAGATCACCTGCATTCACAGAAGGGAAAGAAATTGAATTAGAGACATGACAGCAAGCTGAAGAACAAGTGTCATGATCCATCGTAACAGCCGGACACTAAAATGTAGAGGGATGAGGCTTTGTTGAGTTATGAATTCATGCATCCAAATATATCATTATCCAACGGAAGAAAAATGTTAGTATTCAAGACTCAAACTTAACACAAACTATAATGAGTAGACTGCCATCAGCCACTAATTTGACAAACAAAGTCCATTATCTATACATAATTTGATCCTCATCATCTTAAAAAAAAAAAAAATCAGAAATCATTTATTACACAAAATTTCTTAACACCCAAACAATCTAAATACAGGAAAAGTAAAAAGCTAAGACAACATATATTTGCAAACTTATAAAAAATATGTATATGCAAATCTTTCAATATGTGCAACCTCAAAAAGCAGTGGCCCAAGTACAAAAAGAGTATATGATAGATAGACCTCAACATTGGAAGTAATAAGAAGAAAATCCTGGGATTGAATATTAGTATCAGAAATATGTGTGACACCCAAAGAAAACCTATTTTAATAAAACTTCACAACGATGGTGTGAACATATATGCACGTACAGGTGGATATATAAATGAGTTATGTATGCCTATTTCTATCAATAAAATTTGTTTACTGATAAAAAAAATTACGTATGCACGAATCTGAATAAACATTGGCACTTACTAATATTCATCAGCTCATCCTCCCACACCGAAAACATTTTCAGCTAGCCGAAAACATTTTATATTTTTGTTTTTTGATAGGTAATCAAGAAGCTTTATTCATAAGAAAAGAAGGCATAGCCAAGTATACAGGATGTATACCTGAGAAGTACCTAACTAGAGTATACAACTGACAATAGAAAATCATGGACATTAAGCCCATTAAAATCAATGGCCCCCCAGCCCATAAGAACAAGGTTTTAAAAAAATAAAGTTTGAGCTCATCCATGTCCTCTCACGATCCTCCATTCAATATTCAATTTTAAGCTCTTCTTCTTTTCGTTAAACTAACATCTAAAGTTTTCAAGATAATAAAATATAATGCTGCCCACCTTGTGTGAATTTCGGTTTCATTTCCTTCACATGGTTAAATCTCTAATGTACAGAAAAAGATTAAAAGAAGTTAATTTTAACATTTTACGTAATGTCAATATTCCATTGGAGCATTCAGCAGATTAACTTGCTATAAAGCATATAATAGAACATTCATGCAACTAACTTTACCTTGCTTCTGTTGGCTTGCTGAGTTTTCTGTTTCAGACTCGGTTACCTCCAGTATTGCATTAGTTGATTCATCCGCAGTTGCAACACCATTTGCATCAGCCTTGGAAGACTCTAAAGCACTTGAGTTATCATTCACAAGAGCATCGGATGAGACTGCTGATTCAGAAGAATTCATGGTATTATGTGCTCCCCTCCGGTTCCTCCCTTTGTTTGATTTCCCTGCCATCTTTCCCTCCTGATTCAAACAATTCACATCAGCAACAAGATCACTAAGAATTTCAATGCAAGAACTAAAGCCATTAGTAGTAGAAACAAACCCAAAGCATTGAATTTAGAGCATCAATTAAATATGTAAACCACAAGACCATATTCCTCAAAACAATGAAACCCAGTAACACGAATCAAAATTCACCATCATTGCATTTAATTCACAGCTCACACAAACAAGCATATACATACAGCATCATACATCATAAATCATTGATACCATTATCTTTCATGCCATTATCTTTCAGATTAACCTTACGATCCAATTCAGAAACACCGAAACCCTTCAATAAACCAACTCATACAAATCTATACTAAACAAAACAGAAAAAAAACGTATGCCCATTAAGGTGCCACTGCCTCACACGAACAAAAACCCAAAACCATCACTCCATCATATGCAGATTAAGTAAACGATAAATGAAAAACTAGACAAAAATGGAACACTCTGTCATAACCAGCAGTACTGAGCATCAAAACAACAGCACTTAAAGCATAGAAAACAAACAAAATTTGAATCTTTTTATGAGGGTTTTCCCCCAAAAATAAACCTTCACTGAAGCCAAAACAATCACTTTTGACACACCCAATAAGAGTTTATTATTATTTTTTTAATAGACAAAAATAAAGAAGCAAAATTCCACGTTATAATTTTCTTTTGTCTAAGCTTTCTCGGTAACCCAACGGAGAGTAGAAGAAATATAAACAGAGTAGAAAGATATCTTTTACCAAATGAGACGCTAGGTGGTTCTCTAGTCGCAGCTAAACTGTTCTATACAATCGCGGCGAAAGAGATATAAATACAAATAAATAAGGGGAAAGAAAGTTATCAGAGGTTTTAGGAGAGGGTTATGGGAAAAGCAGAGGAAGTGGCTGTGGCTGAGAGGCGGCGAAATTTCGCCCTTTTTGTGTGTGTGTGAGTGAGGGAGGGAGGGAGAGAGAGAGAGAGAGCGCTTACAATTATTTAGGGAGACCCAACTTTGTATGGGCTTTGGCCTTTCTTTTTAGGTTCATTTTAGTATTTCATTTGTTTATATTTTTTTATTTTTCACATAGATTATTTTGTTGACAAAACAGTTGAATAGACTGTTAGTTCTTCGAGCTTCATTCTGTATACCTTTATCCACGATTTTTCTATATAATTCATACATCCAAAATTAAAATTATAAAGTGACTCAAAATACGATTTAGAAAGCATAATAACAATGAAATTGTATAAAATAATATAACACCACCTCAACCTCTCAGAAAATTTATTTATTACCTTTTTTTAATTCTCTTTTGCTTCGAAATTTCTTAGATTGTGCCATTGATAAGTTGGAATGACGTGTTTCTCAGGTCAAAAAAATACAACATGCCATACCTTTTTCTTTAATTATGCTACTAGGTTTTTGGTTGGCGTAACAGCAATAAGGGTGGGCAATTCAAGATGGTTTATTTATGAATTCAAATCCAAAATTTAGAACACACAAAATCAAAAATGCATTACATATTTTAATTATCAAAAATTGAGACTTTATGTACAAATCTTGATATTAGTTTTCGGTTAAAAAAATGATATTTGCAGCGGTAAAATACGCAATCGTCGTGTAATTCTTTTAAAAAAATTAAATAAATGTGACATTCATCTGAAAAAAATATATATATATTTAATAATAAATTTCATTTTTTTAAAATCGATTACGCAAAACTCCACGTTATTATACTTGCTCGGAAAAGATCAAAGAAATTTACTCCGAAAACCAGCCCACAGAGTTCCGAAAGAACAACGTGTCCCTCTCAAAAGCCCAAAAGCCACCATGCCTTCTGGTTCTTGACTCCCCAAAACTCAAACATCAAATCCGAACTCTCTCTCTCACTTATATTTGCCAGAGAGACGTCAAACTCGAACACAAAAATTCAGTCGTCTCTCTTCTACATTTATAAACTGATATGGCTCTTGCCGACAGACTCCAATTTCTTTCTCCATCTTTATCTTTGATTCATTTCAGAAAACCCAACTCCATAAACATTCACCCCCTTTGCTCTTTACATTATGATTCTTCTTTTACTTCTTATTCCTCCCCTTTCACTGAGAAACACTCTATTCAGAGGTACCAAAGGGACCAGTGGCTGTACAAGAACCAACTGGAGCAAATTACATCATGCTCCTTCCCACCTGATTCCCACTTAAGTAGGGAAAACAACATAGCACTGCAATTACCGGAGCTGAAGAAGCTGCTTCAGGTGCTGAGAGAGAAGAGAGAAAGTGAAGGATGTAGTAAGGGGAAGTATGGGCCAGGGAATGTCTTTTTGGTGGGAACGGGGCCTGGGGACCCTGAGCTGTTGACACTCAAGGCTGTGAGAGTGATTCAGAGTGCTGATTTGCTCTTGTATGATCGGTTGGTGTCCAATGACGTGTTGGATTTGATTGGCCCCGATGCTAGGCTCCTCTATGTCGGCAAGACTGCTGGTTACCATAGTAGAACCCAGGTAAAAAAGTCTCTCTATATGCTAGCATCTCTTGTCATTTGGGTTTGCAGGTTTCCTTTGGTTTTCAACTAGGTTTCTGCCACAAAGTCGGCCTCTCTATTTCTCTTCAATTCCCTTTTTTCGGGCATTTCTCTGATTGGGTATTTGCGTTTCTATTGAATCTCAACCGATTTTGTAAAATTTACCATGAAGTTGTTGGATTGGGACTGTGGACGTGCTTATTTTTTACTTCAAAAAAATTTATAATATATATTTTGGCTTTATAAAAGTGGGGTCTTGCTGGTGGATTAATGGGAGGTTTTAAATTATTTTTTCTTACAGGAGGAAATACACGAGTTGCTTCTGAGTTTTGCCGAAGCCGGAGCTACTGTTGTGAGACTTAAGGGTGGAGATCCACTGGTGAGTTTCTTTTTGGGAAATGTACCTTAAATTTGGTAATCAGCACAGTGGTATAAGCCCTGAAATGCTCTCTCGTAGAGATTTTTGTGACATGTGTGTCTTGGGATTCAGGTGTTTGGGAGAGGTGGTGAGGAGATGGATTTTCTGCAACAGCAAGGGATTCAAGTGAAAGTAATACCAGGTATGTGATGGTTAAGTAGTCTCTTGAATCTCATTATCAAATAGCATCTCTTGAAAAAGATTCATGATGTCTCCATACTTTAATGCTCCATTGTGAGTTTAAATAGCATATACACAGAGCAATTATGGAATAATGACTGCCATATCGCAAGTGATTGTTAAAATCCGAATTTTGTGCACTTTGAGATAACGTAATATTGATTTAGTTCCATCAGCTGACGTACAGTTGGCCTTTTACCTAGACAATTTACTGTCTTCATGTGGAGAATTCGTTTCACCTTCACCTTCCCTTATTTGTGAATGACTTTGAAAGAATGGTACAAATTTTACTAAATATGAGAGGGACAGATCGATATTATGAAAATTGAGTAAAATGATTAGTGCAGAAAAACGATTAGTAGGAAGAGGAAAATATTACATGTGTTGATCTAATTTGTGATGAATGAAGCAATTGACATGGATCTTGTTTCTGAGTTAGCTTGAGGTTGCCTTCCAATATAGTGTGAGACTTGAATTCTTCATCGTTGTTGTTATGTTGTTAGTACATTGTCTTCTTACAAGCATACAGAATGTTGGTCTCTTTCAAGAGTGAAGTTAGCTGTGGGGGCAATAATAATAGTATGATTGTTGTTTGCAGGTATCACTGCTGCTTCAGGAATAGCAGCAGAGCTTGGAATTCCATTAACTCAACGAGGTGTTGCAAACAGTGTAAAATTTCTCACTGGGCATGCAAGGAAAGGAGGAACAGATCCTTTGTTTGTGGCAGAAAATGCAGCTGACCCTGATTCAACCTTGGTGGTTTATATGGGCTTATCAACTTTCCCTTCTCTTTCCCTAAAGTTACTCCATCATGGTCTCCCCCCTTATACACCCGCTGTTGCAGTTGAGCGAGGGACCACACCTCAACAACGCACGGTAAGCATGATTCTCTTTTTTACTTTTTCTTTCTTCTCTTGCTTTTTTCTTATTTTTTCAAATTCATTGCCTAAATGCCTTAAAGTCATAACAGTCATAGAAGCTATCTTGTTTTGAGTCATTGTTTGACATGATAAACTGTTCTTAAATTAGTAGCTAACTATAAAGACTTATTTTACTTTTCAGTTTGAAGAGAGGTAGGGGAAGGATGAAGGAAACATTGTAACTGGTTAACCCGAAATTTAGAAGCATCACCCCCCCCCCCCCCCCCCTTCCCTTCTTTTTTGTGGATAATTAGTCTGCAACTCTCACCCCTGCTGCCTTGACCCATGACCTCACTGATCACCACATTTTTATTGAGGTTGCAGGTATCATTTGGCCACGACACATTCATTGGATAGGCTAGCTTCATTCCTCAATCTATTATATTAAACTGTGAAACCTCAAAGTAGACATATCTAATAAATACTGTATAGTGTAATGCTGGTGGCACTCTACTTCTTGCACCACATTTCTATTTTTTGTATTCAAATTTGTCATCCATGTTAGGGTGTAAGAAGCTCCCTGTGTACTTGGGCTTTACCTACTTCTATGAATAAAACTTCTTGATTACCTATCAAAAAAAAAAAAAGTTAGGGTGTAAGAAGCTAAGGTGAATATTGTTCCAACAGCTATATGTTATAGATAAGGTGATTTAATGACTTCAAAGCCATAGATTATTGATGAGGTTTCAGTTTCAGAAATGGGATCGCTAAACATAAAAATAAATAACTGACCTTGGCTCTTAGTTGAACAAAATTTTATTATTACTCTTTTTAACTTGTGTGTATGAGTTTCATAGTGTTTTTGCCCAGAAATTGATCTCGTAGAAGGAAATAGTTGCGTAAGTTGCTAAGAAAATTATAATAGAGTACACAAGATATTTATTGTATAAAACAACACTAGTTAACATATGTAGAGACCTTTTTTATGCTTTCAGAATCTATTGCCTCCCTTCCTCGTGATTTATGATACCTTGCTAGGTTCGTGATGTTACAGTATTGATTTTCTACATGTGTAATATACATCAATTTAAATGAAAATTACACTTTACACCATTAAACTATTACTTTTGCAATTTGATTGCCAAGCTACCAAAGTTGTCATTTTTTTCTCTAGCCACAGCTCCCCTTGCAATTTCCTTCTCTTTTAAGATCTAATCATTAAGACCATATCACTTCGCCCATTATAGTTGAATCTGCATTTATACAGGTCTTTGCTGAACTAAAGGATCTTGCCCAGCAAATTACATCAGCACAGTTAATATCACCGACTCTGATCATCATTGGAAAAGTTGTTGAGCTTTCACCTCTATGGTCAATTTCTTTGAAAGAAACATCCTCCTTGGTAGAGGTTAAATAGACACGTTTTGAGGCACAGGGCAATCAATCATGCTGTCTACGGATGTTTTTGGGAATTTGAAATTTCTGTTTGTGATTATTTAATCTGTGTGACGGTGGACATGGAGACTGGATTTAAAGAGACTCAGTTGACTGCTACTTTTCCATGCGGTACATCTTTTTTTGGATCGTGTTGCAATGGTTAATACAGAGATTGTGGAAGATTTTGTTGATGAGCAGGCTGACATGCCAGAATTTCGATTGAATACTTTGATAGGGTCGGTTAAAAACTGGGTGGTGGGAAGCATGGAGGGAGTTTGAATTTTCAACAATAAAGGTTCCAGGGAACTTCATGTCTTTGATTGCAAGGTGCAACGAAGAGCAAGCTTATTTTTGCCTGGGTAGCGTGATTGGATTCAATTGAATGAAGTGTAACAATTATTTATAAATTATCACACGCGAGCCTGACTCTGTTTTGGTTTGATTCCTTGAGATGAGTCGGTAAAATTAAAATTTCTTTAGTTTTAATATTTCCTTCTAATGAGTGTGATTGCGAATCCAATTAAGTGCAAACTTATTGCGCTTTGGGTTTGCAGCCCTTCTATTGCTTGCTTACAAAAAAGTTGAAAAGTTATCTTTTTAGGCTGCATTTGGATGATTTTAATTGAAAATTAAATAAAATATTATTTTTTAATTTTATTATTATCTTAAAATTAAAAAAAAAAATTGAATTATTTATTATATTTTATATAAAAATTTTAAAAAAATTATAAGATGAAATGAAAGAGATAAAATTGTTTTTATATCTAATCGGACCTCAATAGCAGTGCATGTATCATCATTGGGGTTGGTGAGGAGTAATTTTATATACAGTCGTGGAAGGTGCAAACATCGTGCAATAGCTTTGAAAAATATTACGGTTCATTATTAAAAAATCAATTTCTTTTCATATGAATTTCATTTATTTACTTTTTTCAAAGTGACTACACAGCATTTGCGCATTTCACGATTGTATATAACATTACTCTTTTTACATACGGGAGAAGGTGCATTTTCTCTTGGCATGTCGGAAAGTATCAGAAAATTGCAAATATAACTCTTAAATTATTGATGACATGTGATTCTGTACCGAGAATGCTTGCCAGTCTCCGCCACACCTTGAAGAAGCAGCACTGATTTAATAATAATGTCATTAGGCATCTTCCGTCAGTACTTTTTCTCTCTATTCCATTTTTATTGGATATCCTTGATTTAAGTTTTTCAACCATTCCATAAAAGAGTATCGGTTTCAGATTTGTTTCCGACTCGTCTTCATTCAAGAAACCAAACTGTTTTGCATTGCGCACGCAATAGGATGAAAAACTTGCCGAGCATCACGCATTGCAAACAATACCATAAACGACGATGGGAGCTATCATCCTGAAACTAAAAATGTCTCAAGAATCTCTTAGAGAACCATGAAAAAATGAAAGGTGATGTAGAAAGGAGCTTGCAAGGTAAGATGTAGTAAAAGATTAATGGAAAAGCTCATTTGGTTACTTCTACATATATACACGTATGGCTCTGTAATACATTCATGTGACACAAAGAATGATATGTACTATATCCTAAATACAGTCCCTATAAAGAATTAAAAAAAAATGGTACTTGGAGTTATCCTGCCATGCAGTCATAACGCAAGCATCATGCCGGGTACACTCGCATAAGCTGTCAGGTCAAGTGTTGGTGCCTGAATGGCACTCCAAGGAACCATCATTGCCCCGAAAGCATCACTTTTTGGTTTTCAGGGGCTCAAATTCAAGGGATTTACCATAATCTTTCCATTATTCAATGGAGGAGTCAGTTGATGGTCACGTTTGGTTTTGAATTGGAGCCATTAAACATGATGAAGCATCGCATTGGAAGTTTTCTGCATGAAATCATAAGTAAGAATGAGTGTGCGAATCATTGCACATACACTCGGGCACAGGATACTTCGTAACATCCCTTTCGGCTTTGTTAGTTCTGAGTTCCGGCTGGCCTAAGGAGTCACTGTGTAACTCCTTTATGATGCTGTTGAACTCCGATTCTGATAGGGTAGATTTCAAAAAATAGGGTAGCATTTTTCTTTTGTTTGGGGTTATATATTTTTTGTGCCCTGCATAGGCCCGGTGTCCCTGCACAAACAATTAATTTCAGTTTTCAGAAATTACAGTATAAAATACATTACAACCAAAAAGAGTACAGAAGACATTTTGAAAATTAAAGGTCACAAATTTGCGATCACTAATGATCCGCTTGACAGCTTAAAAGATTGACAAATGAAAAAGGAAAATAACGGTGATGTCGATAAAGACACGTGCAGCATATGGTCAAGGTAAAGGCAATCCCAGGTGAGCTGAAAAAGAGGAGAACAGGCATTTTTGTTCATTTTGATTCCAGATTCTACTAATTTCAATCCCCGACCTTGTAGCCTTTCATAAGAATATTAAAAGCATAAGAGCATTTCAATTAAAGACTTCCCAGTTCAAATGTCTTGTAAGATCTAATCCTTTTGCCTGATAGCATTTGATAAGGTTTATATGAGTTTAGCACGGATTTCTGTGCTTTAGCAAATCATATGTTACACAGAATGGGAACTGGTGATCTACAAAAAGATAGTGATGGAAATACCTGGATGGCATGGCCCATATTTCCCCCATGGGATGGCATGAAAACATCACTATTCTCAGAGACTATATAATCAATGGCAGCCATTAAAGATGCTCTGTTTTTAAGTGGTTCTAGTTCACCAGGCAAAGCAAGATCTTCCTTGTTGTAAAACTGAGGAAACTCTTGGATTAATGGTAGTAAGGCTTCTTTGCCGCCTAACGGCTGCCCTCCAGCCCAGTATATCCTCGCAGTTTTTGGAGCTCCGAGAGCTTTAAGCAGCCTATCCATAAAATGACAACACAAAACAAAAAAGAAATCAGTATATTAAATAATTTAAGCATAAGCATGCAAAGGAACTTAGGTTTAAAAGCATAGGTGCACAAATTAAATCTATTAGTTTTCTATTCTTACCTAGCTACCTCCAAGCCGTTCAAGGGGCAGAGACCTGCAAGCTTTCGATCATGGTAAGTCATGTTTGATCTTGCAGTTAGGAGATCTGGCCGTTGTTTTCTTTCACTGTTCACTATCTCATCATACTCGTGGCTTAGACCAGGAAGGCAACCGGTCCTAATCCATACATCCTTCTCCATTCGTAGATGAAGAGCAAGGTAGGGCCCATTGGTCCGCATCCTCTCAGCAAGCTTGTTACCAAGTTGCAAGATTGGTGGGGTAAATCTCAATGCATGAAAAGCAACCTGAAGTTGAACCAAAAAGATATTAGAATTGGCTGTCCATATAACCTTGGCTGAATTGAAAAGGCAAGGATAGATTCTGAAATTCAGACAAGCAATATTCAGCAATGGAACAATCTGAAGTTTGGGAATATAATTAAAACTTTTGAAGGGGAAGACCGGTGCTCAGTAGAATAAAAACAAACAGAACAAGTCATCGATCTGAATTAAGTTGGGAAGTTCCCATGGTGAAGCTCTTGATTGAAATGAGAAATGATTCAGGAGATTTAAGGGCCCGTTTGGATACTTAGAATATCTCAGTATATCTGTGAATACTTGTGAAATGGTTTGAGTTAAACTGTTTTATTGGATTTTGGGAAAGGAGAGAGCAAAGGTTGAATAAAAATATTATAAAGTTAAAAAATTGTTTGAATATAATTTTTTAATATTCTTTTTGTTTTGAAATTTGAAAAAGTAGTATTGTTTTTTGTGTTTTGTTTGAGAGTTTGGGAAAGTTGTAATGATTAGATGAAAAAATTGAAGATTTGAAATTGAAAAGTGTTTTGTGTTTGAGTGATGTTTGGGAATGAAATATCTACGAATACTTGAGATATGTTGTGTTTCCAAACGGGGCGGGGCCTTATTCCTTCAATAATTTGTGAGTCATCTCGACCACAAGATGGGAATAAAACAAATGCGCAAGTACTAGTGTCTAAATGAAGGACTCTTAATAAAAACGAAACCCTGCAATACCTTGCATCGAAGCTTCTGCAGATCAGACGGAAGATCCTTAGAGAGCCTTGAGTCCAAGCCACGTAAAAGCAAAACCCCTTCTCTGTTCAGCTGCAGAAACCAACAGAGATTCCATCAGTTTTTTTCCCACCCAGCATTCACAGCAAGACTGCTCTTCATAATGCAGAGCCGACGCCAAATTCCATATCAATAAGGTAAACATGAATGGAGAAAAAGAAAACAGTTTGTTTTGAACATCTAGAAAAAAAAAAATTAAAAACTAGAACTGATCAGAGCATTGGGATAATCAGCTAAATTGACAAGCAAAAGTTTCCATTCAAGAAAGATGATCCAGCAAAGAGAAAACATTTAATGAGAAGTACATAATTTTAGCTAATTAATAAACTGCTCTTAAAGTGATGCCATTATAACTCAAGCTTTAGAGGATTGTCGCAACTATAATCAACTAGATGTTGGCACCTTCATAATAAGAGGTCTCCCTCATTACCATAAGGCAATATTTTTAAGGACATGGCGGGAATAGACCTGGAGATAATAGAGCATCGCCTGGGATTACTGTATATATGGTCAAACCGAAAGGCTGACAAATAATTCAAGCTTTTTAACGTGGGATAACAAACATACAGCTGCCACTACTTGGTATAACAAACCGGCATTTCTATATAATAAGCAAACAGGAGGAACAAGTATAATTACTCTACAAAAAAAAAAAAATACAGAAATTGTTCATACACGTTTGAGATAACGAGCCCGGATCCATCTGGGGGAGACGTGTAGTGGTGGACTGCCCTCCACTGGCCTTGTCATTAGATGTGTAGATGGTAGTGCCGAAACTATCCGGACGTCATTGGCAAGAACTCTCTTGAAGTGCTCGATATCAAATATATCAGAGAATTCACTGCACCCATCAAATAACAACACAGAAAAAAAAAAAATTATTCACTCCTCCCTGCACTGCAATCCACAAGGAAACTAAAGAATCCCTACCAAAATATATAAACACAAGTAAGGCAAGAAATTCTTCAAATTGAACCATGATAAAAGGAAATTCGGGACTAGAATTCAATTGCATTGCCATGATAAAATCCTAAATTAGGCCAAATAGTTTTGTTTGCTCGAATGAGAAAAAATGGCACGCAATCATCTTTTTTTAGTAAGTAAAAACACAACGAAAGGCGTTGCCCGGTTAAAAAAATGGCACGTATTCATTAATCTAAAAATTAAAATTACTGGCAAAAGGCAATATATTTTCAACCAAAATGTAAAGGTAGAAGGACAAATACCTCTCATCTCCCCAAATAACATTGACTTGTAAGATGGGAACAACCAAGGCAGCCCCAAGAATCCTAGCAATGACCACCGCATCAACTATCTGATTTCTCTGCTGGTTCATCCCACCAGAAACCACAACCATCAGATACTTTGTCCTATCTTTAACAATCCCATCACTTGCTCTCCTGTACTCCCGGCTGAACACCAAGCAAGGCTTGTAGCCCAACCCATCTGGCTGCTTCCAAAACTCACTGTCTTCAACTTCCTCCTCATCATTCTCGCCGTCTGTTACATTACCCACCTCTGATTTTGAAAACCCATTTGAAATCAACGGCCGAGGTTGATTAGTTCCATCCAAAACCTCATCTTTCTCAGCATTTTGACCGCCAATTCCACTCATCGATGCGAAACCAACCTCTGATTTTGGATACCCATTAGAGATGAGGTCCTGTGTTTGAGTAGTTGTACTACATGGGTATGGAGCAAATGGGATCATAGGGTCAAGATTGTAGCCCAACTTTAACATACCAAGTAGGCCAAATAGAAAGAGAATGAGAAACCAAAGTCTTGGACTTTTGAAGCCGAGGAACCAGCTGTAGGTCCTCGAAGATTTTTTGGGTGAGAGAAGGAGGGACTGCAGAGAAGATGATGACAGAGAGTTGATTATCTGAGATGGGACTGCGATGTACGACATCCTCTTGCTGTTGCAGCACTTCGACTTGGCCATGACAGGATGAGAGCCGCAGAGGCTCTTATTCTTTTTGTTATTCTTGCTGAGAAAGGCTCTGTATGTGTTTGCTGGCTTTGCTTTCTTTGTGGGCTTTGTAAAGAGAGACACGGCGACGGAGACGGAGAGGAGACGTGCGTAGGGAGAGAGAGTTTTAGAGAGAGCAGGCGGCGGGAAGGCCGAGTCTGATGAATGTGTTACGCGTTTTGTTGGAAAGTACTATTACATGCGTGTGTTTTGGGACAGCTTTGTGGGCTAAGCTGTGGGTTATACCTATTTATGTGGAAATTGAAGCACGGCTATGTTTTAAATGTTTATGATTGTTTTGGGAAAAAATGACAGCTAGAGCCATTGCGCTTTTTCATATTGTAAAATTATTCTTTATCGCTTATTATTTACTATTCTACATTTTATAAAAAATATTTTCACATCTTATAAAATTAAAAAAATAAAAAATTATAAGTATAAAGTGTGAGATTGAAAAATAACTGATATATAGCATTATTCTTTTCATATAAATTCTCGAAATATTCTTATTTTTCTTAACTACTTGTATTTTCATAAAAATTACCGTACAAATTCAAATGGGAATTTCAAGTCGAAAACTATTTTTAAAAAGAATATTATTCAATAGGCATCGAGATTATCTCTGTATGAATTTGATTGTTCAGTTTTTAAAAAATAAATAAACATAAATATATAAATCATATAATTCAATATTGTGTATTACGAGTGTTTATGTTGACTTTACTTAAAGGCAGCCAGAATTGATGCGACTGAGTTCGATTTTCTCAACGCGGAATTGGAGAGAGATATAAAAATTTTCCTCTGTTGGCATCAAATATAAATATATATATATAGATAATAATAAAAATTTGTATGCCAAATACGGTGATTGCAAGGTGGTATTGGTAAGGTGTTGGTGGCCGTGGGGCTCTGTTAATACTACGACAGCACTCCATGTATTTATTTATTTATTTAATGATGCCACGACCACCACTTATCCAGTAACTAGCAATCATTTTACTGCCACTTAGAATGCAATGCAAGCAACATTTTCTTCTTGTTTCTATCACTAAGGAAATAACCTTAAACATTTCGCTATTTTGTTACGAGGAGGAATCGGATAGCATATTCATTATTCAAAATGCAGAACAGAAAGATGTCAAAACAGTAGAGAGGTAGATTCTGTGTGTCTTACACCTCGAGAATGAGAAAGTGTCGTGTTGTGTGTTGTCCAGGAGCCAGGCTGCCCCGCAATAAACAATGAGCAGTACTGAGTAACATACATGTGACCTTGCCGCCAGCCACTCCATCACTGCCCTAATCCAACAGGCTGGTGTCCCCAAATGGCCTACCCCCCAATATTGTCATTTGTCCCCCACACTTCAATAATTCTCAAAATCAAACCCTTGAATGCCAACTGTCATCCACTTAGTTCCACGCTGGCACTTGTACCACGTTGGCAGATAGTGACCTATCAACCCCATGCCACATGGGCCTCCAGTTCCTTTTGCTTTTATTTGTGGGGGGGTTTCATCAGGCCGGATGCACAAAATTGTAGCCAATGAGAAACTCATCATGCATGTTCTGTTGGGGAATGAAGAGTTGGAATCCACACTAAGATTTTGCAATCATTTTATGGCTTCTTGTTTTCTTCTGAGCCATTCGATAGCATTAGCACCATCCGTGATCAAATCTTCCTTCGCTTTCCAGCAATCAGCCTTTATAATTTAGGTATAAAATGTCATAAGAGTTCAGGATTATTAAGTAATTATGTTGGGGGAGTAAAATAAATACAACGAGGCTGAGGGTCAGAGACGACACAAGTAGGTAACGTTGTGACCACGGTATTGATCATCTCGTCATGGGGTTAGGAGTACGTACACTACTGACTACTACATTCATCTCAAACTCCTTTTAATTTAAGGTTCCAGCTGGTCATGTGTGCCAAACAACCTGTGTCTCAGCCATCCGATTGCTTATAGACCGATATAATTATTAAAATTTTAAGATATTTATAGGTTTTTAGACTAAGTAGTAATATACTTTTCATATTTATAATGTGATGGATGTACTAATTAACAAATAAGTTTATAAATATATATTCTTTAGTTTAAAGATTAAAAGAATAGTCAAATCTTAATTATTTGGACGCCACTTTCCAGCACCCAACACCAGTACTAACTACTACTACCTACTGCCTACATACACAGCGGTTAAGGATCCTCCTACCTTCCACCTTCGGGTGCATTTTTCCTATTAATTGATCCCTTTTGGCTTCAAAATATTGTATTTTGGAGTTCATCTAATCTTCAAATAAATTAAAACCGTAAAAATTCGGGATTTTGAGGTGTTTACTTCATATATAATATAATGCACCTGCCATCAGGCATGCACTTCATATGTCATCCGATTAAGAGATGTCAATTATGTAATACAAAAATTTTATGTACAGTTATTTTTATATATTTTATTAATGTGATTGATTGTATTATTTTTTTTAATATAAAATAAGTATTAAGTTACGTCACATCAATATAATACACAAAAATTACATAAAAATGATTGTATATAACGGAATCGCAACTAATATCCAAGTAAAAAAAAAAAAAGTAACCATCCAAGTAACAAAAAAAAAAAAGTAACAACTGTGGCACTAGCTAGTTGTCAAAGCGTACTCATTTAGATTGTCAAATTCTTTATCATTATTCCGATCGATCATTTCTATTTATACGGCCACTTAGAAAATAGTTTGGCCAATATTTTGACAGACCCTGATCTTGTTCAAACTGCTGACTTATTTTACAAGCAATTTGAATTAACTTCTTTATATATACTTCTCTCCCTTTTTTCAATATAATAATACAAGTTTATACCTTCGTTACAACCCATATGACATGTACGTATATAGATAGACACGTCCGGTAACAAAAACGGGTTTTTGTTATTAATTTATTGTAACTAAAAGATTATTTACAACCAATTTTAATTATAAATAATCATTTCACTAGAATTAACTGGTCGCAAATAAGCAGTTTTCTTGTAACAATCACGCGTAAACAAATAATACTATTTAATTTATATGTAATGTAATATAATATATAAATATATATATATGCGTAATTTTATTTGACATAAAACAATTAAATTTGTGTCTTTATATTACTATACGTTTGAACAATATATATAAAAAGCGACATGATATGATGAATACATCATGCATGCATAAATACCAACCAATTAAGGCAGTTCAAAAGCAATAATCATGGCATTATTTAAAATTATCACCCAAAATTTAGTCGCTATAGTACAGCATAATATATAATAGTCACACCTATATATATATAATATATATAGGCGATTATACTTAGACGTGCAGCTTGCGTGCTCGCATGTCACATTAGTAATATACATGAATCTCCATGCAATTAAGAGATTCAAAACCAAAAAAAAAATCATGCTGGCCTGCCGGGCCTAGCTGATCAAATATTCCACTAGTACTTTCTTATATATATGATCAACCACTTGGATCCAAAGAATTATTTTGGAAGGAGGGATTCAATTAAGCTGTAATATCAATTTTAATTTAATTAGTCAGTATAATTGGGTGGTTATAATGTCGATAGCTTAACAACCTAATTAATTTTTAAATATTAATTATCCATAATTTCTTAATTGGGTGAGAGTTGTTGTACTGCTCGATCGCTCCTAATCATGGCTGCGAATCTTTTCCAATTAATTCATATGTACGTGTAATATCCTTGATCACGTCGTCATTGCTTGGTTCCAAAGAAATAATAAGTTTGCTTCAATTACTAGTATTGCATTATTTAGTCATGACAATGGAAAAGATAGAGAAGAAAATAATCATGTAGTACTAATTAATTGCAATATGGGTTTGATATATATATATATATAACATTAATCAACAGGTCCTGCCAAAGTGGCCGGGTTTGGTTATAACTTAATCATCATATGGCATGATGAGATCATGAATTTAATTAATTAGCTAGCTAGGTAGTTAGATCATGATATTGCATCTCAAAAATTAATTTCCATATATAGGCGCAAAATATAATTGGACTAGTCTCTGATCGATCAATTCAGCTGCTTGTGGCTGGCAGCTATTTTTTTTTTTTTTTTTTTAAAGCAAGATTACATTAAACACCTAATAAACTTGATATCGACGTTTTCCTACCAACGATCGTTGTAAATTAAACATGTCGCGACAAAAATTAAAAAAAAATAATAATAAAGGGGAAAAAGAAGCAGATATATATATAAAATTGTCAAATTTCATGATCATGTTGATTTCATTTACATTTTACTTCCCCAGGTCCGTAAAAGAGGCATTTATCAATAAGAAAGTAAAATAGTGCACTCAGCCATGATGACTGACGTCGTTCATGTATCAATATGAAAGATCAGTAGTACTATCTATATAAACTAGCTAGCTACTGGAACAAATTATCTCATCATGAGTACCGCCACGTACCCCGGCCTCTAAGGACAGCTAGCCAGCGTACTTATATATGTATATGTATGAACGAACTGAGTGTGTGTATATATACATATATATCTTAGAATATCGATCGACGTCCTCTTAAATCAGTAGTACTGAGAATTATATATATATATATATATATATATATATATACGATCATGATCATGTGCATGAGTTGCATACATTGATGAGTTAACAGTACATGCATATCCGATCGAAGCCAATTTGTTTCCTAGCTGGCCTAGCTGTTTGGTGGAAGAGATCAAATAAATTAGAATCCAGGTACAATTTCCTGCATAAATAAAAATTCATGAGCTTGGTGTCTGGGATTAGTTAATACTCATCAATGATGGCCGGGATTGACATGGCCAGACTGATTGTGTTCATGAGATGGCCGCAGCTAGCTACGAAAAACAAGCAGTAGGTCCACTGGTTTGGCACTTTTTGATACATAGGACACCACTTATTGTGCAATGACCATGCGATCGATGCTTTTTGTATCCCTAGCTATTATTATTATTGTTATTCTTGTTGGTATCATTCAATCAATCAAAGGACAACACTTTATTTGGCCATTCATTATTAAGATCAGGTTCTCTATATATATATATTGTTCTGGCCGTAGAAATTAAACAGATCTAGTCTAGAAGAGATCAGGGTCGACCCAATTAAAGTGATTGCTCGCATGCAGTGAAATAATGGTATTTTTCTTCACTTGTATATTATATCTGATAAATAATTCTGAGAAAGTGGATAAGATAAGGAGATCGACGTAGAGAACAGGCCAGATCGTGGATAAAGCAATTAAATTAAGAGAGACTAGTAGTACTGCTCTGAAATGAGGAAGCAAATGCACAAGGGAGTGCCATGTTTCTTTCATGTGAGTATTGTCCCCTTTCCCATGTGCATTTATGTTATGTCACCCTCTTTAGCAGCCCTTGATCCCCCTCAATCAACATCCCGTCTTTGTTGGGTCTTGACCACTTTTACTTTTTGTGATAACTCATCTTTGCATTTTGCAAGATCGAATGCAGCTAGCTAGCATTGGTTTTGGCGTATCATGTAATTTGTTGTTGTGCCTGACCACCCTCCCCTTCTTCTAGCTTTATGGCTTTATCAAGCTATTTACTAAGATTTTGATTCTTTGGAGATATAAGTCTGAAAATAACAGCATAGCTCGTGAAAATAATATCATAAATACTTGATAACGATGGAAAATAATTAGCAAACCAAAATATTACTGCATGTACTTAAGGTTGATATTATATATGAGACCGTGGAAAGTTCATTAACCAACTCTTTAAGATTTTCCATTTCGGATCATTGGGTCTGAACGTTATGATTGGGTGGAGCTCTTTTTATCAAAATCACTCTCTAGATCATCTCTTGCTATCAAAACCACTCTCGATCTCTCTCTTTCTTGCCAAGTAAGTAGTTCATTACATGCTAAAAGAGGAGAAACAATCCTAACCAGCTAGAGAATAATCGAATATTTCACCAATTCTGTACAGCTACATAACCAACTCTAAAATTACATAAAAGTACATTACAACTCAGCTAAGAGAAAGACTTTCTAGTAAATTAACTACAAAATTATCACAAGCAGCAGGTCCATTTGGTGATTACTGTTCCTGCATATCAAAACCATTTATGTTGCCACGAGCAACTGAATCTTTATGATCTTGAAGCTTGAGAGTACTGATGCCATGTTGTTTATGTTGCTCTAATACCCCCCACCCCCTCGGGCGCGCAAGATGGAGAATAGATGTTGAATATTCCCATCTTGGAGAGATGTGAATAAAGGAGATAGGATGGAAGGAATTTGGTGAAGATATCAGCAAGCTGTGAATGTGTGGAGACATGAGCAGTTTTGATTCTGCCTTATAGGATTTTATCTCTTATTATGTGACAATCCACTTCAATATGTTTTGTTCTTTCGTGAAAAACTGGGTTAGCTACTATGTGTAAGGCAGCTTGGTTGTCACAAAACAGTCAAGCAGCTTGTGGATGAGGGATGGAAAGATCAGTGAGCAATTGCCTGAGCTAATTGAATTAAGTGGAGATAGAGGTCATTGCACGGTATTCTACCTCAGCAGATGATCTTGACACAAATGTTTGTTTCTTGAATCGCCAAGAGATGAGAGAATGGCCTAAGAAGATGCAGTATCCAATGACTAACTTCCGAGTATCAGGGCAAGAGGCCCAATTTGAGTCACAGTATCCCTGTAGATGAATTGAAGAGGCAAAGGATAGTAGTAGCCCTTGACCAGGTTCATTTTTAAGGTATCTCAATACGTTGTGAGCTGCAACAAGATGAGAGGTGGAAGGATGATCCATGAATTGACTGAGAACTTGAGTAGGGTAGCTGATATCTGGTCTGGTTATGATGAGGTAAAGTAGGCGGCTAATGAGTTGTCTATATGGAGTAGGATCAACTAGAGGGGTTCCAGTGCATTTGCTCATTCTGTGGTTTTGATCGATTGGAATCTTTAAAGGCTTAGAAGTCAATTGACCCAAATCAGCAAGGATATCTAAAGTGTATTTTCTCTGATAGAGCTGAATACCAGTGGGGAATCGAGCAATCTCAATGCCATGAAAATATCTTAAGGGTCGAAGGTCTTTAATTCTGAAATGGTTATTCAAAAAGGTTTTAAGGACAGAGATTGAATCTAGGGAATTGCTAGCAACTACTATGTCATCTACATAGACTAGTAATGATGTGAAGTTGGTATCAGTAATGCAAGTAAAAAGACTATAACCAGCCTTGGACTGTGTGAAACCAAATTGAACTAAAGAGGTAGAAAACTTGTTATACCATTGGCGTGAGGTTGTTTGAGTCCATAGAGACTTTTGAGCAGTTTGCATACCTGGCTAGGTTTACCCTTGTAGTAGCCAGGTGGCTTTTTCATGTAGATTTCTGCTTTGAGCTCCTCATTGAAGAAATCATTGTTAACATCGAGTTGTTGTAGATGCCACCCTTTAATCGCAGCTAAGTAAAATAGTTCTGACAATAACTATCTTCACTACTGGTGGGAAGGTCTCATGGTAATCCACCCATTCCTGTTGAGTGAAGCCTTTAGCAATCAATCTTGCTTTATTTCTCTCAACAATACCATTGGAATGATACTTGGTTTTATAGACATATTTGCAATCAATATGAGTTTTGCCAGGGGGTAAATTAGTAAGGATCCATGTGTGGTTCAGTTCTAAAGCCTCAAGTTCAGTTACCATTGCATTACACCAATCTGGGTCCATGGCAGCTTGTTTATAAGTGTGTGGGTCATGGTGTTATGAGATAGTAGCAGAAAATAAAGAGAATGCAGGTGATAAATTAACATAAGAAATGGAAGAAGAAAAAGGAAAAGGTATACCTGATGTAGAAGATGCCATGTCCACTAATTGAGAGGGTGAGATGGAAGTAGCTTGCTGGCAATGAAAATGGGTTAATTACACTTTGCCCCCTCGAACTTTCACTCAATTCACAATGTGCTTCCGAAACTAATAACTGCATCAAAGTGGACCCTCGAATTTTCAAAATTTTCCAATCCCCCTATTCCGTCTACCAACAGCTTAAAATCTAACGGAAATTCATCGCAAAGATGTAATTTTTATCTAATTTATTATCATTGACCATATAAAATATAAAATAATGTATGTTATTGATTAATAATAAATTATTAATCATTAACCATATATAAAATTATTTTATACCTAAGTTGTAAGCAAGTATGAATAATCTATGTACATAATAAAATTATTTGATATTCATTAACCATATATAAATTAATAAAAAAATTATTTAATGATTAATGATTTATTATTAATTATTATTTTATATTTTATATAGTCAATAATTATAAATTAGATGAAAATTACATCTTTGCAGTGAATGTTATGCACATGAGCATCACGTGCAGTAAATTTTCGTTAGATTTAACGCTTCTAGTAGACAGAAGAGGGGATTGAGAAGTTTTGAAAGTTCGAGGGTCCACTTTGATGCAATTATTAGTTTCGGAGGCACATTGTGAATTGAGTAAAAATTCGAGATGGCAAAGTATAATAACCCCAATGAAAATTTTTGAGGTATTGGGGGGCTCTCCTTTCGAGTGGATCTCCTAAGAACAGGTTGGGATGCAAGGTCTAAAATGGATGAAAAAGGGGAAGTAGAAGAAGGTACTATTGGAGCAGAAGGCATGGGTGATGTAAGGGGATTTTTTGGAGCTATGGGCATAGTAGTGATAATGGAATGTGAAAGAGGTGAAAGAGGAGAAGAGGGAATGGGGGAGAAACAAGCAGTAGGTGACAATTGTGAAGTTGGTGAAGAGTGGGATTGATGATGAAAGGGAAAACATGTTCATGAAATGTAACATCTCTAGAGATGAAAACTGTCTCTAGAGATGAAGTTCTAACAATGCTGAATATTTAACCTTATGTTTGTATTTTTATTTTTATTTTTTTATATATGTTTTATGGTTTCATTAGAGGTTGTGATAAATGCTTATGAGTTAGCACCAAAGCATGGGAACCGATATATTCTAAACCATCATTATTCATAAACTAGGCCAAACCTTAACACAATTGATCTTCTGACACAAGTGAAAAAGAGGATTGATTCTTCAGACTTGTTTTATATCACTAAAACGTACCATTTTTTTCTCCTTTTATCTCTTGTATCTTTTATAGATTAAATTAGGAATGTCATATATATCATGAAGGAAGTTTATGGATATCATTTAGTAAACTCTGATCAACATTGAAGTTACTTTCTTATTGCATTGCATCTGATTTCGTTTGAGCATGGTGGAATACTTGATTTGAACCTTTGTGTGAACAAATAATGCCATTAACTACCATTGAGATTTTGGCTTCTCTCTACTCTCTTTCGTCAATTTGTTGCCTACGTAGTTAAGGAACTACTCTTTGTGTATGAGTTTTTGTAGAGGGGAAACTTGGATTATCATGTTTGTAGAAGTATAGCTTTGAGGAGAAAACTGATAAAATAAAATCACTTGTGCATGGATTATATGTAAATGAGATTTTTTGTTAATTTTAGTCTTTTGTCATGTATACATATTTATGCGATCAAGTGTTTTATGCTTCCTGAGTTTAGATGAACATTTCATGTATATGCTTCCTGCCTTCACCCCTTCATTTCCTCTTATATCTTTAGAATTTTTGTTTCATAATAATTTGAGGACGACATTGAATATTTTTGCAAGAACCCGATATAAAGATTTCTGCTAGTATGTTGTACTTGATAATACATGCTTACAAATTTTGTACTTTGATGTGTCTTGAGAAGTTTAAAGTTGTAAACTTAGAATATAATGTAATTGATTTATGAATTGTAATCTAATGTATATAATTGCTTTTATGGATTGTAAATAATGTAATTGCTTCGAATATAAAGCAATAATTTTGTGTAATTGTTTTATGAATCGTAATACAAATACTTATTTACGTCAATATTAATCGATGCAAATAAGTATTTGTGACAAAAATAAATTTGTGCGACCTTCATGGTAGAACATGTTTTTATTATTTGTGACCAAAAATCATATTATAAATCACTTTTTTTTTTGTGAAATAGCCGGAAAAATTATAGCGGCCATAATTAACTATGGTTGGTACCTTTTTGTGATGAAATTTTAGACTATTTGCATCGCCACATATATCATGATTATTACCGTCCAAAATTGAAATTGCTGCAAAAGAACATTTGAGACTCGTTATTACCAACCATGTAGCGGCAAAAAGAGCATTTGAGACTCATTATTACCAACCATGTAGTGGCAAAAACAAATGGTCAGAAAAATCTTTTTGCGATGCATTTTTTACTTTTTGCAACAAATTTAAGTGTCGCAAAAAGTGATATTTCTTGTAGCACGTTGGAAACTCAGCAAATATATACTACTCCGACCTAGCTAGCAGACCCGGCCAGCCAAAGCACAAATTAAATGTAAAAGGAATAAACATTATCTAGAACGAAATCTCACCAAATAGACAGATAGAAAAGAAAAGGATTTGAAAGAAAAGTGAGATAAAATATATATATATATATATATATATATATATATATATATATATATATAAAGTAGGATTTCGAGAGATTTAGATAGTGAATTGAGATGAGATGAAAGTTGAATAAAATATTATTAAAATATAATTTTTATTTTTAAATTTGAAAAAGTTGAATTGTTTATAGTATTTTAAAGTTTAGAAAAATTGTAATAATAAGATGAGATGAAAGGAATTAAGAGACTTTTTATATCCAACCCTCCCCTCCCCTCCCCTCCCCTTAATGTAGTTTGTCAAACAAGTACAAATCCAATCAATTTGTTGAGTTCATCAAAGAAAAATTATTGTTAAAAATATAATAGAAAGAATTGGTGATTTCATATGGATTGGGTGTTCTCCTCTCTTACCATCTTCAATGTCACAGCAAACTACAAAATCTCCATTTCACAACACCTTATACAACTGATTTTCATCATTAATAAATACATGCTGAAATTCTCAATGAACAGATCACAAAAGTTACATCCCCATACAACAAATCACTCGCTATTAATTTGATTACCACACAGTGTACAATAAAGGTAGCCTTCTCGTTACGTTTTCCTTTCGAAGGAGATTTTTGTACCATAGAGCCGAGTTTTTGACGTATCTTCTCAATCCATTTTTGTAATCTACGTAAGTCATGCCATACCGCAGAGTATAACCAGATTCCCATTCGAAATTATCGAGAAATGACCACACAAAGTATCCTCTCACGTCAACCCCTGCCCTGCCAGCACTTTTCCCGTTAATATCTTTAGCATTAGTGTAAAAATATGTATTTGCAAAGAGACGTTATGCATCTACAAAAGGATATTACCAAATCTAGGAGGTTAGAACTGTTATTGCAGTTCTGATTATAGAAGTGATAAGAATCCCTTTGAACACGTGTAATACGTTTTCCCGAAGTAGGCTAAAAGAGAGTTTGAGTAATGAAATCTGCACTCACTTAATAGCCTTTAAAAGAGTTGATAGATGGCTATGGTGGAAATTTATCCTCAAACTATCATCGAGTGCATCTTGAATGGGCAATGAGGCATTGTCATTAACTCCTGAAAAGAACCAATGTATAAGTTTGGTTAAGATTTCAAGTACACTACTGCTGAAAGCATTCAAAGATTAGAGATTGTTTCTTTACCGTTTTCTGCAATGTAAATAAGTGGCTGGTTGAATTTTCTATTTATGTATGAAAGTAGTTCTAGAAGCCCTCTGGGATAAACGTATTGCCAGCCAGAAGCGGTCTGCACAACCATTTATAACATGGTTTACTTAGTGTAAGAGGAAAATTATACTCTTAATTTGTAGCTGAGCATGGCGTGCAACTGGCCATGTTGCAAATCTGTGTTTGAGTGTGTGTGAGAGAGAGAGGAAGAGAGAGATTACAGGTTGACCAATAGGAAGGCCATCTTTTTCCGCTGTGGCAACCAAAAAGTATATGTGAGTGTTAAGGGAAAACAAATAATACTAAGCAGATATATGTTGTGCATCCTGAGCTTACTGGTCAGATTTACGTGGCTATCTGTTGTGTAACTTAGGTTGACACTGCTAGAAGATGTAGAATCATCTGCATATCTTGCTGTGTAGTAAGTTACTCCTAGGAAATCAAAAGACCCCTTTAGCATTTCAGATTGCGATACAGAAAATGTGGGCAGTCGATTCCCCACCAATAATCGCATGGTCTCAGGGTAGTCGCCAAAGGTAATGGGATGAAGGTACCTACAAAGATAATAATTAGCGATAAAGATGAAGATGAAGTGCACATTTAAGCATCTTTTTCCTTTGAGCTTGAATGGTTGAAGATAAAGTTACATAATAATAATATAGAAAGTAGTGAAAAATTGCAGAAAACAAGATTGTCTGGGTGGGCTTCTGATGTAGGATAGAAGTGAGAACAAGAGATAGAATAAAATAGAGAAGAAAAGGAACTAGAAGAGAAGAGAGGAAGAAGAAGAAAGCAAAAGAGGGGATGGAAGGAGGCGGCTATGGCGCTCAACTCTTAATTCAAAAACCTACCATTCCAATATTCCTTACAAGTCATTTAAGTAGTAGGGCAATACAAACCCTTAATGAAATAAATAACACATTAATAAAATAACAAAAATAGAAGATGTCTTTAAATAGTAAGGCAATACAAATCCTAAATAAAATAGACAAGACATTAATAAAATAAATAAAGCATTAATAGGAGATGTCCTCATCAGCTTCCCATTGACCAATAGTTATTTCTAAAGCTATTTGGGTTTATAAGACAACTCACCAAACTGAAAAGTAAACTTTCCAAAGACAAACACACAAGTACCTTGTCATATTGCGTAAACAAGCAAGAAATTTAAGTTAGACATTTATGTGGATACCTGGCGTCTGAATCTTTTAATTATGGTAAAAAGCCTGTGTGCAATCAAATGATTTGCTCCCAGTGTTCGTAAAATGTACCAACTACAAAGCTCAAGTAGTTGGGAACTAAGATTAAATTGTTTCAACATGTAATACCAACTCTAGCTTATAGTAGCTCAAAGGAGGATGTGTTAGGTGCATACAAAATTTAATCCCAATTCAACTTGTAAAATTAACTATCCAACATAAATTCGTTCAACTTACCATCCAAGCATAAAATCAATGGCTCTAAAGGCAGCATCAGTGCTAGCAACTGTTTGGAATTTGGGCACCATCCAGTAACAAGCTAGTACAATCCCAATGTTCCCCTTTTGTGAAGCCTACAAAAATCAAACACAATTATTTTTTTCTATTGCATATGATGTTTAAGACATTTTTATTGTGAAAGACAATGGTTGCAACCCATATTAGGATTTCAATTTTTTTTTATTTGCATGAGGAATATATGTTGAAGCATATAACAGGATATCTGCTTCCTTCTTAAAGATTATTCACTCATAATACGTATATACAAACAGAAGAATCTATATGTGAGGGAACAAAATCGAAAACACAAGTTTTTTTTAGTTTAAAACCTCAAATATAAGCAAAGATGTCAATTATGGACACTAATAAATATAATTGATTGAAGATGAGAGTCTCAAGTTCACTGTAAATAATCTTCATAATGGTTACTTCAAATTATTCTACACATCACAAACCTGATACTTTTCCCTGTACAATTTTACAGCAATTGCATGAGAAAGAAGCATGTGATGGCCCACTGTATAGGGTTCTGTTGCCGAGTTCCCAAAGCTACAGTTTCCGATATAGTTAGAACATCGACCAGGTGCCTCAGTACCTGTTGCATACCCTCCACTAGCAAAATCATTTGGCTCATTAAATGTGACCCAAAACTTCACTCTATCACCGAATTCTTTGAAGCAGAGGTCCACATAGTCTTGATAATCATTCCTAATTATTAGAAATTGTTGAATCGTCAATTAGTTATCTTGGTCAGATGTAAACCTTTTCTTCTCCAGCTTTGTTGAACCGATTTTAACATGTATATGTCAAACTTACACAATGTTTGGGCTCAAGAATCCTAGATACTCATCTTCGAGAGCTTGAGGAAGATCCCAATGAAATAGAGTTACAAAAGGTTGTAAACCTGCTTAAATTGTAGTCAAATATTAGGGAGAGGCTCTGCATAAAATTATGATTAGCTTGATGGGTGGCATGAGAGGGAGAATGAGATTTCACCTTGATATAAGAGCTCATTTATGAGGTTATTGTAGAATGTGATGCCTTGCTGGTTCACTCCCTCACTAATTTTTCCCCCTAAAAACAAAATTAAGTTCTAGTTAGATCAGATGTAGATTGGAGTATTTTGAGAAAACTTTGTAGATTAAATGTTCTACTTATAGGTTTCCAGTAGACAAAAAAAAAAAGTTTATGCGGTCTTTCTTATTCTTCTTATCACGTAAGATGGCAAAGGTTGTGTTAAGCAATGATCTTGCTACTTACTTGGTAGTATTCTGGACCATGAGATGGAGAACCTAAAGGAGTCTAAACCAATTTCTTTCATCAGAGCGATGTCCTCCTGGAACATTTCCCAATCTTTTCAGTAGACAGATTTTACCAGCAGAATAATGGATTTGTAGAAGGGTAGGGATTCTGTAACTTCGATCGTACCTGGAAAAGATAATAAAACTCATCGGCTATATCTCCCGTGCTATGATCCGCAATTTTTTCTGTCACGACAAGATAAAAATTTCTCAAAAACCATCAGTTGGACGGTTAAATGGTAGTATATAAGTATTAGATGTATAGATACACCACGACCTCCAATGCTATGTGTGAGGTTGAAACATTTTCTCAAACACCGTGCGTGCACTCTGCCCTTTTGTGTAATGTCCATTGTCCAATTCAACCATACACCTTTCACTTCAACTAATACCGTGGCAAGTTATGTGGCAACAGTTTTCTATATATTTCAATAGAACTTTGAAGTTTTTGGTTGTATATTATCCAAAGAAAAATGTGGCTCTTTGTGAATTTCTCAGTTCTAATCATACGAACTGATGCGTTACATTTAAAACAGTTTTTTGTTCAAGTGATCGAGGCCCTTAAAATGCACCGCATCAATCAACACAATTGAAGATAACAAGATCGGGATGATCATTACCTGGGACAATGCTAAAATATAAATGATGTACTTAGACAGTTGGATTGGCGGGCGTGGGAGAGTCCCTTTAAAACTGTTGAAGTTTCTCATGCCTCTTATGTTAGGAAAATGAAAAATTATAGACATACTACTTAAAAACTTAAAATCATGTAATTTTACCTCTTTACCCTCAATTTCATGATAAAATATGAAATATGAAGATAAAAAAATAAAATCACATATTTTTTTTAAGTGGGTGTGAATACCAACTCACTAGGAAAATAAGATGATAGAATATTGTTATATATTCGTTTCTTGTCCTTTAAGAACGATGGCTGTGTTCTTGTATGGGAGGATTTTCTGTGTGTTGGGGTCTGTGTTTCTACCTTCAGAAAATGTCTTTGAATTTGGAAAAGAAAGTGATGCAGAGAGAGAGACCTGGATGTACGCTGGTGAAAGTATCCCATATGCTGGACCCTTTTCCATCTTGATATGCGGCTCCTTCGTACTTGAAAGGAAACAACGAAAACCCTAAACAAAACATTATATGAATACGAGATGCATATAATAAATGCCAGTGGAGTAGCATATATACCTGGTAAGCACTGGAGGCAGCTCCAAAAATGAAACCAGCTGGAAAATCTGTACGGCTAAGACCCAAAGTGCAACCCAAAAAGGAGGTCAGAGGAAGTAGAAGGTACCATAATAGGAGACTCCCATGAATTATTTTCATGCCTATACGTTCACTCTGTGCAGGCTGCAGCCACTCTCTTCTCCTACAGCCAGTCCTACTACTTCAGTCTTCAATACCGGCTGAAATGATATTTACAGTCATGTCTCACGTATTTTCCAATCGGGACAGTTCCACGCATGCCTCTTTTATCCCTCTTAGGCTCTTTCCCACCTTGTCAGCTAGCTACCATTCCTGCAAGGGTAGCTACCATTCATGTGATAAACAATTTTCATCTATCTTATTATTAGAATTTTTTTAAATTTTTAAATTTAAAAAAAATAATGATATTAAAAAATAAAAATATTTTTTTCAACTTTCATCTAAAATTATCTCATCTTATCTTTGAATACAAACCGATCCTAAAAGAATTTAGATGTTCTGGGCTCTAACAATAGTTTTCTCAACAAAATATATGGATAAACTTAAAAAGTCAGATCTATGTTATATAAGCTTGTCTTGATATTCCTTCTATAAAGCGCTCTCTACTGAAGAAAAACTCGCTTTGCACTATCATCATCTCTCTGGTTTCCCCCCTCTCGGGAGCAAGTTAAATTTGCATCCATGAACATATCATGATTTAGGTGTAACGAGTCCAGTTCGGTCCGATTTTAGACATATTTTAGAATCTAATCGGTATATACCGATTTTGAGATTTAAAAATTCAATAACCCACTGGCTATACTCCTAAATCGGTATTTTCAATTTTATCAGTTTGGTCTGATTTTTCCGGTATGTTATATAGTATATATAATATAATATATATTATAGTATATAATAATATAGTGATAATATATTGTAGTATATTATAATACAATAGACTATAGTAATATTATATAGTTATTTATATAGGATTTTAAAATTTAATATCATATTAATTAATAATTTATCATATAGTACAAAATTATTTTATATAGAAAAATTATATATAATATAAATAATCATATAAATAATATTTTATACAATATAAAAAATTAAAATATATATATATATATATAAACCGGTCCAGTCCTGTGTTAAAAAAAGGAGAATCGAAACCGGACCGATTTTGACCGGTTTTGAGAAAAATAGAACCGGTATCGGACCGAAACGAACCAAACCCTATACTAGACCAAACCCACTGGTCTGGTCCGGTTTATCGGTCTTTTTTTCACCCCTATTAAGGTGAGGCAGGAGATCAATAGACAAAGACTCACATTCAAGTTTTTGGTAAGGATTTTAGCATTGTGAAAATAATGAAATATGTGCACAAGAAGCATCTTTTGCCCCACATCTAAATTATAATCATTAGAAGAATAAATTGTGAATATAGTGGATCAATTCAAATTCAAACGAATGGAGTAAGAAATCCCTCCCCCCAACCCCAAAAGAAGCTGACCCTGAAAAAGGAAATAAAGAAAAATAAAAAGCCACCCAACGCACATAGTGATATACGTGTCAATATTCATGTTATTAATAATGAGCATATTACTTTGAAGTCATATATATGCTTTTTGTTACTGGCAAAGTCCCGCACTTCTTTAAGATTTACAATCTGTTAGGACAAGTTGTTAAATTAGTTTTTGATAGAAGAAACTAATCAATAAACTATCTAACAAGCATAACAAGTAATAACCTGCCAGTTTTCATCTGTGGTATACGCCTCAACCACAATTTTGCAGGGGTAACATTATTAGAGCTATTAGTTAAGCCTTTGGTTAGAATCAACACATTCAAAATTTAGTATCCAAGAATAATACAATTTCATTATGAGTAAGTCACTATTTACATTAGCTTGTCCAAAGACGACAAGATTTGAAGATGAACACAGTGAGAAAACACATGAACCTTAATTCAGTTTCAAACACGGAAATATAATCTGAATTTCAAATGGAACATCAAGACACTTTTAAGAGCTCAGATAAATGTAAATATTTGATTGTCAACATGTTATCATTCAAGCTATTAAAAGCAAACGCAAAAACAAAGAAATGTTTTTGTAAGAACACTGGTGAATAATTCTACCTTTAGGAGTCTAATACGAAGTATTGCTTACATGACTTTATTGTCTTTTCCTCTCAACTCGAAAATGAGCAAAGGCATGGTGATCAAAACCAAGGACACGCATAACCTGCAAATAAAACACTTGTTGATCATCAAGAAAAAAGCTACCACTTCTTTAATTCCTCAAAAATATAAATATATACATAGGTATAGATATATATAACAATTGACCTCGTGTATGAGAGCAGTTGAAAGTAAAGACTCGGCTTCAGTTATCAAACCGCGAGGAGCAACAATTATATGGCCTAAAAAAGAATGAAATATTCTCAAATCAAGAAAAGAATGAAATATTCTAAAAAAAGATGCATATAGAAACCCTCGTTGACAAAAAAAAAAAATGATGTCATGACCTCAACCAATATAAAAGGGCAATGAACTAAATGACTTTGTAGTATGGTTAATCAGCCAATTTTGAAAGGTGACTGTTCCGTGCATTTTTACCATTTCCACCACTCATACTGTCATATCATTTGTGACTCTGCATGCCACTTTTACCATTGCAAAGCCTTTCTGAGCCACTAATAGATTTTGTACCCATAGATTTTGTATTCACTTCATAATCATTTTCATCACCACCTCCACCAACTTCTGCAGTTGCTGGAGAAGGATGAGAAAATCGAGCTCCTCCTCATCTTTTGCTTCTTTTTGGTCTGACTTCCATGAGCTCATCATCAGAAGACGAATCTTTGCCTCCATCATTACCATTTGTTTCCTCATTCTCATCGAATCCTTAACTCTCAGCAACATTTCGATAGTTTCTCCTTCCTCTCAGATGAGCATTTCGATAGCCTCGTGATCTCCTAACAAATGAAGCTGCTATGGCTTTTGTTGTTGACCACTTCTTACCCAAAGCTTCTGCATGCCGTCAAGAAGTTTGGGCTATGGAAGCTTGTATCTATCCAAAAAATGAACTCATAGCGATCAATCTTACTTCTTCTCTTGGCCATGTCCACTGAATTTGCTCCATCTTCTCATGGAAAATACTTTGTAGGTGCACGAAATGGGTCACTACCAGCCCCACAGAATGTGCGCCATAATGCAACACTATATCTCAGCCAATCCTGTCACCATAAAAACTTTCTGCAAGGAACCATTAGCCTCTCTAACAAAACTTGATGATATTTGGGAATAAAGCTAACCTTCATTTTATTCCCAAGAATCTCTTCTTCAGCATTGTACCATTTTATATGCAAGTGAATTCTTGCTAGAAGGGCCTTGAAAATATAAAATAAAAGGTATATACATACATCTGCTATTACAGTCACAAAGACTCCACTTTCCTTCAGAAAATAGTATTGTATGCACCTATAAAAAAAAAAAAAATAGTACTACATGTAAACCTTCATAACAAAAAGATTTTAGGCATTGTTAAGTTTTACGAAGTTGTAAAGAGACTCGTAAACTTAACCAAGATTAAGGATGCGATGTCATTAAGATAAGAAAAGTTTTCTAGTTCTACATTCAAGGTGAAACAGATGAACATAGGATGGACAAATTGAGGGCAGAAACTTGATCTTGAACGCAAAGATCTTGAGCTTGGGAGATGAGCACATTATCGCTGAAGAACTGAGTCGTCTCTCTCAGAAATCGGAAAACATAAGACACTGAAAATATGAGAGAGACTGACAAAAAATTCAAGGAAAAGAAAATTGATAAAAATGAAAGAGATAAAACACGTTAAGCCTTGTTTGTTTTCAAAACATCTTATTTCATCTAATCTAATTATTACAATTTTATTAATTTCTAATACAAAATAAAATAAATAATTCAATTTTTTTAAATTTTAAAAAAAATAATATTAAAAAATATATTCTAATAATATTTTATTTAATTTTTTAATTTTAATCTCAATTCATCCCTTCTCATTTAAAACAAACACGCCTAAAAATTTACACAGATTGACACAGACAGCAGCCCTCCCATCAGCCGGCCAAACCATCCCTTCATCCTGACACGCAACAAAACTTAGCCACAAACTCACGTTGAAAGAACTAAAAAAGAAAACTCGGATTATACGGAAACACCAATGCAATAAAATGGAAGAAACGAACAAAATTGAACCAACAGAGGGGTAAAAATAAAAATGCAAATTTGGCAAAAAATTACTGTTTAGAAACAAGAGAGACAAAAACTCGAATCAAATGAGTCAATCAAACACTCGAATACTATTCTCAGCGAATCAGGGACAAAGAAGGAAAAAAAAAAAGAAATGGACAAAAATGAAAAACGAGAAAAACAAGAGAGCTGTACCGAGGGATAAAAAGACAAAATAAATAAAACAGAGGGATAAAATTGAAAATGAAGAAATGGTCGGAAATTCACTATTCGGATAGCTTCTTTTATTTATCAAAAAATCTTCACAACTTTTTAACACTCCACATTTCATATTATTTTTAATTTTATTATTTTTTCTTTTATTAAATATTTATTATATGAATAATAAATAAAAAATTTAAAAATAATTTAAAAAGAATAAACTCAAAAAAAATTTAAAAAAATTTTAAAAATTTTAAAAAATATAAAATGTGGAGTGTGATAGAGATTGTATAGTAAAGCTCTATATTCATAACTAAGGGTAACGTGCGCTGTACGTATGCCCAAATGAAAAATATAAGAAGTAAATAAAATATTAAGAAATAGTAAATAAAAATGTGAAAAATGGAATTTAAAGAAAAATTGAATAAAACGTAAAAAAAAATGAAGAAATAAAGATAAACTTTATATACAAGTCAATGTTATATTTTAATATATAATTACAATAGTGAAAACGTTAAGAAGACGAGATTTCATGATATAGCTTCATCCATAGGATGGGCAGAGAGCATGTTGAATTTATTCTAGTGTAGTTATCTATATTGATTCATTTCTGCACATAAGTATATAATTCTTTTTTTTTTAAACTGTACTTGCGATATTTGCTAAATATGATAGGTGTTCCTGTAATAATCAGAAAATATAAAAACATAATGCATTAAATTTTTTTAAATAAATTTATGAATATACATTTTACCTCACCTGTGTGTTCAAATAGATCAACAGTTGTAGAATTCAATATTTCTTTTGCCATCATTCGGAAGAGAACAACCATTATAGATCCAGTATCGCCCTCTACTTCCATCTAGACTCAACGGCTAAAATTAATGAGAATATTAATATTATCTAAATTTAACAATCATTATGTTATATTTATCATGTCAAAAACAATCATTTCAAATGATGAAATAAAATACTTAACGTGGTTGTGTGATGCTCACATTTTTGCAATTATAACACATAAATTTTTCATTGTGATCATATCCAGTGGCCTCATTACAATTTGCACTGGACATGTAGTAGAACTGTTGATGCAAATCGATTAATGAAAATTTTCCTTTAACTGAGAATGTTGGTTTCTGCATTAAAAAGACAGGAATAAACGTATAATATGAATGCAGTAGTATATTAAATTTAAATAGATATAAATAATACATATTGATATAAATAGAAAATAAAATGAATAAAATATTTTTTTTAGTAAGAGATAATTATGAATAAACTTGATCGCTCAATATTGAAGTAGATGCAATTATGTTATCAGAACATAAATTTCTTTGAAGAAGTGTTGAAGTTTCAGCAATATTGTTAGAAGTAGAAAGTGTTATATTCGCTAAAGTGGAAGGATCATTTTGAACATTAGTTTGAGAAAATTAACATTTGAAGATGATCCAATCTATCTTTACAAATTATTTCATCGTTGTTTGAATAAAAATAGAGAGTATGTTGAGACTGCATTTGCTTTTGAGTTTTAATATTTGGAGTTTTTTTTAACTTAGCATATATTTCTCTTTTTTCGGTGGATGTCTTCCTTTTCTCTTCTGATTGGGCAGCATACCAATTTATTCTTACTGGATATTCTTCACATTCTTCAAGGTTTATTCAAGCCTACCAATCGGCATAAAGTTATGGAAGGCTATAAATTCTATGTTGATTTCATAATGCAATCTAAAAAAGATTTAAAAACATATCAAAGATGTAAGTAAATATGTATATACAAAGAGAGATGATATATAATAAATATTATAAGCATTTATAGCTAAAGCAGAAAAATAAGTCAATTAATTCCAAATAATAATTTCATATAAATTACATTAAATGAACCAAATGAAATAGCACACTTTAGAACAGAACAAATCTATTAAGACAAATTAATACAATGAGAAAATGAAATATTCATATAACAAACATATAATGTCAATGATTTATTTTAGCTACAAGTGCATTTATGTAACTATAAAAAATTTGAATAATATTTTCTCGAATGATATAGAAGATAACATACCAGCTGAGTTCATCATATGCCACTTCTTCTGAGACACCATACTTCTTCATATAGCATTCAACGGCCGAGGCAGCATGACTCTCTCTTGTTCAAACTGCAAACATAGTTTTTTCCATACATATTAAAAAGATTTGGTATGATAATAAGAGATCACATAGAAATCAAACACGTAATAACATCCATTTACTGTAAAACATGGAGAATTTTGATCATTTCACAGTTTGATCGTTATCGGAGCAATTATTGGTCACATACCTTATGCGACTTGATGTCATCCAAGAGCCTACCAATTACTGACGAAGCTGTAATAATTTTGGGGTCGCTAAAGGCCCACACAAGGGTCTCCTCGGTAATAGCCATCTCACCCATGCCAAGAAATGACATATGACTGTGAGCATGGGATAGCCAGAGGTTACCAATGCGACTCGCATATATTCCTCTAGCGTTGGGATGTGCTTTGCATGAAAAGATTTGGCTTCATCGAAATATGCCCGGACCAGAATTTTCATCTGAGATATCTCAAAGGATTTCACATAACATTAAACACGATGCATGGCATTAAGTAGGAGGCATAAATGTATAATAATTGAGTTAATGCTTGTATCTTACGGCTTCTTTTGCATGAGAAACAAGGTATGATCTTCCTTGTTTTGCTAGCTCCTGCTCAATTTCTTCGAAAACGTCCAAGAGTGCCTTATAACATATTTTCATGTATTTTGGTAACGTATTCATGCTCCTAACATTACACCTAATAATTCCAGTACCAATTGATCAAGTATTTATTAGACTCATGATATCATACACCAAAATCTTAAAAATAAAAAACCACTCGATATCATTACTTTCAAACCTTTCAATTGCTTCCATAAAGATCTCGATCTCTTCGAGTGTGCCATATACATCATAGATATATATCATCTATGATGGAAGTCAGAGCAATAACTTTGGTTAGTATTTTTCTTGCAATCGAGTACTGGAGCTCATAATAGACTGCCACAATCCAAAAGCACTCAACAACCCTGTCTCTTGCAAAATGTAGTTTTGTTGCAAAGTCTAAATCTTTCCACCACCTACAAATTAATTAAATTAATATATTGACATTGATCATTGCCATGCACCTCGAAAAATGAGTTGACATATATAGTGCTATGAATGTCATGCATGGAAATACCTGGCGATATGACGACGTTCTTGCTTGTGCAATGATTGCACAAGATTGAAATCTAATATCGAAAGCTTTAGAAAAGCTTTGTTATGGGAAGCGTCGTCTTGGTAGAGCGAAATGAAACCCCTGGACTCTAGCCTTGGAATGCCCTTGTGCAGGGATTGCTTTAGTGCATGAGTTACCTGTGCTGTTAAAGGATTGCTCAAATTGGATTTCGAGGACTCAAGTTGAGTGGTGGTGAAACTAAGAGCTTCATCAAGGATCTCTTCTCCATGCACCCTAAGATGAGTGGCTTCATAAAAGGCTAGCAAGCTTGGAATGTTGGCGCTCAAGCTTGCCTTGAATTGACCATTTTCATCTTTTTACTTTTTAAACGCATCTGCTTAAATGAAAATTTATGAGACAAAAAAAAAAAAATATATATATATATATATATATATATTCCATATGTCTTAAGAAACCCAAAATAATGAAGCGGCCTAGCTAGCTAGCTTCACAAAATATGTACTAAAGCTCACAAACTTATGTACATATATATATATATATACTTACTTTATATAATATATACTTTACATAATATAATATAATATATACTTAACACTAAAATGTGTTTTGTACTCTAATGTGTATTATATATATAGCAAGTCACTTTAATTTGTAGTTTTATTTTGAGAGATTTTTTATAAACCAAAGATTTCACTTTGAAACGAAAAATATAATTACCACATGAAACACGAAATCCTTGTTGACGTAGTAGTCGAAAATGAAGGGAAACATTGACAAGATCATTGTCATCACTAGCACCCGAAGAAGCATAAACACATTCTAGTGCTTCTCCGATGTCCCTTTCGAAGTGGTACGCCACCCCCTAAGCGCTGGAGTACATCAATGATGTTCAGCTGTGTTAGAGTTGCCACAACAAGCCACCTCAGCTGTCATCACAGCAAGCCATCTTAGTCATGCTCCAGCTCAACAAAGATGCTTCTAGAATGAAATGTGCTGTAATTCTGTTTTACACAGACTGTACAAAATTAGTTAGGATTTCTTATTCTTTTATTCCTTTATACTTACTATAAATAGGTAGTACAATACACTGTAAAGAGGTAATGAAATAGTGCAAGCAACGCACCATCTTGCAACAAACTTATTCTCTGCATTTCATTACCCTGCTTCTGCGCAAATAACTAAAGTTACCAAAACCAACATGCTATCAAGAGCCATTTGAAATCTCATCGCCTTCTCCATTTTTTTTACTTCCTTTCTCTATTTTTTAATGACTGCTGAAAATACCACCAAAATCAACTGCAATCCAAAAGATCCTTCTAGTCCTTATTTTCTTAACCACAACGATGGTCCAACAACACTACTCACTAATCATCCCCTTACTGCTGAAAACTACCACTTCTGGGCACGCACTGTGCGTCGTTCACTCATAATCAAGAAGAAACTAGGGTTCATTGATGGACCTTTTTTCTTGGAGCACGATTGGGAAGGGTGAGGTTGTCAATAGTCTTTACCATCTTCGGTTGACAGGAGTGCCTCCCACAGCCTTGTCCTCCATCCTATCCACTTTACCTTTCAATAATCAACCTATTTCTGTTGCTATTACCTCTCAACAACATATTCACAGTTTATGACATTGTAGATTGGGTCACTTGTCTGATTCACATCTATCTTTATTACATAAAGATTTACATATTTTCCCTTCTATGAATTCAATTGTTCCATGCTCTTCATGTCATTTATCAAAACATCACAGATTACCTTTTTCTTTAAGCAACAACCGTGCCTCAAAGCCATTTGATCTCATCCATTGTGACATTTGGGGGCCTTGTTCCCAAAAGGCATATGATGGCTCAAAATATTTTTTAACAATCATTGATGACTTTACTAGATCCACTTGGGTCTATTTAATGACAAACAAATTCCAAACTCGACCTTTACTTCAATCTTTTTGTTCATTAACCGAAACACAATTCCAAACAAAACTTGAAGTCCTTCGATCTGATAATGGAAATGAATTCTCAATAACTGATTTTTTCATGCAAAAAGGAATTGTTCACCAAAAAACTTGTGTCGTAAGCCCCCAACAAAATAAGGTTGTAGAACGAAAGCATCAACACATTTTGAATGTTGCTCGTGCCTTGAAATTCCAATATGGTGTTCCTTTATCTTTTTGGAATGATTGCATTTTAACCGCTACATATCTCTTTAATAGAACACCATCCCCCAATTTACAAAACAATAGCCCATACCAACTGTTTTTTAAAACCAAACCAGCCTATTAACACTTAAGAATTTTGGTTGTCTTTGCTATGCATCCACTCTAAAACACAACAGACATAAATTTGACTCTAGAGCAAGAAAATGCATTATGCTTGGATATCCATTCGGCATCAAAGGGTACAAATTATTCGATTTACTCAATCAATCCATTTTTTACTCCAGAGATGTCATTTTTTATGTACACATCTTTCCCTATAAAACTATCTCTCCCACTCCACAATCCCTTCCCACATCTCAGTTTCTACCTCCCAATACCGATACCACCACCCATTTTCCACACTTACATTTTGACATCCCTTTAGCATATTCACTATCACAGCTTTTCAACCCTACACCAGAATCCACCTCAGCTCAACCGCCATCACATGTCGACCCTACACCAGAACCAACTCCACCTCAGCTTTCATCACATATTGATCATTCAACAGAAACTATCCCATCACAGAAATATGAATGATATTTGCTAAATTTGAAGATGAAAATGTATTTGGCTAATCCAATGCCAATGCTCTAAACCCCACACGACGTCATTTGAAGCTGGAGAAAATCCAAGTTCTTTTTTTGCTCCTCTATTTATTTTGTTCTCTACGCCCCCATTTTTGTCCACAAAACTCTCTCTCACCTAATCTTTTAGAGTCTTCCTTCCTGTTCAATCTTTTTTTCGTTTTCTCTTGTTTGTGTCGTAGCCTCACCATTAGACTACAAATTGTTACTTCTTCTCTCAACCGGATCAACACCAAGAAGGCCTCTCCTCACACACACACACACACACTCTCTCTCTCTCTCTCTCTCTCTCTCTCTCTCTATAACAAAAGCTATTTCTTTCATCTCCATTTTTTTTACGTTTTCGTTGGTCTATATTTATTTTAAACAGTTTTTTTTCTTTGATTTTTCTGAAGTTTTTTTCTCAGAATTTTTTTTTGAAGTTGGTCTATCTCTGAAATTTTTTTTCTATAGATTTGAACATCTGTTCATATATTTGAAGACATTGTGTTTAGATCTGAGTGGTGGATTTTTTTTTATTTCCCTACAAATCTACAAATCTTCAGATATGAGTCGATGTTCATTTTTTTCTCATATATATATATATATATTTATCTTAAATCTTTTTCTTCCTACAGATCCGAGTCCATGTATATTTTCTTTTAGGTCGGTTTATTTCTGATTTTGTTTTCTCTATAGATTTGAACAGATCTTCATCTATTTGAAGCTATCGTGTTCAGATCTTAGTGGTGTAATTTTTTTTTTTACTTTTTCATTCATCTGTAATTTTTTCTTTGCTTTCGCTTTCTCTGTTTTTTCAATTTTTTTTTGTTATTTTTTTTCCATCATGCATCTGCAGGTTTAAGAAGACCAAAAACTGTATATAAAGACGATGGATAAATAGATAAAACAACATCATAAGCATTGCAAAGAAGAAGACCAGAAAGTAAGTCGGTTATGTGAAGAAGGCAAAATTAGAAAATAAATTGTTAGACGAAAATAATGTTCATCCAACATTCGCGTGTTTATAAATACTAGCAAGAGCATAACGTGCCATGCACGTATGCCCAATTTAAAAAATATGAAAATAAATTGACAGTTAATGAGATAGGAGGAAATGAAGAAGTATGGTAACAAAGTTTTTTAAAAAAGTCAAGGATTTGCATAAGTTAATTTTTGATAACTTTTTAAAAAAAACATTAGTAAAATAGGAGCACTTTTTAATTCTAAATTTGTAACTAATTATATGTAAAATACTCTAAAGCAAAAGCTATATAATGTCTAATAATAAAATGTAACAGATAAATTCAATAATCACATAGTTTTAAACGGAAGAAAATAACATACTGTCCAAGATTAAAGTTTATTTTTTCAAGAGTACAATATTTTTTATAAAATTTTTATAAAGAGTTAAGCTTTTTTGGTTCTCAAGCTGAACCCGATATCCTCCGCTTTAAACTCATTCAACCATCCAAATATGTATTTGGTGAATTCATTTCGTGTAGATGGATGACTGAAGGCTGAAAAAGCTGATGTTTCCTTTTTTATTTTTTTGCCGTCAACTCTCTCTTTCTCTCCTGACAAAAGCTGATTTTCCTTCTTTTTTTTTTTTTTTTGCCATCAGCTCTCTCTCTCTTCTCTCGATTTGTGGCCAGTAGTGGCGAACAAAACATTTTTTTTCATAAAATCTCCTCTGGAGGTGAACAACGCCGAAAGCCTTGCTCCCTTCTTCCATATCTCTCTTCCCTTTCTACGTTACTGTCCTGTTTCCGAAACCTAATTTTTTGTTCTCTTCTTTCCGTCTCTCTCTCTCTCTCTCATTCTCCTTCTTCATATGCTCCACCGAAGTCTTCTATTTGTCAAAATCGTCTCTTTCTCTCTTCCTTTTGTTGCCCACTGTCATTTCCCTGTCTCGACACAATTAGTCACTGCGACAGATCATCGCCACTGCCTCAGTTGCCAACAACGTCGATAAAATCTACGGTCACTTTTCTCTTCCATCCTGGAGAGGGAGTTCTGGAGAGAATGGGAGAGGGAGTTGCGGAGAGAATGGGGTTGCCGTGGAGGCTTCGACGATGGCTTGGGTCCATGGGGTGGTCGGGCATTGCAAAAGCACTGGGTTTCAATCTCATTTGACAAATAAATAATATGAATAATGTAACGCAAGATCATGGTGTGTCTGCTGGTGCAACCGAGCTGTCCATATTTACCACCGGGCCGAAGCTCGAGGACTTCCTTCGCAGCAACATTGCCACATCTGAAGCTGCACCGTTGGCTCACTTTTTTACCCAGACTCCCATGGTTGTGCATGTGTCGGAGAGACTCAGTTTTCTCGGTTGCTTGTGGCCTTGCTGCCCTGCATGAATATGATTTTATACTCAAAATGAGTCGGTTCAAGCGGTGATGAAAAAACATCTGGAAAAGAATTTGACAAAAGCAGAATAGGATAAGAATGAGAAAAGCGATGGGAGAAAATTAAGAATAGAATATGATAAGATCGATACTTTTCCAGGAAGCGGCAAAAAATAGTATATTTTATACCTAAAATCAGTCGCGGTTAAAGTAGTAATGAACATGTATACGAAGCGACAAAAAAAAAACTTATTTTACACTTAAAATGAATCGCGGTGGAAGTGGTGATGAAAAGGATAAGAAGGGAAAAATAATTTGGCAGAATCACAATAGGATAACAATTGGAAAATAATTCGGCAGAACTGAAATCCAAAACATACGAGAGGCGAAAGACAGAGTAAGAAAATATATAGAGAGTGGAGGGAAAAATCGAAAAGAAATGTGACAACTTCTACATGCTTATTTGCACTTATATATTTAATAGATATATGGTAGATATATATATATATATATATATATATATATATATATAAGAGTAATATTATACACTACACTTTCGTCCTATTTTGATCATTTAATAGTGATAAATGTGCTACATTATACTTAGTGGGATAAAAGTAGGATAATAATATGGTGTATAGAATTTTCCTATATATAAACCCTGACTGACAGACACAACTACCTAGATGCACGGACTGATGAACTGACAGACAGACATAAGACTCAAACTTTTACACTGACACAATCGGCAAACGTAAAACACAAAAGGATAAAAAAAATCATAGAATAATGTTAGATACAAGTCCCAAATAGACAAGTCTCATACAAACCTTTTGTAAAACAATGGGTCCCAATAATAAATAATAGTTTTTTTTACATTTTTTTTAAGGTGGGATCCACTTTTTTACAAGGACTTGTATGTGGCTTGTCTATTTGAGACTTGTACAAATCATTTCTCTAAATCATAACCCACTGACACACCCCAACACTGACACAGAACCGTAAAAAGACAAATAGAACCTCATATAAATGGACACAAGAACAAAGTAGAAGGATAAACAATAACCACACAACACACACAAATTGCACACAGAAGGACAATAAAATTATTGTTTATTACTGATCAAGTTGGATAAGCTCTTATTATAATAGAATAGATATTTATAATATTCTCTTATATATAGTAATATGACTTATTTTCTATAATATTTAGTTTATTATGTAAATCAATCAGTATCAATTAGTATAATTGATTTATTGTATTTTTATTATATTTTTAACCTCATTAACCTATAAATATGGACAAATGTTATGTATTAAAAAATAATTGAAAATGGTAAAGATGTAGCCCTCATAATCTCTATCCTTCATTCTTTCTTCTCCATCTATTTTTCTATTGTATTTTATTTTCTACATGGTATCGGAAGCCTTGGCTAATGTCAAGCTCGATTCTGAGGACTATTTATTTTAAAGTTCTTCCGCTAGCTTTACTTCTCATAAATTTTTTTTCAGTTACATAAATTTTTCAATCTAGTTTTTCTCATATCAGGAGCACCGATTGGTTGTGCGGGTTGTCGTTGGCATTTTAGCATAAAAGCCACCAATTTCCTAGCGTTTCTCACAAAATTTTTTTTGTTCATGATAAGATTCATATTTAACGTGTTATTTGATATTCGTTTCGTTCACCACACGTTCTTTAGAGACTTCATACGCATTTAACAGATCGTTATTCGTGATAAATTTCATATTCAACGTGTTATCAAGTATTTTTTTCATTTACCACACTTCTTCCTGATGTTTCCTACATACTTAATGGATCACTGTTTATGATAAGTATCATATTCAATATGTTATTTAATATTATTTTCTGTTCACCACACATCCTCTAGATGCTTCATATGCATTTAACGTATTGTCATTCGCGATAAATCTCATATTTAATGTATTATTTGATGTTGTTTTCCATTCCCACACGTTCTTCAAATGCTTACTATGCTCTTACCGGATCGCCGCTCTCATTTTCGTTTCAATCTCGTACATCAGTTTGTATTTGCCTCCATCCACCAACTTGATAGGATCATCTAATAGAGCAATAAGAGTGTGACACGTGGTGTGCATACACAGCAAGTAGCAGTTTAGAATGTCGTGGCGCCAGCAGGAGGAAAGTCACCGCTCCCAGAGCGGGAAAGTCACGTTCACGTACGTGCTACTCCAAAAACCACCGAAAAGCACAGGGGCTTATATTCCATGCATGCAATCGCAGCGTATACATCACCCATTCTCAGCCGATGGATTTCTGTCCCCACCTACATCAATGGCTCCATTGATAATTTTCTACATTTTATTTTACTCAATATTTATCATCTATATTAATATTAGTATTTTAAATTAATTACATTCTCTTCTAGCATTTTAGACGCCAATAGTATTAAAATCAAGATAATTTTGTTGAAATTAGGAAAAAAACCTCAATTATACTGTTAAATATTGTGGTTGTAAATAAAATTTGTAGTATTTTACCTAAAAACTAAATTTGTAGGTTTGTTTATGCGAAAAAAAAAAAAAAACAAATCAAATATTCACTACTCGGCCAATTACATATAATTCGCCTTTTCATGCACCTTTATCTCTGTCTCTGGGAATCAGAAAAGGGCTCAAGAGAGTTTCCGGATCAGCACTTAAAGTCGTAAACCCTCAGATCTCGACTTCCAGAGTTTCTACGTCTTCTACTATCGAATTCTGAATCAGCCTCCACCACACGCTTCTCTCTCTCTCGTTTGCTAACTCAAATCCGCTTCTGGTTACCAGGTATAACCATCTACAAGCTTTCCTTTTCATTGCTTTTGTTTAGATTTTTTTTAGGTTTCCTAGAAATCTTTACAAAATAGATCGAGCCTTTTGGAAAGTCTTGGATTCAATCGTTTGCTTCTTGTACGTTTATTCGATTTCTTAAAATTCTAGCTCAAGATTGTTAGCATGCGCTGGAGTTTATTTGAGCTCGGTTATTCAATTAGTGCGGGGCTTCGATGCGTATTGTTTGAGCTATGTTGCAAAGAAATATCTTCGATTTGTTTGATTTTGTACTTTTATTTTTATGTTCAATGCTCAAAGGGAAAAAAGAAGAAATAAAGTTAGAAATTTTGAGATTGTATGGGGAAGGATCAGCTTCTGGAGTATGAGCCAGATCTTGGTTATTTGCTGCTAAATATTTTTATCGTAGTGCGGATCGTATTATTGAATGAATGTTATCGGCTTTAATGATATCCATTACTTTTTATTCCGAACTTTAGTTTTAGGAGCCTGGGAATGTCAGTGTTTGATCTTAATAATGATGATAGTATTTTCTCTTTTTCTCTCAATGCATCTACACAATTCTCCGCCTTATTAAATTTGCCTGGTATGTTTATGTTTATGTCTTAGTAGCTGAGTTCCCATCTGGCACTGTTCTGACAGATGACTTCTTAAACATAGAGGATATGCAAATGTTTTAGTTTTACTCGCTTGTTGTTCAACTCTACAATTGTTAGATTGTTCGTGCCTTTTTTGTTGATCATTTTGTTTTGGCCTCCTTTCAATCAATTACCTAGTGATTAGAGGTGGCCTGTGGAGTTATCAATTTACAAGTCGAGTAAGCATCGATGCAGTTGAAATTTTGAGGCAGTGAGAGTTATATATCCCAACCATAATATAGTAACTTAATTCGAGACTTTGCATCTTATGTAACATGAATGATGGTAGTAACATTTCCAATGAGTAGTGTTTTTTCCATAATTGATGTTACATTTACTTATAAAAAATCTTCTGCAATCGGTTGTGTTGCATATGCAGTGCTTTTTTGTCCTTTTGTTTTGATCATGTGGAGGTTCAAACCATTTATGCAAAAAGAAGCAACTGGTCTTGAAGGCCGCTCTATTGATGTTGGAAATCTTAAGATTCATGTCCGGAATTCCATTGCCGAGGGAGGATTCTCATGTGTCTATTTAGCTCGGGATGCTGTGAATGTTTCAAAGCAGTATGCTTTAAAGCACATAATATGTAATGACGAGGAATCACTGGATCTGGTGATGAAGGAGATCTCAGTGATGAAATCCCTCAAAGGACATCCAAATGTTGTTGCACTCTTTGCACACACCATCTTGGATGTGGGACGAACGAAGGAAGCACTCATTGTGATGGAATTTTGTGAGAAGTCCTTAGTTAATGTGCTAGAGAGCAGAGGAGCTGGGTTTTTTGATGAGAAACAGGTCCTCTCAATCTTTAGGGATGTGTGCAATGCTGTTTTTGCAATGCACTGTCAGTCACCGCCTATTGCGCATAGGTAAGGATTCTAACTAGGTGCTTTCAAGTTTAATATTTATCAAAGTTAGATAATCTTCTTCTATAGTTGTTTCTTTTTTCCTTTTTTTTATAAGGCCTCGTTTGTTTTTAGAAACCATGTCAAACTCATATAATCATTATAACTTTCCTAAACTTTCAAATACAATAAAAAAAATCAAAAATTTCAAATCCCAAAACAAAAATAATATTAAAAATAATATTCTAACAATATTATAATTTATAATATTTTTATTTAATTTTCATCTCAACTCACCTCACTATCTAAACCAAGCCTAAAGCATACAACTTTTTTTACCATTCATGCATTTCTCTTGGAATAGTCAATGAAATATAGATGTGCATTTAGCTCCCCATCTCTCTCTCTCTCTGTAGTTAATGATTACATAATGGCGATTCTTGGATTGGCTTGTAAACCATGCTTTTACTGATGTGGGTGACATGACAGCGCTTCAACCTGTTCTCTAAGTTGCATTATTTGTAATAAAAACATGCATGCATGCGGACATGGATACATACACATATATTGCTTCAACCATACATCTCGTTTAGTATTTTTTTTTTTTTTTTTTACTTTCATGTAGAAAAAAATAGGGATATCATACAAGTAAACACGAAGAAAAGATTTACCAATTGCATTACTTGTTGGAAGATACTTATTGGGTTCTTTTTGTTGTGACTTGCCAAAGAATGCATGCTATTAGTTTATATTTCTTCAATTTAATTTTCAGGGACTTGAAAGCCGAGAATCTTCTGTTGGGGCCTGATGGATTATGGAAGTTGTGTGATTTTGGAAGTACCTCTACTAATCACAAGCGCTTTGAGAAGCCTGAAGAAATGGGTATTGAAGAAGATAATATCAGGAAGCACACAACACCTGCCTACAGGGCCCCTGAGGTTGAACAAGAAACTTTTCTCTTACAAAGTTATAGTTCTGATATTTGGTAGTAAAGTTATTTGATTTTTAGCTTCCTCCTTTTATTGACTTAGATGTGGGATCTCTTCCGGAGAGAACTTATAAATGAGAAGGTAGACATGTGGGTAAGTCAATGTGAAACTCTCAATTCAGTGTATAATCTATAAACAATTAGATAATCGTTTCAAATGTGCATTGGGAAATTAATTTTTTTCTCTGGCACTTTGCAGGCTCTTGGTTGCCTCCTCTTCCGGATATGCTACTTCAAAAATGCGTTTGATGGAGAGTCAAAGCTACAAATCTTGAATGGGAATTATCGTGTTCCAGAACTACCTAAATATAGCTCCGCTGTAACAGACCTAATCGGTGACATGCTTCAAGCTTCCCCAGATGACAGACCAGACATCACGCAGGCAAGCGCTTTGCTTGATTGGCCATTCATCTCCATGAATTTAGGTTAGTTTTAGATTATATTGTCCATGGCAATCTTAGGTGCATAGACCATCATTCTGCTTACTTATGCTGGAACCTTATATGATGGTGGCAGGTGTGGTTTCGTGTCAACGAGCAGTTACCTGCTAATTTACACAAGTCTTTGCCAGATAGACCACCTGAAATGCAGTTTACTGACGTACATGAAGGTGAGGGCATCAAATGTGTACCTTCACATGCAACTTTATTCTCTTTCTGTATGATTGATTAAATTCAATTTCTTAGCATGGCTGAGATTAAGAAAAAAATATTTTCGTTAGTGCTTGAAATTGGCGAATGCCACAAATGTTTGAGATTGCTTTCAGTTGAAGTGATATTGATATTTGATGGCAATCCTATAGGTATTTCAAAGCCTGCAAATAAGGCTCATCCAGTGCCGCGTAGAAGTCCACCACCGCCACCTTCATCTGCAGAACCAACTAGAAACACATCACACCCTTTATCTAGGACTGGGGGAGGTCAGGGGCAGCTTGGTGCTTTCTGGTCCACTCAGCATGCAAAGGACTCGGTTGCTGCTGAGGACACAACAAGACCCAAATTTGATGAAGAGCCAACTAGCTATAGCACATCAAAACATGATCAATACCCAGAGAATCATCCTTTGCCTAGGAACACTACCCCTGCCAAAGAGGTAAATATGCAAACCCATGCAGTCCGAAGAAATACGCGCAAGCCTGGGGATGGCCCTTCCAAGGACTTCGAGATAACGTTTTCTCAGAAGGATACAGACCAGGGCTTGGAGAGGCTAAAACCATCTAAAACTGAGAGCACATCTGCTTTTCAAGATGAGGCTTTTAACACTTTTGTTGCTGAATTTGATACGAATAAGTTCAGCTCTGGAGTTAGTAATAGCAAATCAGGAAAAGAGGAAGCATTAGAGGCCAAGGTAGAGAAGTTGAAGGAGGAGCTGAAGCAAGCTAACTTGGATAAGGCTGAAATAACTTCCAAATTTGAAAAGCTGTCTGCCATTTGTCGATCTCAAAGGCAGGAGATACAGGAGCTGAAGCAAGCACTTGCGGCTAGAACTCCACCACATAAAGATGCTTCAAAAAATCAAACTTTGTCTGGAATACGATCTGCAACCCATTTGGTAATGTATTCTTTGAATTTTGTTTGCTATTGTTGTAATTATCTGAATTTGGTGGGTTTTGTCTCCATCATGCTTGTTTTCTTATGGTATTCGTTCTCCTCTTAGCATGGGGAGAAGATTGAAGGAGCAGGTTGGGAAGTACAGCGAGAGAAATCAGATGGGAATACTGCAAGCCTGGAGCCAAAGCCATGGGATGCATTTGCTGAGGAACCTAAGCCGCAGCAGCCACTTTCAACGGACAACCCTTCAAAATCTGTTAGGACGAGAAATATTAGCCAGAACAAGCAGGCTGCTCTGGTAAATACTGGTTTTGATACTTGGGGTTTTGGAACAGAGAGTTTTTCTGTTGCTTCGACTGCCAGCCCTCAGATATCCAGACCCAATGGTGAAGGATATAATTCTCAGCGCTTTGGTGAGGCAAAGATGACAGAGAGCAAGCCAGCTTCTCAACCTGCTGGATGGGCTGGTTTTTAACTTGGCCGATCTGGCAAGGGTATAATGGAGGTATTCGTGAGAACCTTGGCATCCTTCGTTGCACCCTTTGGTGCTGGTAGCAAAAACTGAGGATAGAGAATTCTAGAGATATATGGTTTTTTGGAATTGATTCGTGCTGTTGAGTGCTTGTGAGTTGGAGATGTTGCCATGCGGTGACCATTTACACATGCTTTTGTGTGCACAACAATTATATACTTTATGTGTGTCTCAGTTGGTGGTTAAGAAAATAATCAATTTCTGTCCATCTTGTTGGTACTCATGGTGTTGGCATACGGAAGGCAAGGGATACGTGGGGTTGTTGTGTAAGTTGTGCTTGCACAGGTTTGACCCCTGTTTTAGTGGGCTGCATATAATAGCAGATAGCTGTTTGTAGTTATTCTGTAAAGATATGCCCCAAACGATAAAACTGCAACGTTTTCAAATCCCCCTATCACTCAAACCGCCATTCGTGCCAGTTAAGAAAAATAAAAAAAATACAAATTTACTAGTAGTCATTTTCTTAATTATTAAAAAAAATTAAAATACACGAATAGACATATTTGGGAGTCAGGATATATTATTGGTCGTTAATTTTTATCCTTCTCGGAATGTTTGAAAAGCTGGATGGAATCACGGTGGTTTGCTTCATTTTTCAATTAAACTCTTCGCATTAGACCGTCAACCTAGAAGGTAAACATAATGGTAAATTGTTGAATGATGGTTCTTTCAACGTGACTATAGGCTTCCCAGAGCTTTTTTCTTCACATCTACCGCCGGACATGGGACTTGGCTTGGACGAAAATTTCCTTTCATAATAATTAAAATCTAAGATATTTTTAATAAAGTGAGATGATTGTATTGGTTGATTGTAAAATAGGTTCTAAAATAATTGTTGAGCTAATTGCAAAATTAATATATGGATTTTCACATTTTTGCAATTCAAAAATTCAGTTTTTAATTTTTATAAAATTGATACTTGAAGTTTAAGAAACTCACAATTCAATATTTCTCAAATTTATAATTAACAAATTAACCGCAGACTACATGTCAATCTGTGATTGGCAGACATGTGGCAATCAATTTCCACGTTAGCAAATCAAGCACTAACACGTGGCATACGACTGCCACACGCCAATCGCACTGTTAATTTTCTAATGGCAAAATTAAAAGTAGGCGAGTTTTTTAAAATTCAAGTACTAAAAGACTCCAAATGTAAAAAATAAAAATTTAAGTACTAATGTTGAATTAACCCATAATTGTAAGAGAGATAATCGTGTCATTGTCCTTGAACATTACAAAACAGAATCTCAGAAAAAAGTTTTTGCTAGAAAAAATATGAACATATTGATTTCGTATTAAAAAAATAATAATACTAGGTATAATTTTAGAATGCATAAGATTTACGTTTTTTTTTTTTTTTTTTTTTTTTTTTTAAATGGACATATTTGCACAAACTATACAAATAATTTTTTGGTGAAAAAAAAGCACAAACGGAAGAGTTTCGAAGTTTTTATTTGAAAAAACGTGGACTTCAGTCTAGCTATTGATTTTGTATTAAAAAAAATAATAATCCTGTAAATAATAATAAAATTTATAAGTTGATACTATTCTATATAATTTTATAACATACAAATTTCAATAAAGAATCATTAGATATCTCAGCAACTTTTTTCAAAGACACAGACGCACAAACTATAACACAAACGGAAGAGCGGAACTCAAACTAAACGGTAAATTGAAAACAAAATCCCCACTTTATAATTTAGTTTCAAATCCGTCACCAGACAAAAAGGGGAAAAAAAAAAGGAAGAAGAAAGTCGCACTCGCGAGCCTCTGACACACTCCGAGCCCCAATTCTGCTCCCACTGCTCTCTCTTCCTCTCTCTCTCTTCGGTAATCACCGTTCAATTCTGTGGTCTTTAGTGCGGTTAACGAATCGGAAATTCGCTTTGCAACGGCGTCATTTCTCAGTGTCTTTTTAAGCTGAATCGAGCAATCTTTGGCCTGCTTCGCTCTCCGATTGGCTGGGATTTTTTTGGGGTGCTTCTTTCGAATTGGTAGCGGTTTCATTATTTGGGTGGTAAACTGGCTATGGATTACGAGCCGTACGATAGCAGTGGTAAATGCTCCCGCAAAACTTTATATCTTTTGAGGATAATTAGGGTTTTGCCTCCTTTTCGGTGTGTTTTCTTTGCGGCAGCTTGAATTTTGTGTATGTTCTTCTTGAGGTGTGTTGGGCTTCTTGGAGGGATAGAATTAAGTTTCAGGGTTTTGGATTATGATTAATGGCAGTCTTTTTGGAAATTTGGTTTCTGTATTTCTTTAGGTTGCTTCTGGACTTCTTAATTTAGGTTGTTTGTGATGAATGGTGCAAGTTTTGTTTTTATTGCTCGGAGAATGTCTTTAAGTTCTAAAGTCTGGATCTTTTGTATGATTTATGAGCTTAAATCAGTGTCCGTTACCAAAATGGTCTCAAAGAACATAGAAAGTGTGTAATCATGCGTAAGTCAACCGTTTATTTACTATTCTTTATTATTATTATTATTATTATTATTATTATTATTATTATTATTATTATTCTTCATTTTCCCCCTTTGGGAATAGTCTTCATGAGACTGGTTTTCTTGCTGTGGAGGGACTAAATCAGATTAAATTGCATGCATAACATGTCAACTCCTGGAAAACATCCCGAACACTATGTCGTGTTTCATTTCTCTTCTCTGAATTCCAGCGGAAATGTGTCCAGTTATTTTTATTTTGATAAATGCCGTGTTGCATTTAAAAAAAAATTGCAGGAACAGATGATGATCTTCCTCCAACACACCAAAACAGAATTCCTCGAGGAGGCCGTGTTGCTGGGAATGGAAGATCTGCCGTGGGCTCCGTCCCATATCCCAGGATATATGGTGAGACTGATATGGAAACCCAAATCCACCAACTTGAGCAAGAAGCATACAGTTCAGTTTTAAGAGCCTTCAAAGCTCAAGCCGATGCCATTACTTGGGTACTTTTGGTCATTTTGCTTTCATGAATCTAATGTATTTGAATTTCTTTTTTATCAAGTTTAAATTACTGCCACATGCAATCTTTTTCTGCAGGAGAAGGAAAGTTTAATAACAGAACTCAGAAAAGAGTTGAGACTATCAAATGAGGAGCACAGAGAACTTTTAGGACGGGTTAATGCAGATGACGTCATACGGAGGATAAGGTCTGATAGATTTAAGATTTATGAAACAAGCACTGTTTATTTGAGAAGTACAATCCGTTAAATTGTAGCAGGGATTTATCTCTTTTGTCTGATAATGGGCACTGCATTGGGTAATTCCAATAGGGAGTGGAGACAGGCAGGTGGCCATCAATCTGGCATGCTGAGTACAGGTCAAGCTGTGCATGATCCTGTACCCAGTCCCACTGTCTCTGCATCTCGCAAGAAACAGAAGATAACCCATTCGGTACCTTCACAATCCTATGGTGGGCCATCTCCACCATTTCACCAACCAGCCATTGCTACATCTCACCAGCCATCCTCGTCAACAGCAAAGCGAGGATCACTGCCAGGACCCAAGGCAAAGAAGCAGAAAGCCGTAAGTTAAATTTTGTAAAGTTATGAAATTTGGAATTATACATGCAAAAGATCCTTCTTAATTCGTTTATGTAAGTTTGGACTAATACCATAAAATTTTTGGAACCGTTTGATTGGTTTGTTTCCTTGCTATTCCATTTTATTTTACAGGGTACAGTCTTACCCGTTGCGTCTTCAATGAAGCAGTACCCTCTGTCCGGTCCAAGTGGGAGGGGTCAAGTTGCTAATAGAGTTTCTTCTGCTGCTGTTGCGAGTCAGCCTCCTGAAGGAGCAACATTGGATCCATTGATTGGGAGGAGAGTGAGGACCAGGTGGCCAGATGACAATAACTTTTATGAAGCTGTCATAACTGACTACAATCCTGTTGAGGTGTATATATGGCTCTTGATTGCCGCTAATCTAGATTCTAGTGATATAGTTGGCTGATTTCCCTTTTTGTCAGGGGCGACATGCTTTGGTCTACGATATTGGCTCAGCCAATGAGACATGGGAGTGGGTCAATCTTTCAGAGGTATATTTGATGCTTTGTCACCATGGCCTACAGTATTTTCTACCCAAATCTTATTTTAAGTTCACTTTAGTCTAAGCCTTTCAATTCACTAATACACTGATTTGGAGTTCCATAGAGAAAATAAAGAGAGGCAAAGATAGAGAGAAATCTCTCACTTATTGATTGGATATTGTTCACAAGAGAGGGCCCGGGAGGGAAAGCTCCTTTCATTCCCTCACTTTCTCTGCGCATCTAATTATGGTTGACAACATCGAAAATTCTATGCTAATTACTGGGCTGATCTTAGTGGAACAATTTAATCCACTTGGCCTTAGTTTGTTTATGTTGTTGTGGTTATAATCTATCTTTCAAAGAGTACCACCTTTCATGGAGTCTATGTCTAGTGCTTCTTTGTAATACTCAAGATTGATTATAAGAAGATGGTGAATGAGATCCCGCATTGCTTGGGAGGGATAAGGTCTTACCCTCTATAATGATTCTTAGTGTTTGTTTGGTTTTGAGTTTGGAAGCTTATAAAGTGCTTTTAGGCTCTTTTATAGAAAAAATGGTATGCGTGGTAAATTTTTAAGTGTTTTAAGCACATAAAAAAGGTTGAAAATCATTTTTTTTTTTAAAAAAAAAAAGCACCAAATTGAAACTTTTGTTGAAAAGCTCCTACAGATAACTTTAAAAACGCTTTAGCCACATGTTTGTCAAACGATAAACAATTTTTTAATAGTAGAACTTTTTAACAAAGCTCTATTACCTACAACAATCCCAAACAAGCCCTTAGAGACTCTAATTGTAGCCTTGAATAGTCCTTTTAGAGTATAGGCCTAAATATGGTTTGAGCTTTCGTTGGATTGTTACAAATGGTATCAGAAACAGGTTCAACTAAAAGTATAGTTGAGGCATGTCACCTATGGTGGAATGGCCTGACGAGAACGTTAGGGATTTAAGGGTGGAGATTATAATACCCCGGATTGAGTGTATGAAGATGGTGAATGGGATCCCACATTACTTGGGAGGGAAAAGTTCTTGTCCTTTAAAAGGATTTCAAGGGATGCCAATCATAATCTTGGGTCGTTACAAAGGAACACTCGACATCATTTATTGGTGGTAGTATATGCTACAACAATAATTGATATGGTCCATTTTCCAGGAAACTACCCAAGTTTTATCATACATTCTTCAACTTATTGTTACAACTTGACTCTTTATTTTCTAGGATTTATACTTGGTTTAACTTCAGTAGTTCACTTGTTTATGCATCATATATTCTGATTTGCCTTTGTATGTTCAAATTAGATTTTCTTGTGGCCGGCTACTTTCGTGAAGCTTTCTTTCTTTTTCTTTTCCCCCTTTTTCCCGAAGATTTTATATATTGGTTGCAAACACATTCTGAGTCATTATTCTTAATGCAGATCTCTCCTGAAGATATTCAATGGGTAGGGGAGGATCCTGGAATCTCCCATCGTTCTGGTTATGGTGGATTCGGTCATGGGATTAATAGATCTGTAGGCCACGACAGTATTCCAAGTGTAGGACGAGGTAGGGGGGTTACAAAGGGCCATTCCAGAAAAGATTTTCTGCCATCACAAAATGGCATTGGAAAGAAGGCCCCAGAGGATATAAAAATTCTTCAGACAGATACTCTGATCAAGGAGGTAAGTGAAAGCAGGGCGATACATATTTAGTTGAGTTGTTAATTTCTTTCCGTCTGTATAATTTTCTGGTGAATTTGGACAGGTAGAAAGAGTTTTTGGTGCAATTCATCCAGATCCTCTTGAAATTGAAAAGGCCAAGAAAATGTTGAAGGTATAAGAAGGGAAAACCATGGTACCTCGTGGAAGGCTTTCGCTTTTCCTTTGTTTCTTGTTGAGAGTTGTTACATTTCTAGCTCTTTGTTTAAAATCTGGCTTACAAATTCTAAACTGCAGGAACAAGAACAAGCACTTATTGATGCAATTTCAAGGCTTAATGAGATTTCTGATGGCGAAAGTGGTACTTTTCATTTGACCTTGCATCATTCTTAAGAGCTTAAGTTGCCCTATGCCAAGCTAATGATAGAAATGCCTCCAGCAATGAAGGCGGTTTAAGCTGTCCATATTGAGCGTGTCCTTTTCTTAGCACTGGAAATAGAATGGAATTGTTTCTGATTCTATGAATGTGAAATATAATACTGAATGTGATATGTGCAGGGAGTATAAACGTTGATTAATGATTTTGTACTTGAAAAGAAGCTTTTTTCCCCCCTTATTAACACGTTCATACCTTTTCTTGTAATGAAAGCCAATTATCTGAGTTGATTTCCTTCTTAATGCTTCATGTTTGTTCGTTTTTCCCCCTTTAAACAGATGAGGGTGGCCACCAATTCTCGCTTGGGCAGTCAATGGATCGAGAATGATTAGGGACTGGTTCTGACAGTAAGCAGCATGGCACATGCTCGTGGTGATAAAAGGTTTGGAGGGTTATAAGATGGCCAGTGATAAGACTAAAATCAAACATCTGATATTAGAGCTTCTTTCTAGGATAATGCCATCTTCCAATTTAATGAAAGGAAACATTAAATTTATTTTAGCTGGGTAGTAATTTATTTGTTAACAGTAAGAGTTCACGTAGGAAAGGCTGATGCTGGTGTACATTGCTTGATTAGTGACTAACTGATCATGTACAAAATTCTCTCACTCGGAACCCCCCCCCCCCTCTTTCTCTCTCTAAAACGCAATTTAATGGAAGGAAACAGTTCTTAATTGTGATGCACGTCATGTGGTTAAAAAGGGCTCCCTTTCATTTTGCTCCGGGGATTATCTCAACGAGGAAATTAAAATTAAATGTGGTTATTCGTAAGGAGTAGATTGATGAACGTTGTAATTTGAAACGAGAAAAAATTGCTGCAGTTTGCTGTGATCAGGCGTTGCTACCTATAAGAAAGATGAGCCTTTCAATTGTGGGTAGTGCCCTTTTGAATTTCATCAGAAGCTTATTGACAGTTGCAAGACGGTGGATCAAAATCCAGTGGACTAATGTGGATGTTAGTTGGGACGCTTGAAGCGGAATAACATTGGACGGCCTACCACTCCGTAGTCCGTATGATCTTTACGATGAAGTCACCAATATACAAGTGCAAATGGGAGCGTGACCTTAGATTTTTGGCTGGCCTGGCTCAAGCTCAGCTTTGTTCGACGATTCGGATGTTAAACAAAGTGTGCAACTTTGTTTAAAATCATCGAGATCAAACTGTTTCGATTAAAATGCTCTTTTAGGGAATTGGGAATTTTTGAGTCCCCAACTTTTGAGGATCGACGCCATTAAATAATTTTGTTGTGCTCTTGACCTTTGTTGGTTCATTTACCTTCTATTATTTTTGTTTGGTGAACTTGGGCTTGATGCATCGGTCCACCAAGAAAAACAAACACATTTCTTTCGCCCAAATCAATTGATATATTGCGTATGGCAGGCAACGAAGGAAAGACATTTCATTGCTTCTAATGAATTATTAGGCTTGCCCATGACTGATAAGTTATTTACATCAAACTTTGTTATGAACGAATGTGATATTAGTTTTAAAATGAACATGAAAAAATATGGTAGATAATCCATAAACAAAGGCGAAAATGATATACGGACACGGTACACGATGGCTATGGTTTCCTTGCGAAAGACAAATGGTACAAAGTAACAGGCAAATGAAGATCCATTTTACAGGGAAGACCAGAAGGTAGGTCTACAACTTTCTAAATAGTAGTGTAAACCCTTTTTCTTAGTTAAAATATAGTCACATAAATATACAGAAGCAATTAAAAGTGGTAGTCAGTTTTACCTCACCTCCTAGGACGCTTTTTAGGCCGCTTTAAGGCCACCACTTCCTTTACTCCACTCTCCTTTCCACGCTTCGCTGAAACTGCATTGGCCTTGGCTAGTTTTTTTGGCGGCCTACCAACACTCCGCTTCGATGGGCTACTCTCCTCCTCCGCCTCCTCCTCCTCCACATGTTTCTTATTACTGCTTTGCCTCAGCACCCTCTCATTCCTATTATGCCCCTTCCCAATGTGCCTCGTTTTCTGCTCCTTACTACCACTCTTCAACGTTTCTGCGGGAGAATTCCGCTTAATCCTTCTCAAGAAATCCGCCGCACTTCTTTTCTTTTCCAACGCCAATGCTTCCGTTTTCTTCTTCTTGTCAGTTTTGGGAGTAGCCTCGACTTGGTTGGCTAGACTGGTTTTTGAGTTGGGGCTCGTGCTCATTTGTCTCCTGCTGGAAGCACTACTAGTAGTATTGTTTGTTGGGTTCTTGTTGCTCCTTCTCAAGCTTCGGACTCCAGTTACAGGCTTGTCTTTGGCATTGGTTTTCATCATGTCTTCCACTGCAGCATCCGTAGAGGGCTTAATGGGTGGTGTCTTTGGATCAAGAGCTGGCTTCTTCTCATCGCTTATTTGATTCTCCTTCTGACAAACGGTAGCGGCAGAGGAACTTGATTTAGCCGAAATGAAGCTTCGTTTACGGCAAACGATCATGGGAACAGATGCGTTGGGCTTTGCAAGCAATGAATGAGATCTTTCTGGTTCAGCTTTAGGTTGGAATACTGCTGTATTTGGTGTTGGGGAATTTTGTGTTGGGAAGGAGTCACTGCGTTTTGGGATTTCATTCAACACAAGGTGGCGAAGCTGGTGGGCGGCGATTGATTCAACGGAGGACTTGGGAAAGAAAAGGGTGGCGTTGTTGAAGAGGAGCAGGAGATCTCGGTAGAATGCGAGGGTGCATGTGGAATAGTTGCCCTTGTGGAGTCTGCTTTCTACCGTTTCAAAATCCACGTGCTGCCTGACCACATTATTGTACTTGTCCGTTTCCTGCACAGTATTGGACAAAGACCAACGTTATCATCAATGTTAACCGAAGAAGACATTAACCATGATCGCTTTCCTCCCCCCTTTTCTTTTTAACCAATAGGTAAGATCTCGCAAGTATCTATGAACCGACCTAAAATAAAAAGATCAGTGATTTCGTGCCATGTTAGTTAGATATGGGCTGAAGCTAAACCTAACAACAAGTGCATAGAATTGTCACCTTTTGCACAAGACAAATTAGAATTTTTTTCCTGGAAAAATCAAAACCTATTTGTTTACTAATTGAGTACACAGTTAAAAATAAACATAGCAGAAAATTCTTTTCAAACAAAATTACTAACGCAAGTATTGGAAATTGTCCAGAAATCCCGCTACCATGGTGAGTTCTTTTTAACTTCTTCGCTCTCATAAATGCGGAAATTTACCGAAGCAAGGTCCAGAGCAGCAGAGCCATACGAAACTACATCAGAAACTTGAAAGATGAAAACACCTAATTGAGCTTTTATTAATATAAAACGACTTTTTATTTGAACCACCTACGACTTTGCGCTGGCCTATATTAGTAGATGACATTAGTAGATGGCCTATATTAGTAGATGACATAAGACATACCTTCTTTTTATTTGAACCACCTATGAGCTATGACACTTGATAGGTCATGTAACTTAAAAAAAAAAAAAAAACGATAAAATAAATAAATCAATACACTTTTTTGATAGGTAAATCAGAAGTTAAAAACATAGAGAGTGGATCGTAAGCAAGACAAAAAATAGAAATTTTGATTTTGACAAGTCAAAGTTGAAAGGTATGTTTTTTAATCTTACCAATACATATAAAAAAGACTAGACAAACAAAACAAATAAATACTACTTTTCCTTTTTCTGGGTAAAGAAAAAAAAGACTGGTGGGGATTATACAGAGGGATTTGAAAATTAATGAGTCAATCCCAGTTACTCATCGACTGAACAAGTCCGTCCTCAACTGCGTGTGCGTGAGGCTATGAAGAACCAACTTTAATTTATACCGACCAAACTATGCATGTGCTCCCAAAATTGCACTTGCCCAAGTTAAGCATTAATATTAAATTACCAAAAAGAAAAGATAAAAAAAAAAAAAAAAAGTCCACCGAATCTATAACTATATCTACCTAAATCATTTCAAGTCAAAACAAAATAAGAATTAAAATGGTTTGACGTTCTATAAAAATCCTATCCGACTGTTTATACGCGACAATTATTTATTCATAAATTAGATTGGGTCACATGCGATCAAGTTAAAATCTTAAAAGTTTTACCTTCTCCTTCAATCCTCTAATTACTAGAATGATTAAAGAAATCTATTAAAATTAAAATTATATTTTTAAATTGAAAATTTAGATTTTGAAAATAATTACCTCAAAATACTCAATTTTTCAATTAATCTGCTTTTAGTAGTCAATTTATCCAGAACAAAATTGGAAAACGATATATAAAGAAGGGCAATCAATTAAATACTTAATTTTTCTAAAAAACTTATTTTCAAAAAAAAAAAAAAAAACTAAATAATGATAAATAATAATGCGTGGAATTCTAAATATGCCCCCATTGAGCAGAAATGGACCAATACCTGGCTTTCAAGCCGGCGCTCGAACAATGAGCTGTTATTATTATGGCCTCTGATTATATCCAAAATCCTAACCAACGGCTGCGATTTCGCGGTGAGTTCCATGATCTCCGACGGCTCCTGGCCGCTCGCAATCTCCTTTCTCTGGCTCCTCTTCCTCTTCCTCTTACGAGTCAAACTCGCGGAGCTCTGCATGTCGCTGCTCTCCCTCGTCCTCCCTCCATTCGACTGAGCCGCCGAGTCAGTCGGTAAGTCCGACAAGTTGCCACCTTTCCTCTCATGAGTTGGCTCGACGGACTCTGACTCGTTTTTCCCAACAGTATCCGAGCTTCCGTCGTCCGAATGCTCCACAACCGGTTTTGAACCGCTAAATCCCGGATCCGCTCTATGCGAACTGGTGTTAAATGTTTCATGTTCCATTCTTTCTCTTTCTTTACCATCTTTTCCTTTAGAACAGGTAGTGTTGGACTCGTTAACGGAACGATTGTCCCGGTCTGAGTCGTCTCCGGTTCTTTCCGGTTCGTCCTTTTTGTCGTTTTCTGATCGCTCTTCCCCGTCCTCCAGATCTGGTTTTCCTGGGCGACTAATTCCATTATCTTTGAAGCTCAGCTCCCGCTCCCGCTCCCGCTCTTCCTCCAACCTTTTCACCTTCAACTCCAAGGACCTTCCTCAGGTCAGGAATAAACAAAAATAAATCTCAGATCCGAAATTAGAAATTTTGGAAGTCTCAAAAAAAAAAAAAAAAAAGAGAGAGAGAGAGAGAGAGAGGAGGAGAAGAAGAGGAAGAAGAAGATTTACAGGATGGAAACGTCGTAACGTTGGACCTCTTGCTTAAGATCGGAAACGCGGATTCTCCTCAACTCGTCGAGCCAGGGAATAGTATGATCAACATCGGCGGTTCCGTTGGGTAAGGGTGGGGAAAGGTAGTGGTTAGGGGGGTTGAAACGGCGGAGGAGTTCGTGGTACTTGAGTTGACAGTTGGTAGGGGTGGTGAAGAGGTGAGGGAGAGAGGTCTTGTTCTGGAGCTCCAGGGAGACGGAGTCCCAGTCGGTGAGACCATGGCGCTTGACGGCGCATGCTAGCAAGAGCTCCTCCCAGGATCCCCAGGTTTGGTTATGTGGTATGGCCAACATGAGGTGGATGTTGGTTGGTTGATGATTCCGATTGCGATTACTCAAATTTAGTACAGATTATTCATTAAAGAAAAAGGAAAAAGCTAGGGCTGGCTTGATTTGGTTAACAAAAATAACATAAGCTTTCGAGTTTCGTCGTAGTGTCTGTCTCTGGTTGTTTCCCTTCCCTTCCATTTCCTTCCATTTTCTATTTATTTGAGTTATCGGAAAGTTTTTATTAGGATGGGGTTTGCCGGTTTGGGGGTCGAGTCTCGCAAACATTCTCACGAGTCACCATTTGCGTTTTTCTTTTCTTTTTTTCTCCTGTGTTTTGATCTATGATGATCCATCCATCCATCCAACCATTTATCTGGATCTCGAGCGACCACGTAACTGGGCTTCGTCGTGCCTAATTACCATTGCATCCCCCCCGTGCATTCATCTCAATTCCTGGGCCTGTCTTTCTTCTAATTAATTCCCTTTTCTTTTCTTTTTTATCACCGTGGTTTAATTTGGTAACACGACTACCGACTACGGAGGATGGGGTGGTCACTGGCCAGACTCATCAAAGTAGTAGCATCTGAGTCTCCGGCCGATGCTAAGATTTAGAGCCCACCTTCTCTAATGGACTGACTTCTCCGGGACCCTACAAAATTCTGGGCTGCCTTGTCCTCGATCTGGCCCAATGACCCAGAACTCGAGTCACATCCCAACCAATACCAGTGTTCTGCAATCCCAATTGAATGACACGACAATTCCCAAGTGGATGTTTGGACATTCACATATTCCTAAAAATTTTTATAATTTTATTTTTAAATATTATTCAAACATAAAATATTTTCTAATTCTAAATTTGTAAAGTTTTCATCTAATTATTAACTAATAATTATTCAAATATTAAATCTAATACAACTATCTCAAACTTCCAAACAAATCACAAAAAGTAACATAATTTTTTAAAATTTTACAACAAAAATTATATTAAAAAATTATATTAAAAGAAGTTTTTTTAAAATTTTATCATTTTCTAAAATTAATAAAATATTTTAATTAAAATCATTTCATTACTATTCATAAAATTTTAAAATATTTTAGAGTGTTTAAATGAAGAAAAACTCTTGCTGTAGTCACGAACCAAACGGCTCTGACGTGGACAAAATAAAAACGCACTGTTTCATAACTTCTCTACATTTCCCTAGATCCCTCTCCCTCCTTCCATTTCCATTTCACCATTTCCCTCCTTCTCCGTGTTTCTCTCCCTCAATTTCCCTCCCTCGAAGACAAAGATCCCATATCGCCGAGACTCTCTGTGTTCTCTCCTTAGAAGATAAAGACCTCTCTCCATTTTCCTTCCATTTCCTTCCCTAGAGACCCATAGAAAGGAAAGTAAATAAAATGTGAGAAAACGGGAAGAAACAAGAACGAAAACAATACCTAGTAACTAATCCTACAAAACTACAAAGAAAATTTATGGGTTTTGTCTCAGGAACACATGAAAAAGAAAATACTAATAAAAGAAATGGGATTATTGGCAGCAGTTTTTTTCCCTAAACAGAGGTATGAGGCCGACCAAAGCGAATATCCATTGACAAGAAGAAGTAGTTGACGAAATGTAGACTGAGAAAATAAAAATAAAAACTTTATCAATGGAGACCCACGAAGAAGACCCACACGAAAATATTTGCGAAAATGGAGACACACGGTCCCAGACGAACAAGACGACTTAGAAGTAATGTGGGGGTAGCTCAATCTCCCAGATCAGATGAGCAAGAAGTCGACGATTGGGCAACCATTACACATGAAGACGACGATTGCAAAACAATTACACGCAATCGAAAGAAAACCCAGACGCCATACGAGCGGGAAGACGAAGACCCAGACGACGCGAAGCTCTGTTTCAGTGAGTTTTTCGTTCTTTACGATTTCGATTTTTGGCAGGATCCTTTTACTCTTTTGCTTCTATTGTCATTTTTCTTAAAGCTAACATGGCGTCAACGACTGCACACCAGTTGCCTATCACGACTATATATAGAAGAATTGATGAATGAAACCTAAGAATGGTGCTATACGGATTTTTGTGCACAGATTGTTCGTTGGCCAGTCAACATTGTGGCACTGCCACATCAGTATATTATTGCTTACCTAACATAAAACACGAGTATTTGACCGATCAAAGATCAACATTTGATTGTATCGGGTTGATGGCAGCATAACATGGCAACTGCCATGTCAGCATGTGGACAATCCATCTGCATCCAGCATTGTTGGTTTCAGTGGCTGAACTAACAATTTTTCAGATGGGTTAACTTTTCTACTTTACCATCGTTTACCTACAATAAAAAAGATATATCCTAATATTAATTTCATGAAAAATCATAATAAAATAATTATATATAAAATTAAATCTCGATAATTTACTACATATACATATAAACAAAATTTTAAAAACACAACTTAAATATTTATGATGACAATGCTTTCATTGAATAATATTCATCTATTATTATTTTTACAATGAAATATTTATAATTTATTTTCTTCATAGAAATTATCAAGTATTTTTTTACAAGGTCATTTTTCATTCTAGTATGTAAGCCAATTTATCAAATTTCATGTAAAAATCTAAATATTTTTTTATTGTCTTAAGCATATAATACAACAATTAAGACCTTAAATAAATTATTTTCTTGCTTAACGAAATCTAGATGATAAAACTTCTCAATTATTTTTCATACAGATCATCAATCCCAAATAATTTTTCTTATATATACATAAGAAGCCTAATATTCTATAATACAGAACTTTAGGATCCATATTAATAAGTTTATTATTTATCCTAATCTTAGTTTTAATTTAATTTTGGTGGAGTCACATCTTTAAAAATAGATCACATATAAAAATTATACAAAATTTTGAGACTAAGAAAAAAAAATTAGAAAGAGGTATTTTTATGTATATTGAAATTTTATAAAAATCTAGAGAGCATATAGAGATTATAAATTTTTCTTGGGGGTATTTTCTATATATATAGAATTATGAATAAAATTGAGGGGTTATATTGGATTTCCAAGAATGAATCTTCATAGGTCAGAATTGTTGGGTTGTGTAGTTAGTCAATTAGTTGTACTAGCCCGATCACAGTAGTTGGGATTTGTTCAGAATTTACTATAGTCGCATAAATAATCCGTGTCAGCGTAATATCAGCTTTATCAACCCCTAGGGTTTGCTCAAGTGGGAAAGGCCTAGGGCTTGGGGGTATGCTTCCCCCAGGTCTAAGGTTCAAATCCCCTTGGGAAGAACTATCGGATTGAGAGATTTTTCCCTTGAATTATCTGAGGTGCACTTGCGGAAAACTTCTTGCCGAAGGCCGAATCTTCATAGGTCAGAATTGTTGGGTTGTGTAGCTAGTCAATTAGTTGTACTAGCCCGATCACAGTAGTTGGGATTTGTTAAGAATTTACTGTAGTTGCATAAATAATCCGTGTCAGCGTAATATCAGCTTTATCAACCCCTAGGGTTTGCTCAAGTGGGAAAGGCCTAGGGCTTGGGGGTATGCTCCCCCAGGTCTAAGGTTCAAATCCCCTTGAGAGGAACTATCGGATTGAGAGATTTTTCCCTTGAATTATCTGAGGTGCACTTGCAGAAAACTTCTTGCCAAATGCCTGTGCATCTTCGGGATTAGTTGAGACGCTATTCTTGAACATCTGGTGCCAATAAAAAGAAAAAATCAATTTTATCATAGAAGTTAATTCAAGGGCATTTTGGGGGAAGATGCTGAGTAACTCGAATAGTTTTAGTTCTTGGTATTATTTCCCTCTCTTTTCCCATCATTTCCTTTCTTCCAAACATAATCTTCCATTAGAAAAATTACAGCAAACATCCCTTAAAACCTAGGGTTTATGACAGCAGATAACAGATTTCAGCCAATACCATCCATTTGAAATAACAATAATAGTAGTAGCTTCAAACATTGACCTTTGTGCTAAGAACCTCCTAACTGTAATCAGCACCTTTTCCATTCTCCATCGCTGGTCCTTTCGAAGACACGTGGCTGCTTCAAAGGGAAGGTTTCTATCCAATCTGGGTATTTAATCAGATATTCACACTGCCTGGAAAATAAAATCAAGCACAAATAAAATAAAATAAATAAATAAACAAACCACGTGTGGAGGTGACGTGACGCCACTATAATATTTATATTTTTCCTTTTCCGTTCCTCAAGTACCCAGTCAAGGGTTATTTCATATGGAATGGTATCTTATCTTGGCATCCAGCATGCAAACTGTATAGTTCATAAGTTCACACAACCTGTAAAATCTACCCTTTAACTTGGTCAAAGTACCTTCTTAAATTATCCACAAAATCTGGGCCCTCAGCAGAAGGTGAAGTAGAACACGTGAGGAGGATTTCAGAATCAGTTAGATGTCGTAGTCTCAAAGCAATATGTCTTTGCCGAGAGGTCCTATATCACCGGAAAGAATAGCACAAAGCATCAACAGAAATTGGACAAAACGAGCAATCATCAACAAATACTAAGCTGACTCCAAAGCGAAGGTTATTTAATTTCTTTTTGTGAAATCATCACTTGTCCCAAAAGCTTAAGCTGATGAAAAAAAGTAGATTTTATTATTTTATATCTTAACACTTTTTAAGTGTGGAGATAATAGAAGTTGTGGTTGTAAACTATCATCTGACAATTTTACCAGCAACAGGAAGCAATTCTGAATTGATCAGTTCGAGTATCATATGTATCCAGTAACTTGCCATTCCAACTGCAATCCTCATAGGATGAAGTTACTCGAATTCTCCTGACAATTTCATCCGGACATCTTGCTCCATCAAAACAGGCAGGGATAACTGATCCAGTGGAAGTTTCTACCTGAAAAAAATACAAGAGCCTCTGTTTAGAATCTTGCTAAAAGGTTCAACTGCATCTATACATAACAATACAAGGGCTGCAACATATTGGCATAAAACCATAAGAACAAATGTATAAGTTAGTGATTACATGTCTTCATCATGCCATTAAGTCCATGCTAAAAACTGTCTCACACATGTAACTTGTTTAGTGATCATGTGAACTTGCCATATGAGATTCAAGCTAAGACTGTTTGGATTTAAGGGCAGGTTAATAATGTGATTCCTGTACCACCTTGTTTGCAGCAGAATACAACTAGTACTTTGCTAATACAAGTTAAAATTCATAGCTTGAAAGAAAAAAACTGTTCCCGCCAAGTAGATCTTCAATCTATTTATATATATATGCACAACCCAGACAACAGCCAAGACAAAGGAATCATAAAGTGTAAGCTGACCGCTAACCCATTGAAAATGGGGGATGCATTCCCTTCAGAATCCCTTCTGGTGTTATGCCCAAGAATAAAGGCAGTTTGAATATGAAACTTCTCCCGTCTTGTGCACAAAGTTTCAAAAATTTTGGCACACAGAGGATAGGAATAACCCTCCAACTTTGCATCGCTTTCTGATCTAGTGCAAGACTTGAGAAACTGCAGAGAAAGTTCAACACATTCAACTTCAGTTATATGACTTTGAGTTGATAACTACATCTCTGAAAATTCAATAACAAAGATGATGATCCCAAGCCAGACATTAGGTGAAACATCTTCAAAACCACCAACTAGATGCACCTGCATAATGTAATCATCGAACAGGGTTTTCAATCCATGTGGCAGTAATCAAGGTATATAGGTGTAACACTGAAACCATCATTTAGAAATAAAACTATAAAGGAAATAGAGAAGAATACCTCTAATTCAGCATCCAAATTGTGATCAACAACAAGCAATAACATCTGGGAGAGGCCCATATCTACAATATCTGGAGAATCCATATGAGCAACTGAGGTTCTGCATACAAGGAAAAAACATTAGAAAGACAGAATACCAAACACTGCAAATTATACCAATGGTTATAAAACATATATTAAAACCAATATCCCCGATAAATCAATTCTTACATTCCATTTTTCCTGTTGCGAATAACAAGACCCACGCAGGTTGTTGCTTCATCGGTGCCAACAAACTTTCCATGTTAACAGGGAAAAAAGTAATGATGTTAATTAAAAGAAAGTCAGCAGGAACAGGTCTAGATGCAGAGCAGAAATGTGAATGCTAACTGGCACTGCATTGCTTTTTTTCACCACAAGACAACATTTAAGGTCAGAAAATTGTGAATCCCATTCAAAAATATTTCCAAATTAATATCTAAAATTTAAAATTGGGGTCTCTTGAGAATTTAATAACAGAAAAAATTATTTCGGTTTTATGGAAAAAAATTCTTCCTGTTAACTTGCAAAGAAAGTGGGGTTTGGAGAGAACAACATTCTGGCAAATAGAAGCCCCAAGGGTTGGCACAAGGGATAAGGGCCTTGGTCTTGGTGGAAAGCTCCCTCCAGGTTTAAGGTTCGATTCCTCTTGGGTGCAAATAATTTCTATGGCCATCAGATTGGAGTAACTTCCCCTTAAATTACCCGATGTGCACTAGCAGTAAACTCATTGCAGAGGCCCTGTGCACCCCCAGGATTAGTCAGGATTTTGTTCTCGGACACCCGGTGCCAATAAAAAAAACATTCTGGCAACAGTAGTGGTATGATGGTATCACAATAAAGTACTGAAAAATAATTGTTGCTTGCAGTTCCAAAAGAGGATCATATTGCCCTGCATGCACAATATTCTTACAGAACTGAAAATAACACCAAAGCTTCAAATGAAAAGAAGCCATTATTTCCTTCCATTTTGAACATGCTGCGGTCACCAGTACAGAACTCAGATAACTAGCAAGAGACTATACAATGCACAATGATAGGCATGAAAAAGAGTTAACTTCCAATTTGCATAACAGAAAGAGGTGGCCAATCACCTAGTTTTGATACATCCATCAGTATATCATTGCCATCCATCTAATCTATATTTTTTCTTCTTTGTTCTATCATTCATTGAACCTTAAGACTTTGGGGACATCAGGGTATGTGACTCACCAACAAGGTGACAAAGGCCGGTATCCATCTAAAATAGTTGTTCCTGTACATTGTAAGTACATGGCACACAACAAAAATCACCGATTACCAAGATTCTCCTATTAAACTAATGAAAGGAACGGATAGTCCAGATTACGCATCTAAAATTTTTAAGATGCACAATTGCCAAAATTGAGGTAATTTTGTATGCATGACATGGAGCTATTAAAGTGTTTCTAAAGCAAATGCTACCCATTTCTCAAGTACATGAATGTTCAACATATTACACATTGTATACACAAACCCTTTTAAGCAGGGTCAAGAAGTTCATATTGCCAAAAAAATATATGAATCCGACTTAACATGAAAGCTCGAGAGAAACCATAGAAAAATTAGGCATATACACATATAAAGGCTTCCAATCCACTATTTCTCGTGTAAGAAGATGGAGAATCAGTGGATCATCTTCTTCTCCATTGTGATGTGGTGTAGGCTTTATGGGACAAGATTTTTATTAGGTTGGATATTGCTTGGGTGATGCCTAGGAGGGTGGTAGACCTTTTGGCTTATTGGAATAGAATTCAAGGCAATCATCAAATAGCGGCTGTTTGGAAGATGGTGCCATTATGTCTTATGTGGTGCATATGGAATGGAAGGAATGGATGCTGTTTTGAAAATAGAGAGCGTTTGTTGGCGGGGATTAGAGATATATTTTTCATACTTTGTTACTTTGTGCTAAGGCTATTGTATTGGAGGGGGTTAACTTTAATGATTTTTATGCTGCTTTTTATAGCTCGTAGATTGTAATTAGGTGTTTCTCTCTTGTACACTACCTGTGTACTTGGGCTATGCCTAATTATGAGGATCAATAAATTTTCTTACTTATTAAAAAAATATTGTCAGAAATTTTCGAGTAGTTTATGGGTATTTTATGCGCGAGAAATTAAGAAATAAACACACATCGACAAGTGCAGGATCGACGGTTGCATATTCTCTTTGGAACACGTAAACCCATTTAGTCTTAGTTGCTCTCTCCTGGGTAGATTCTTCTTTAACTGAAAAATTCCTCACTGGGATGGCCTTGAGAGAATTTGAGACAGATACCAGAATGGGGTGTTCCATCAAAGCAGAGAGGGTATCACTTCCCTGTTCATAAGCACAAGTTTACAAGTCTGTTACCTGCTCACATAATATAACACAGAAAGCCAGCGAGCATGTATTTGTCAAATAATATACAGATCTACAGTTTTTTAAAGAAATTTTCGTTTATGAGATAATGCGAAAACTTCTTCTTCTTCGATAAGTAAGAAAATGTGGGTATTTCAAGTGTCATATTTTCTCTATTATACATCCTAAATGGTGAAAACCAAACATCTCCATTATGTAGACAGAATATAACAAAAATGCGAATTATGACATCCGATGCTCACAGTAATATTTTAATCAATGGCGTATACATACATTCTTTTGTAGCCAGTTTTGAAATTCAAAACCCAAGGAGAAGATAATAGAGAGAAAGTAAACCTAGCACAGTTAGCATCTCAAACTCTTTTTACTCAGTATCTCAACAAATACATCACAAACTTCATGTCAAAGACCTTAAATTATCATGTTATTATGAACTGATAAATCAGAGTGTTTTCAGTAAAACAACTGATAGAGAACAGACTATTAACCCTCCCCAGATGAAAAATCTTAGAACTTTAAACTCCTACAGTAATTCTTTTACCACTACATTAAACAATATGCTACAAAACCATAAGGTAGCCAAGCATTAAACTTCGCCAAAGTCGTAACTTTTCTTGCAAGTTTGGAAAGAAAAGCTGCTCTCACAAGCTGGAAGAAAAATATTAATTAAAGCAGTTGCTCAAGCCTTACCCACTTACACCATGAGTTGTTTCCAATTTCCCAAGACATTTTGTAGGGATTTGGAGAGTATGTTTGCTCGATTCTGGTGGGGTCAGCGTGGCTCTAAACGTAAAATGCATTGAGTAAGTTGGGCTAAGTTGTGTGATTCTAAAATGCGTGGTGGGATGGGTTTTCGTCATCTGGAGGGGTTTAATATGTCTTTACTTGCAAAGCAAGGGTGGAAATTGCTAAAAAATTCTGAATATTTGTTTTTATAGTTAATAAGAGATTTTATTCCAAGTAAATAGGCATAGCCTAAGTATACAGTGTTGAGGGAAAATTTAGTTGATTGGCATATTCTTGTGAAAACCTATGTAAATTTGAGTTGTAACAAGGGTTGAAGCGATGTAACGTGAAAAAGATTGCAGTGTGCTCAACATAGCTCTTCTGGCGCTCGACGAACGCTCGAGCGGAACATTCCAGAGAGGTTCGCTCGACTTGCGCTCGACTCAGCACTCGAGCGAAGCCATCCAGAGAGATTCACTCGATGTCTGCTCGACTCAGCGCTTGAGCGGAACCCATACAGAGAGGTTCGCTCGAAGTGCGCTCGACGTAGCGCTCGAGCAGAACTCTTCTAGAGAGACTCGCTCGATGTGCGCTCAACTCAGCGCTTGAGCGGAATCCATACAGAGAGGTTCGCTCGATGTGCGCTCGACTCAACGCTCGAGCGGAACCCATATAGAGAGGTTCGCTCGAAGTGCGCTCGACGTAACGCTCGAGCAGAACTCTTCCAAAGAAGTTCGTTCAACTTGCGCTCGATATCTCGCTCGAGCCAATGTTCAAGACAACGTGCGCTCGACTTGCGCTCGACACCTCGCTCGAGCCAATGTTCAAGTCATCTTAAAATTCAGGGTTTTGAGCGCCGTGACTTGTAGGGACTATAAATAGAACAGCTTATTTCTGTTCTGTGGTGTGGACAAACATAGCATAAACCCTAGTTCTTTCAAGAGCCAAAGAGAGAAACCTTTCCTCACCTTGTGAATCTCTCTTGGACAAACAGATATCCACCACACCACACTCAAGATCAAATCTTATTCAAAGTCCATTGAAGTGGACGTGTTGACTGTCCGGAAGGTTTCCGGAGCTGCTGTTGATACAGAGATCGAGAGGTTCTCGTGGAAAGCTATAGAAGGTCGGAGTTCAGATACTACATGCGTGTAGAGATCGAGTGGGTCACTCGTGATGTTGCAAGCCAAGTTTAGGAACTACAAAGGTTTTGTGAGTGTCTCTAAATTGGTTGTAATAAACTTTTTCTATAGTGGATTTTAGGTGGTGCCTTACACCCTGAGTGGTTTTAGAATTTGAAGAAGTTCTTCAAATGAGTTTCCACTTCGTGACCAAATCTCTGTGTTGATTATTTGCATGATTTGGTTCATCTTTTAATTGCTTACTTGTCTTATATTTTATTAGACCAGAAAATTGAACTGCACCTATTCACCCCCCCTCTAGGTGTTGTATGGGATAGAACCACTGCTTTTCATACAGAATGTATACAAGTAAGTACACCTAAATTCAAGCTAAGCAAAACAGTACTAAAATAAAACATTACAAATATTCCCAACCCTTACAAGATTCTTCACCCAAATACTTGAAGTCCTAAAGAAAAAATCCCTAAACTCCCCCATAGAGCGTTCACAATCTTCAAAACACCTCCCATTTCTTTCTAGTCATAAGCACCAAAACAAACATAAGGGAATCATCCTCCACACTGCACTGCCTCTACATCCCACTGAACCTTGCCAGCAAGCCAAAAAATCCACCACATGCATAGGCATCACCCAAGCAATGCCTACCTTGCTAAAATCTCATTCCACAAAATTGTCGCCACCTCACATTGAAGAAAAAGATGGTTAACAGATTCACCATCCTTCTTACACATAAAACACCAATCAACCACAAATAAACCTCTCTTCCTCAAATTATCTGTGGTTAATATTTTCCCAAGAGACACCAACCAACAGAAAAAAGCAACCTTGCCAGGCACCTTTGCCCTCCAAATACATTTCCAGGGATAGTCTTTAACTCCCTGACTAATTAATGCCTTATAAAAAGATTTTACAGTAAATCTGAAGTTATTTGTTAGCAACCACAGCAGGCTATCCTCTCTATTCTGATCAATTTTCATATCATATAATCTTCCCAAAAAATCAGATACCTCACCCACTTCCCAGTCCTGCACATCTCTGTTGAAATCTACATTCCACTGAAGCATGTTATTAGAAATCTTATAAGACTCAGCCACTGCAGCCCCTTTATCTCTAGCAATCCTAAATAAATTAGGATAAATGTACTTAAGAGCTGAATCTCTGCACCAAGTATCATGCCAAAAATAAATATTTGCCCCATCCCCCACTTTAAATTTTATGTTTTTAACAAAATCCCCCCATACTAACCGGATGGACTTCCACAAGCCCACCCCATATACCCCCTTCATTTGTGCACCAGCTCCCCCACATCTTCCCATATTTAATATCCACAATTTATCTCCATAATCGATTACTGTCAAAATGGTACCTCCAAAGCCATTTCACAAGTAGAGCTATATTGAAAAGCAATTTCTCACACCCAAACCTCCACATGAAACCGGTTGACAAACCTTGTTCCAATTCACCAAATTAAATTTTCTTTCCTCCCCACCATCCCACAAGAAATTCCAAAAAATCCTCTCTATTTTTTTTTGCAACCCCCACGGTTAAAGGAAAAAGAGAGGAAATATTTGAGGAGATTAGACAAAGTACTCTTAATCAAAGTAACTCTTCCCCCTTTTGACAAATAGAGTTTTTTCCAACCAGCTAGCCACCTCCCAATCTTCTCAATAACCCCATCCCATATAGAAAGTGATTTGTGAGGAGCACCCAAAGGTAATCCAAGATATTTCAAAGGAGGCTGGCTGGGTGGAAAAGATTGTATTTATCTAAAGGGGGGTGTATCACGCTTATCAAAAGTACTTTATCCAACCTCCCCACATACTTCCTATCTTTATTTCCTCTACCTGTAAGTATTGCAACTAGAATGGAGAAAATTCAAAGGGACTTTTTATGGAGTGGAATAGGAGATGAATTTAAATTTCACTTGGTGGGGTGGGAAAAGGTATGTTCTCCTTTGAGGGATGGTGGCTTGGGGGTTAGGAATGTGAGAGATTTTAATAAGGCTTTGTTAGGTAAATGGTTGTGGCGTTATAACAATGAGAGGGGAGCCTTATGGAAAGGGGTGATTGACATGAAGTATGGTTGTGAACGAGGGGGTTGGGTTTCTAAAGAAGGTAGGGGGTCTTATGGAGTGGGGCTATGGAAGTATATACGGAAAGGTTGGTGCTCCTTTGCTAGTCATACTCGGTTGTGTTTGGGGGATGGGAGTAGGATTAGCTTTTGGAAGGATGTGTGGGTGGGAGATACGGCCTTGAAGGAGGCCTATCCCATAATTTTCAGTATTGCAAGGGAGAAGGAAGCTATGGTGGCTGATTTGCGGGTAATTAATCAAGGTTCACAAGAGTGGAATATTAGCCTTACTCGGGATGCTAATGATTGGGAAGTGACTTGTTTGGTGGAGTTTCTGAACTTGCTGTACAGCACTCCTATTGTAGCCACAGCTGAGGATTTGTTGGAATGGAGACCTTCTAGGAAAGGGAAGTTTTTGGTACGCTCTTTCTATGATTCTATTACTATGCAACAAAGACATAATTTTCCATGGAAGACCATATGGAGGAGTAAAGCACCAACCAAGGCAGCATTCTTTGTTTGGACAGCAACTCTAGGAAAGATTATGATCATAGATAATCTTAGACGTCGTGGCCTTATCATCACAGACTGGTGCTGTTTGTGCAGAAATAGTAGTGAAACGATGGACCATCTACTCTTACATTGTGATTTTACTCGAGATATATGGAGTTATTTCTTCAGCAAAATGGGAATAGCTTGGGTAATGCCGGGTAGAGTGGTGGAACTGTTAGCAAGCTGGAGAGGGATCACTGGAACACCACAAATCAAGGCTGTCTGGAAGATGACTCCCATTTGTATGTTTTGGTGTATTTGGTGTGAAAGAAACGAGAGGCTTTTTGAGGATAATGAGCGCTCCATGGAAGAGTTTAGGAATTTTTTCTGGAAGACTTTGTTTTTGTGGGCCATTGCTCTAGATTTGAATGGCCTCAGCTTCCATGATTTCCTTGTAACTGTTTCTAGTTCTTAAATAGGTGTATTCACATGTATACTTCCAGTGTACTTGGGCTATGCCTACTTTCTTTATCAATGAAATAATTTATTACTTATCAAAAAAAAAAGAAGCTACCTTACATCCTAAGATATTAGACAATCAAAAATATTCCTGACCGTACCCACTGGAACAATTTCAGACTTAGATAAGTTTATTCTAAGTCCTAAAACAGCTTCAAAAGCATAGCAATAAGGCTCTCAAAGAACGGAGATGATCTTGACTTGAATCACTAAGGATTAAAGTATCGTCTGCAAAAAGTAAATGTGAAACTGTAATGTGTAAGTCATCTCCCACCATAAATCCCGACAAAAAATTCCTCTTCACAGCCGCTTCGATCATACGACTCAAAGCATCCATAACTAATACAAAAAGATAAGGACATAAAGGGTCTCCTTGCCTTAGTCCATGGGAGATACTAAAAAAACCCACCGCAGTGCCATTCACCAATAAAGAAAATCTGGCCGTCGAAATACAATGTTTTATCCACGAACACCACTTCTCTCCAAAACCAAATCTCCCAAGTAAATAAAGAAAAAAGTCCCAATTGACATGGTCAAAAGCCTTTTCCATGTCCAATTTAACTAAGATTCCAGATTTACCCATTCTAATTCTGCTTTCCAAGCATTCATTAGCAATTAAAACCAAATCCAGGATTTGTCTTCCCCTCACAAATGCATTCTGAGACATCGAAATAATCTTGTCCATGACCACACTCATGCTGTTAGCTAGCACCTTAGAAATGATCTCATACACCCCATTCACCAAGCTAATAGGGTGAAAATCCCTCATATCTACAATGCCCGCCTTTTTAGGAATAAGAGCGATGAATGTAATATTAAAACTCTTCTCAAATTTTAAGAATGAATAAAATTCTCCAAAAACTTTCATAATGTCTTCCTTCACAATATCCCAACATGCTTGAAAAAATGCCATAGAAAAACCATCCGGACCCGGTGTCTTATCTTTAGACCTACCTCTAACAACATCAAGAACTTCCTCTTCCTCAAAATTCCTCTCCAACCAATCTGCACTAAGATGATCAATGGACTCAAAAGACAGCCCACCTAACTTAGGTCTCCAAGAATATTCTTCCCGAAAAATTATCACCTACATGAAGAACCTCAATAGCATTATGTCTACGGTGTGAATTAGCCATTTTGTGAAAGAATTTCGTGCATTTGTCACCTTCCTTCAGCCAAATAATTGATATTGGACTTCATGACAAACCATTGACAGTCCTTTCCTTGCCCTTTTCTTTTAAGGCAACTCCCTTCCCTGGATTTGTAATTAATAGTGCACTCCAATCTTTTCAACTCTCTCTCCTTTTTTGATGCTGATCTAGCCAGAGCAGGTTGTCTAGCTTCTATGGCAATAAGAAGAGCTCTAAACTGCTCTTCAAATCCTTCACAAGAGATTCCAACACAGTTTCTGATTTCTTCTACCTTCCTCAACACCCAGTCTGAAGAATTACTTGGCCATTCAATGCCTGAATTAATAGTACACAAAGGAATAGGGTTAAGATCTTCATCTGATTCGAACACCTCTCTAGATTCACAAGATTCAGAATCTTCACCTCCACCAATCATCATCTGTAAGTCAGGTATATTAAATTGAGTGTAGGGAACCTTAGTAAAAGACTTCTCGCTCCCCCTTAACCCTTAACCCTTCACCACATTCATCTTCTACCTCTTCACCATCCCTTGGCACATGACCTATAAAGGGTTCCTCAATCTCAGCAGCATTATTTGAACTCGAACCGGTGTACTCCTCAGAAGAACTTAAACAGGGGTGTATATGGCAGGTGGGGAACAGGAATCCATTAACATTTAGAAGGATAGATGGGTTTCAGCAAATTTGATCCCTTGTATTGAACCATCCTCTCAGTTTTTAACTGTAGACTCTACTATAAATGAGTTGCTTAACCCATTATCAAGACCTGGAATATAGATTTGATAAGAGCTGTATTTCCTCCATTTGTAAGTGACCAGATTGTTAGAATTTCTATTCACTTGCAGTTTGTAGACCAGTTTGTTTGGAGTATTCATAAAAGCGGAATGTATTCAGTAAAATCAGAATATCATTTTGCTTTGGAGTTGTTAAAACATGGAGGAAGGATTGAAAGTTCACATTCACAAAGCACTTCTGAGTTTTGGAGGAAGTTGTGGAATCTGAAACTAACAAATAAAGTGAAGAACTTTGCTTGGAGGGCATGTACTAATAGTCTCCCTACAAAGCTGATTTTGTTGCAAAGGGGTATTTTAACCAGAGGAATTTGTGCTCAATGAAATTTGCAAATTGAAGACAGCAGCCATGCATTGTTTAAGTGTACAACTGTTTGGCAGATATGGGCTTCTCAGTGCAGTAATGTTTTAAGTTCTTGGATTCTGATAATGCTTTTGATGTTTTGGCATGGAATCTAATGGGAGTGGATATGTCAGTTGTTCCTATTTTCCTTACTATTTCTTGGGGTGTTTGGAAATATAGGAATCTTAGACTATTTAAGAATTCTGATAGTACCATCCTGGATGTTGTTGATAATTGTCTTGGTTATGTGGATTGTTACAATATCATCAAACCGATTGATTGTAAGGAAGGAGAAGGTACTTCAATGGCAGCCTCCACCATGTGGTAAGGTGAAAATGAATTTTGATGGGCATTATTTAGAAAATCAGATACTGCAGGAGTGAGAATCATTTTAAGGGATCATAATGGTGCAGTTGCTTTTGCTATGAGTCGTAAGGAAGTGAGAATATTTGAAGTGGATGATAGTGAAGCTTTGGCTACTTTAAGGGGATTGGGTTTTTCTGGTTTGATCCTAGAAGGGGACTCTTTGACAGTTATAGAAGCTCTCAATTCAAGGGCACCTAATTTCTCTAAACAGGGGTCCTTGATAATAGAAATTCAGTCTCTTCTTCAGCGCTTTCAAAATTATGAGGTTCTGCATGTTGGAAGACAGGGTAATGAGGCTGCTCACTTGCTAGCAAGACATGCCATGATGATCGATGATACAGAACAATGGTGGCACTCTTGTCCAGAATTTGTTTCCAATAGAGTATTATTGGACGCTGACATGTAGATTGTAATCTGTACATGGTATTTCTTTTGTGAATGAAAGCTGACTTCTTATATAAAAAAAAAAGGATGACATTTTTTATAGGTCATCAGCAAATTATATTAATAAGGCAATAGGCATAGCACAAGTGCACAGGATGAGTAACAACTAACTAGAATTTACAACCGAAATAACAAAGTCATGGACACTTAGTCCGGTTCCCAACAGAGAGACAAATAATAGCTATGAAATTTCTTTCCCTTTCGGATCGTTTTTCTGGGAAGCCAAACGAAGTGATAGAGAGACAAAAGAAAATAGTAAACAGGTGTTAGCATTCTGCAAATAAGCAGAAAGTTGTGCCAAAAAAAATGCACGAAAGGAGTGAAATCAGAGGACAGAGTGAAGAAAGTACCTGAGACGATGGGTCAGTGGAAAATGGTAGCCCATCAACAAAAATCATGGTTTTTTTTTTGGGGGGGGGGGGTTGCAAAACTCTGTTTAATTTGGAGGAGAAAGGGGGTGGGGAGGAGAGAGATGAACAGAATGGTAGTAGGAAGATTAGGAGTGGTTTGGATTGAGGTGGGTTGAGATAGTTTGTGAATAGTAGAATAAAAGTTGAATTATTTATTATATTTTGTGTGGAAATTTAGGAAAGTTGTTTTGAGATTTGAAAAAGTTGAATTGTTTATTATATTTTGTGTGAAAATTTAAAAAAGTTGTAATGATGAGATGAAATGAGTTGAAATGAGTTGACGTGGGTTTTGCCATATGGCTAATGGGATTTCAGCGTTGCGACGGACACGGAGAACATAATTTGCCACGTGAATCAAATCCGTGTATAAATCAGATACTCATACACGGAGAACATAATTTTTTTTTTCCTTTTTTCTTTTCATATTTTTTAATATATTTAAATATTTTTAAAAAATAAAAAAAAATATACCAATACACTTAAAATCACTTTCTTTGTCACTAAGTAAAAAAAAAAAAAAAATTTTTTGACCAACGGTCAAATGGAGTGGTCAAAGTGGAGAGGCAAAATAGTTTTATTCTTATTATGAGAAGATATTTAGAACGGTAAATTGTGCAATCGTCGCGTAATTATTTTGAAAAAAATTAATAAAATATGAGATTTACATGAAAAAAATTAAATTTTTAATAGTGGATCTCACTCTTTTTCAAAACGATTAGACGACGTTTACGCACTTCACGATTGTATATAGATTACTCTATTATTATATAGAGAAATTATTTTATTTATTATGGAATCCATACTAGTCTTTCAAAAAAAAAAAAAAAAAAACTACCATACTGGACCACTGGTCTAGCAGGCAGGCAGTTTAACTTCTGTTATATATATATATATATATATATATATGAGTGGTGCTACATGTACCTACAGTTTTATTTACATTTTTATTTACAAGACTTATTTTATTAATTTTCTTTTGAAATTTAAATTTTAAAATTTTAAAATTATCAATAATTGACATATAGAGAAGTAAGTTTTTTTTAAGTACATTTAGTATTTTCCATATATATATATATATTTAAAAAAAAATCTATTTATAAGCTTATTTTTTTACATACCCAACACCCAATTAATGTTGAAGCTTTTCGTATCAATTATGCTAAAAAAAGATAGGTATTTTGATTTTTTTAAAAAGTTATAATGGATCTGTGTTAATGCACCAACTTATGTGTAGCAAATTTTATTTTATTTTATTTTTTTATTTTTATGTATGAGCTGTAAAGAACGATTTTTTGCTGGGATTTATCAACTTAATTATAACTGAATGTTATAATTAACTTATTTAAAAAAGGATTGTGGGAGTGGGAGTCATTTATTCGACAAAAAGAATCATCTTAAAGGTGTCGCTTTCTAAAACCTAAATTCGTAACGATTTATGAAGTGATCTCAAAAGTTATCTTTCTTTTTTAACGTTAGTTATAATGCAAGGCCAAGGAATGTTATTTTGACAAATTTTCAGTACTAGGTATATCGTCGTTCATTTTTATGCCAAAGCATAGTTTAATACAAGAAAATGATTGGAAACGGCATACTTTGGTCTCGCTTTATCTATGCCATTGACACCAAAGAATAAATGATAGAAAATAGATGCATATATGCAACTGCTTGCTTGTCATGCATTCATGAGCGCGGTTGCGCGTGATATCCTTTCCGAAGAGCCCAAATTGTCTTGTTTCTGCAATCAACATCCCATGGTCTATCATCGTCAAACTGACCTTTTTTTTTTTTTTCAAAGAGAATATCTCCAACCTTATCAATAAACCTTTACTTATGAGGGGAAAAATGCTGACTGAGACAGATTCTCATAGCTATATTAGGTGATACTTTCAGCTAGCTAGCCTAGCTCCTCTTTTTGATAAAAAAAAAAAGAAGATCCGAATGAAATGCTTTCAACGAAGTATAAAACTTTCAAGAGGTGCGTGATCCTGGGGGAAGCAGAGAACGTCTTCTTTGAACAAATAAAAAGGAAAAAGAAATAAATTAGTTACAGAGAGAAGAGAACAATCTTTGCCCTCTTTTAAAAATCCTCATTATAGCAAAACCAACAATTCTATGCATATTCATCATCAAAGAACCCGACCAATTTTCCTATCTACTGGCTTTCATCTTGATCAATGAGCTCCAAATTTGAGTTCCTCTCTTCCTTCAGCATCCCTGAAGACTGACAAGACCTCCCCAAGTCTGTTGCAGAAGCATGCCCGCCCATGTTGGCAAGATGTACCGATCTACTCCATGTGATTCAGTTTCTAGCAGCTGTATCATTTCTGAACTGCTCTACTAGTGGAGGAAGGAGAAGAGCAAGTCTACTTTTATACCTTGCAATTCGTTGTAACCGTTCTTCCCTTAATCTACAGCAAAACCTTAGATATACAAGTCATTTATCGCATTCAAATGCAAACAGGGAAATGCTCATAAAAAACTTCCAAACAGGGGAAAACTTCTAATGGCTCCTTTGGACATCCCATTTAAAATGAATGTCTCGTAGAGGTTACATAAGCTATTGGGGGGAAAATGGAACCGTTGCATAAATGAGAATGGACATATGAAATAAATCCATTTTAAGAAAGGCCACACATCCATGATAGTGATGATGCCTTATGTGTCTTGAAACTCCTTTATTTGAGAAAATCGTCACTTCCAAATTCTAATTAAAAAAATAATGGAGCGTTTCAGATTCCACAAATCTTCCAAGCCTCTTCAAGTTTATGTTTTCTTCATTTTCCCCTCTTCGACCCCACGCATAAAGATTCTATATTGTAGTTTTTAGAAAGCAACAGCCATGCAAAAAGCTGCACTTACTATACCAGTAAGAAGTTGTAAATTATTTGAATGATTAGTGATAAAAAGTCATGTCAAAGTGTAAAAACATGTCTTGTGGAAGTCCTATATTATTTTTCCATTAACTTGCTAGGTATCTAGGTTCACAGCTTACTTCCAATGCACTTCTCCATTTCATCTACGTTGCTTTAGCCCATAAATCACCACTTCATCAGTTTCCCAATTGTTAAGAATTAATGATCCAACAACATATCAAAAAAAAGAATTAATGATCCAACATGAAAACTAATCATTCTATGTATCTTTTGACTACCAGGTTGTTTTCTATCACTCCATTTATAATTCTACTTATACTAGTCAATTTAGGATGAAGAGTAATGCTAGGTACAAGCCTCAAATAGACAAACCCCATACCTTAATGAAAGCTTTTGCAGGTGCTATTATATTAGTTGATGAGACTACAGTTAGAACTAACTCTAAGCCTGAAGTTTGGAGGGATACTTTAGAACCTAGAGGTTTCAGGTTAGACTTCTCATAGGAAGCACTATCACAGGGACCTACTTCAACTACAATCAAGTTAAAACGCCTCTATATGACTGAGTTAGCAGAAAATGGCCGGTCTAACAGCCCTACGTCATTTCAGATTTTAAGATCTGAGTCCGATAAAAAGAATATTGTTAAAAGATGTGAGCTTGAAAAAAAATGGCACCAAATATGAAATCGAGAAACTTACTGTGCTCGAACCCTTTTAGCATGCTTTACATGTCTTTTCAAAAGGTCTTGTGGCGATAAATGCTCAACAGATTCCTCATCCTGAAAACAGACAAGTTAGTTTGAAGGAGTTAGAGGAGTATCTAAAATTTTCAACCGAGCATGTTGGGTCTTTGAAACAGTTCAAATCATTTTGATAATAATCAGTTTGATCTGTTTTACCAAGAAGGTCTATGGTTCGAGTCCGTGTAGCCCTATATTACTAATATAACTATAATAAAAAAAAAAAAAAAAGTAGATTTTATTTATATCGATTTCAAATAAAAATTTATAATAATAAATAATAATAGAAAAGAATTGGGAATAGAATTTTAAATTCTAAACAAAAAAAGTTATAATGGCTAATTCAAATTCCTTTTCTTTAGCTCGTTACATACATTAGTTCTTTATAGATTTTTTTTTTTTTTTTTTAATATAACATTCAAATTCTATAACTAAATAACTCTCACTTCGATTCCTAAGCCTCTTAATAAGACAAAACACTTGGAAGCTTCTCAATTTTGAGACATATCCACGTTAGATTTTTTTTTTTGATAGGTAACATATCAACGTTAGATGACAGATGTATGTTAATTTGTTGTGAAATTGTGTATATCTAGTTTATCATATGCAAACATCCATAAAATTGTGCGTATCAAGTTTATCATATGCAAGCATCCATAATATATACTAGTAAAAAAATAGGTTTTTAATCCAATACTTACCAAGGTCATATCGTGAAGTGTATGATACTCATCCAAGAGTATCAAAGAACTACTGAAGATGAAGCACTATCACATTTAAGTATGGTGATGAAGGATGACTATCAGTCTGAGAATATAAGTGGCAACTTGGAGAAGTGGGCAGACTTACCAAGAACCCCACATAAAGTTTGCATCATCTCACTAATCTAGGACTGTAACTACTGCTCTGTCAGTTTACAAAACATATTACATCACTTTTATTTCATGAAATCGTGACATATTTTAAGGAACTACCCCAAAAAAACAGAAATAGCCTCATATCAATAGATGTAAACAAAAATAAAAAAATGCAGAAATGAGTTCTATTTTTTTCTTTTAATAATGGCACACAAACACATTAATTTATTGGGAATATTCACAAAAAATCCAAGCATAAACATATGGTCACCATATAAAGGTGGATGTTGATAGTGCACCGATCCACACTCTTGTTACATAATATGTAAAAACTATTAGTCTGAAAGGAAATATGGCATCAATATTTTTTCACAACTGATAATTCACCAAACAACTTTTTTCATGTACACAGGTGCTAAAAGACACACAACACAACAGATGGAGCTGAACATTCTCACTAATAGCATGGCAATGTTATCTCATATGCCTATGAAGTATATTTCGTTTAGATTTTTTTTAATAATAACAGAAAAATAGCTCAATCATAGTAATATCAAAATACAGATTAAAAAATAAAAACGATAATGCTTTTGTTGCTAACAAATATATTATATAGAAAAAAAGGACCAATAAAATTAAAAGACAACCTCCTTATCTGCTGCCTCTTCTCCATCAGCTTCCTCTCTCTTTGGCAGGTGAGTGGCTCCCGTGGGCATAGGCAAAGGTTTGGGAAGAGACTTCACAGCATCTCCATATTGTGGCTGTCAATTGGAGAAAAAAATTACAAAGCACTTTCTGGGCAATAATGAAAAGAACAATGCTAATCACAAGTCTCTAAAACAGTATACCTCCCACATCTAACTCTGATGGCCCCAAACTGGGGGGAAGGTTTGGGGGGGGGGGGGAACCAAAGAAATTACAAGGAAATTATACAGTACAGGTGATAGCCAGCTTTACTGCAAGGCTAATACAGCAGGTAATGACCGGGACTGCCCAAAGGATACTCTTGATTTCAACATTTAACGTCAACAAAGGTCCAAGAAGGGGGTTTGATCATCATGTTAACCGGTCCTCCAACATGCACCATCTTGAGAGATGAAAGGATGGAGTTGGAGAAGGCAGGGGAGGAATTTTCATTTTACCAGCCACCATAAACATTATAGAATAATAAATTAGAAAATAAGTTGAGTAGAAAGGTACACTATAATGCTTTTAACACTAAATGTTTTCAAACAAAAGCTGAAATCATCAACCATTTAAGCAAAGGATGACAATAAAGTCACTTTAAGCAGACAAGAGGTGTGATGTGCCTATATTAGAAGGTACTACAAAGACACAGGGACATTAATAAAGAAGGTGACTTTAACCGGGAAAATGATATAATGGTGTTTTCAACAGGAGATAGACCCAAGATAGTTCTGAATAAAAAAACACATGTAAATGCACTGAAGTGCTAAAATGAGATTTGTGGTAATTCAGCAGAAGTTTTCTCAAAGACCCTCTCACATATTTTTCTTACTGAGAGAAAAAAAGACCATATCAAACTTTATTTTATAAGTAGATAATCAAGGAAAGAGAAAATTGATAACCTATTGGAATATGTATGCATAGAAGTGGGGAAGTGGGAGAAAAGATTCGCGTTTCGAAGTTTACAATGAAGCCTACGAATGAACAGTTCTAACTTGAGAGGATAATGCTAACAGCAGTCTGAACAGGAATCATATGTGGATCTCCAAAAGAAAGAGAGAAAGCAATGAGTGCGGGAAAGAGAACTGCATAAAATGCCACCGAAATTGTTAGCATTATATTTTGCTTATCATGAAATCCATGCAACTGGCCTACAAGCACACATGCCATCACCTTTTCCCAAAAATCCGCACTTCTTCCACTTTTATATATCATCAAGTACATTAAGAAATTTGTCAATTCTGGACCACGTAGAGGGATCCCAGTTATTGGACCACATGAAATTCCCACCAATCATAGGGAATTTCACATTCTTGTTTTTCAGAAAATTACGAAAGTTAACCTTTTGTTTTTCATCCCCTAATTGGGGGCTTTCTCTTGTATACTTCTTGTGTACTTGGGTAATGCCCGTTCATGCTTTTAATAAAATTGACTGACTTATCAAAAAATCAAGTATAAGTATCTGACAAAAATACCATTATGGATTATTATTCCACAGAAATATAACATCAACTTGATCCTAACATATGGACAATATATCTCCCCCAGAAAATTTGTTACAGTATGTTACGGAGAAAAAAAATAAAGCACAGAAGAAACGGCATATTTCAAATGAATAAAAAGGGAAATCCATAATCTAAATAATGAACACCTGAATTTCTTCTAGAAAACCATTCCTCAACCATGATCGACAAAGTGCATAAAGAGAAGCCCCATCAGTTATTCTCACCTACATAAATAAAAGCAGCAAAATTATTGTGACCAAGGCCAAAATGTGAACTCAGTGTCTTTCAGTAGAGATTCTAGGGCACCCGTTTGGTTGAAGTTCTAGGTTGTAAGTGAATATTCGTTCTATGATATATGCAAAAGTCCATATGAAAGATAAACATACCATATCATTGATTAAAAACACATTAAAGTATTTGGCTGTTGAAGATATTGGGAGTGATAGGGATGACAATGGGGCAGCAACACACAGATTTCAAGCAAAAGAAAAGTTTATATCGCAGGTTTTTGTTCTCGTATCAGCCGGAACAAAGATAAAAATAAAAAATAAAACTCTTTTATTTTTTTTTATAAGTACAAATTATATATATCAAAAGGAGAAACCAAGTACACTGAATGTATACAAGAAAACGCCTTGCCCAAAATGACCCAAAAAGCCTGTGAAAAAACAATCCAAAATACTCTTTTATCAATCCAATTACTTCTAGAAAACAATTTACAGCGTTGATTCCTCCCAAATCCTTTCTTATTAATGATTCTTTTTTTTCAAAAAGTAAAAGATTATATTTATAAGAATAGGTATAGCCCAAGTACACAGGGAGTGTACAAGAGGTAACACCTAGTTAGGAGGAAGAAATGGAGACAAGAAAATTATGAAAATCTAGGCCATTGGAATCTATGGCTTTAGCCCATAGGACTACAGTATTACAAAGAACAATCTAATCTCCTCCTGTGAGCGCTCCCTATCTTCAAAATTCTAATCATTTCATTCCTTCCATATGCACCATAGAATATAGATAGGAACTATCTTCCACATAGCTGTGATTTGTGCTGCCCAAATTCGTCCAGCTGGCTAGAAGCTTAATCACAATAGCAGGCATAACCCAGGCAAGCTCAAACCTTCTAAAGACATCATCCCATAATGCATTGGCGACCTCACAATGTATTAGCAGATGATCCATAGTCTCACCATTCTTTCTACACATACATCACCAGTTCACAACAATCACCTGGCATTTCCGTAAGTTATCCATAGTCAAAATCTTGCCCAAAGAAGCTGTCCAAGCGAAAAAAAAACCCGCCTTTAGAGGTGCCTTATTTCTCCAAGTTCTTTTCCAAAGGAATGTGATTGTTCTGCAGGTCTGTGAGGGTCTTATCGAGGGTCTTGTTCTCGGATTAATTCATTATTTATATTGTTTAATAAATTTTCAAGCATCACAGCAGCATAATAGTGCAAAGTATCATGTGTACAGCCAAATCTTTTTAGCCTATAAAAAATTTACAGATAAAAGCACGGACTTACTTTTCGATCTCTAACAGTGGTCAAAGAGTCATCTCTGCTTCTATCCCTACAGGAAGCAGAACAAAAGATCCATTAAATTACATAATCCCATACTTGTGAAACTTGCTCTTTCATAAATATTTACCTCGTGTCTTTATAGCCATTACAGTCAGAAAGCGATGGAGGAGGAACCTACAACAAGGAGAAGCCACAGCCAATGGACGTTGAGAAAAATGAAAATAAAATAAAAGTACCAAATAATATATCCATGTTCAACAAAGTTAGTAACTCGAATTCCCGTTAAAGTCATTGACAATCAACTCCAAGAAAACTGCAGAAGAGTACGATTACTCTAAAAGAACCAACAAGAAAACTGCAGAAGTGTTCGATTATTCTGAGAGAACAATAACTAATCAAATTATGCCAATTGAAATTCCATCCAATATAGAAAACACACAAAAAAGCGTCGAAAAATCAAAACCGATAAAGGAGGCTTTTTGAAAGATAAAAACCCCAACCCATTATCGATTAATCTCCAGAGAAGAACCCAATAAATACGAGATAATATATAAGAAAAGATAATTATAAATAATCCCAACCTTAGGTTGCGGAGAAGAAACTGGAATGCCCTTAATCGGAACCGAACCAGAAGCCAAACCCGGCCCGCCAAGCTGAGGGTGTAAGTGGTGGTGGGGGTTAGGAGGCCTCATGAGGTGGAGAGGATGGGAGTGGGGGTAGGAAACGAGCGGGCGAGGAGCGTAGGGGGCAGCAGGGTTGGCGGCGACTGTGACGGTCTGCATGGGTGGTTTGGGGATGAAACCGCGTCCGGAGGAGGCGACAGGGTAGAGAATTCCCTGTTGCTGAGGATGGGTTAGGGTTGTTCGGATGGATTGGGCTCCTGCTGTTGGGTATGGGTGGTGGTGGGGGTGGGGGTGGGGGAGTGGAGATATGGGTCTTGTGGATGGTGGGGTTGGGTTTGGGTATGTGTTTAGGTTTGCGAAGGGACGTGGGGTGATTGTACTTGCAGTAGTGATTGTTGGAGTGGCAGTGGTGGCGGCGCTGGCGGTGGGATCCAAGGCCATAGTGGTGGCGGTGGCGGGGATTTTGTGAGAACTGAAAGCCAGGTTTTTACAGTTCCGTGGGATGGTAGGTGGCCAAGGTGGGTGGGTTTTTCAAAATTGAAACATCGTTTTTCTGTGTCGGAGAGAAAAGCCAATTTTATAGTATGTAAAATATAAGAGTTATAAATGGATTATGAGAGTAATGTACCAGTCGGAAGCGTAGCACACCTTTAAGAATTTTTTTTTTTTTTTTTTTCTTCACCTCAACATACTGCAGCAAATATTTTTCCTTTTTTTTCCTAACGTACGTAATGACACGTAATTTATTAAAATTTCTTTTTAAACGTAATTTATCAATTGACACATGCTAAATTGTAATTAATAGTGCGTAGATGGTAACTCTATCATCTATCATTTTTCTTTTTTTGATAATCCTATCAATGTATCATCAATCATTTTTTATTTATTTATAGAAATAGACTTTATTTCATTTAATGAAATCGAAGTTACAGTTGTGACTTATCAATACAAGAAAAATTCAGTCTACAAGTCAAACTAACGCATCTACTCTATAGCACTCACACACACAAATTTCTTTGTGACAGACATTATCTTAACTTCTATAAACTCTCTCCTAACAGAGAAGAGCGATCTATAAAAACAGAACTAAACGCCCCTCTTCCAAAAAAGAGAAGTACTATCTTCATCCTCCCCAAAAGGAGGATTAGTGTGAGATCCTTAGATTTTCATGTGTTTTAATTCCTTATATTTTATTTAGTGGTGTTATTTTATTTATGTTATTTTAATTTATTTTATTTTGTAATTTATTTTTGGGCTTATGTGTAGTTAGTATATTATTTTAGGCTTTGTGTGTGTGTATTTTTAATTGGGCCGTGTGTTTTAAAATGGACCCAACCCGTGTGTGTTCTGTTTTGACCCAGCCCATGTGTTTTGAACCCAACCCGTGTGCACTGTGGCCCTGCCCGTGCGTTTTAAGTGAACCCAGCCCCTTGTTTTTCTAAACGGCGCCGTTTTGGTGTGACCCCTTAGGGCTTCATCACTTTCTCCTTTGCGCCGTGCAACTCCTTCTTCCTTCTTCTTCTTCTTCTACTTTCTTTTGGTTTCTTCTACCTTCTTCCAGATTCTTCTCCGTCCAGCTGCTGCCAATGCCATGCAAACCTTAGTCATGCATTTCACCTGCAAGCCACCACCTTCTTCTTGCATGAGCTACTCGGTGTCGTTCAGCGTGGGACTTCGATATGTTTGCTGTCAAGCCGTCGCTCCACACGGCCACCACCACCTTCCACCTCGAGCTTCCATAGCTGCTCCGTGCCTATTTGTTGTGTTTCCCTCAATTGTTGTCAACCCACCACTTCACCACACAACCCACACTGCCACACATCCCCTCCACTACTTACACTGCCGATTTCCTCTTCTTCTACCCTTGCGACACATAGTCTCCTTCTACCGCCATACTTGGCCTATAAATAGGCCACGAGTTTCCTCAATTAAATCTTCCAAGTTCCTCTTCCTCCCTCTCTGGTATAGGCTAGTTTTTCTCATATTGAGCTTTGTTCTGTAAATTTTTAAGCCTTTTGCCGTGTACACCACCCAGAAACCACCACACGTAGTGTGTTACCTTGGTTGTTTGACCATCCCCATGAGCCACCGTGTATATCAACTTGTAAATTAGCCAACCCGTGAGATAAAAGCTTTTTTTGGCACTACTCCGCCATGAGCTCCGCCGTGTCCCGCCACCTTTGGGCAACACCTCATTTCGCTTGATCTTCAAGAATTTTTTTCCCATCTTTGTGTGAGTAATTTTCCATCGCGACTGTAAGATTTAAATTGATATTATAATTGGTGTTTTATTATAAACTGTTGGTTTGTTGGAATTAGGCCTTGGGCCGTTGAAGTATTGGGAATTATTGCAGTTGATGTTGGTGTTGGGCCTTGGGCCGGATTGGAGGACGGGATTACGCGTGTATAAAAGTTACAATAGTTCATAATGAAACATTGTTTTTAAAAGGATTACCGCTCCATAAACATAACACTTTAAGTTTAATGAGTAGAATGTCTATTTTTATGGATAGAATGCCACATCGGAGTTATATTATTTCGCTTAAAATACAAAACAATAGAAATGTTGAAGTAGTGCTTTTGGGTGGAGTCTTGAATCGGTTTATATCTTTATATGTAAGAAAAGAAATAAAACTTAAAAATTACAATAATTCATAATGAAACATTGATTTTAAAAAGTTTACCGCTTTATAAACATAATACTTCAAATTTAATAGATAGAATGCTACGTCAAAATTATATGATTTCGCTTTTCTATATAGTAAAAGATTTGCCAACATCACTTAATATAACACAACTCGTGAATTTGACACAAAATAAACGAGTTTGAATTTGATATAAATGAGTATTGGGTCAAACATTCTTTAAAGTAAATGGGACAATCCCGCGTTCGTAAAGACCCACGGACCCAAAGCTAAGGGCGTAAAACCAAAGCTTCAACTGCCAAAATACACTCTTTTAGAATTCAAACTTAAGCACAATTAATTATGATTAATTGATGTAGCGGACGAGCAATCTCGAGTGTGATACCCGCTTGTGATATTCGTCCAGCATATCAATTCCTTCTCTGACTGGCAGCAGACTTGAAGCCCTAACAATCCTCTGTCCATCAAGGATTATAGAATGTCAGGCCTAAAAACAAGTTGTTCCAGTCAGGCCCTTAGCCTGTAGAAATAAAGGTAAAAAAATACAAGCAAGAGGTAACTTTTGAACCATCTGAAAATTAAAACGCTCACCATATTCTATTCTGACTTAGGCATCGGAGGTGTCATCCACCACAAAAGCCACTTTCATTTTCTTGTTGGAGGTTACTGTAAGTCGTTAGCAGGAATATGAAACACGTTTGTAATAATGAGTTTCGGTCAACATAGGTTGACCCAATAAGACACGAGTAATAAACAGGTCAATTACTGGTCAACTCGCGAAACCCACAATCAACTCGTATAATATGAATAGATTATATTTTCAAATTTGATAAATATTTTGTTTTATATGTTTTTTTGTTGTTGTTGTTAGGATGTAATATTAATATTAATATTTGACTACTTAATATATTAGACTACTAAGCCTTTTTGTTAATATAATTTATTTTATGAAAATAATAATTTTTTATATGTTACTGGTTTGGATATTGATGAGAAAATATTTAATTATGAATCCAGTTGTAATTATGAATGATTTATATAGTTATTTCTGTGTTATATATGAAATTATATTAATTCAGCTAAAAAATAAATATACGGGTAAGTTTAACCCACTTATATGAAACTAGTTATATGGACTGTGTCCAGGTTAACACAATAAAAATGAACTATTAAACGGGTTAAGCGAGTCGTGTTGTGTCACCGGTTATTTATATGAGTCATGTTAGGGTTTTAAGGTATGACCCATTTAATTAAGCCGATCATGTTCGGTTGATCCATATAATTTAATACTTATAACTTGACACAACATAAACATAACTCGCAAACACAAATTGCCACCCTCAACCAATTTGCAAGATGTTTAATGGTGAAGATGCAATAAGTTTTGAACGTTTATATCTTTTCTTAATAAAACCTTAAAAAATATTATTAAAAGGGAGGGTGACTATTGACTAGTGGTCTAACAATCCCATTTGCAGTGCAACCGGCCACTCAAGGGGGCTTTTCTCCACCCCACACAGGATGGTCCCGCCACACCTTCAAGCCTTCAAGGGTGACATTTCAACTTCTATAATATAGTACTTAACTAACATGTCAACATTTTATTGAAGGGTGTAAACTTTACACCACATTGTGATTGTAGTTGCTCTTTCTGTCCAATTAGATGTAACCCTAAAAACTTTTGAATAAATTGTCTTTAAAATGCTCTAGTTCAAATTGAATAAAAAATAAAAATTATAATAATAATGATAATAACATAGGCTTGTAAATAGATTTTCATATGAAAAAGAGTTATATATTAAAAAAGGGGGCGACTCACAAGGAATGGTATATTTATTAAAAATAAATAAATTCTATTTGTTTGTTTTTATTTCTGGAGGGGATAGTTGGATCCCTTGGATTTCCGGGCTCACGACTATGAAACAAAGCTTTAGCTTAGGGATAAGAAAGCCACAACTGAAAAGCCCGCAACTATAACTACATGGTAGATAACTCCCATAAAGTAGGAGGTTTGATCCACAGTTGGATGCGATTACCCTAAAGAAGATAACTCCTATAAAACAAGAGTTATCCCCCCTCCGATTAATAAGGGTTCATGAAGGATATACACTTGCGAATGGTGATTAGAGTCAGTTACCATCACGCCACATCCATGCACTTCTATAAATAACCTATAAGAGGTAACAAACATTATCATCTTTATCTTTACATATACTTATTCTTATATTGTGTTACTGACTTAAGCATCGGAGTTTCTCTAGGACAACTAGTGCCGCCCTTTGTTGCTGCAGATCATTCATACGGTTAGTGGTGTGAAACACGTTATTTACAGTGGCGCCGTCTGTGGAATTTTTTTGCAGACGTTAAAGTGATTTTTACATGCCAACCGTCACAGAAGAAACAGAAGCAAGGCTGAAACAAGTGATGACAGTTGTTGAGCAACTACAAAAGGAGAATGAAGAATTAAAACGCCAGAAGGATAACCCCCTAGAACAAAACAGACAAGCTGAAGGAGATGCACACAATGCGGATGGGGTAAATAATGAAGAGATGGAAAAGAAAAATATGCACGATGAGCTGCGCAGTTTGGTTGACAAATATGAGGAGATGGCGAAGAGGATGAGTGGTTCCTCTTTCGTGGAGTAGCTCCTCAAGCGTACAGACCTCCCTTACAGCGAGGAGGTCATGGTGGTTCCACTGCCGCCCAAATTTAAGGTACCCCAGATTGACCTATACGACGGATCCAAGGATCCTGTTGACCACCTCGAGAATTTTAAAACACACATGACTCTCCACGGCTTCCCCAGGGAGGTGGCTTGTCACGCCTTCCCGTTAACACTAAACGGGATAGCACGAGGCTGGTTTGGAGCCCTATGCCCTGGATCCATTGGAAGTTTTGAGGAGTTAGCAAAACAGTTCCTCACGCAGTTTATGGCAAGTAAAAGGCGTCGTAAACTAGCCGCCTATCTATTAACCATAAAACAAAAGGAGGGAGAGAACTTGAAAACCTACCTAACGTGTTTCAACAAAGAGAGGCTCACCACGGATGACCAAGATGAGAAGATCACCTTGGCCACCCTCTTAGGAGGAATATGGTCTTGGAGCCCGTTCATGGCTGAACTGGCTAGAAGAACTCCATCCACCTTAAGGGAGTTCATGGATCGAGCATACGACTTCGTTAATTCGGAGGACATACTACAGGCTCTCTTGGAGCCACATAAGTAGGAAACCAAGTTGGAGACAAGAACCAAAACAATTCCAAAGATAAAGACAAAAGAGCCAACCGCCGAGAGCACCGGGATGATAAACGCGATCGATACACCAGTCGACAAGACCAAGGGCGTCGCCTAATTCACAACAACCACAATGTGCAAGAGAAGAATAGGGCTGCCATTGCACGTATTACCAAACCAACTCCCCCTGGACTGAAGATTGCATCACCCTGAAGAAGAGAGTCGACGAGTTTCCAGGATTGGGGAATTGGAAAGGATGCTAGCTGATTACATCAGGCCACGGAGGGAGGAGAATCGCCAATGAGAGCAAAGACAAAGTAGAAGCCCTAAGCGCCAGAGGAAGGAAAGGCCAGGAAGGAATTACCCTCCCCGGCCAAGAAGGGACCAAGAGCAGACCCCCATTGGAGAAATCAGAACAATAGCGGGCAGCTTCGCTGGGGGCGGCGCCACAACATCAAGTAGGAAAGCCCACGCCTGCAAAGTGAGGTATCACGAGGTATACATGGCGGATAGGCCGCACAAATACCCCAGGACAGGGGCAACCCCAACCACTTCGTTCGGGGACGAAGATTGCGAAGAGGTTATGTACCCCCATGACGACGCTCTGGTGGTCTTGCTACTAGTCGCTAGCTACACGACCAGGCGGGTCTTGGTCCACAACGGGAGTTCAACCGATATCCTATTTTGGGATGTGTTCACTAGAATGAGTATTAATTCTGATAGATTGTGATCATCACCTTCTCCGCTCAAAGGGTTTTCGGGAGAAGCCGTTCAACCCATTGGCGCCATCATGATTCCGGTTACGACGGGGCAAGGCGCCCATATGGTCACCAACATAACAGACTTCCTGGTGGTCAAAGCTTCGTCCTCCTATAAAGCCATAATAGGGCGCCCGAACCTTAACAACTTGAAGGTGGTGACCTCCACTTACCATCTTAAAATGAAGTTCCCAACAGAAGCAGGAGTCAGTGAAATTTGAGGCGAGCAGATACTGGCCCAAGAATGTTACGTTTAGGAGTTGATGGCGGGAGTGCTGACAGTCTGTTTAGTGGGTAACTCAAGGGAACGACCGCCACCACCGCCAAGAGTAGAGGAGGAACAAGACATAGAAACCAGGGATGAAAGCAACCTGCTCCAAGTTGAGGCCAATGAGCCCTTAGATAGTGGAGCTGCACCCAGAAGGCCCGACCGCCACCATAAGGGTTGGTACGAAGCTCCCATCGGAATACCGAGAGCAACAAAAGCAGTTGCTAGTCGAACACAGAGACGTATTCACCTGGAGTCATGAAGACATGCTAGGATCGATAATGTGGTCATAGAGCACAGCCTCTGCGTGAATCCAGAGGCCAAAAAGGTGTGGCAGAAGAAAAGGTCGTTCAGTATACTTCATTGACCTCAACAAAGCTTGTCCCAAGAACAGTTTCCCCCTCCCTTGAATTGACATTATTGTGGATGCCACAGTCGGGCACAAATTTGTAAGATTTATGGACACCTACTCCGGGTACAACCAAATCAGGATGAATAAGGCAGATGAGAAGAAGACAACGTTCGTAACCGACAGAGGGCTCTACTACTACCGAGTAATGTCTTTCGGGTTGAAGAACGTTGGGGCAACGTACCAAAGGTTGGTTAATCGAATGTTCAAGCACCAAATTGGGAGGACCATGGAGGTGTACGTAGACGACCTACTGGTGAAAAGCAAGGAACCCGCCCAACACTTGGCAAACCTCAGGGAATCCTTCATAGTGTTACGCAAATACAAGATGAAGCTGAATCCAGCTAAATGCGTGTTCGGAGTGAACTCGGGCAACTTTATGGGGTTCATAGTCTCAGAGAGAGGAATTGAAACCAACACCGAGAAGATAGAAGTAATCTTGAACATGGCGCCGCCACGAACTATCAACAATGCCTAACGATTGGCAGGAAAGGTGGCAGCCTTTAACAGGTTTGTGTCGAGATCCACGGATAAATGCCTCCCCTTTTTCCGAGTTCTAAGGAAAGTACACCCTTGGAATGAAGAGTGTGACCAGGCCTTCCAAGAACTGAAGTGGTACCTAACCAATCCGTCCCTATTGAGACAGCCAAATCAAGGGGACATCATGTATGCTTACCTGGCTGTGTCCACTTAGGCCGTGTTCGCCGTCCTAGTGAAGGAAGAAAAAGGGAACCAAGTGCCAGTCTATTACAGGAGACGCGCCCTAAGGGGTGCCAAAGTTAGATACCCACGAATGAAGATGCTGTCGTTTGCACTAGTGATAACCGCCAGAAGGCTGTGACCATACTTCCAAGCTCACCCAATAAAAATATTAACAGAGCATCCTTTTGGGAGAGTGCTACAAAAGTTGGACTCCTCAGGAAGGCTAGTTGCGTGGTTAATTGAACTCAATGAGTTCGAAATCAGTTATGCACCTAGAAACGCAATCAAGGGCCAAGCCCTCGCAGATTTTGTGGTCGAGTTCAACGGTTTCCCAACAGAGACCGCAGTGCCACCCCTCGGCCAACCCTAGACAGTCTTTGTCGACGGGTCTACTTGTCGAGTAGGGGCAGCATAGGGATCCATATTGTCACAGAAGCAGGTAAGGAGCACCACTATATGGCAACACTTACCTTCAGGACCGCTAATAATGAGGCAGAGTATGAGGCCTTGATAGTGGGACTATCCGTTGCCCAGGTGCTGGGCGCCAAGTAGGTCGAGGTAAAAGCGGATTCCCAGATAGTGGTAAACCAAGTAATAGGGGCCTACGCCACCAAAGGGGAGAAGCTGAAGAGTATATCGAGCAGGTACTGGCGCTCTGCGACCAGTTCGAGTACTTCTCTATAGTACAAATTCCAAGGGCTGACAACTTAGTGGCGAACAGGTTGGCAAGGGTGACATCAGTGAAGGATGACGCATAATTACATTGGGAGGTACATAGGAGGCTAATTGAGGTACCAGCCGTTGGGATACTAGTAACACAGGTGGGCCCTGGGACGCCAGAATGGGCCATCGAGATAGCAAACTACCTAGAAACAGGGAAGTTCCCAGAAGGAAAAGAGGCGTGAGGAAGATCAGGAGGAAGGCGACATAGTTTGTCAAAATCAATGGAGTTTTATATAAAAAGGGTTTCACAACCCCTTACTAAGGTGCATCTCACCTGAGGAAGCACAGTATACCCTTGCAGAAATACACGAGGGCGTCTGTAGTAACCATTCGGGTGGCAAAGCCTTAGCAAGGAAAGCCCTAGGGACAGAGTACTATTAGCCCAATGCTTTCAGAGACGCCAAACAGTTCGCCAGAAGATGCACTCAGTGTCAAGCATGCGCCCCAGTCCCACACTGCCCACCAGAAAAACTATCCTCCATCACCTCCCCATGGCCCTTCGCCCAGTGGAGGGTTGATTTGGTCAGACCATTCCTACCGGGAAAGGGCAGGGTGAAGCACATGATAGTAGCGATATACTACTTTATAAAGTGGGTGGAAGCAGAAGCCCTAGCCACCATAACAGCAAAAGCCGTCACTAGTTTCCTATGTAAAAGTATAGTGTGCAGGTTTGGGATCCCCAACATTATAATCTTCGACAACGGGAAGCAGTTCGATTTAGAGCATTATAGGGCGTGGTGCCAGGAGCTTGGAATAAAGGTAAGATACTCATCCCCCGGGCACCCTCAAGCAAACAAGCAAGCAGAATCAACAAATAAGTCTCTACTCGGGATCTTGAAAAAGAAACTGGGAGACCAGAAAGGCGAGTGGGCAGAAGAGCTTCCAGGAGTCTCGTGGGCCTATAGAACCTCGGTGAAGACCCCAACAGGGGAGGCGCCCTTCACTTTGGCGTTCGGAAGTGAAGCAGTCACCCCACGGAAGTCGGCTTGCCCACATATCGGACCAACGACTTTAACCAGGCGGAGATAGACCAGGCTCTCGGCGAGCAACTACACCTACTCGAAGAGATAAGAGAAGAGACGGAAGTCCAGAACATCCTCAGCAAGAGAAAGGTCGAGCAATACTTCAACAAATGGGTCAAACCCAGATCATTCAAGGTCAATGACCTTATCCTGAGGGAAACAGGGGTCACGACCCAAGATGAAGGGAAGCTTGGCCAACGGTGGGAAGGGCCTTACATAGTGGCCACTAGCAACCGTCCAGGGTCATACCGGCTCAAAGACAGCGAAGGAAGAGAGTTGCAACACCCGTGGAATGCCGAACACCTAAAAAGGTTCTACCCTTAGAAAGTTTATTTTCTTATGCATTTATTTTACAGACAATGTTTTGGTTTTCAGAATGTATATTTTGACGGAACTCAAGGCAATAAAGTAGGTAAGCATTTAGCCCATTACAGATCAAAGCGGGCGTGGAGGTTAGAAGACCCCACGACCCCCTCACCAAGTTAGCCACCAAAGGTCGAGTTACACACTCGCAGTGCACTACAGTTAGTCACCAAAAGTCGAGTTACAAACTCGTGGTCGAGTTACAAACTCAAGGTGGGCATGGAGGTTAGAAGACCCCATGACCCCCTCGCCAAGTTAGCCACCAAATGTCGAGTTACACACTCGAGGTGCACTCAATAGTTAGCCACCAAAGGTTGAGTTACACACCCATGGTACAGTCAAGGCGGTCGTGGAGGTTAGAAAACCGCACGACCCTCTCAACAAGTTAGCCACCAAAGGTCGAGCTACACACTCGCGGTGCAGTCAAGGCGGGCGTGGAGGTCAAAAGACCCTACGACCCCCTCGTCAAGTTAGCCACCAAAGGCCGAGTTACACACTCGCAGTGCAGTCAAGGTGGGCATGGAGGTCAGAAGACCTCACGACCCCCTTGCCAAGTTAGCTACCAAAGGTCGAGTTACACACTCGTGGTGCACTCAACAGTTAGCCACTAAAAGTTGAGTTACCCACTCGTAGTGCAGTCAAGGCGGGCGTGGAGGTTAGAAGACCCCACGACCCTCTCAGCAAGTTAGCCACCAAAAGTCGGGTTACACACTTGCGGTGCAACCGAAGTAGGTGCGGAGGTCAGAAGACCTCGCAACCCTCCCAACAGTTAGCCACCAAATGTTGAGCTACACACTCGTAGTGCAACTAAAGCGGGTGTGGAGGTCAGGCGACCCCACGACCCTCTCAGCAGACTAGCTGAGGGAACACCTGGAGGCTAAGTACCTGAGGAGCAAAAAAGAAAGCACACACAGTAGCAAAACAGAAAGTTATCCAGCACACAAATCTCATACAAAGATTATCCAGAACACAAATCTCATGCAAAGGTAAAAGGCCAATTCTAGGGCAAAAAATTGTCCAAAAACAACAAAATACCACTTGCAAAAATAGAAGGCCAATTCGAGGGCCCAAAAAGAAAATTTTTCAGAGACAACACTCAAAGAATACAAAGAATCCAAAAAAGGGCAGTAACTACAAAAAGCCCAAAATAGGGCCCAACACTAGCCACAAACTAAGGGAAAATTCACTCTGGCAGCGGGGGACGTGGGAAGGCGTCAAGCATCACCGTCCGGGGGACGTGCTACTGCATCTGCATACTGGACCACAGTAGCATCTGGCTCGAAATCCTTCAAATTTAGATTCCTTAAAAAGGTCCGAGGGTTGGCCAGCAAATGCACTTGCGGACGAGCCAGTCCCTCCCCATAAGGCCCGATCTCGAATGGCCTTGGTGGCGGACAACTGAGGGTGCAGTCGAACAATCTCATTATTCGCGACAACCAACTGGGATTCCAACCTCCCCCGCGCCTCCTGCAACTCCTTCAACTGCGCGACCAGCTTGGTCACACCCTAGTGTCTGGTCTTGGCGGGAGTCTATCGCCTCACGCTCCTTTTTACATTTATCGTATCTAGCCTACGCGAGATAGGTCCCCTTGCGATTTGGCTATCTTCGTGTCCTTCTCGTGGAGCTCCTTCCAGAACACATCCTTTCTTTGGGCCAACTTCTTGGCCACTTTCTCATGCTTCTCTTTGGAGGAAGTCAAGGCTGCAACCGCCTCCTTACACTTTCTTTTAGAATCATCTCGAGATCGTTCAAATGACTCTAGCGCCCCCCTTAGGTGCAACATTTCTGCCCTGGTGGCAACCCTCTCCATCTCTGCCATATGCAAGGCAAAACTATCACGGGCGTGGAGAGTTTGGACACAGAGGAGTTTGGAGTGCAGGCCACACGACTCCTCACGAAGAGAGTCGAGGACTGCCTCTAGGGAATGAGAGTAGCCATCTGACTGCTCCAAGCAGCACTGTAGATAGTCCCTCTCAGCTTTAAGGCGATTGTTCTCTTGCTTGGAAAAATAAGAGAATTTCTGCTGCTCACGAACTTTTTCCTCCAAGTGGGCCCTTTCATCCACTATCCAAGATGCCAAAGCATCCACATTCTGTGCAAGCACAAAGGGTTAGCTAAACTCTTTACAAGCATAAGGTATAACATGCACAAAAGAAAACAGGCGTCCCACATGCAACAAAGGTGTGGAAAAGAGCTTTACCGGAGATAACATCATTTTCAAGTGCTTGGCCATCTCCACAACTGCTTCTGATGGGGGCGGAGAGCAGCGAGGGCCAACATCCTCCACCTAGCTGGCATCTCCCCTACATCAGCTTCAACCCACACTAGCCGCCCCAAGCTTAGGTCTGGGGCCACGGTAGCCCCATGCTCGGGCGTAGACACTCCCTTAGAAGGGCTACCACCACGCTGGGCTTCGAGTTGCTCACCCGCTAACTCATCACGTTGGGCGCTGGTCTCCTCATCTACCCGTTCCTCAAAGGTGCCATCACTGCTGGGGCTAGGGCCGCCCGTCAAAATCCCGCTTTCGCGAGGAGTAGTGCTGCCATCCCCACCAAACGATGAAGGGTTTGGGGAGGGGATGGACACCTTGTCTTGACCCATAGGCGGGGTCTCACCACCCGAAGTAGTAGTAGGAAGAGAGTGGGGGGAAGCATCTAATCCCCCAAGATGAATGGTGCCCTCGCCTTCAGTCTCAATTGCAGCGTCACAAGAAGTAGGGGCAGAAACATCAGGCATCCCTCCCCCAGACACGCCAAAGACAAAAGCAGCATATATGCAACCAAAATCACTCCCACCGTAGGGCGTGGGAACAACAGTAGGAACGACAAGAAAGTCAAAGGAAGGGGTGTCCACTGAGCCACCCTCGACCCACGACTATGAAACCGACCCAAAGCTTTAGCTTAGGGTTAAGAAGGCCACAACCGAAGAGCCCGCAACTATAACTACGTGGTAGATAACTCCTGTAAAGTAGGAGGTCTGATCCACAGTTGGATGCGATTACCGTAGGGAAGATAACTCCTATAAAACAAAAGTTATCCCCATTTTCTATTAATAAGGGATCATGAAGGATATACACTCGGGAATGATGATTAAAGTCAGTTACCATCATGCCACGTCCATGCACTTCTATAAATAACTTATGAGAGGTAATAAACATTATCATCTTCATCTTTACATACACTTATTTTTATACTGTGTTATTGACTTAAGCATCAGAGTTTCCCCAGGACAACCAGTGCCGCCCTTTGTTGCTGCACATCATCCGTACGGTTGGTGAACTTGTTCATCTTTGCACTCTCAATTTCCATAATTTTGATTCTTTTGTTGTAAGTCCTTTCAACCCACTAAAGGAAACCCTCGTCACGTGTCTCATGTGCCATATCATCACCAATAAATAAATATATATATATATATATAAAAACTTAAAAAACCAAAAATAAATTTGTAAGAAATAAATGAAGATTGAGGGGTTTGTTTGGAAAGTGAAATGAGATGTGAATTTTGTGAATAATAATAAAATAGTTTGTGAATAGTAGTGAGATAGTTTGATTTGAGTATTTTTTGGGTTTTGGAAAAGGAGAGAGAAAAAGTTGAATAAAAAATATTATAAAGTTAAAATATTATAATAATATAGTTTTATAATATTATTTTTGTTTGAGGATTTGAAAAAGTTGGAATTACTTTTTATTTTTTATTTGAAAGTTTGAAAAAGTTATAATGATTAATTTGAAAAATTTGTAATGATTAGTTTGAAAATTTTACATTTGAATTATGTTTAGGAATAAGATGAGATGAGATGAAATGAAATGAGATCATATGATAATTTTGTGTCTCATTTAAAGCCCCAAACCTGTCGAGGGCACCCCACAGTAAATTCCAGGACGACCACCCTTTCTTGTTTGGATTAAGAAAATATCTCAACTCATTTCATTTAAGGCCTAATTTGTTTTCACAATTCCTCTCAACTCATCTCATCTAATCATTACAAATTTTCTAAATTCTTACATAAAATAAAATAAATAACTCAACTTTTTCAAATCCTAAAATAAAAATAATATTAAAAAAATATATTTGAACAACATTTTATTCAACTTTTAATTTTAATCTCAACTTATCTCATCTCATCTCATATGCAAAAACAAACGAGGCTATATAACTTTTCTAAACTTTTAAACAAAATACAATAAATTATTTAAGTTTTTCAAATCTCAAAACAAAAATAATATTAAAAAATAATATTATATTCAACTGTCAATTTTAATCTTATCTCAACTCACTATACAAATCTCCCTTAGTGAGAGACGGGAGTGGATTTAAAACAAAATAATAATAAAAAATTGAAATTGAAAATACAAGATGAAAAAAACCATTTTTAAAAGTCAGAAAGTAATCTATAAAGACCAAACTACATGGATTATTTTATTTTAGTATTTAAATTGTAAAGCCAATCTTACAAGTTACGGAGATATCATAAATTTTGAAATAATGGTAAGTATTTATATTCTTTCTAGTGCCAAATGGAGAGAGCCTTGCTATACCGAACATATATCTAATTAATTCCTTCTCAGCCCGTGTCGACGATGGTTGCTTTCGTTAGATAATTGTTCACAAGCTGGCAATGAGGCAAGAGGATTTGGATTTATCCATAGCAAACTGCCGATTAACTAAAAAATCTAACCTAATTAAATCTATTTCAACAATCTCCCTCCTCCCTTTCCTCCCGTACACCTCATTGCATATGGACCAAGCACACAAAATTTTTTATTTTAAAAGAAGTTTCTTCTACTGTCTAACATCTTTGATGTTTAATAAATTACTGAGTGATCCTATCCAAAAAGTAGTAAGAAATACTGAACCTTGTATTCCAATAGCACAATACACAGCCATGTGTTGCTGCGTGAGTGCGTTCTGTGTATGTATCTGTCATCGGACTATCAACATCTACATATGTCTTCAATTTCGTGTTCCTTTTACCTTCAGAAGGCCAAAAACGGTTGTGTCGGACCTTCTTGTTAAAAGCATTGATTGAACGCTAAAATGATGGTGAAGAAAATTGCTTGAAATTTACTGGCTACTGTGGTTGAAAGCTTGAAAGCACCTACTTAAGAGAGGTGGCAGAAAAACAATAGGAAAAAGAAAAGAAAAACTTGTAGTAAGCAAGTGACTAATAGTATGAAAGGGTGGATCCTAGTTGATGTTTTCTTCCTGGACCATTTGATGCCGTATGGGGGACCTCTCCCATTCAATCGGGCGGTTCTGATTGCGCTGAATACAAGGAGATACAGTAGTTTGGTAATTGTTACTCACCCTTTTAGCTAGCAGGAGGGAGTTAGGTGGTTTAGTCGTGAAAAATAGGCAGTCTGAAAGCAGACATTCTACCTTTTTGAGAGGCCTTTAAACTAATCCCTTAATTGTTAACCAAGTAAACTCCCCCTAACCACATTTTTTTCCAAGCTTTCATGGTTCTTGTTCTTCTATATCAGCTGAAAAAACCATTGCCCTGTTCATTCAGGTTTGCGTAGCAATGGGAAGCGATTCCAATCCAAGCAAACACCATTATGATATCACCATGTCAAAGAGAACCAGAAGGCCGTCTAAACTCCAAGATGCCAATCAAGATTGCAGTACTATAGATTCCCCAAGAAATGACACTAGTACTCCTTGGAAAGCTGTTGTGAATGAAGGAGACGAGAGTTCTCCCTCGAGACCAGATGAAACAGGAGAGGATGATCGTAAGAAGAGCTTGAAGCAGCTGATCAAAAGTAGGAATTCACTTGGCCAACACTTCACCCAAGAAAAGCAACTTCAACTAATCACAAAGCAGCAAGACGAGGGCTTTCAGGGATTGAAGCTCAAGAGAATGGTAAGTCGCTATGCGAAAGTTTTGAGCCACTTGATCAAGGTTAAGCGCGACTTACCTAAGGGAGAATCCCGGAAAAAACCTCTTATCCTATTAAAAAGATAAAGGACTCGTTTATCAGCTTGCATTTTTTCAAGTGGCTGATCGTCTTTTGATTACCTACGCAGTGAGTTTGAGCCAATTAATCTCAAGCTATATATATTTCTCATGATCTACCCGGATTGATTTTACTGCAAGGCCTTGATCATTTGTACCGTAAGCATGTTCTACTTCTACAGCGAGGTTTGGTTACGTTCACATACTTCATTAGCGATCAAGTACCAAGTAATTCACGAGTTTCTCCTTTCCAGCTTTGTACACTCGTAACTATTGAGCTTCACTTGTTTACCCTGGTTCCTCCGCATTACCAAATCTTAGTTTTAATCAAGAAATTACGTAAGTACTTAAGAGAGATCCGTCTGGAATGTCTGCTTTCATACACACACGCCTGTACCGAGGAGAAAAAGGGTACAAGGAACATGGCATTTTCTTGCCTCAATGCATGAGAATAATTAACGCTTTTCTTTGAAGGAGTAGTTACCCAAAGATCAAAAGCAGAATGGGCAGGGCGTTAGGGAGATAGCGGTTAGCACCATCAATTTTAGCGTTAATTTTTGCCGCGTCGATGCCAAAGTAGTATGTGACATCAATAAAAGATGGTTAATCGTTACCGGATCACCTCGTGAGAAACCCACTTGCAAGCTACAAAAATGGATCATGACATGACTTTCCTGCAATATTGGTGCAAAGAAAAACCTCACTAGCAGGACCAATAGAGTTTAGACAGCAATCAAGCTATTGCAAAGAGCTAAGCTATGATGGAATTCCAAGTGAATAGCAAAATGCTGTCTTTTTTGTGATGGTGTTCATTCATTGATCACAAAATCAAATAACATAAATGTACATGATTCCTCTCTCAAAGACCAGAATAGAATTCCTTCGTCATAATTGTGAGGATACATTTAGAATTGTAAAACTTCAATGAAGGAATGTTTTCGTTAATGAAATATAACACATTACAAATATACACAGAACAATGTCCAGAAGAAATGATAGAAATGACTTAAATGAAACAACTACAAAAGAAACTTCCTGTGGCATTCTTAACCATATCTGTAGCTAAATATTTTGTCTTCTCCTATAGAATTGCTACACTATAGAGCTTTCTTTCAGTTTAATAATCGAACTGGCAGCAAAGTCCCCAACATCTTACGGTATAATTTGAAGGAAATTGTATTGTCACAGACTATTCTAACAGGGGCTCCATTATAGGTTTTGAAAAGGGGGTATGAAGTTTCATGGTGTATGTAACTGCCACCCCGACTAGTGCGCAAAATGGCGGTATGAGACCCAAACCAAACCTCGTAACTGAAATATAGACGTGCACTGACTTCGTCAACTGTAGTTCTGGGGAGGAACCTGCATCTGAGTGCATATGGTATCAAACAGAAAATTTAGACTGACTATAATGGGCAATTTAGAGTACTCATGAATTTTACGCACAGAAAGGGAAAAAACAGAGAGAACAGAAAAAAAATGTCTGTGACTGATGACCAGAAAATCAACGAGATAATAACAGTAAGATGATAACAACTAACAGATGAGTTAATCTGGAAGCTATAAGTAATCCAATCCCGCCGGACTAAAATAAAGCGGGTGTATGGATGAAAACAACAGAAAAAAAATATCTGTGACTGATGACCAGAAAATCAACGAGATAATAACAGTAAGATGATAACAACTAACAGATGAGTTAATCTGGAAGCTATAAGTAACCCAATCCCGCCGGACTAAAATAAAGCGGGTGTATGGATGAAAACAACACAGTGGAGAATATTTCTTTAACCCAAGAAAATGGTGACCTGTTTGAATAAAAAGATCAGGGGCTGTAATATTTTGGTTAAAATTGATATGGCTAAAGCATGTGATAGGTCGGGATGGGTTTTTCTGGAAAAGGTGTTATTGGCTTTTGGCTTCCCTGCTCAGTGAACTAAGCTTGTGATGAATTGTGTAACAAGTCCTTATTTTTGATTATGATGCATGGAGCTCATAAAGGTTTCTTTCAATCTTCAGGAGGAGTGAGACAAGGAGATACACTATCTCCTTATTTGTTCATACTGGCTTAAGAGCCAAGAGGTACTTTCTAAAATGTTGCATCAAGCTTTTGCTGAGGGTAGAATTAAAGGCTTTTCTAGTCCTAGAGTCTGTCCAGTTGTATGGAATTTGAGATATGCAGATGACATTGTTGTCTTTGTAAATGGTGCTAAAAGTTATTTTCGAGCTCTTTAAGAAGTGTTAAATAGTTATGAAGCTTTATCTGGTCAGCTTGTAAATACAATGAAAGCTGCTATTTTCCCCCTCTCAAGCATCAGCAGTAAGGAAGAATATTGTCCTAACTGCCACTGGATTACAAGAAGCTCATTTTCCTTGTACTTACTTGGGAGCACCAATTCATTATGGAAGGCTCACTGCTGATGTTTTGGAACCTTTGGTTAACGATATTAAGAAGAAACTTGCAACATGGAAGTCTAGATTGCTGTCAAATGGGGGAAGACTTGTTTTTAATTAAACATGTCTTGTCAAGCATGCCTCTTCATATGCTATAAATCTTGAATATCCCTTCCGAAGTTCTGGTTTTAATCAGGAAGCTTTTTAAAGATTTCTTTTCAGGTGATAGAGTGGGTAAGGCGAAGAAAAAATGGGTGGCTTGGGAAAAGGTTTGTAAACCTATTGAGGAAGGTGGTTTGGGGATAAGGGATCTTGGTGAAGTGAAGAAAGCTTTGAACGTGAAGTTGGCTTGGAATTTGTTGCATGGATCTACTTTATGGTCTGAACTTTCATAGCAAAGCATGTTAAATCTGCTCATCCTTATTTGGTTTCTCATTCTTGCAACAGTTCGAGGCTGTGCGCGTCCATTTATCCATTTTGAAGAAGGTTATTAAAGAGACTCGGTGGTTTGTCAAAGAAGGAAAGGCTAATTTTTGGTTTGAGAATTGGTCAGGGATGGGTTTATTGGCTGATAATGTAGAGACGGTGAGAGGACAGTCTATGTGTCTCAGAAATTTGTCTACTGCTGGATGGGATATGGAAAGGATGATTTAACTGGTGGGCCCTGACTTGGCTTCTCAAATATCTGTTTCAGCTGGAGTTATAAGGGAAGGTGAAGATATTCCTATATGGAAGGCAGAGAGAAGTGGTAGTTTTTCTATAAAATCAGCTTGGGGGTTAGTTAGATATCATGGACAGACTGTCTCTTGGTATAAAACGGTTTGGCATAATTGATTCCAAACAATATTTTTGTATTCATACTTATAAAAAAAAAAAAAATTTGTATTCATATAAATTTTTTTTTATAATGGTTACCTTTTGCTGTGAATATCCAGAAATTTTTTATTCTGATGGTGTCAAGATGTGATTTCTGTGTTTCTCCTGAAATGGAAATCCTTGGATCATGTATTGGATTTCAGCCTCTAATGTTTGGAGATATTTTTCTTAAGTTTTTTTTTATTGGCACCAGGTGTCCGGAAACAGCGTTCCCGTTCCGACTAATCCTGGGGATGCACAGACCCTCGGCGAGGAGATATTTTTCTGGAGTTTTTGGAGTTAGATGTCTGAGTAAGCAAACTTGGTCTCAAAGAATTAGTTTCTGGTTGCTTAAAGCAAGAAGGAACTCTCAGTTGGGATTGATTGTTGGTTTTTTACCTGTATTAATAAGTTGGTGTTAGTGGCTAAGAAGATGTTCTGCTTGTATGGAGGGGAAACGTGAAAACCGGAAAAGCGTGCTGTGGAGGATAAAGTCTTCTTGGAGATGTGATGTCTCCAGTGTTTTGTGTGGATAAATTGGGTGCTTCCAATTTGAAAACAAATCAGCAACTTTGATTTCCTCTTATTTCTTGTAAACAACCCGAAATGTCTATTCTTAAGTGGGATAGACCAAGGCCAGGAAGAATGCAAGTTATTATTGATGGTAGCTCCTTTTGTAACCCGGGTCCATGTGGTGGAGGTGGAATCCTGAAGGTTGTTTTGTTGCGGCATATTCTTCTTTTTATGGTTGGGGTTCTAATACCGAAGCTGAGGAGAAGCAGGGGGGCGCATAGGGGACCGCCGCGAGGATGATGGATGGCGATTTGCACCATCGGCTTACTTGCAAGAGGCCTTTAACGTAGCAAGAGGTATAGAGAATAGCGAATCAACAGAGGAAACCTGTAGAGGGGAGAAGTGCTAGCATGAAGAAGAAAGAAAGAAGAGGCAGGTTTTATACAAAGCGATTGTCGAGGACTGAACTGTTACGGAGATGTGATTTGGGAGATTTGTACTATTTTTGGTCATACTTTCCTTTATGGCTACATTGTATATAGCTGTCAATTAGGATGTAAATACTTACCTTGTATAGCATATTAGTGGTAGATAGATGCATAGAATCCGGCGACAATGATGTATTCTCTGCTCTATGTAACGAACACAAACCCTTAGTAAAGGGTATTGAGACCAATTGACATGGTATCAAGAGCCCTATCCTGATTTCCGTTTCTCTGTGGTCTTAATCACTAGTGTGCGATTTTCATCGCTATTCTTGAGAAGTTTGTGAGTTGGCGGGAGAAAATTTCCTTTCTTCTCTATTTTTCGCAAGTTTTTCTTGCTCTTGGTGCTTTCGATTGGGAGTCGACGTTTTCTATGGTGATTAAACTTGTGGGTTCAAATTTTTTTTTTGGTGGCTGTCGGAGCTCTGTGTAGTGCTCAAAGCTTCTGTCGTTGGCTGGGAGGTGGTCGGATCTTTCTGACGTTCCCGACAGGTGGCTGTGTGACAGTCGGCGGCCTCTGTTGCTTTTTTTTTTTTTTTTTTTTAATTTTTACGTGGCTTTCATCATGTCTGTTGAGAATATTATTGTTCGCTTTATTGGAAAGAATTTTCCTACATGGGAATTCCAATTTAAAATGTTTCTAAAAGGGAAGGAATTATCGAATCATATTGATGACTCTGCTAAAGTTCCCACTGATGAAAATGAACTTGTACAATGGGAGGTCAAGGATGCTAAGGTGGTCTCTTGGCTGTTAGGGACGATTGAGCACCATCTTGTGACAAATCTTCGATGTTTTACTACGGCTCAGGCTATGTGGGACTATCTCCATCGTATTTATCACCAAGACCACAGCACTCGGAAATTCTAATTGGAGTTGGAAATTAAAATTAGCAATTACATTCAAGGTAATTTGACCATTGAACAATTTTATTCTGGTTTTATTAATCTCTGGAGCGAGTATTCTGCAATTGCTCATGCTAAGGTCCCCCTGGCAGCACTAGCAACTCTTCAAGAGGTTCATGTTGAGTCAATGCGATCAATTTTTGATAAAGCATCGCCCTGAATTTGAACCTGTCCGGGCCGGCTTATTGAACCATAATCTGGTCCCTTCTTTAGATATTTGTTTGAGCGATTTATTGTGTGAAGAACAACAATTATCTACTTAGATGGGTATGATTCCCGAGAAGGTCTCTTCTGAGGCTGTTAATGCCACTTATGCAGCACAAGGAAGAGGGAGGAACAAGTTGCAGTGTTTCAGTTGCAAGGAGTTAGGTCACATTGCCCGCAATTGTCCTAAGAAAGTTTGTAACTACTGCAAGAAAGAAGGTCATATCATTAAGGACTGTCGGGTGCGGCCTCATAATCGCCAATCCCAAGCTTTTCAGGCTGCTGTCTAGTCATCTTCTTCTGTTGCACCTCCCACCGTGAGCTCTGATTCATATGTTCTCACATCTGTAATGGTACAACAGATGATTGTGTCTGCTTTTATTGCTTTAGGCCTGCAAGGTACAGGTACTAACTCCACTTCTTCTTGGATTGTTGATTCTGGTGCTTTAAATCATATGACTGGTAATGTGACGGGTCTTCATGGTGTTCGTAAGTATGGGGGCACGCAACATATTCAGATTGCCGCTGACAGTACTCTTCCTATCATTTCTGTTGGTAATTTGGGTTCTTCATTTCGCAATGTTTTTGTCTCTCCTGGATTATCTACCAGTTTGATTTCTATTGGACAACTGGTGGATAATAACTGTGATGTTCATTTTTCTCGTGGTGGTTGTCTTTTGCAGGATCGGGTGTTGGGGAAGGTGATCGCGAAGGGGCCTAACGTGGGACATATGTTTCCTTTACAATTTTTTATTCCTAATGTTGTTTCTCTTGCTTGTACAGCTACTGCCAATAATAGTGAAGTCTGGAATAAGAAATTGGGTCACCCTAATTTTGTTGTCTTGACTCATCTTATGAAACATGATTTTTTGGGTAATAAAGATTCGTTTTCTTCTTCTGACGTATCTTTTGATTATACTACTTGTCGTCTTGGTAAGAGTAAAACTTAACATTTTTCCTGCGCATGGTAGCCGTGCTTCTACATGTTTTAAGATTGTGCATATTGATGTTTGGGGTGTGAGAGTCCTATTATTTCTCATGGTCAGTATTGCTATTTTGTGACGTTTATCAATGATTATAATCGATTCACCTAGATATATTTTCTCTGCTCTAAAGCTGACATGTTTTCTGTCTTTCAAAAATTTGTTGCACTTGTCGAGATGCAGTTTGGTACTTGTATCAAAATTTTACGCTTTGACTCCAGGGGGGAGTACATGTCTCATTCCTTTCAGACTTATCTCCAGCAAAAGGGAATTATTTTCCAGCATTCTTGCCCTTACACCCCTCAACAAAATGGGGTCGCTGAGTGTAAGAATCGCCATCTTTTAGATGTCGTTCGTACTTTGTTGATTGACACTTCTGTGCCTTCTCAGTTTTGGGTTGAATCTTTATCTACTGTTGTATATTTGATTAATCGTTTGCCTACTGCCACTCTAACTTATGATTCTCCCTACTTTCGATTATTTGGCATATCTCCTAAGTATCAATCCCTTCATACTTTTGGGTGTGTTTGTTTTGTCCATCTGCCACCAATTGATCATCACAAGCTTGCTGCCCAGTCTGTCACGTGTGCCTTTATGGGCTATAGTCCTATTCAGAAAATTTGTTTGTTATAATGCTCATGCAAACAAATTATGGATCTCTCGAAATGTGATTTTCTTCGAAAATCAATATTTCTTTCAGTCTCAGGTTATTTATGATCCTCCTATTGCTATTCTACCTGCTTTTGATGATGTGCTTTCTTCTATTGAGCGGTTTAAGCTAGGTGTTGTTTATCACCGACGTCTTCCACCTTCAATGCCCCTTCCGGACACTGCTCCGCCATCTGATCCCGTGGTTCCTAGACGCTCCACCCGGGTTACACATGCACCACATAGGTATGGTTTTCCTCATACCTAGCTTACTACAACTCTCAACACTATTTCTATCCCTCACTCTTATGCTCAGGCAGCCACCTACGCATGTTGGCAGCAGGCCATGCAAGAAGAGATCCAGGCTCTTCAAGACAATCACACCTGGGACATTGTGGCTTGTCCCTCTGGTGTCAAACCTATTGGTTGTAAATGGGTGTACTCAGTCAAGTTTCGGTCTAACGGTTCATTGGATAGATTTAGAGCCGGTTTGGATTGGGAGATCAACTCATCTCACCAATATTCACAAATTTCAACTCACAAATCTCACTATTATTCACAAACCATTTCAATTCATCTCATCTCTCAATCCAAACGGGACCTTAAGGCTCGTCTCGTGGCTCTTGGGAACCGCCATGAGTATGGTATTGATTATGAAAAAACACTTGCGCCCGTTGCCAAGATGACTATTGTGCGGATTGTCTTGGTACTTGCTGCTTCGCAAGGGTGGTCTCTCCGGCAGATAGATGTAAAGAATGCTTTTCTGCATGGTTACCTGAAGGAAGAAATCTACATGACTCCACCTCCCGGCATGTTTGCTACTCTTTCATCCGAGGTTTGTCGGCTCAGACGATCTTTGTATGTACTCAAACAGGCTCCACATGCATGGTTCGATAAATTTCGCTCTACTCCGCTTGCTATTCATTTTGCTCAGAGTCAGTTTGATTCCTCTCTTTTTCTTCGCAAGACTTCTACAGGAATTGTGTTGCTTCTGGTGTATGTCGATGACATTGTGATTACTGGCTCTGATGCTGATTTAATTCAGCAATTGCAACAGCATCTCAAGGCCTCTTTTCACATGAAAGATCTTGGTCCCCTACAGTATTTTCTTGGCCTTGAGGTGCAGCTTACGCCGACTGGTACCTTGTTACACCAGCACAAATACACGCAAAAAGTGATTTCTTTGGCTGGTCTCCAATCGGGTAACTCTATTCTTACTCCCTTGGAGGTGAATCTCAAGTTTCGTCAAGAGCAAGGCGAGCTTATATTTGATCCATCCTTGTATCGGCAGCTGGTTGAGAGCATGAACTACTTGACGATTACCCGCCCTGACATTTCTTTTGTTGTGCAGCAGGTTAGTCAATTTATGCAGGCTCCCCCGCCATTTTCATTTACCTGCTGTTCACTGCATTATCCGATATTTGAAGGGCACCTCTACTCGCGGGTTGTTCTTTCCTAAAGAGTCTTCCTTACAGTTGGTGGGGTATAGTGATGCTGATTGAGCTGGTTGTGTGATGAGCGCTCGGTTATGGGGTGGTGCATGTTCTTAGGCAATGCACTCATTTCTTGGAAGAGTAAGAAGCAAGATAGAGTTTCCAAGTCCTCCACCGAGTCTGAGTATCGTGCTATGTCTTCCGCATGCTCTGAGATCACGTGGCTTCGTGGATTATTAGGTGAACTTGGTTTTCCTCAACTTCATTCTACTCCTCTTCATGCTGATAATACCAATGCTATTCAGATCGCCACTAATCTTGTTTTTCATGAGCATACGAAACACATTGAAGTCGATTGTCATTCCATACATGAAGCTTTTGACAAGCATGTGATTACTCTTCCTCACATTTCCACCCAACTTCAAACTGCTGACATATTCACTACAGCTCTTCCTCGGCATCGACATCAGTTCTTGGTTGACAAATTGATGCTTCTTGATCAACAAGCATCAATTTGAACGGGGATGTTACAGAGATGTGATTTGGGAGATTTGTACTATTTTTGGTCATACTTTCCTTCGTGGCTACATTGTATATAGCTGTCAATTAGGATGTAAATACTTACCTTGTATAACATATTAGTGGTAGATAGATGCATAGAATTTGGCGACAATGATGTATTCTCTGCTCTATGTAATGAACGCAAACCCTCAGTAAAGGGTATTGAGACCAATTGACATGAACCAATGAGACATGCACATTAAAACCAACAAGACAGAGTGAGCAATAACATGCAAACAGGGGGCCCACACAAGGGAAGTGCACTGTAACCACCATCAGGAACGTGCAGAGTGGGAAGCGCAACAGACAGGAATGCTAGGGGATGTGGAATGGAGCAGTAATATCAAAGGACGCTGATGCGTTTGACAAAGCCAAAGACCAACCGATATAAGAGCCAGAAGGGCACCGCGTGTCCATCTCTTAGGGTGAACTAAAACCCAGAGTTTTCAAAGTTCCTGCGCATGATAGTGTGGCCGAAATTTGGGGGGTAACTGTTGGGAGATGGACACTAAGCCAGGAAACAAGGCGAGACATGGGCAAGCGAGAGGCGAGATATAATAGGTAGGCAGTGAGGGATGGACTGAGGTTGTGTAAGAGCTTGAATGTTTGCCATGTAGATTTTGAATCTGATTAAAAGATTGTAGTAGATTGGCTAGGTGTTGGAAAGGTTTATTGGGAGTTTATAGATTTATGAGAAGATATTGTTACTCTAAGGAGGGGCTGTTGTTTTCGGGTGAATCATGTCTATAGAGAGATTAATATGGCTGCTGTTTATTGTTTTGGCAAAACGGGGATTTTCTTTTATAAAGGGAATTAAAGGGATTTCACAAGTTAAGTATATTCCAAAAGCGGTGAAAGGTTTTCTTACATAAGAGAAATCTTGATGTCCTTTCTTAAGATGTAAATGAATTTTGTACGAAAGTTTTGTATAGGAGTTGGTTTTGTATAGTTTGCTTCTGAATTGATTATGTAATCTGGTTTTTGGAGCAGGTTAGAGTTTGGTTAATGGTTTTCCGTACTGAGGTTTAACAACTCACTTACCTAAGTGAGTTGCGAAATGACATAGCTACATGTTTTCTGTTAAAAAGAAAAAGTGATAAAACAACATAGTATTCATTAAAAAAGGGAAAATGAATAAATAGCCAGGGTTTACAACCTTTAAAAACAGCCACTGCGTTTTCAAAATGACAAAACCTTTTTTTTAGTCCTTAGGTTTTGAGTTTTAAAAACAAAAATAGTCCTATCAACTATATGTAAAAAAATCTAATGACAAATTGCCAGCAAACTGCTGACCAAGCATCAAACATGCTAAGAAAAAAATAATGTAATGAAAATAATATATACAAATATTTTTTTCAAAACCCAAAAACTAAAGAAAAAATAAAAATGCAAACAAAAAAATTTAAAACACAAAGAAAAAATCTATTTGCAAGCCTTTTTTTATAGACCTAACACACCACTAAAGTGGGTCCCACAATGATGAAAAAGTTTCAGTGTTTTAACTATTTCATAATTAGAATGGTCTCACATCAAGTGGTGTGTCGAGACACCAAATTTGTAAATAGCAAAACTATATATAAATATATATATATATATATATAAACAAATAGAAACATAAACAAAACATTAAAACATGATTAAAAAATGAATACATATTTTATTATAAAACCAAAACCTAAAAATAAAATTTCCGAGATATCCATGAATACAAAAAATTAAAAACTAAAAAAATTCAAAATGAGACAAAAATTAGGAGGGAGGGTTTCCCCCTCAAGCCCCTACCTCGATCGCACAGAATGGAAGGGAAGGGGCTTCCCCTCAACCCCAATGTGGTGGGGAAGAGGGATAACCTCACTTCCCCCCATTGCAACTCACTCGCTAATGAGATGTGAGGGGTGGCCCTTGGGCTCTAGACTTTGGAGGCCACCCTTTGTGCCTCACCTGCAGCTGCAACTGCATGGGGGAGCCGCTACAGGCGGATTGAAATTTTGTGCTAGTGCTCTCAACTAGTGGCTTCCACAGTGTGAAGGTGCCGTGACGGTCATAGGGAACCCTTGCAAGTGGCCTCTGAAGCTAACCCCTCATGGAGGACTTGGGTGTGAGGGGTACCTTGTGGCTGCCATAGCACGAGGGAGCTATGAGCGAGTGAAATCCCCAGCCTCTCCCCCCAGCCCATGATACAGGGTGTAACACTTTGAATTGAATATAAAGAGGGTGAATGGGATCCTGTGTTGCCTATGAGGGAGAAGTTTTTCCTTTTTTTATAATTCCAAAGGGCCCCGATTACAACTTTGACAGTTCCTTTTTAAGTATAAGCCCTGATAAGCCAAAATGTAGCTTGGGCTTTCCTTGGGTAGTTACAAAGCATATTTAAAATATGCATAATCATGGTGTGTAAACACAGTCAACAACAAACACCTAGTTTATAAGAGAATCTTTTATGTTTAAGGTTTTGTAAAAATGTAGGTTCAAACAACTCACTTTGGAGAGACTGAAGAACATACAAGGCAAGCCCACATGAGATCTTGTCCAAGAAACTCAAGGATCCACAAACAAATGCACAGCCGCCAAGATTCTCACCAATTAGAACACTCTGCATACTTACCCCCGTCACCTGTTCTATTTGAGACAAAGTTAAATTGAAAAATAACAAAATGAAAGTTACTACTACTACCAGTTAGATCAGCTGCAACTAAGAAATTAGGATATTCTACAGCAAGCGCCTGGCCGCCATTCTCCACGCATATACACAAAATATATGCCAGATTTGAGAATCATGATTATGACACAATAACAACCAGTTTCCTACGACTTCTTATACCAATTTGTCAGTTGTAAAGTTTTATAGCATTGACTAAAGAAACCTGTATTCTCCTGATCTGACCCAAGCTTCTTGATCTTGAGTTTGCCATTGATGACTGATAAAAAACAATTAAGACAATTCCAAATTTCCCAAGTACATTGAGAAAATGTGAGGATTTGCATAAGATTCCATCTTAATTCATAAAATGCTCTTACTAAGAGGTAACGAAGTCCATGAAATACCAGATCATTATATTAAACTTTATAAGAGTGGTTGAAATCTTATCCATTGTCTATATACATATAGTGATCAAAACAATCATATCTGGAGATAGAATTGAATCCAATCTTTTGTCATGACCGCCAATAAGGTAGGAAGAAGATAAAATTACTAACTGTAACAGAAATAACTTCCCCTGTACTAACTTATTGACTTATTATGACCAATTTCAAATCAACAAGTATAGTTGAGGGTTTCTATAAACTAGCAGGACAATGCTTTTATTTATTTGTTTATGTACTTTTTTTTTTTTTAATCTCACTTATTTCACCTTCTTAAATAGGCTATGCCTATTTACTTGTCAATAAATTTTCTTATTACTTATAAAAAAAAGTAAAACATTGATGGAACAGAATGTTCGATCATACCGTCATCAAAGCATTTGCAATTCCAATAAATATTGATATAAAGTACATGAAAGCACTCATGCTTCTTGGTAAGAGAAGGATTGCTGCACCACAAAATATCCAAAGAATGCCTCCGACAGAATAATAGGCCTTCAGGCGTTGGCCAGTCCACGCAATTTCCTGCAATGTGGAGATTAGATATCAATAAAGCAAAGAATATGTATGGAAAAAAGAAAAAGAATATGCATGAATCAGATTCAACCAAAGAACTGAGTTTCTTAAGGGAACCTGTAGAATCATAGATATGATGAAGCTGCAAATATAGATTATGGCAGGAACCTGCTCCCATTAGTTTGACAAAAGAATCAGCCTTGCATTATTTTCCAAAATGGTATAAGATTGAAAGAAGTTAGGTTTTGACAAGGTTTGTGTACATACCAGAGCTTTAGCTGATTGGGCCATTCGTAGATCATTAATAACATAGAATGCAAGGTATGCCTGAACACAAGAAGCCATCTTTATATCAGAACTACAAAGGTAGCTCAACAATTTTGGCAAATCACAACTGGGAATGATTTTCCAAGAAGAGAAGTCCCTTTCAAGGGACTTCTCTTCTTGGAGGCTGAAGATATTCCCAAAAATAACATCTCATATGTTGTTACAAAAAGTAAACTTAAGTTTCACACATGCTTTCCCATTTTTTAAAATGAGAACATCTAAGCAAGAACATGCTGACCTGTGAAATATTCGTTACTAATCTGGTGAGCACGTAAACAAGAGCAACTTCATAATATAGAGCCCTCTTGAACCAGTATGCCCAAGCAATCCTCGCATGGCTATTTCCTTGTACTCCTACCTTTGATCTGCAAAAGAAAACAAATGACTGTTGTAATCATGTCGTGTACAGGCATGATCGTCTTCAGAGGGGACCGCAGGGTTCAACCCGCACAATGAATGTTTGTCTAATTCTTAATTGAAACATCATGAAAATTTAAGGTTAGTTGCAATTTCTCACAGCTAGTTTCTTACCAAATGCATCATAAAATACCTACACTTTTAATTACATATGTAGTCTTAAAACATGAGGGCCTCATTAATCTAGGTCCATGGGCAAAAAATAAAACAGGAAATTACACTTGTATTCAGTTTCCACTTCTTAACCAAACAAAGTAGAGAATGATATTATATTAAAAATCACGGGACAATAGGATCACAATGAGGAGCTCATCTACAAAGCGAAGGTGAGAAATCCTTTTCTTTTTCCTGCTACATTAAGAAAGCACCATCAAAGCACTCCCTATAAACTTCATTGGTTAAGAATAATAATCTCACCTTGGCTCTTTCGTCCCAAGAAGAAATATGCCCACGAAGCAGCATCCAAAGAAAATTGAAAAGTATGCAATCCAGCGGTACTGCTCATTTGGGAAAGTACTATGAATAAAATCCAGAAGAAAGTTCGTGATAATTGATTGAAACTTCATTTAGTAAATGTACCTGATTTTCAATATCAGCGTTTGTTTCTGCTTTAGTGACAGCAAAGACAATTAGAGCAATTGCGTATAAGGTGAGGTTGGCAACCTTCAAAAAGAAAATTGAAAAAAAAACCAGAAGAAGAAATGAACACCTTTTTTTGGCACTATGTAACAACACAAGACAAGTACAAATAGTAGTATACAATAAAACTCAGTTAGGAGCTGACCATTGTAAAAGCATTGCGACAGCTTGTCAGCACCACTCTACCTGTTGAACTTAGTGTGATGCAATTCACCATAGACCTTCAATACACAGTTAAGGTTCATTGCATAAGTGATAAAATGCTCAAGTTCAAGGAATCATGTTTCTTCCTTTTTCATTTCCCCAATGTAAGGGCAGGATAAATTTTTCAATGGTGCCTCCATTCTACTAAGAATTTCCATAAATTCCCTCTCTTGAAATTTATGCAATCATCCTTTCATAAAATACTCAAATTTTCAGGCTCGTCCCATCGTATGTACAAGAAAGCCAAAAAGGGTACAGGTAAATAGATTTTACCGATTAGCTTATCACATGTTAGGTTGCAAATAAATACCCTAAAATTATGAGGTTCTCAGCATAAAAACCACTAAAAGGAGTGGCAGTAGTGCTTCTTCGCTTTTGCTTATCTAGGAAGTGTAGCTAGAAATGACGATTTGCATATTTCAACTGGAATATTGTAAATTGAGAAGGTGATTACATGTGTGAAACCTGACTAGCAGCCCAACCTACATTGAAGATCGCTGCAAACACGCTGTAGCCAAGAGTTCGTAATGTCGATGAAGAGGTAGCAAAGATCTTACAAGGAATGCAACCACCAAAGACAGAAGAAAATGAAATGGCAACCAAAACAGATCCTGCACCATGCCATATTTTGAAATGTCCAAACCTGTCTATCTATCAAGAAAACAAGATCAAGAAAAATGATTTCCAGTAAGCAAAGTATCAATTCCCTTCCAACATAAAAAGGTGCAAAGTTTTATTTTTTATTTTTTTGATAAGTAAACGGTTAAATTATATTAATACGAATAGGCATAGCCCAAGTACACAGGGGGTATACAAGAGATAACACCTAAAAAAGGTGCAAAGTTTTAATGAAAAAAAAAATCTAGAATTCAAATTTCAATTATCTAGGAGACAAAATAAGTGGGTATCAAAACCCAGGCAATTACAATATTTGCATACAGCAAAGTGTAGGAAATGAAAATGTAGCACCCAGACATGATATCTGCCGTACTTTCTTCTAGAAATGTTTGCATATATGAAGACTGCTCTTGAGGTACACGATAACTAATTAGAAAAATGTATAATGTTCCATTCGTTTCTGTCAACATTAGGAGGGAACAGACATACATGGAAATGCTGAAATTACATGCCTTTACATAGCTTGTTAAAGATACCATTTGGTTTTGTGTTAACCAAATTAAACCCAGCAGAGGAGCTTCAGTTGATGCATACATGCAAATTCCCTTGCAGATCCAACCACTGGTTAGATAAGGTGCTTGCTATTTCCTTTATTTATTTTATAATCTTGTGCTAGAAGTAAAAGCACAAGTTCTTTCAAATTACAAGTCATAATAACATTCACAAATCAAGAGCGTCATCTAAAATGTTTTCTGGCATATCAACTTAAAAAATCTCAACTTCCCAGAGTTATTTAAGAAAATTAATACCAGAACATTGACCACAAATCTTCCATATAGTCCAGACAAAGAATGGACCAGAAATGCATAAGATAGACATAATATTCAAGTACTTTTAATTGTACAATAACTTGTCAAGTAATTATTAGCATAAAAAGTTTTGAGTCCAGACAAGGAAACGCATTTAGTTTCAGAGTACCAGTTCACCAGCAAATATGGTTGTGAATCCATCAGCTACTTGACCAGAAAGCATAACTGTAGCAGCATCCCTGTGAAATAGCATGATGATGTCAAAAAGAGGAAAACGAAAATATTACTGGGGCTAAAAAATAATATACCACGAGGAAAACAAAAGTCAATGCAGGAAACTCAGAAATAGCTAATAACCCAATTCAGGAACAGTTCTGACCAAAATATAAGGAATCAAAAAGTTATTTGTTAGTGTTATAAATGTGTGCTTGACATAAATTGTTCACGGACTCCCAGACAGTCTCTAACATTGTACTAGAGCCTGGTTTGTATAGAAAGCTCTTATGCTAGAATCCTTGGAGCCCCCATTAGTTTCTAATTTATGTTTTGGTGCTTGTTTCTGTTTTTGTATCCTTTCTAGGTGAAGTTTAGGGCAGCACTTGGGAGGGGGGTTGTTGTTGTTTCTTACAATAATATGCTGAATATATATATTTTTTATAAGTAATCGATTATATTGATACGAATAGTCATCGCCCAAGTACACAAGATGATATACAAAATGTAACACCTATTTAGTAAGAGGAAATAGAAACAAGAAATTCATGAAAATTGAGGCCACGAAAATCTATGCTGTGGCCCATAGAAAAAGAGTGCTGACAAAAAATAATCTAAGTTCTTCTAATGAACGCTTCTTGTCTTCAAATGTCCGGTCATTTCTCTCCTTCCATAGGCACCACAGAATACTATATGCTGAATATATACTGTGGCCACTCTTTGATGGCTTCAGCAAAGGGGACTGATGGTTTCTAACAGTTCTACTACCATGGATATTGTGCTCTTTTGCATATTACCACCTCATAACAGGGGTTGAACAACAGCAAAAAAATACATTTATGTAGCAAGTTTTGGACATTATAATGAGATTGCATCAAGCAAAAGTATAATCTTAAATCATTCGAAACTGTTTCTCCCATTGCAAGAAAATCTTAGTCCTAAAACAATTCCTCCATGTGTGTGCGTGTTGAGTATAATCTGCTTTGTGATCCGTTTCAATACAGAATATTTTGCGGAATTATTTGCCAACTCACTGTAAAGGCTGGATATGACATTTAATATGTCTTCCACATATATTAGAAAAATAAAGCATAGAAAATAGGAATCCACAAAGTGAGAACCAAAATAAAGGAAGAACACACTACAACCAGAACTTTCTTTAGAAAACTGCTTATTCTTATCAACAACCTACAATTCTCAATCTTGCACACACAAAGAGTTCAAGTTTGGCACATACTATATTTATTCTTACAAATACCATGTGCAGCCTTTACCTCATAATCCCAAATTACCAAATACAGCATTACCTAGGATAAATTCTATGCTTGAACAACATAACAAGAATACGCATACTCGCGGCATGCCAAGCTAGAATTAAAGGGAAAACATATCACAACTGTAATGTGATTATCAAACTGCTGAACAGGTAATAGTACATATACCTAGGAGAAAGTCCAATTTCTGTCAGGAACAATAAGAGATAAGTAAACCAACAGGCAGCCGTGATGTCATTGAGCATGTGCCCCACGCCATAGTAAAGCACAGTTCGTCTCCCAAGGGGCTTTGTGAATGAATCATCATCCTCTATAACATTACTCATCATAATGTCTTTTAACTAGTGGGAGCCTGCGAAGCAAATACTGATTCTTGAGACAACCAGCATATATAGTAGTTAGTCCAAATAATCAGAACTACCATGATGACTATTGTTTGTCATTAACATAATCAGGTTACCATAATGAGCATTGTTCACCCTAAATATTCCAAACAAAGATTTTGCTAGTCAAGGTAAGAATGCCATTGTAACTATAAACAGGAACAAGTTAGGAACAAAGCTTGTGGAAGAGTAGGGTGGGAGGGAGAGTTACATTGGAAACCTTCCCATCACTAGGGATGTAATCTGAACAGGCTACTCGACCAGTAGCTTTAATCCGATTTGATTAAATTCGACTTGCACTCGATTTGTTTATTAAAATTAGCCCATTCGTGAACATGATTGATTATTGAACGATACAACTCGTATAAAACTCAACTCGACTCGATTAATGTTCGCAACCAAGCTCGTATAGAATTCAATTCGACTTGTAAGCTCGCTCGCATATATTACACACACACATATATTAGAAAAAATATGTTATATAAATGTACATATTATATGTATATAGCGAATTAGATAAAAATATATAACAAAAACATATAAATTACATATATGTGTGAATGCATATTAATATTAAGTATAAATATAATTATAAGTACAAAATGTAATATTGTATTAGTATATTTTTTATATTCAACTAATACGTGAAATTTGCAATTTTGATTCATTTCATTAATTATTTAATTTACTTATTATTTATTATTTTTAAATTGAGAAAATAAGAAGCTTTAAAAAATTCTCCAAAAGAGTCAAGCTGAGCTGAACTTGATTAAGCACTCAACTCGATTACTATTTGAGCTTGAGCACGAGCTGAATTTTAGAGCTCAACTCTTTTTTTTTTTTTGTGATAGGTAATTTTAGAGCTCAATTCTTTTTTTTTTTTTTTTTTTTTGATAAGTAAAACAAATTATATTACTCTAAAGAATAGGCCTAGCCCAATATATACAATAAACAACCCTGACTAGGAGGGTGCAATGGAAACAAGGAAATCATGAAGGGCCATGCCATTAAAATCAACAGCAATGGACCAAGTACATAACGTGCTATAAAATAAAGCTATAAGTTCCTCTAGCGATCTCTCATTGTCCTCAAACGTGCGCACATTACATTCCTTCCATAGACACCACATGATGCACATTGGAATCATCTTCCAAACTGCTGAAATTTGATGTACCCCTCCAATGCTTGGCCAGCTGGCCAACGCTGCCACCACGGTCTCTGGCATGACCTAACCCAACTCTACTCTACCCAGAACCCCATCCCATAAAGCCCGTGCTATGTCACAGTGTAACAAGAGATGATCCACCGACTCGCCCCCTCCCCTACACATACAACACCAATATGCTATAATAATCCGCCTCTTCCTCAAGTTATCCGTTGTGAAAATCTTGCCTAAAGATGTTGTCCACACAAAGAAAGCTACTTTGAGGGGCACTTTGTATCTCCATATCCTCCTCCAAGGAAACCGAATATTGGGATCTTGTGTAAGGGCCTTATAGAAAGAGCGAACTGAAAAATCACCTTTCCCAGCAGGTACCCACCACAATCTATCTTCCTGTGTTACTAGGCTTCACAGAGTACAGAAGACTATAGAAATCAGTAAAACTTTTTAACTCCCAATCTTGTGCAGCCCTACTAAAACTGATATTCCAATGAAGTTGCTCACCTGCTATTCCCATAACCTCCGCTATTGAAGCCTCTTTGACACTGGCAATTTGGAATAATGAAAGAAATGCATCTTGTAAAGCATTATTTCCGCACCAAGTATCTTTCCAAAATTTAATCCTGGATCTATTGCCTATCAAAAGAAGGGTGTGACGAAGAAAGACCATCCAACCTTTTCTAATGTGTGAAACACAACCCCGCTCCATCAGTTCCTCTAACTTCTTTAGTGCACCATCCCCCCCCCCCCCATATATCGCCATATTTGCACCCAATCACCCCTCTCCACAAAGCTTCCGGTTCTTTATTGTATCTCCACAGCCATTTGCCTAGTAACGCCCGATTGAAAGTCCTCACATTTCTAACACCCAAACTACCATTGGATACTGGGAGCCAAACCGTTTCCCACTTGATCAAGTGAAATTTAAACTCCTCCCCCAAACCACCCCACAGGAAGTCATTTTGGAGTTTCTCAATTCAGCCTGTCACACTTGCAGGTATTGGAAAAAGTGATAAAAAATAAGTAGGTAAGTTAGAAAGTGTACTCTATATCAAGGTAAGTCTACTACCTTTCGACAGGTACATTCTCTTCCAACACGCTAATCTCTTCTCTATCTTCTCAATCACTAATTCCCATATAGCAGGCGTCCTTGCACCGACCCCCAACGGAAGACCCAGATACTTCAGAGGTAGAGAGGTGACCTTACAACCCAATGCATGAGCCAGCTGCCGTGCATTAGACACCACACGATTGGCAACAATTCAGACTTAATCAAAATTCACTTTTAAACTAGACACTGCTTCAAAACATAGAAGCAACGCCTTCAAATCCCGTACCTGATTCCAATCTAGACCACAAAATACAAGCATATCATCTGCAAACATCAAATGAGATATGTTAATGATGCCCCTAACCGGGGTTCCAACCGAAAATCCTTCCATGTGGGCATGATGGGTCAAGGCCGAGATCATCCTGCCTAGTCCTTCCTTCACAATAACAAACAATAAAGGCGACAACGGATCTCCTTATTTTAGGCCTCGCAAACTATGAAAGAAACCCACAGGGCTGCCATTTATCAACACAGAGAATTTGGCCGTTGATATAAACCATCGAATCTATGACAACCACCTCTCACCAAAACCACATCTCCCAAGAAACTAGAGAAGGAAATCTCAATTAACATGATCATATGCCTTCTCCATGTCTAATTTGCATATGATTCCTGCTGAGCCTACCTTAATTCTATTGTCCAGACATTCATTGGCAATAAGAACCGCATCAAGAATTTGCCTACTTTTAACAAATGCATTCTGGGGCTTGGTGATAATCTTCCCTACCACCTCACTAAGTCGGTTGGCTAACACTTTGGAAATGATCTTGTAAACCGCTTCCACTAAGCTAATGGGACGATACTCTGTTATCTCGTGTAACCCCACCTTCTTTGGGATCAATGCAAGGAATGTAGTATTTGAACTTTTCTCAAATTTTCCAGCCACAAAAAGTTCTTGAAACACTTTCATGATATCTTCCTTTACAACATCCCAACAATCTTGGAAGAAGCCCATAGAGAATCCATCAGGCCCCAACGCCTTATCCTTAGCCATTTTCCACACTACCTCCGCCACTTCCTTTTCCTCAAAAGCCCTCTCCAACCGAGAGACATCACTCTTTCCAATGATGTCAAAAACCAGACCATCAAGAGATGGCCGCCAACACGTCGGTTCAGTTAAGAGTTGCTCATAGAAACCAACTATATGATCCTAAATAACCTGTTCATCTCTACACTCAGTACCATCAATCTTCAGCATCTCAATGTTATTATTTCTTCTGTGCGAATTTGCCACTTGGTGCTTCGGTCTCCTTCCCTGAGCCACAAAGCTCTTGATTTTTATCGCCACGAAATCTCTTCTAGCAAGATAATTCTCTCAAGCTCCTCCCCCAACGACGACTTTCGAGCTACTCATCTTGGGTAAGGGACCTAGCCTCTTGGATCCTCTCAATTTCTTGGATCTCCGTCAACTTACCCTTCTTATTTGCCCCTAGATCACCAAAAGATTGCACATTCCATAGCTTTAGATCTCTTTTTAACGCTTTCAATTTACCTACAAGAACAAAACTAGGGGGACCCAAAAACTGGTATGAAGACCACCACTGTCTTACTCTCCCAATGAAACGTCGGATTTTAACCACATATTTTCGAATTTAAAGTACCTTCGACCATCTCGGATACCCCCACAATCAAGCAAAATATGCCAATGATCCGAGCTAATACGAGGCAGACGCTTTTGCCAAATGTTTGGAAAATGACTCTCCCACTCAAGTGAAATAAGAAAGCGATTCAATCGAGACCAAGTTTGATTATTAGCCCACGTGGCAGAACCCCCAGCTAGTGGTAAATCTACCAAATTCAAGTCCGAGATACACTCAGAGAACTCTATCATAGCTGGCCGCCCTCTTCTAGTACCGGAAGACTAGCTTGGGAATCTAGTGACATTGAAGTCTCCCCCTATACCCCAAGGGAGGTTCCACCAACTGTGAATTCTGGCCAGTTCTTCCCACAAACAAACTCTGGTGCTATCTAGATTTGGACCGTACACGCCTGCAAACGCCCATAAAAATTATCTGACACTCTCTTAAAAGAGCATGCTATTGTGTACCTCCCGATAAACTCCTCCATTTTCTCCACCACCCCTCGATCCCACATCACTATCACTCCTCCTGACGCCCCATTAGAAGCCATATAAACCCAGTCCACATGAGCTCCACTCCATAAACTTCTCACAATTCCCCTATTGATCAGCTTCAACTTAGTCTCCTGTAAACACACAATGTCCGCCTTCCACTCACGAAGCAAGTTTCTTATCTGAAGACGTTTATTGGCCTCGTTGAGCCCACGGACGTTCCACGACACAATTATGGGCTTCATGGAGGAAAGGCCAGCCCCTTCCCTTTCGACTTGCCCCTGCTAGAGCTACCCTCGGTATTCAGCGACCATGTCAGCTTATTAAGCTCCCGCTGTTTTTTCGAAACATTCTTCCGATGTTGCTTGTGCTCCGCTTTGATAGCCGTGAGTAATGCCAAAAACTGGTCTTTGTACCCTTCACATTCCAAACCCACGATTTTTTGTATTTAACTTTATCAAAGACCCAATCCGAGACTCCTGACTGAGAGGGAAGCAGAAAATTCAAGGGGATAGGATCCACCTCCTTACTACCCCCAGCAGCTCTCGGGTCTCCTCCACCACTGAAATTTTAGTCAAAACTAATTGTTCTTCATCTGATGAAAAATCTCAAGTCTCCTCATACAAGGCCAGAGCATGTTTTTCATCAGATGTCACGCCTTCAACAGAATCATATTGGGACAAACCCATCTCTGAGTCCGAATGCATCCCTTCCCTCACGTCCACCTCAGGGGCCACAAGAAAACCCCCAGAGTGGGTCGGCAGTGTCTCCCTCCCTTCCCCAATCCTTATCGGCACTTTTTGACACACGAGTGGTGGAGACAGCCCTCCCACATGAGTCGCGGCATCCATTATGGCAATAAAACCTTCATTCTGTGTACCCCAGACCTGCGAGTCGTCGTCGGAGAGAGCCACCGACATCATCGGCGATTTCTGTTGACCCCCCGACAGTTCCTCCTGCGACGGCAGCAGACCAGGCATGTGCTCTGGTAGTTGGGCACCAGACTCGTCGACTGCCGAAGCCCTAGGGCTTTCCCGCTGCAACTGGGCCATCACCTGAGGCCCATCCGAAAGGCCTTTGCCCGTGTCTTCTGTGTGGCCAAAGGGTTGTGAGCCCGTACACACTCCTTTCGGCCCCACTTTCCTCCAAACAAAACACTTATTTTCCTATTGGGCCAAGCCCTTACCCTAGCCCGGCCCCTCTTTCTCCTTTTCCTTACAAATACCTTTTTCCTTATTCCACCCAACCATTCCCTCAAGTCAGCCATCTCCTTCTGCAATTGCCATATTTGGCTCTGCAAGTCTTCCATCAACCAGCACATATCATTCTCCATCTCCCTGCCACCAACTACACAACGTACACCTTGAGGAGCTCGAGGCATGCGTCTGTCAATGGTCCAATACCCATCTCGTTCCCCATGCGGTGCAAGAGCCTCCTTGTACGACTGCAGCATCTCCACCTCAGGCCTCACCTGCGTACGAACGGGAGGAGCACCCCTCGCTCTCCTCTCCTGCAATAGCTCCCCCAACGCCTCCTTCAACCTTTTCCATCCCCTCCCCCCCCCCCCCCCCTCCCCTCCCCTCCCCTCCCCCTCTCCCTCTGGAATGATGATGAAGTTTCTCCTTCCCCCCTCCCTATATTCTGCCACCCTCACAAAACAACCTCTACTGTTGGAACATCTCTGTGCAAGGTAACTGCAATAACCCTCTCTAATAGAGCTGTAAAACTCCTTCTTCTCCCCAGTTAAACAAGCCTCCAACGCCTTGATCAACCACTGCACAATTCTATATTCTACCAAAAGCTCCTGTTTCCTACTCCACCCCCTCTCTATTATACGAAAAAATCCACCTTCATGGCCAAGCGTGAATAATTTCGATTCTATCCCCACCTCTCTAAAGGATCCCATCAGAACCAACTCAAAATTGCAGTAGCAAAATCATAAGCTCAACTCTTATACAAGCTGAGCTCGAGCTAGGACTATTAAATATTCGAGCCTAGCTTGGACAGCCTCAACTCACCCGAACTCGGCTCAATACAGCCCTACCCATCACACCCAAGGGGGTAGGGGGTTTAACTTTGTGCGTTCATGTATGGCATTGACATACAAGATCCCAAGCACGATGCAAAAGTAGCATGAATCTAGAACATTTGTGCATGTCAATGCCATATGGTCCAACATGAAGTACTAGGAATTCTGACAATAAGGTCATAATTTCTTATCAATCATAGCATTTGCCATCTATAAGGTTTTATCATTAGGGAGATTGACACTTGAAAAGCCTTTCAATGACGCCTTGAAATACTTTTGGATATCACTTCAATTCAAAAGCTTAAACTATTTTGTCCTACTCCAATTATGTACATCTGTTCAACACTTACATGCAAATTCCAACAGGTCTCCTGGCCCATCGGATACAAGCCTCTACCAAGAGAATAAATCATATTTGAAATCCTTTTAATGGAGAGACGGAATCCTTTTCCTCTCTGTTCCAGAGTTCCTAGTTCAAAAATAAAAAAAATTTAAAATATCTAACTATCTTGAAGCTCTGTTCTCAAATTGGCCAATTCTTTTGCCACATAAAAAAGTCCCTAGTTTTCTAGCCTAACAAGTGAATAATATCATTTTATTTTTGCATGGTTTATCTATAAGCTAGGGGTGCTTCAATACTCATACACTCGGAATGCTCACGTACTCAAAGGCATAAGTTTTTCATATCGTATGTGATAATGTAAAAGCTGGATACGGTCATTTTGAAATCCATACAGCATCGTGATCAATTCCATATGAAGCATACAAACCCCAATAGACTCAACAAAGACTCACTACACACAAATTAGCTCTGGTCAAACAAAATCTGAAATATAAGATTAGCAAAATTAAAAACCATAAAGGAACTAAAAAATTGAACTTCTTGACCAGAAGGTCTTCAGAATTAGTAAAACTCATTACATTTCATCCGATAGAATTAAAGGATCAAATCCACTCCTTCCTATCGGATCAAATTTTGGGAATAACGGGAAATTTATCATGGTATCATAATAGGTGAACCTCAATTTCAACCATGTCTCCACTATATTTGATAACATCGCCTCCACTCAGCCCACACCTTTCTCAAATTTGCTAATGTGTTATCATTTCGAGTAAAGAACCTAAGAAACTTTCTGAACACATTTGATAATTCCTCTTGTTGTCTACTACAGTTCCATCCAATCAAATCCACACTCACACCCCAAACTTCCGTCGAACAGCCAAAAGAGATAAATCTCTCAAAGTAAACTGCAGTTTCAATGGTAAACCTGCGACCTTCTGAGCCGCACCCATACCCAATCCAAGAACGAATTACACCCACATAAGTATCCTAATGGGCAAGTGAACAGTTGGGCAAAGAAAAACTGGCTCCATACTTATAACCCAAAAGTACGAAGCTTTCATGTTAAGAATTTTTAACTGCTCGTAAAACCAATCACTATTACCTAAGCATCCCTCTCATACGTAGCAGGTAGCACCAAAAGAAGAACATAAAACTATTTGGTAAAAGTCTCAGTAGCAGAAAAACTGCATACCCAAAAACCACACAAATTGTTATCAACCGAAGGGAAAAGGAATGAGACGGGACATACCGATACAGGAGGGGCGGAGCTAAACAGAACCCATCAACGAGAGCCTCCTCAAAGTTAGCAGAGGAACCTTTCTTGGATAACAAAACACAAATTGGATGTGTATATGCATAAGTTTGTATACATATATTATAATTTATGTCATCTAAGCTATTGGTTTGTTGTCTTCTCCATAATTATCATTTGTAACTCGGGGGTGTGCGCCAACACCGACTTAGCGAGTTCGGAATTCTGAAGTTCAACAAGGTCAAAAGACAGTACTGGAAACAAGAGGAGGATATTTTTGTCTTTGCCGGAGGAATGCTGTTGGTCAGAAATTGTAGAGAGAGAGCGACAAAATTGTACATGTGAATGTGAAGGGGAAGGTCCGGCGCTCGATTACTTCACGCCATCGCGCAACCCTTATCCGAGTCTGACAGGTCGCCACTACTTCCACCTCAACTCCTCCCAACGCAGTTATCAAAACAAAAAACTGCTCCCAAGGACCCAATCCAAGGTTCTACTACCAGTCCTGCGTCCCGATCCAAATTTTTTGACCGGTTGATTACGTGGCCACGTTGAAGCCTATTTTTCGTAACTAATTCTTTGAAGCTATTTTTTTTTTATTAGCGATTTTTTTTTCACTTATTCTGCCTATCATTCTTATCCCAATACTTGTTAAAATTAAAAATTAAAAATAAATGTATATTATTAGAATGATGACTACAGTTTTTTTTAAAGAGAAAATATATTTGTAATCGTAAATTGTGTAAACATCGTGTAATTGTTGGCGGTTGTACAATTTACGATTATATATAGAATTATTCTTTTTTAAGGGAGTTATTGAACTCTAACCAAAGATGTCATGATTTTTTTTTTTTTATAAAATATGATCAATGCTAGATACAGTCCCTATTTGGAGACTACAATGCAAGTCTAGGTAATTTTATTTTTAAATTTTTTTAAAATTACAAAACTATCCCTCCTAAAATAATACTTTTCTCATTTAATAAGGGGTCTACACATGCAGTCCTAAGTGGGGATATAATTTCTCATAAAAGATGTCATGATCTTTAGATTTAAGGATCAAGGGTGGTATCATAGGCTTGGCCCAAGGGCTATTAGCATTCTCGGAAGCTCGTTACTGTAAGAATATGTCAAACACTCCTAAGTCCAAAGTTTTTTTTTTTTTTTTTTTTTTTCTTTTTCAAGCAAGGATTTCATTGAAAGACAATGATCATATAAATATAAGAGAGGTGGACTTTCCCGACCAAACATCGCATTGCAACTAAAACAGCGCTAGAAAAAGAAAAATATTAAGGCTGCGTTTGGACGTTGAATTAAGTTGAGTTGAGTCGAGTTAATATGATAAAATATTATTATAATATTATTTTATAATATTATTATTATTTTAAATTTAAAAAAGTTGAATTATTTATTATATTTTATATTAAAATTTAAAAAAATTATAATGATGAATTGAGATGAGTTGAGGATCCAAATGCATCGTAAGTTGTAATAGCAATAAATTGGTCTCCACCGATCCGAACAATTTTTAAAAATCTAGAGGTAAAGTCGTTTTAAATGAAAGTTTTTCATAACATGCCGAATGGACTGTGGTGCCACCATTGGATACGGTGGCCGGTTGTGTTGCACTGTAGTTTATTGCTCTAAAATCGTTTCTTGGAAGAGCGCTGCTACGCTCACCGAAATTTTGGTACCGAATAGGTACCGTAGAATGCAAATTATTTTTTTATTTTTTTATTATCACAAATTTTTAATCATTTTAAATATTTTTTTAAAAAAATAATAAAATTTATAAAATTATTATAAAACATTTACTTAATCATTAATTAAAAAGAAAAAAAATAAAAACACAACTCGGTAAAAAAATTCGGTAGAAAATTTTTGTGGGAACAGTATTTCTCTTCCTGGAAAGATCTATTTTCTCATCTTGAAGATCTTTAATCAGAAAAAATGGTAATATAGCTGGGTAGGCAGTCAACATTGACCAGGACTCCTCATGCGCAATTGTCTTGACATGCGGGAGGCCTGCACTATTGATATGGGTTAGAAAATATACTTGTAATCTTAAATTATGTAGCTGTTATATAATTGTTTAGAAAAAAATAAATAAAATATGAAATTTACATAAAAAAAATTAAATTTTAATAATAAATTTTATTTTTTTTTAAAATAATTATGTAGTATTTATACACTTTATAATTATATATAAAATTACTCTATATAAAAATAGGTTTTGAATGTAACAGACAAAATTTGACTTTTCAAATACAATAAATGCTCTAATTAACTGTTAGCATGACATGCTATGCATCATGAAAAGTAAAAGATATATGAAACCAAATAATCTAAAAAAGCCTTAAAGACTAAAACAAAGTAACATAAAATTGAAAATAAATTAGATTAAATTAAAAAATAAAAAATAAAAATCGGGAGGGTGAACGGCTCACCCCTCCCCATGCAAATCTAGTAGGAGCACATGGAGTAAAAAGGTCCAAAACTAGAATCTATAGATTAATTTGTGTTAAAAATAAATCACATGCTGGAAAGGGGCTTTGCACTTAGTTAGGCCAGGCCCAAGCCCGTTGCGTCTGGGGCCCACAATCCCCAATGGGGAAAGGCCCAGACGAGCTTAGAGATCTTAGGAAGAGGGAAGGAACCGACAGGTCTGCTAGTCGTCAAGTAGTAATGGGGAGGTAGACAGGTCGGAATCTTTTCCCCTACAAGATTGACCACATTAAATGCGACTAGAAGCGGCCAGTCCTGAGGTCAAGCCCCTGCAACCGATAAGAACAGTCGCATTAAATGCAATGTCACGATAGCCAAGCTAGAGGTAACCAACCACCAAGAAACCCACAAGGGAGCGGCTATAAAATGGAGAAAGTCGATGAAGGGAGGGGGTTAGACACTCAGTACCAACTCTCAAGCTTTGTCCACTCATCTCTTGCTTTAACTTCTATGCGACACTAACTTTGGCATCGGAGGCCCCCGGCTCTAGCCATGCACTGTCTCCCCTCTCATAGGTGCCACGGTATGGTTGTAAGTGGCGGCTACAAAACATGCATTTACAATTGGCACAGTCTGTGGGATCCCAAATTGTTTTGGCCTAACGACGTTAGTGTGCCTTTTGTATGCCTGCCACTATGTGCTCTCGCGCAACACTGGAACAAGAGTCCTTGTCGACGAGCATGAATGGGAGAGTCGTGGAAATGGAAGAGTTGGTGAAGAAGTTGACCTCTGACGTCGAAGCCCTCTGGCAAGAGAATGAGACATTGAGTCGGAAGAATGCCGAATTCGAAGAGAGAGCCGGGCCGAATAAACGGAAGAGGATTCGCAAACAGCCGACGGGGCGCGACTCGAGGACGAGGAGCGTAAGCGAATGAGAGACGAGCTGCAAGGCTTTATGGACAAATACGAAGAAATGGTAAAGAGAATAAGAGGGTTGTCTTTTGTGGACCAAATGCTAAGCAGCACAAACTTGCCTTATAGAACGAAAGTGATGGCCGTCCTGCTCCCACTCAAGTTCAAAACCCCCCAGATGGAAATGTATGACGGGTCTAAGGACCCGATCGGGCATTTGGAAACTTTCAAGACCCACATGAAGCTGCAAGGCTTTCTGGGGGAGATAGGGTGCAGAGCATTCCCGCTGACGCTAAAGGGCTCCGCCCGGTCATGGTTCAGAACTCTCCGACCTAGCACGATCCACAACTTTGAGGAATTAGGTCGACAGTTCCTAATCCAGTTCATGGCCAGCTGAAAAATAAGGCGGTCAGCTGCCTACCTCCTCACCTTGAAGCAAAGGGAGGAGGAGAGCTTAAAGGCATACCTATATTGCTTCAACAAGGAGTGACTAGCCACGGATGATCAAGACAACAAAATCACCTTAGCAGCACTCCTAGGCGGCATTTGGCCCTTCAGCTTGTTCATGGTCGAGATTGGTAGGAGAACCCCGACAACCCTACGGGACTTCATGGATTGGGCAGACGATTTTGTTAACGTTAAAGATACCCTGCGGGCCTTAATCTCGCCCAAGCACACTGGTTTTGATTAAGCGACTGGCACTCCCAAGCGAACTACGGGGGCGAACGCCCCCGAAAAGGAATCCAGGATATGGAAAGGGCAGGGCAAAAAAAGGAGAGATGGCGGGACCTCCACGTGAAGGGCATAAGCAAGCCTAAGTATACAAGCACGAGAAGATGGGCGGGCGAGGGAAGGTGGCGATCGCATCCGGAGAGCTCACACGTACTACGTCTATCACGAAGAGGAGGGACATCGGACCAAGGACTGCCAGTTCTTGAGGCGGAAGATCATGGAAGAAATATGTGATGACGATAGAGCAGAGGTCAAGGGGGAGATCCTCAAAAGTCCATATGCTTGTCGCCCGTCGCCCCCAGGCAGGTGAGCTGAGACAGGCAGGAGCTAAGGTGGGAAGGCCAGTGGAGTAAGAGCCCGCGAAGAAGGGTTGTGAGGAGGAGGGAGGAGAGCCCCACAGAACGGGATCGTAACAATGTCTCGTTGGGAGAAATTAACACCATCGTGGGGGACCTGCTAGTAGAGGTGCCTTTGTATCTTGCAGGAAATGCTACGCAAGGAGGGTGAGGTACAAGGATATTTTCAATGTCGGGAGACCGCCCAAGCAGCCTCGAAGCCAAAGGGCCCCCACCATGACCTTCGACGATGTCGACTGCGAGGGAGTCATTTACTCACATGACAATGCCCTAGTCATCACGATGTTGGTGGCCAACTAAACAACCAGGAGAATACTGATGGAAAACGGGAGCTCGACCAACATCTTGTTTTGGCAGGCTTTATACAAAATGAGAATCGTTCAAGACAGGTTACGACCCTCACCAACGCCCCAAGAGGATCCTCTGGTGAAACGGTACAACCAATGGGGTTAATAACACTCCATGTCACCGTGGGAGCAAGTAGGTTCACAACGACCACCATTGCGGACATTTTCGTGGTCAAGGCCCACTCCTCGTATAACACCATAGTTGGGCGGCCAACCCTGAACAGACTAAAGCTGGTTACCTCGACCTACCACTTGAAGATGAAATTTTTTACGGAAGATGATGTAGGGGTTGTGTGCGGAAAGCAAGTGGTAGCAAGGGAGTGTTATATGCAAGAACTGCAAGGAAAGACACGTAGTTGGCTCTAGCCCGAGTAACGAAATGAAAGGAGCCGGGCCTCCTGCATTGAACACCACTCCTAACGAGGCCGAGCAGCTGGTTGTCTCCCTTTTTATTGTCTTATGTACGCATTACTGTCATATGTTTCCCTATATACCCAATGAAATCCTTGTAAGGAACAATTGAGGTGAATGGGAAAGTTACTATTTCTTTACGCACCAACTCGTGCATATGGATCGAATGACACAATAACCCCCTTGGTGACTAGTCGCCACCCAGAGCGGTCGATCTTAGATCTCGCCTAGTTCCTAAGGTCGATGCTTCAAGCTCGCGCCTCGGTGATGAAGGGGGAACACCTCTACCAAGTGTCTCAATCCCTCCTCGTCACCTAGAACAGTCGATTTCAGATCATGTATGGTTCCTACAGCCGATGCTTCATGCTATGGCCTTAGCAATGAATAGGGAAACACCTTTCCTAAGTGTCTCAATCCTCCCTCGCCACCCAGAGCGGTGGATTGCAAATCCTGCTTGGTCATTCAGGTCGATGCTCTGTGCTCGTGCCTCGATGATGAAGGGGAAGCACCTCTTCCAAGTGTCCCAATCCCCTTCGCCACCCAGAGTAGTTAATTTCGGATCCCACTTGGTTTCTAAGGTCGATGATCCGCGCTTGCGCCATGGCAACGAAGGGGAGAAAAACCTCTCCCAAGTGTCTTAGTCCCCTTTCGCCATCTAGAGTGGTCGATTGCAGATCCCGCCTAGTCATTAAGGTCAATACTCTGCGCTCGCGCATTAGCAACGAAGGGGGGAGCACCTCTCCCAAGTGTTCCAATCCCCCCTCACCACCCAGAGCGATCGATTTTAGATCCCGCCTGGTTCCTAAGTTGATGCCTCACGCTCACGCCTCGACGACAAAGGGGGGAACACCTAACCTATGTGTCTTAGTCCCCCCTCGCCACTCAGGATGGTCAGCCCATTGCAACAAAAAAATATCAATAAGTCAAAAGTCAAACAACCAACTGGAAAGATGCAAACTCACAAGAGAACAACCATAATAAAAAGGAGAGAGAAATAGAAGCGTGGAAAGTCACATTCGATAAGTATGCTAGAATTTACAAGTGCTCGATACAATACAAAGGACTTCTCAGCATCGGGCAAAAAAATAAAACAATGAAAAAAATGAAAAAGATGTACATATACACAACCACCAGGTGAGGAGAGAAAAGGGGAGTAAGGCCGGCGGTCACAAATAGGAAGCAGGGTTGCGAAAGACATCAGGCATCAGGTCACGACCCAAAAAGTTAAGAGATTTGAGGTCCACTCAGGAAGGAGTGAAGTGAGCCAGGTTTAGAGTCTCGGGGGCAACGTTGGGATTTGCAACTAGGTAATCCCTCACCCTCTCTAACCCCAAGGAGTACCCGTGGCTCCAGGCTTTGTTGCAGAGCTGTTTGGTCGCCTCGAGCTGGGAAGTTACCCGGGCGACCTCACCCTTTAGCTGCTTGACTCTTTCTTCATGGGATCTCGAATCCTCCTTGAGCTGCAAGTGGGTCTCCGAAAGCTCCACATATAAGTCCTCGACCTTCTATTTATCCCTCACAAGCGCAGCGTTCTGTACCACAAATGTGTTCCTCCCGGACTGGAGCTCGCTGAGGCATGCGTTTAGGTCGCAGCAGATGTCTGCCTCAACAATCATAGAAATGTAGTTTTGAAATCGCTACTCGACCCTCTCACCTTCTCCTCCTCTAATAGGAGAATTTGCGCCCTCTCCTGACTCTGTTCTTCTACCACCGCCCTGGCGGTGACCTCGAGGCGAGACACCTCTAGCCTTTGCGCCTCAGTACCGACCCAAAGATCGAATCCCTTCTGGTGAAGCTCCCTGATCATTCGTCATAGGTGACCATTCTTGATCTCGATCTTTTCATGGGCCATCTCTGCAAGCTTTAGGGCAGTTCAGAGCCTGAAAATCTCTTGATAGGCCTGCCCTCCCAACCCGCCCCCCGCCCGTGCATGTGGTGTTCCATGCGGGGCGGTGTGGACGGGGGTGGGGTAGCAGGGGGCGGGGCCCCGCTGCCTACCCCTAGTTGCGAAAGGGGGGAGGTGGAGAAGCATTTCGCCTGGAGAGAGGAAGAAGATTTCTGATGGAATTAATTTTATTAGTTTGTGGTGCGGTTACAATGTTGATAAAATGAGACTCATATGTAACATTTTTTCATTGAAGGGCTGTTATTTGAACAAGAATAGATGGTCCGGTTCAAAGTTTTTCTCCTATATAATTTACTTGAAAATACAGAAATACAAACATTTCATAAAATCGCAGCAGGTCGCTGTATTCCTTAGAGCATTCACATTGGTTTATGCATATGCATATGCAAAATCACCTCTTTTAGAGATCCACTTTGCCATTTAAGCAAAACTCCCACATTGGCTTATGCATATTTGAGGTAAAATAATAAAAAAAATATTATTATTTTATTATTGTTAATTTTTTGCCTTTTTTTTAATAGAGTTTGCAATTAGCACGTACTGGGTTAATACATGTACTGTTTTACTACATGCAATTAGCACCCAAAGAAATTCCATTAGCACCCAGTACATGTATTAACCTTGACTCAAAACCTATACATGTATTAGCACCTAGTACATGTATTAATACAATTTCATGCATCCAAATTTAGCAATTCCATATATAATAAAATACATCAAATTTATATACACCAAAAATGAATCCCATGTGCTCATAAACAACACATATTAACATGTACTCAGAACTTACATATGATTAATGTCAACTTCATAATTTTGTGCTCAAAAACAGTTTGCAATGTCAGGTTAATACAAATCCCATCTATCAAAATCAACTTGATACAAATTCATTACAATACAAATTTCCAGCAACAATATAGAATGAAAATAGTCTAGAATACACTAAAGCAGCAACCAAGGACCTTTGGCTTAAAGATGAGGCCACCAAAGAGTAAAGCAGCAACAAAAACCAGCAACCATCAGCAAGTCCTCTAGCGGCTCCACCACCAGCAAGCATCAAGAAAAACCAGCAACCACCAACAACTCCTCCAGCAGCTCCACCACTAGCAAGCAGCAACAAAAACCAGACCCCACCAACAACAAAATTCACCCAATCGATTGGTACCCACCCACCACCAACCACCAACAAAATATAGTTCTATATAGAGGTACAAAAAATTATTTCCATTTCATAGCAACCAACAATACAAAAATACCCAAAACATATCACCACAGTAAGAAAAAAAAATTATTAAAAACTGCACAAAACAAAGCATACAACTATGTACAATATATGGTCTTATTCATTTGTTCCTCAATTATTTCCATTTGAAAATTATAGAAATATTCTTGCTGCACAAAATTCATGGAACCAATATCCAATTTCATAATTTCTATATCAGTTTTCCTCTTCTTTTAAGCTAATATTATAGATCTTTCTTCTTGAACGTTAATTTCGATTTCAACATTTCTCTTCTTAACAACCAGTAACTCAATATTGTGATTGTCTAACCTCATTATTGATTCTTTTCTCTTCAACATATGAATCTTTCTATCATGTGGCATTTCTCTTAAGGCGTCACTAAATTCATTATCTTTTCTTTCTCTAGATTTTTTTTTTCTCCCTTTCTTTTTTAGCTTTTTTGCCTGGAGGTCTTTCACACTCCATGAGCACATTTTCCATCTCTTCCCCTAATCGTATTGAGTTTGGAGTACTACTTAAATGTGAAACATTGTCTCTTCTTCTTATGCTCTCCATGTGTGTTTGCCATTTCGGTTGGTGCCTCGAAAGATTTAAACAATGATCCATCGTGAAGTTGGTTTTTTAGGTCTCTCGGGACAAAATTTTTGCCTTATCAATCTACAAAATAGTGGAACAATCAGTGAGACAAATCATTAATAATTAGAACAATAACAATTTTTAAAGTAACAATTTTTTTAAACGATTATACCTTGTCTAGATCGGTTGCACCGTTTGGATGCATTCCTTCAACTTGGGTCATGGAACCACAAAATTTATTGATACATTTTTGAATAGCTGACCACCGATTGGTCAAAGAGGATACAAATTGTTATTGACCATTAGGTTTTTTATAGGTGGAGTAGTAATCATAAATTCTACACCACAATTGTGTGGAGGTTTGGTTAGTCCCCCGTGTGGAATTTATAATAAAGTTAAGCCAAACTGAAATGAGGAGAGTATCTTCCTCAACAGTAAATAACACACCCTGCTGAGATTTTTGTTTAGGTGCCTTTTTTCCCATTGGGGTTGTGTCACTTGGACATCAATGAAAGCAACATCCATAGTAGGGTTGTTAATACCACCCTCACCACTTTTCAACAGTGTGGTGAAGGAGGGATCCTCATCAATTAAAACGTTCATCATTCAACAAAATATTGAAGGACAAAATGTTACTAAAACAACACATATTAAGCAAAACAGGGCCAACATGTTTACAAAAATCATTAAAGTCATATATATACAAGTTTTGAGGCAAAGCAAGGCCAACATGTAATTAAAATCTTGGGACTCATATACATGTTTTGAGTCAAAACAGGGCCATATACATGATATTATGCAAAACAGGGCCATAAAATCTTGCTTACAAAATTCAGATTAAGCAAGGGAATTGCTCATGGATCAAGGACACTTGGCCGCAAATTTCCTGGAATACCAAGTTTTACAGAAACCACGGCAGGTCATCTAAGAAAAATCAACTACATCACAAAAGAATGATCCAAAAAACATTCAAAATAGTAATATTAAGAGATCATACGACCAAAAATCAAACACATGCCTTCTTAATTCAAAACCCTAACTCTTAAGGAATTCAAAAGAGAACGACAAGGAGACAACCCATAAGTTTAGAAAAACATGAAAGAGCACCAAATCAAAACGTAAATAGAAACGAAAATAAAAATTTTGAACAAAAAAATGAAACATACCTCTCCTCTCTCGTTTCTTCTCTCAACTCAATGAGCAGTGTCTGCATCTAAAGATTTGGATTTAAAAGACGTTAGGGGTTATATATAGCCTGTGACTATAGGATCTTTACAAGAGTTAGGGAATCAAACGGTGGATGGGGGCATAAGAGTTAGGGTTTTCTCGACTGGAATGGACGGGGGAAACAGAGGGAGAAAATCATACATGATTTGGTTGTGAGCCCTTGATTTCATTGTGAGAGAGAGGTGTAAAGGTTTGATTCCGATGGGGTTGTTCGAGTTGAAAGAGGGATGGAGAAGAGAAATCCGTGTGGGGGAGAAGTGGATAGGTTTGGAGAGAGAGAGAGTGGAAGGTGATGAGCAGCAGGGGAGAAGTGGGATGAAAATAATCCTGTTGGGGATTGTCGAGAGAGAGAGAGAGAGTGGGAGGAGAGAGAAAGAATTAGTAAAATATGTTTTGTAGAGTGTACAGTAGATCTCCAAATTTGTATAGTTATTATTCATAACTATGCAAATATTTGGAGATACATAATCCAATATCATAGCTATGCAAATATTTGGAGACACATAATCCAATGTAAAGAAATTTAGGCTCATATTATGCAAATATGACTTTTGCTAATGTGAATGCTCTTATGGGGAAATGATATATCACCACAACCTTCTCCTTCTGGCTTCACGGGAAACTCCATTCTCCAAACCCGAAACTACTGGAACATCAGTCCTTGCCCCTGAAAATGAAGGAGAAGGTGGTATTGTTAAATTAATTTCTATTGCATAATCCATGATGGGTGAGCCATCAAGATCTTGTGCCCGCATTCGCTCTCCCATCAACCCAGTACTACTATGAATTCTTTCCTCGCTAGGTGAAGATAATCCTTGACTCCTGAGCTGTTGCCTCGTACTCAATCCTATGTGAATGCGGTTCACGAGGAACCTTCAATCCCATCTCTTGTCTCTGACTTCGGGGGCTGTAACCACTTCCGTTGCTGTATTGAAATGATGTTAAAAAAATAATATTATAACAATATTTTAGTCAATTTTCATTTAAAATTATCTCATCTTATCTAGGATTGTTTATCCAAATTCCGGCCCGAGAACCCGATATACCCGGACTGGAATCCGAGTTTCAAACCCAAGCTGGGTTAGCCCGGGTCATACCCAAGTTGAAACCCGGATGAATCCGGGTTGTAAGTTCCGGGTTTACAATCCGGTACCCTTTTTTCTTTTTCTTTTTTCACTCTTCAGTTTGAATATTTTGATGTCTTTATTTCATAAATGCCTAGATCATATATCATGTCCAAATCTGCAAGACTGAAACTAATGTTTTGAGATCAAACGGGTCGAGCCATGCAAGACTGAAAGTAAATTATTCCCTTTTTATTATAAATTTTTCCTGTACACATTTATGCATTGATGAGATGATATGAGAACTCAAAGGCACAAAGATTAACTATAGTTTAGATGTTTTCACTGAATTAAATGCTAGGGCAGTTTGATGTAGAGCATCTTCACTTCTGAAGTGAAGTTTCCACCCGGTCCCGATTAGTTGTCGGCTCGGGCATAGCTTCTGGGAAAAGGGATAACATCTCTAGCATTACTCAACCAAGTGGTGAAGAGAATCATTTGGTCCAACCCAAGACTGAATCCAGAGTTAAGGTAGTTCGTTCAAATTACGCACGCACCCGCCTAGGGGTGCTACCTGCCCCCTACGGGGCGGGGGCACCCCTCCCCCGCATGGGCGGGGGATTCATAATTTTCCCCATACCCCGCCCCCACCCCCGCCCATGCAGGGGCGGGGTACCTCGTTTGTTCGCCGGGGAGCGAGGGTGCACTCCCATCCGTCCCCCCTACTTGGCCTTCAGCTTAGCTAATTTTTCTTGTCCCTAAATGGCCCAGAATCTATTTTTGGGCCCATAATCCATTTTGGGCCCATAATTTAACTAAAAAAGTAAATATGTTTAAAAATTAAAAAAATATATAGTATATACATATATATAAATAGAACTATTAACTGTATATTAAATTTCAACTATTAACTATTAAGCTATTACAAATTACAATTTACAATTATATAAATTAAGACTCTAAGAGAACTAAAAAACTTAAACAATTACAATATTACAAACTCCTCTAAAAATATTAAATATTACAAATTGTTCTATTAACTATTGTAGCAACATTACACTTAATTGTAAATTAACAATTATAACTCATAACTTTTCAATTTGATCATTTTGGAATGGTGTTGTGTAGGGGTGAGTTCACTGAGTGGTGAGTTGTGTCGACTGCTATGAGATTGAAAATCAAGATCATAAATGTTAATAAGTTATAAAACCTTAAATGTTGAAATATTAATAAGTTAAAAATAAAACAAATTAGAATTATAAAGTTATAAAATGAAACAAAAATTTAAAAAATTAAAATACAAAATATTAAAAGTACTAACCAAGATGAGATTGGGATTGGGCAATTGGAATTTGAGATGAAGATGAGGCAGATGAGCATAGATCGGTCATTAGGATTCAGCATATGTATAATTGTATATTGAGAATATAAAAGTTAAAATAAAAACAAGCAAAATAATTAGATATTAAAATATGATATAAAATTATAAATACAAAAAATAAATAAATGACAAATTGTGCAAACCATGGCAATGGTGGGTACAATACAAAGTCATACTGCATCGGAGGTAGTCGTAGACGCCGTCTCATGTATCACTATAACAATAAAATTTGAAATGAAATTAATGAATACCAATTAAACGAAAATTAATTAATTAATAAGAAATTAGAAAATGAAATTAAAATAAATACTAGATCCAGGCTGATCACCACTCTCCTTCTCGACGTCGGCCTCCTCATACTCAAGAACATCCGGAACATGATCAGATCTTACCCCACATTAATGTAAATCCTCAAAATTTAATTAATAGCTTAAAGTGTAAATTGATAATTTTGGTAAAAAACTAAGAAAGTATTGATAGTAATTGGAATGTATAATATATATATATTTTTAACCTAAGATCAGTTTATTACCATCAATTTAGTAGCTCAAAATTTAGTATTGATAGTAATTGGAACCCTAATCCGAAACCCTAAATATTTCAAAAAAATTGAAAAAAAAATAAGCCAATCATGACAGATTCACACACGAACACAGAGTCAACACACTGTACACATTGTTCATCAACCATTCAAACCAGTGAACCACATGCACAATCAAGTCTCCACAGCACACAATTCACACAATCCCATCCTCCATCTCCGATTAAACCCCATCCTTCCTCCAATCTCCATTCCATAAAATAAATATCACAACAAATTGTAGTAGATTTAGGGTTTCTTACCTTCGGCGATGGAGATGAAGACGGGGAGTCATGGAAGGCTGCGGCAACTGCGATCGACGGAGCGAGCTGCGAGACACAAAGAGCGCGGCGACTGGCGAGAGAGAGAGAGAGAGAGAATCGAGTGGGAGGGTGATCTCGCCAGGGGGGATTCTAAACAAAAATGAAACGACGCCGTTTAGCCATTGACGAAACGGCGTCGTTTCATAATGGGTATATTTAAAAAAAAACCAATGCTTGGGTTATTTATTTATTTATTTTATATATATACTAATATATATTTATATATATATATATGTGTGTGTGTAATACGGGGAGAGGGGGGTATTTACGGGGCAGGGGTTGCCCCTATCTCGCCCCCACCCCCGTCTTGGGGGTCAGATGAGGGCGGGGCCACCTGCCCCTAGCATCTGACGGACGGGTGGCTCCGCCCTGTTGATCTGGGGTGGGGCAGGGCAACGTGTCCACCCCTACACCCGCCCACAGACCACGCATGCAACTGTCAACGGCAGTTCATATACTGGTTTAGAATAAAGACATAAAGACATTCAAATATTTCATATACTAGTTTGTTCTGGGTTGGATTCCGGACCGGGCTAAAAAAAACTCGACCCTGATGAACAATCCTAATTTCATCATCCAAACGGGACCTAAATCAACATGTTGTCGTATTGTTTTATAATAAAAAGTTTCTTGTTTTATAAGCCGTGCCCCGTGGTGCAAAAAACAATTCTTCATATTGGTGCTAAATTCTACTCATTATCTTATTGGCCACCAATAAAATTAAAATAATAATATGAAATGTCGCATTATTTCAATCAAATATTTCAAATCATTACTCGAGTACTAGTATTACAATTAATTTGATTTAATTTTAGTTAAAGAAGCTACTATTTTTACTAATTTACTTATGTACCCGTATTAGAACATTAACATTGATTTAGATAAAGTTTTTGACAAAATTTAATTAATAAGTCACTTTTTAGGTTTTGATTACTCATTCTAGGAACAAAATCTGTTGGACAATCTAGGAAGAAAATTAGTCTAAACACAAATGATAGTACACCCCTTTTATATCATCCAACTTTTCTACCCGTTTCCCCCATTTATAGCAGAAAGCCTGAAAGGTCTTTTCATTGATTGCGACATTTACATCTACCAAATTACCAATCCTGTGGGAAATATGCAACATTTTTTACGTTGTCAAAACGACATAGAAGCACAACAAATTACAATGATATAATTTTCTAGATTGTAAGGTAAACGATGTGGTATTAGCATTATGAGAAACAGTTGTTGGGCCTGAATTTACTCTTTATTGCTGGAGGAACGATCCTTCCTCTGTCCACCCAGAATACGGGAAATCTGTAAACCTCTGCTGAATGCTTGGTTGAAGAGCATTCGTGTTTGGAATTCTGAAACAAACGGGAACCAAGCCAAGAAAGCAACAGGAATAAATAGAAGCCAGCCAATGATCATTTCATAGGCACGAGCAAGTGCCTTGACTGATTCCCAGAATCCAGCTCGTTCAATCAGCGGCTTACAAGCTTGCGCAATCTATTTCAACCAAAACATCAAGTAATGCAAACAAAAGATGAAAAACAAGAATACTTAAGTCGAATCAGGGAGAAATGGAGCTAATATTTGCTTTGTTATATATAAATAACAATAGTTGAAGCTCGGAAAGGCCTTGGAAAAAGAAGACGTTAAAGGCCCAAAGAAAGTGAATAGGACAAATGGAAGGACTAAAAAAGTATATGTTTAATCTGTTTTACTTACAAGAAGCAATCCCCATCCAGTTGGCATGAATGCAAGAATGCAGACTACGATGTCCTTGAGCGTCATATGAGGGAGTGCTATTAAAGTGATGAAAAGAGAACAGAATGTTAGAAAAACTAGAGCCTTGATAAATCGAAATAGAAGCTGGAATTTTGCACTCAATCGTCTTCTTCCAAGGGACACAACCTGCAAAAGTTCAAAAAAAAAAAAAAAGTTCAACGTGAAGCATGAATTTACTTTCAGGCACTAGAAACTCATTATTTATGTGAATTAGTATCAAGGGAAAGAATTTCCAATCAGATTGTCCTGAAACAAAAAAAAAAGACGAGTCTACTGTTATTTTAAGACAGGTAGGAGCCCGGAGGCTCTCACTACTTACCTTCATCAGCAACAATAGTACAATGATCACAACCCATGAAACTCCATAAACCTGTAAACCAGCTAAAAGTAATTAAAATTACTGTAGCTACCCTGTTGTTAAAATTATAAGATTCACATGCATTTCATGTTAATGAAAAATGCAGCATATACCAGGAAACTTCTGGTATTCTTAATGATTTTCAAATGATATACGAGCCCATATTGATAGAGGAAAAAGCGCAAGGATAACAATATCTCAGCAATGATACCCCGCTTCCCAGAATAACGGAGATGCTCTTGTTCCTTTTCCCACCAAGATTCCCAACTTTTATCTTGAGGTACACCTATCCCTCCATGGTTGCTTATCCATTTATTCCAATCTGCCCAGTCATCAACAATCTTTTGCCACTCAAATCCAGATGGATTGAAGAGGAAAGGGGCAAAAAGCCATGTTCCCACCATGAACCATATTGATATAATGATCAAGACATATGCAACCGAACCTCTATATGAAAGACCAAACATTTGGTACACAAGAAGTAGAATCATCAGTTCAATCCCCTTGACAAAATGGCTGCGAGAGTAGAGCCTATAGTTCTCGGCAAACTTAGCATGGACCACAACAAAACCACGACCTGTACCTCTGTATTGTGCACCCCCGTGAAGCAATGTCCTTCCATAATAGTGGGTTTTTGTTCCCAGAGAAAATGTGAAGAATACAGAAGCTAACTGTAATTGCATTATTATGAAATCAGTTAATGCATGCCGGAAGCCCCTCTCCAAACCGATTTCAATCATCATAGGCAAGGCCAACAGAAATCCAATTTGCACAAAAGACTGAGAAGCAAGAGCTACTTGAAGAGGCTTAATGTCTTGAATAGCTGTTGCAGTGCTCAGCTCCGCTTCGAGTCCACTGAGAGCAAGATAAAGGCGGCCGTAGAGAAAGACATAGACTGTGATCACTGTCAGCTGTCAAAACCAGAAACAGAGTGAGTTTTACGTAATTCTATGGTATCATCTAGCACAAATGTAGGCAAACATCTTATTTCTTATACATACCAACGTGCTGAAATAGAAACCAATAGTGGTGAAATAGCATGACAACATTCGGAAGAAATCAAATCGGTGCCCAAGCCTATATATGTCACGACTTAATGTCTGCTCACCATTCCCATTAGCTATCTTTGCCTCGAACATTGAGATCTGTTGAAGGCCAACATCCCTCCCTTTGCCAACTTGTATATATTCATGATGAGTAACATTTCCTTCGCGTAGTGTAGAATTAAAACCTACAGAACATGGATAGATGGAAAGATAAATAGTTGAGCCAGAATCACATACTCATTTAGAATGAAACAGTTTTCCAGATAGAAAATGCCTGCAAATATGTCCTCGCTTAAATTGATGACTTTGGAAGCTTTGCTGACACCCCCTCTAGTAAGGTGGAACAGTCTATCAAACACATCTGGGTGACCATAGTGGAACCGAACTCTGAATAAGCAGAAGAAAATTATGGATTCACGCGTCAAACATGAGCATTAATAATCACAAGATATATAAATAATCACAAGACATGTGAAGTTGGAAAAATATTGTGAATAAAAAACATGTACACTTATGAATTCCTTGTATCACTAAACTAGCACGCTTAGGTGTTGCTCTTGTATACGTCCCATATACTTGGGCACTTGTCTACTCTTTTGATCAATAAACATGATCAAAAGAATATATAAATGAGGGTAAAACTTGGTCAGAAACATGCAACACCAACACTACTGAGAGTTTTAACTATGATTATCGGAAAACAGTTTAAACTCCGAAAATCTGGTAGTTCAATACTTTATTAGGACATCTGAACAGAGACTGATGAACTCAAACTTTTGAAATTTGACCAGATAATAAATAAACAAGAAAATTTTGGTTGTCCTGACTCTTGCATAATTTCCACAATCTAAATAAAAGGAAATGCCAAATTCAGAAGATTTGATTTTTGTGGTGAACTGAATATTTTTCCTGAATATTTATTTGATGAAAATATTGTAGCATTCTCATTGTTTGATTCCATCACAAAATATGTTATTAGAAAATTTCTCGACTGCACTTGGTGACCCAGTTTGCAGTTCAGACCTACCAATAATAACTTGACAGTAAAGATAATGGATAAGAAAAATCAGCTCAACCCACATATAAAACCAGCATTTCTGGAGCCTTATTCCACTGCAAAAAAAAATGGAACTTAATAGGCAGATTGTGAGCTAGGCATTCAGTACAATGACAAGAGACTTTACCAGCTAAGCCAGTTGAAAGAAACTTAATTTTCTTGGAACTATATATATAAAAATATTGTCAAACAAAGCAGAGGCATACATGCATGCATGTGTGCACACACATCTAGAGAGAGGGAAACCTTACTTCAGAGGGTCAGCTAATAGCCGCTGCCCAAGAGTTACAAAGCCATTCTCCTGATTAGACATAAACCATGCCAGCGATGAAACACTGCACAAATTGACAAAAAAATAATGAGGAGCCAGTCAACACATGCAGTCTTAGTTACAAAGAGCACTACAACCAAAATCCAGTTTAAAGATTAGCAAGGCAACAAAAGTACCTGCCAGTGAATATATGCTCTCGAAGTCCAAGGATTGTTGGAAATCTCACGCCATCATGTTTTTTAAGAAATTCTTCCAGCAAGTTCCTCATCTTGAAGGCTTCTTCCAAATAGTTCTCCTGTTGAACACTTTACTTAGGGGATGTTTGAATGTAAGATTTTCTTGAAAATTTCTGAAATTTTTTAGAAAACATTTAAAGATGGGTTTTATGGTGTTTGATAAAAGTGGAGGGACCCATTAAAAACATGCTTGGTTTGAGAAAAATTTTCAGAGATGTTTTTATAGGGATTGGAAAAGGTGGTGGGGCCCATTAAGAATACTACTCTTAGGAGTAAGATTGACACCCCTGGGCTCGTACTTCTTTTCTTCTTTCTCTTGAAAGTTCTCTCTCTTCATTTATGAAGAGAAGAAATCAATATTTTTAGTTTTGTGAAAATTTTGCATGTTACAAAAATCAGGGTAAGATGTTTCGATTATTGAGATTGTTTTGGTGTGAAGATTTTGGGTTGAAAGTAGGAAAATCTGGAGAAACTTTTGAGAAACGTTTGGTTCCCAAGCATGACCTATATTAAATGTTGTATAAGAGACCAAGTTTCAATAATTTGTAGGTTTGTATGCGTGTGCACACACATACAAACACCATATGTTTGCCATGATACCTGATTCATATCTATAGTTTGCAAGCCTTCCCCTCGTGTGAAAATAATGGCATGATTTTGATTTTCTGGCTTCCCCTCACCCAATATTGCTGGTCCAGGAAGCTTTATCCGATATATAATCTGTGATAGACATCCAAACAATCACTTGTGAAGCTCTAGTCCGAGTTAAAAAATCTGCATGATATCACTGGGCATACAATTCTTATGATTGGATTCCAATAAACAATCCTAAAATCATTTTGACTCTCGGAAGTCAGAAGTGCAAAGTTGAAGACGAAAAAGAGTATCTGTCATTTCAATCAGCCCCCATTATTATTATTATTATTATTATTATTATGTCGGGGAACCTCTCCAAGGTAGGGCCCTTCGGACCCACTCCTGCAGAGTAAACCCTAGTCCCGTGCATGCATCCTCGGAAGTTTCCCTAGACGAAACTGGTTAAATCGCTGGCTTTTCATCAGGGGGTGTAGCCTCAAAGGATTGTTTGCACCCATGAGGTGTTGAACCTTGGACCTTGAAGGGAGTGATACCCCAAGACCAAGGCCTTCATCACTTGGGCCAACCCCTTGGGGTTAATCAGCCCCCATTATTATTTTCTCTTGGCAGCAGATCACAAAGGCCATCTTTATGTATCACTTCTCTGTCAATGGATAGCTTTGTTGTCCATCATCAATATAGTTTCCTTCTATTCTTTCTTCCGTTACTTAGGCTTGTACAGAATATAGAGTTTCCTTATTAGGCTAAGAATGCTAGAATCACTCGATAATTAGTTTCTTTCCATGTATAGTTCTCTTGTAAAGTTTCTATATAATATACAGATCACTCGAAGGCTAGGCAATTCGGCCATTCATACATTGTTTTTCACTTATCTTGACATGGTATCAAGAGCCGTTGATTTTTTTTTCTCTCGGTTTCGTTGTTGCCCGCGTGTCTCGTCTTCTGTCTCGGTTTCGTGTGTCGGCGTTGTCTGCGTCCTCTCGGCATCTTGATTTGTCTCGGTTTTGTGTGTCGGCGTGGTCTGCGTCTTGGCGGTACCTCTCGGTCTCTTCGATTTCTCGCGTATCGACAGACGTACGAGCTTCGTCTTTTTCGGCAATCTGTTTTTGGGGAAGTCTTTCTCAGCAGGTTCTGTCTCTGTTTTTTGGGCTTTCTCGGCATCTCCTTCCTCCATCGACACGCTCTTCTTCCGTAGTGGTGAGTTTCGGCAGCCTCTGTTTCAGGTCTGGGCATTTGTTTTTCTCTTCTCGGCGTTTTCTGTTTAAGGTTGGGTGATTTCGGCATTTTTTTGGTCTTCTATTGTTTCTTTTGGCTTCTCACACTTGTCGGCAGAAACCCATTTTTTATTGGGTTCCTTTAATTTTCTTCTGGATTTTATTTCGTCTCGGGTTCCATCTCTTTGCAATGGATTCTGCACCTATGTGTGTCAAATTTACAGGCAAAAATTATTCTACTTGGGCTTTTCAGTTTGAACTTTTTCTCAAGGGAAAAGACCTTTGGGGCCATATTGATGGCACGGATGTTGCACAAACATCCAACAGTGAAAAATCCAAAGATGTCGTGTCTTCACCTTCTTGGAATGTGCTTGATGCTCGGATCATGTCTTGGCTTCTTGGTTCGGTGGAGCCACATATCGTCACTAACTTGCGGGCTCATCGCTCCGCTCAATCCATGTGGAATTACTTGAAGAAATTTTATCATCAAGACAATGATGCTCGTCGCTTTCAGTTGGAACATGCGATTGCCATGTTTCAACATGGTAGTCTTTCCATCCAAGACTACTACTCGGCATTCTTGACTCTTTGGAATGAATATACTGATTTGGTTATAGCGGATGTTCCTGTTGCCGCACTTTCGACTATTCAGAAGCTTCATGCGACTAGCCGGCGTGATCAGTTTCTTATGAAACTACGCTCGGAATATGAATCTGTTCGCTCTTCTCTACTGAACAGATCTCCTGTTCCTTCTCTGGATATTTGTTTTGGTGAGTTACTTCGCAAGGAACAACGTCTTAGTACTCAAGCTATTCTGGAGCAATCTCATGGTAGTTCCGCTACGGCAACTGTGGCTTATGCTGCCCAAGGACACGGATCACCTATGACTTCCAAAAATTTGCAGTGTTTCTGCTGCAAGGCCTATGGGCATATTGCTGCCAATTGTCCTAAAAAATATTGTTCTTATTGTAAGAAAAATGGTCATATTATCAAAGAATGTCGTATCCGTCCCCAGAATCATCAGGCTCAAGCATTTCAGACTTCTGTGTCTGTCTCTCCCACAGCGACTTCTGCAGCACATGACTCTTCCTCAGGTGTTTCCTCTGATCTTGCATCTCCTGCAGCCACTTATTGCACTCCTGAAATGATGCAACAGATGCTACTTGCAGCATTTTCTGCGATGGGGTTTCAAGGTAAAAATTCTACTAAACTCTGGTACATAGACTCAGGAGCTTCTAATCACATGACAAATACGCCCACTGCTCTGTGTCATGTTCGACCCTATGCTGGTCAATCTGCTATTCAAACTGCCAATGGTAGTTCTTTGCCAATAACTGCTGTCGGAGATGCCTCTTCGACATTTACTGATGTGTTTCTTGCTCCTCAACTTTCCACGAATCTTATTTCTGTTGGTCAATTAGTGGATAACAATTGCGCTGTTAAATTTTCTGGTGATGGTTGTGTTGTGCAGGACCAGGTAACGGGGGAGCCGATCGCGAAGGGACCTAAAGTGGGGCGTTTGTTTCCACTATTTTTACCTGTTCTAACACTTTCTCCAGTTTCTTCTATTACGTCTTTTGCTTGTAATAATGTTCCTAATCTGAGTATGGTGTAGCATCGTCGTTTAGGCCATCCCAATATTTAGATCTTATCTCATGTATTGAATTCTGGTTTTCTTGGTAATAAAGAACGTTCGTCTTTATCTCTTGAGTGTGATTCTTGTAAACTTGGTAAAAGCAAAACTCTTCAATTTCCTTTGCATGCTAGTAGAGCTTCTCACTGCTTTAATCTTGTTCATAGTGATGTTTGGGGACCTTCCCCCGTTAGTTCACATGAGAAATTTAAATACTATGTGACTTTCATTGATGATCATAGCAGATTTACTTGGGTTTATTTCCTTCGTTCCAAATCTGAGGTTTTTCGTACTTTCACTGCGTTTTTAGCATATGTTGACAATCAATTTTCTGGGACTATTAAGACATTACGCACAGATTCTGGTGGTGAATATTTGTCTAATAAGTTTCAGGCTTTCTTGGCTTCTAAAGGTATTATTCATCAACGTTCATGTCCCGCTACTCCCCAACAGAATGGAGTAGCCGAACGCAAAAATCGCACTCTTCTGGACATGGTACGTACTCTCTTGTTAGAATCCTCTGTTCCATCCATGTTCTGGGTTGAGGCACTGAAAACTGCGACTCATTTGATTAATCGTTTACCTTCCCAAGTCTTACACATGGAGTCTCCCTATTTCCGCTTATTTGGTAAGCAACCTAGTTATGATTATCTCCGTACATTTGGTTGTGTATGCTTTGTTCATTTACCTCCTCATGAGCGACATAAATTATCTGCTCAATCTGTTAGATGTGCCTTCTTGGGATATAATGTGTGTCAAAAGGGATCTGTTTGCTATGATCCTACTTTACATCGCACACGCATTTCTAGGAATGTTATTTTCTTTGAAAATCAACATTTCTTTCCTGTGTCATCTGTGCCCTCTTCTTCCACTGTGGTCCTCCCCTCCTTTGAGCAGCAATTCTCAAATCTTCCTCCAATCCGCTCTCGCTTTAAACCAGGTATTGTGTATATGAGACGCTCCCGCTCGTAGTCTCTTCCCGTGGCTCACCCGATATCTGATCCTAACATGCTCCAGAACCAGTCAGTTGCAGCACCTCCAGAGCCCTTGGTACGACGCTCTCCTCGAGTGTCTGTACCTCCGGATAGGTATGGTTTTTCTTCTGGGTCCTCTATTTCAGCTCTTACTGCTGCATTATCCAATTTTGATATTCCCACATGCTACTCACAAGCTGCCAAGCATGACTGTTGGCAACAAGCTATGCAGGAAGAAATTGCCGCTCTAGAGGCCAATCATACTTGGGACATTGTGCCATGCCCTCCAACAATTGCTCCTCTGGGTTGCAAATGGGTTTACTCAGTCAATGTTCGATCTGATGAAAGTTTGGATCGTTACAAAGTTCGACTTGTTGCTCTTGGGAATAATCAGGAATATGGTGTCAATTATGAAGAAACCTTTGCTCCTGTGGCTAAGATGACTACTGTTCGTACGATTCTAGCTCTTGCTGCGTCTAATGATTGGCCACTACATCAGATGGATGTCAAGAATGCTTTTCTTCACGGGGATCTTAAAGAGTGCATTTATATGAAACCACCACCGGGACTGATTTCTCCTTCGACTTCACATGTGTGTAAGCTTCGTCGCTCTCTTTATGGTCTCAAACAAGCTCCAAGGGCCTGGTTTGATAAATTTCGAACCGCTTTATTACAATTCTCATTCAAGCAGAGCAAGTATGACACTTCATTGTTTCTTCGGAAATCAGATGTGGGTATTGTTGTTCTTTTGGTTTATGTTGATGATATTGTGATTACTGGTTCCGATTCTATTTTACTTGGCTAGCTCAAGACTCATCTCTCTGAGTCATTTCATATGAAAGACCTTGGGTCTCTCACATATTTTCTTGGTCTCGAGGTGCATCGTAGTTCATCTGGTATTTCACTCAATCAACATAAGTATGCTAGTGACCTGGTGGCTACAGCTGGCCTACAGGAGGCTACTTCTGTTGATACTCCCATGGAATTGAATGTCAAGCTTCGCAAAGAGGAGGGTGATTTACTTGAGGATCCCAGTTTATACCGGAAGTTGGTAGGTAGTCTTGTCTATCTCACCATTACTAGACCGGACATTTCCTTTGCAGTACAACAAGTCAGCCAGTTTCTTCAGACTCCTCGTCATCTTCATTTGGCTGCTGTCCGTAGGATCATACGCTATGTTCAGGGCACCTCTGCCCGTGGCTTATTTTTTCCTGCAGGCAATTCTCATCACCTTATTGCTTATAGTGATGCTGATTGGGCTGGTTGTGCTGATACACGTCGATCTATTACTGGTTGGTGTGTGTTCTTAGGTCATGCATTGATCTCCTGGAAGAGTAAGAAGCAAGACAGAGTCTCTAAGTCATCTACATAATCTGAGTATCGGGCAATGTCTCTTGCTTGTTTCGAAATTATTTAGCTTCGAGGTTTGCTTGCTGAGCTAGATTTTTCTGAGACCGATCCTACACCACTACATGCTGATAATACGAGTGCTATTCAAATCACAGCCAATCCTGTCTATCATGAGCGCACGAAGCATATTGAAGTCGATTGTCACTCTATCCGTGAAGCATTTGAAGCTCGTGTTATTACTCTCCCACATGTTCCCACTGAGCTACAAATTGCTGATATCTTCACCAAAGCTCTCACTCGCCATCGACATTGTTTCTTAAGTGGCAAATTGATGCTTGTTGATCAACCCGCATCAATTTGAGGGGGGCTGTCAATGGATAGCTTTGTTGTCCATCATCAATATAGTTTCCTTCTATTCTTTCTTCCGTTACTTAGGCTTGTACAGAATATAGAGTTTCCTTATTAGGCTAAGAATGCTAGAATCACTCGATAATTAGTTTCTTTCCATGTATAGTTCTCTTGTAAAGTTTCTATATAATATACAGATCACTCGAAGGCTAGGCAATTCGGCCATTCATACATTGTTTTTCACTTATCTTGACATTCTCATGATAGGAAAGCTATATTTACTTTCTCGCATCACTGTGTAATCCACTTTCAAGAATAATCTAAGACTCATACCTGGTCCAAATTTTGAACAGGCTCAGAAGAATCAATTGACTTAGTTGGTAAAGCAGCCTTTACGAGAGCTGAATAATAGACCTTTTGAACTGTTTTTTTGGAGATATCTTTGCCAGTTTCTTCTACTTCATCAATGTAAGCTACCCGAAGAGAAGGATACCTGAGACAAGCAAACTAGGAAACATAACTAATAGGTACTTAGAGAAGCAATAACGTGACATGAATAGAATGTGGGAAACATACTTCGTCATAAGCTTCAGAATGTCTTTAGCATGAGAATGACCAGACCGTTTGTCAATGCCATACTGTTGGCATGATACCACATATGTGAACTTCATATCAGCTATCGCTTGACATTGTGCCCATAATGACCTTTCACTCTTTGAGTGTTCCTCACTATCTAATTCAGCCGCCCTGTAGCCTTTCATTAGATCTGAACAAAAGCAATCAGCAATTACAAAAATAAGTGTTACACTGTGCAACAGATGATCAAATGAGAATTTTACACCCAAGCTAATCACCTTCATCCTTAGCCATATCCAGAAAAGCCTGAAGTTCCAAAGCTTTACGGTAATACATCATGCCTCGTACTTATTTTCGAGAGTAGCGCAATTATATGCAAAGAATACTCATAACTCATCATTAGATAAAGGGAAAATAGTGCTTATTCAATTCTGAGAGAAAGAAAGAGAGATAATACCAGTCCTGGTCAATGTCTGGCCTCTATATGATGCCCACAAACGGAGTTCTTCATGTTTTTCTCTCAGTTCTTCTTCATCAATACACTTCACTCGTTCTTGAAAGTTTTTCCATTCATCTGTAGTAAGTCGCCATGTTATGAAAGAGCATGTCAGACAATCAATAAGTTATTCAAAAGGAGGAGAGGAAGAAGAGTAACCTGGAAAGATCTTTTGCAAATAAAAAAGTATGGAAACTCCGTCTTCTTCATTGAGCTTCTCTAGGTCATCTATGGAGAAAAGGACATCCTCTGTATTGTAGGGAGTGAGGACGCTATCCCCCACCAAAAAAAAAAAAGCAGCAGCAAATATGTCAGATAAGATATGTTGCAATTAAGATCTATTTTAAGTGGAGAGAGAAAACCCTATGGAGAGAGAAGAGAGAAAACCCTATGGAGAGAGAAGAGAGAAGACCTGCCGCCACCCTTCAGCCATCCTAAGCCGGTGAGTGACACCTCACCACCGACAAAGACAAGGCCAACGGGCCCTGGCGACTTCGCTGAGGGCCGTCCGGCGTAGGTTCTGGCTCCGGCGACCTGTATTTTTGCAAGATTCTCTCTGTCTTTCTCGGAGGCAACAACCTGTGCCTCCGCCACTACCACCGCCATAGACAAGACCGACGGGTTTCGGCGACTCCTTTGAGGGCCCTTCAACGCTGGTCCCCCTCCGGCGACGTGGATTCGTCTCAGATGGAAGGTGAGAGGTGGAATAAAAAACTTTCGTTTTTACGAAAGAGGGAGGAAATAGCTTTCGCATCTCTGAACGTAGTAAAAGGATGGCTAAGTTCATGTGTCTAGGTGGGATAGCAGCTTCATGGGTGGTTATGGGGATAAAGGATTGTTTAGAACTCAACTGTCATGAAGGATTCTTCAGGGAGCTAAGACCACTCCCAATTACTTATGTAAAACACCTATTTTTGTAAAATTTAAAGAAAACAGTCTAAAAGGGACATCCAATGGATCACCTACTTCATTTGTAATTTACAATTAACTACAGTGTTACCGCTATATCTAGCGGTAACTGTTGGTAACTGTTCACACTTGTAAATAATTTTTAAATCGTTTCTCTCTCATCCGTTTACTTTCCCTTCCCCTGCATGATTTAGTTTATTTCATTTTAATCCATTTTCACTCCCATTTGTTTATTTCGCGCGTCTTCCCTTCCTCACAGTTGCCTTCTACTCGTCTTCCATCGATCACCAGATAGTTGCTTCAAATCTCTACATTTTCAGTTCAAGCATCCTTCCTCACAATTGCCTTCGTCTTCCATCTATCCCCATTGCAACTCCTATTCCGAGTGGGTTTTGGGTATGGCTCCTTCCTCCGAAATCATCTTCGCCAACGACCTTACCAAACATTTGAATCCATCACTCTCCCGACCACTTTCCTCTTCCTTACTAAATTTATCCAAACCTACGTTAAATTTGGTGGAGACCAATGAACTGCAACTATTCTAAGCTCAATCCATAAGGGGAGTTTAACACCCAACTCTATATCCTACTCCAAGCTCCTCTCACAATGCACTGCTTCCAAGTCTGTAAGTTCAAGCATGGAAGTCCATGCCCATGTAGTTAGATTTCAATTATCTGAGGACCGGAATGTTAGAAACCATCAAGTAAATCTGTGTTCAAAGTGTCGGTGTTTTGAGTATGCCCGGAAACTGGTTGAGGAAAGTACTGAACCGGATTTGGTTTATTGGTCTGCTTTGATATCTGGATATGCACAAAATGGGCTTGGTAAATAAGCTATATTGGCCTTTCATGAGATGCACTTGTTGGATGTCAAGTGCAACAAGTTTACGTTTCCAAGTGTTCTCAAGGCGTGCTTGGTAACAAAGAATTTGGGGCTAGGGAAGCAGGTTCATGGGACTGTGGTGGTAGTGGGGTTTGAATTCAATATGTTTGTTGCAAATACTTTGATTTAAAATATTTTTATTTTTTGAATTAATTTATATTTTGTTTTAAAATAGAATATAATTATATGACATTGTGTATGAGAGATATTGCAAATATCAAAAGTTATGAGGATATCATTGGTAGTTAGAGAAAATATTTGAAATGAATAAAAAAGATTAAAAAGTATAATATTTAAATGATATGAAGAAAAAATAGATAAGCTGATATATGGTATATTGTAAAAGTCAGTATGTAAAATAGAAAAAGTAGGTTTTGGTGATGTATTTTAAATGATAAGATGAAGAATCCATTGGGAGTGCTCTAAGGATGGGCAGCTTTCTGCAAGGGGCAGCTTTCTGCAACTCTCAGATTTCCGGAATGGAAGGAGGTGTTGGTGATTCCGGAAGGCGCAAATGGCATTGGATGGAAAGGTTTTCTGCAATCCATTCGAAGCGTTACTGAGTTCAAAGCCATTATTCTGAAGCATGCAAACAGAGGGGAGTTTGTTGATGGAAAGACAGTGGGAAGGCCTTCCTCGGTCAAAGGTGACTTGTACGCTTCGGTATTGAGGTCATTGGCGGGTAGTCAAGCCGAGAATAGCTTCGCGGTGGAAGGAAAGGGTAAGACACTTGTAGGAGACAAAGGCTATCAAGTGACATTGGGAGAAGTGGAAGGGGTCTTGCGGGCTGTTAAAGCTCAATTGACGGGAGTTATGGAGTATGTGAGTGATCTCATGATTAAAGTGAATAAGAGGCTGGACATAGTCGTGAGTTTGGGTGGTGGGTCGAAAACGGACAGGGGGGGGCAAGGGGTAGATTCTAAGGGTTTGAAGGCCTCAAGTGTGCCGGCAAAGGGCATTTCGATGCCATCACAGATAGGGTCGTTGGACCCTGGCATCACTGTTCACGCCGATGTCATTCAGGACATCGGTAGCTTGTCGTCTGACTGCCCTCAGTCACCAGTTGCTAATGGTGTTGGTACTTTTTTCCAGGGTTCACTTTCAGTTGAAGATGAGGGTCTTTCCAGGGTGTTGAGTACTTTGGAAGAAACTGACGAGCCTTTTTTAGAAGATGAAAATGAGGTAACAGAAGGTAGTGCTTCCCCTACCTGTTCTATGCTTCCTGAGGTAGTAGTAGGGTCTAACAAAATGGCATAGAAATGATCGTCAGAGGGTGGAGTACATACAAGCAATGTCCTCATCGATGGAGAGGAGGAACTTTTAACGGTGACAACAACAATGGACAGCAACCATATAGCTGTTGAGGAGGTTCGGGATTTAAATCCAGGATATGGCGGGGAGGAAATTATGGGTTTGTCGTTGGTGCTTTGTGAGGAGGAATGTATAGGGTCGAGAGTGTAGTTGGGTACTGTATCTGGAGATAATGTTGTTCCCCTGGTTTCTCTCCCTCCGATAAACAATATAGCGGGTTCACCATCGGATTGGGTTCAACATAAGGTTAACGAGATTCAGCATATTGTAGGGCTCTCACATGGATGATGTGAAGACCAATTTAAAGCACTACTTATTGCGATTGAGGCAAGCCACTCGCTTGAAACCAAATCAAGTTTTCAGAAAAACAGGGAGTTAAAGCGTCTTTCTTGGGCAATCAACTACGAAGCTAAGGGTGGTAGCTCAAGTCGAGGGAAGACTATAGGGAGGGCATCATGAAGACGTACTTGTAGAGGGAGTTTCGGGTGGAGTATTATAAGATGTTTGGATTCAGAGATGAGTTGAGATGGTTTGTGAATAGTAGAATAAAAGTTGAATTATTTATTATATTTTGTGTGGAAATTTGGGAAAGTTGTTTTGGGATTTGAAAAAGTTGAATTGTTTATTATATTTTATGTGGAAATTTGAAAAAGTTGTAATGATGAGTTGAGATGAGTTGAGGTGAGTTGAGGTGGGTTTTGAATCCAAACCTCTCCTTAGTCTTAAGGGAAACAAGGGTTTGGGGAGGTGTGTTTAATTCCAATTCGGGCTTGGTGTATTTTGGGTAGTTTTTCATAGGCTTTTTGGGTCTTTAGGAGCTCTCTAGTATGGGCTTGGTGTTTTCTTATATACATCCAGTGTACTTGGTTACTCCTATTGGTATATATAATATTTTTACTTATAAAAAAAAATTTATTTTAAAAGGATTTTCTACCTACAAAGATAGACAACTTTGGCATCATGTATTTTACACACTGAGAAAATGTGAAACCAGAACTCTGGTCTTGACATAAGGTAAAATACCAATCCGTATCCACCAACATAAGAGGGTATAGAATCTAGATAATGTTGTAGGGCTTCAACATATGCAGCAACTCATACATGCAAGGACAAATGAAAATCTTCAGTGAAGATATGGCAAATGCTTGGAGAGCTTACGAGAAGGAAAGCATATTTCGGACTTTGGGTGCAGTAGGCATGTCCATAAACAATGAATTGGAGAAGAAAGAAATACGCCTTCTAGCTTCCAAGTTGGATGGCACATCCATAGCAGACTCCTTTACGGTAAGCAGTAGATGAAGCCTTTTAATCTGTATAGAAAATAATGCAGTTATGCAGAAACAGAACCAGGAACTCATAAGGGGTGCCAAGGCTGATAGAAGGAAATTCCTGTTGTATAAAATTATTTAGTTTCATAAGCACTGAATTCTCAAACAAGAGAAACAGAGTAGGATTACTTTTTGCACTGTTTATTATATATAATTAAACATAAAAAACTTTCTACCTAGTTATTGTGAGAAAAGAATATTTAAGTATAGCCTCCCCACCCTCCCTCTCTTACCAATCCAATAGTCTGACCAGTGGTATAATGTAAGGGACTGGGTCCTTTCTTTTACAAATGTAATTGATATTCTTGGTAGACTATTCATAGTAACTTTTACATGCTGCGTTGTGCTTGTACCACTAAAACTGAAACTTACTTTTTCCTTCCAAGCTTCCGTTTCTGGTACAGGAAATTTAAGTTTACCAAAAAACTTATATCGTTCAGTAAAGGGTTTCATTCCCCCTTCTTTTCCATAGAGGCCACCATGAATTGACTCTACCAAACTACATGAGACAATAACAAATGAATATTAATGGTATTAGCACAATAGTATAATACTTAAGGAGACAGTTGCACCCAAGTAATATACCTAGGAACCTCATCCTCCATTATATCTCTGGTCACAATCTCAAGCATGTTGAGCAAGACAATTACGACCTCATCCTTGTCCTCCTCTTTATTCAATAACTGTTAAGGATTCTAAATTCAGTTACGATTTGTTACCAACCTTGATTCGACAGAAAAAAATAAAATAAAAAATTGAAGCTGATCTGAAAAAGCAATTACCAAATACTCGATAAGCTTAACAAATTGTTCATAAAGGCTAGGTAGAGCGCTCATATTCAGTTCCGTTATCGCAGTGTCCTTTTGTATATAAGAGTCAACTTTGGAGAAAATTTCATTTATAACCCTGACGCAACAAACCAAAAAGCAATAAATAAATGCATCAGGATAGATAATTATTGTCTTTTTGCTCTTTTAATTAGATATATATCAGATAGCAGAAACTCACATTTTTTCCTGTTCTCCTAGAACCAAAAAGTTGATCATAATTTTAAAGGAAGCATAGCACTCACGAACAGCACAGTGCATGTAATTATCATCTTTCAACCTCTTTTTCAACTCACGGTCTTTTCCATTGCTGTCTTCAGCCATATGCAAAGCTACTGGAATCTACAGCAGAAGCACCGGTTTAATTCATTTACAGGTTTTATTAACGCTAATTAATGCAGTGCCATATTTACTTGGGGAGGTGATTTTTAAGAAGATCATTCACTTGAACCTTGGAAGTCTAAATTTGTTCTTTATCGATGCATCTCATCTTAAATTAGGCTTGTAATTATTTTGAGTGAGTCTTGCCTAAATGTGTTTGTTTTTGTCAAATGTACATGCCTATTGATATTCCTAGTATTTATATGGGATGTGGAGATTTAGTTCTTCCAGTCAAGTCATTTTGTATCTAACTTTGAATTTTTATCAGAGTGGTTGAGCAATGCTCCCTTTTATCCATGTCCTTATCCTGTTGTGCATTTGGATTTTATAATTCTCCCCCTTACTCCCCACTTACACCTGATCAATAATGGATGTAATTTAACTCAGGAGTAGATAAACCTTGCTAGCAAGTAAAAATGGAGGCCACTGGATAAGATCCAGATCACGGTCTGCCCAATAAGGAACAAGCAACAGGTCCATTTCCCTGCAAATTTTACAAATTTAAGCATCATAAGACAGATGGTTTAAGAAAAAAGGAAAGAACAATCAAAATTTATAAACGTTAAATTGTAATTCCCAAGTCAGAAAAGAAATTAAAAAGAAAAGGCAATACTTAAGGTTCATCCCAGAATCAAGAACATATCCTAATGTGGAGTTTCATTTTACCAGTTAGTAATCAGATCCTCCTCTCTAAAACTACTGATTATTTTGTTCCACAACTGAGCAAACTTGGCTTCCTCCTTCTCGTTATTGGTTGGGATCTGAAATAACAAACACAAGAACTATCCTTCTAGGAATCAAAAGAGACAGTTGCTGAATTAATTTAATCAGTCATTATCGATTGTTGCTGTCAATAGTGTAAAACAGAAAAACCTCATCGAATTTGTGAGAGGAAGTGTCCTTCAGTCCCTTCTTGGTTTCCCCATTCCTTTCCACTGGAACTAAGCGGGCATTGAAAGCACCCGGCAGTGATTGGAATCGAGACCTCAGCAATTCTAACGTTCGAATCTGAAAGTAAAACATTAGGTTTGGTATTCAATGCTAAGGATAAAGAGTTGTATGTGCTATTAACATATGGGAATGGAGTAGTCATGTATAAGAGCTTATCTGGTATTGTCAGGGTCCTACAGAAGATTGGAATCAACCAGCAACTTATATGTATATGTATGGAATTCATGCAACTATATATGTGTTTATCATGGAATTGTATTGCCTCGCAGAAAAAGGAGTATCTTACCCATGCATTCATGCCAACAATGGAACAGTGACATTATTCAAGCAACTACCATTCCAATCTACTCTAAAGGAAGATCATGAGAAATACATGAGTAGAAGGTTTGACAAATGTACATAGAAAAATGTAGTTTTCTACATGCCTTGGATCATATTAGGATTGCACACCCTCACAAGACACCACAATAAGTTTAATTTTACACCCTCTACGATGCACCCTCACTTTAAGCACCAACTATTAGTGAAACAGCTACATCTAAGCTGTTCTCCATATAATAGCTTGTTGATACATATCTTTCTATCAATTTATGTCGCTGCCAACATAAATTCAGTTTTTACTGCTGAACAAAATATACAGATTAAATCCTATCAGTGGTGATAGGTGCTGTGTGAACTGTGTAATGCTCATATTATCCTTGAAACCATATTCTCATCAAGCCATTTGAGGGTGTAGTCTACCAAGATAAATGGGAACTAAAGAAAGGAGCTCCACCAACCTCTCCAAGACGAAGAAATGCACCATTGATACCGCCAAAAATTGTGGAGAAGATAGCATACCAAATCTGAGTATCCATAAAGTATACCTGAGAAAAAGCTGCTTCAATTAGAAATTTACCAAATCTGAATATATTTGTTGAAGTTACACTTTTTCCTTCCTTTTCATGTTTTCTCTCTGTACACTTTTTCTCCTTCACTGTCACGATGGGTGATCTGTTCTGGTGGCCATTGCTGGAAATAGTTTTCTGTAGCTATTTTTTGAGTTATTCAGCAGTGACAATGGGCTTGATTAAACATTTATTAATAGAGACAAAAGTTTTTGTTTTATCATTGGAGGGGGGACACTATCTTTGTCTCACCGAGAAAAATAGAAAGTTTACTAAGGAGTTGGTCCTCAGCTTTGCCAGCACTGATTGGCTTGCGAATACAGTGGAAGAATGCTCATTCTCAGAGGGAAAAAAAGAGTTTTGCAAGACGTATTGATGGTGCCAAGGCACTCTTTGCTCACAGGCGTTCTAACGATTTTGGACGATTTTTAGAAGTTACAGACTATGGTGGCAGTGGGCGGCGTGGTCTTCTAGCGATCCTGGCAGGCATGGAAGGAAGGGGGTGGAAGAGCCTTTCCATGGAGATGAAACACGTTCTGTCCATGCCTATTCCGGCAAACAAGACACTAGTGTTGGCTCCAAAACTGGACAGAACGACAGATAAAGGGGAAGGAGATGGGGAAGCAGGTTCAGTCTTATGCAGAGGCTGCAATGGGTGGTGCAGGGAAACGGGTGGCAGCACTGGGTCGTATGGGTCATCTCTCGGTGCTACAGCTAAAAGAAAAGGACAAAAAGGGACATGCAGAGAGCACCACTGCTGCAGAGAAGGTTGGTTGAGGCACTATACCAGAAACAGGAGGTGGAGGTCTGTACTACGCTGGCGCAGCAGAAAGTGTAGAGTTGAGGTCCCTTTTTTGTTTGAAAGATGAATTAGATGGCAGGTTTGGGGCCTTAGATGAGACACAAACTTCTCATCTAATCTCATCTTATTCCCAAACATAATTCAAATACAAAATTTTCAAACTAATCATTACAACTTTTTCAAACTTTCAAATAAAAAATAAAAACAAAAAACAATTCCAACTTTTTCAAATCCCCAAACAAAAATAATATTATAAAACTATATTATTACAATATTTTAACTTAATAATATTTTTTATTCAACTTTTTCTCTCTCATTCCCAAAACCCAAAAAATACTCAACTCAAACTATCTCACTACTATTCACAAACTATCTTACTACTATTCACAATTTTTCAGTAGAAGAACTCATAAGTAAATTGGATATGAGCTTGGGTCTTGGCCAAGGCCTACAACATACAGGTATCTCTAAAGGTGGTCAGAAATGGGTTGGTCTGGAATGGGCCTAAATCCTTTAGACCAAGGAAAAAGAATTAGATCCGGTTTGGTTTCACACCACTTTCAAACCATCTTATCTCAACATCCAAACACCATTAAAACACAAACATTTTTCAATTTCAAATTTTGAACTTTTTCATCTAATCATTACCTAATCATTACAATTTTCTCAAACTTCCAAACAAAACACGAAAAATAATTGAAAAATGCTAGTGGAGCCCCTCAAACTTACCACTCAATCTTACCACTCATGCATTTTAATTTTAATTTTTTACTTAATGATTAAGGAAGTGACTATTAATGAAATTGTGTTTTTTTTTTCTTAATGATTAAGAATGTAAAAAAAAATACTTAAAATAAAATCAAAACAAAAAGAATAAAAAATTTATAACTAGCGGTACGCCCAGCGGTAAACGCTGGGCGGCCTGCTAGCATGACCCAAAACAATTCAACTTTTTTAAATCCCAAAACAAAAATTATATTTTAACCATCTTTTAACTATCTAATTTTTTATTCAAGTTTTTTTTTCTCTCATTTCTCAAAACTCCATAAAAATATTTACTCAAACCATTTCACTACTATTCATATATTTCTCATTTCAACTCATTTGTGTAACCAAACGAAGCCTTAACGGTAAAAAGAAGGTGGGTCTGGGCCGGACACGTTTAACTAGCCCAACCATAATGAAATGGAGGCTAAAACGTGAGCCTGTTTTTTAAAAGGGCTCTATGTCCAATCCCAGCCCAGCAGCAATGCTGGTACATCACCGACAATGTAACACCTAGGCCTAGCACCAGATCACAGGCCCAAAATTTATTTTGGTGGTAAATGCAATTTTTGAGCATAAATTACATTTAATTGGCTAATATTTCAGAAACCTTATTTGAGATTTATTGGACGATTTTTTATAAGCCCGTGAGCTATAATTTTTGAGTTAGCTGGGATTTTAATTAGGCCCGAGATTAAAAAAAATTATTTTAAGACCCATTAAGGTTTAGTAAATTATAGTTGAGATGGTATTAATGGGCTAAATTTATAGGAAGCCCAAAGGACCAAAAACCCATGCAAGTGGCCCAAAGCTTAAGCCCAATTGTGATTTTCAATCCCACATAAAAAGCATGCACACAGAATTTCCTCTTTCATCACGGTTTTCAACTACCTATAAATATACACGCAAAGGCACGTTTTCACGCATAACCCCACAGAAGATTTTCCCTATCTAATACTGTGATCACACGGCAAGCCGCAACTCACCTTCCCACGTTCTTCCTCCCTTGATTTTCCTTGCATAGCATATTTTGTTCAACTGCCCATCACCCCACACCCACCCGACGGTTGCTCCTCCCTATCGCTTTCTCTTCCACGTTTTTATTTCTCTTTTCACCCAACGCAGATGTCTCTATTTTCTGTGAGTTTCATAGCCTCCCAACAACTCCTTGCACAGCCACGCACGGTTGCTTCACAGAGACATCTCTGTATTGCAACCACGTGCCGCCCAAAACCACACAATTGGAAACCAACGAGCACCATAGCTAGTCCGCTGCACCAGACCACCGGTGCACAGAGTGAGGACCATGACCAAGCCAAGCAGAAAACCACCGAAAGAAAACCTTCACACCCAAGGCATTCCTACACCCACAACACGTGTTCCACACCCACGGCATTCCTACACCCACAACACGGAAGCCTCTGTTTTTAAGAAAGAAAAACAAAGCAAAGTTTTCTTGCTCAGCCCTCCACCATGCATGACTGCACCCCAAATTGATAGACGTTGAAACTGTTGTGTACCACAGGTGAAGATCAATGCCCCACTCAGCCACTGTGATCCTCCCTCCCACGCTTAACATCTCTGAATGCCACCCCACGTTGCCGGCTAGAAAGCCAAACCGGAAGGAAACCACCCGCGACCACTCGACCACCACCAACGCCATGCTCAGCTCCTCTGCCCAAGGTTGCACCACTGCTAACAATCTCCACCCCCTCGGTTACCCATGTCGGTATGGCCCTCTCTCTCTCTCTCTTATTTTCTCCTCTCTCACAACACCTCACCTTCCTCTCACGTAGTCCTCTCTCTATTTTGATTTCAGGGCTGGCACAATATTAGAAGATTACGTGCTGGACACACACAAAGGGTAGGAGTCGCACATTCATCCATTGGTTGCACCATCACTGCACCTTTTGGTTTCTATGAAGCTTCACATGTTTATAGGCCACGGGTGAATATATGAATTTAATATGGATATTTTTCGGGGGTCAAAGGACACGGGTTTGAATGGAAAATATTAGAAGGTCAAATTATGGGGTTAATATGATATTAGGATTTAATCGGTAATTGTTTGGAGAAATTACATGGGAATCAATTATTTATAGAGTGACGATATTTTAGGGTTTCAAGGATTTTAGACAATAGGAAAATATATATTTTTAATATCTCATATTTTAATTACGAAGTACATGTTCAATTGGAAATTTACGGAAGTTGCGTGACTATTTTATAAGTGATGTTTGATACTCCATGACAATGTTGTGAGAAAATTAAGAGAAGTTAAAAATGTTCAGGTAAGCAGGGAGCTAGACTTTGCATAAAACGAATTGACAGAGGTTGATTCTATAAAAAATATGCATGTTTTGTTATGAAAATAAAACTTGAAAACAACTTTGGTCATTTTATCTGGATCACTCATGGAATCCGTATAAGAGAAAATTATTTTTGTCATGATTGGTGTAGACATGAGCTTATTTTGGCATTTTGTTTCTAAACTGTGCAAAAGGAGCGAATAATAAATCTAAAAATTTTTGCATGATTAAGTGAAGATGCTCTGAATTTGTTTTTGATTATGTGAAAATGATATGAATCTATCTAATACTCTGTTTGATATGATGTGGCATCTGAAAAACTTTTCGCATGACTTTCTAATTCTGTATATGATTATGTTTTTGTTCTGTTCTACTAAGGCCCCTCCATAGGTGATAATAGTGGTATACGGCCCAATCACGAGTAATAGTAGTGGCATAAGGTCCTGCCACAAGTAATAGTAGTGGTATACAGCCCTGCCACAGGTAATAGTAGTGGTATACGGCCTTGCCACGGGTGATAATAGTGGTATACAACCCTGTCACGGGTGATAATAGTGGTATACGGCCCTGCCACGAGTTATAGTAGTGGCCTCTATTTAAATGCACATCATTTGGTGACGAAGTGATTTATGTTCTGCTTGACTATCTGCAGATGTAAAACCCTACCACAGGGGTTAAACATGACCTCTGTTCTGATATGATGATGATGATGATGCTCAGTTATGCTATGCCAAAGGATACTTTTGAATAAGAATATTTCTGAACTTTCACTCTGATATTTTTTATAACATGTTTTGATTTCTGCATTCTGAAAGTAAAAATATTTTTTTCTGCATTCTGAACTTAAATGCTCATTTTTACATACTAGTATATGTTCACTGCTTACTAAATTGTTGATAACTCACTCCTTATCTCCATAATATTTTTCAGATTTGAATTTTACAGTTGAGGATCAATATTAGGGAGCATGGACAAGATTATTTAAGTATAGTGGATTAAGCACAAAAGGAGGCCATGTTTATTGGAGAATGTTATTCAGTAAATTTTTCATGTTCTAATGACGTGGTACGTTGAGAGGTTGAGATTTATATTAAGACTTTATAGTGTTTTTAGTTAATTATTTTGGAATAGTTGGTTTAAAACATTGAGATCTATGTGTAATTGAGAATTTGGGGCATATATCTATATGGTGAGATATGATTTTAAGTGACAAGAATGAGCTCTCTGACCCATCTAGGACCAGGGCGTTACAGACCACGGTTTGTTGCTCTGGCAACGTCTAGGCAAGTTTCCGGCAACATCTACGATGGAAAACCTGTGCTGGCAACAACTGCGACTAAGGAGTTTACACCAATGGGGCTATCGACGTGACACTGCAAACCATCGAGAGGGCCATCGTGCTCTAGGGTGGCATAGACTTGTGAGCCGGAGGTTTCTTGGTCGTCCCCCGCCATCGTTGCAGCGATAGTGACGTCCCGATGTTGGAAACCCTACTCCATTCCGAGATGCCTGTAGACAAGGGGATGTATCTGCTGCTAGGAGGTCTTGAACACTGTGGGATGCCACAGAAAGTTGCGTCGGTGCTTCAATGTCGACAACCGACCACCACGTCATGCAGGTCACTGTTCCGACGCTGGAAAAAGTCACAATAGTAGAAAAAGAGCTGTCTGATGAATCTGGGAGGGCGGATTTAGTGGGGGAAGATGAAACAGATGGAACTTTGGTTTTATTTTAGCCTAATAAAGGAAGGGAAGAACCTATTCCTTTAAAATCATTTCACCCCAGTGTATCAGATTGGGTAATTCAGAAAGCTATGGAGATTAAGCATTATGTAGGGATTACATGTGACGTGAGGGTTTTGAAGATGAATTTATGGCATTACTCACAGCTATTGAGGCTGGATATGCACAATCCAAATATGATCCATCCCTTAACTCGGCTAAAAAAAGAGAAAGATAACTCAAGCGAACGTGGTCTATGAAAGGAAGGTGGGGAGAAGAGCTCTAACCGAGGGCGTCTCAAGGGGAGGGCCAAGATGGTTGCTTTATGAAGCCAAAAATAATATCATGGAATATAAGGGGCTGAATGAGTATAATAAACGCTCCAAGTCATAAACTTACTTCATCAATGGAAGGGTGATATATTTTGTTTACAGGAGACCAAATTGGAATTCATCTTAAGGGAATTAGTTCGGAGTTTATGAAGAGGTTAACATATATGGTGGTCATAATGCCATCAAAAGGCACATCCGGTGGTGTTCTAATTATGCTTGATAAAAGGGTGGTGGAAATGGTGGAGGAGTGTGTGGGTGAGTTCACTATGGCTTGCTCTTTTATAAATGTAGAAGATGGTTTCCAGTGGACATTCACTGGAATTTATGGCCCTAATGTTGATTTGGAGAGAAGGTCATTGTGGGAAGAAATGGCGGGACTTCTTAGTTGGTGGGAGTTACCAAGCTGCATAGGGGGTGACTTCAATGTAACTCGCTGACCGAGTGAAAGTCAGGTGTGTCCCACATCACTCCCGTCATGAGGGCGTTTTCTGATTTCATTTCGAAACGAGAGCTTATGGATATTCCATTAACTAGAGGTACGTTTACTTGGTCCAACAATCGAGAATTCTCATCTTGGTCGAGGAATGATAGGTTTTTGTTAACTTCTAATTAGGAGTTACATTATCAAGACGTAACTCAAAAGAGATTATCCAAGTTATGCTCTGATCACTTCCCCATCATCCTAGACAGCTGAGGCATTCAAGGGAATAAAAGGTATTTTAAATTTGAGAATATGTGGCTTAAATCTGACAATTTTGTAGACAGGGTTAGACAATGGTGGTCTTCTTACAATTTCCAAGGCTTTCCGAGCTTCATAATGGCAAGAAAATTGAAAGCGTTGAAACAGGATCTGAAGCAATAGAATGAACAAGATTTTGGCAATGTGATGCAACAGAGGCGCTCTCTTCTGGAGGAGCTACAGGGGCTGGAGGGAGAGGAGGAGGCAAGAACTCTCTCTGAATATGAGAGACCCCGCAAGAGCTAGGTAGCCACTGAACTCGAAAGGGTAACATTGCTGGAGGAGATCTCTTGGCGACAAAAATCAAGATCGCTATGGCTCAAGGAGGGAGATAAGTGCATGGAGTTCTTCCATAGGATTGCTAATTCTCATAGGAGAAATAAAACTATTGATATGTTGATGGTAGATGGTGCAGTGCCCTTGGATCAATTAGTCATCAAGAATCACATCGCGCAGTATTATCAACATCTCCTATCTGAACAATACACTTGGCGACCGAAAGTGGATGGTTTGACTTTTTCAGCATTAAATCATCAGTGCGCAGGGTGGCTAGAGAGGCCTTTTGAGGAGGATGAAGTGGGTAAAGTAGTTCGTGGCATGGTTAGTGACAAGGCTCCAGGCACTAACGGTTTTACCATGAGTTTCTTCCAAGCTTGTTGGGAAGTGATCAAGGGCGACCTTATGCGTAAGTAGGGGTGTAAAATGGTCGATCCGGCCTAATTTTTTTTTTTAAATCAATTAATAAAATTTTTTTATTTAAAATACTAAATTAAATTAAGTGACTTATTAATGTGGATTATGTAACAAACTCAATAAAAAAATATTTTATATGATCAATGATAATAAATTAGATAAAAATTATATTATTAATTTATATAAATACTATATAATTAACTAATTGATATTATATATTAGTTAATTCATAGAATATTAACAAATGTTAATAACATATTTAAAATTTTATATTGTTAATAGTGATAGGTTAGATGAAGATATATATAAAATATTGTTAATTTATAGAATATTAACAAGTATTAATAACATATTTAAAATTTTATATTGTTAATTGTACAATTATTATATAAATAATATATATAAAATATTTTTTATTTTTTATTTTTTATTCGGTCGGTCCAAGAAATCTCCATCCCGAGACCGGACCGAAGACCGAAATTCCCCTACTTATTGGACCAAAACCGACTGTGCATTTTTTAGGTCCGGACCGACCGTTTTACACCCTTATGCGTTGAGCTGTTCACACGACCCGACCCGACATTGTAGAATTCCGTTTGTCCGCTTGTCTGATTAACCGGTTAGCCGACCCAAAAACATTGCCGGAAAACGGGTATTCTGACCCAACCTTTTTTTTTTTGGGTGTATGTGGTGTGGTAATAATCTAAAAAAATTTGATTATCATTCTATACAAAAAAATTGAATACAAGAAACAAAATCAATATAAGATTAAGAAATTACTTAAAAGTTAGTTAGATTAAAAAAAGTAATAATAATAAGAAAAATAAGAAGAATGGCTGAAGACATACTAAGGCTTAGTTTATTTTCACAATTCCTCTCAACTCATCTATTCTCATCTCATCTAATCATTACAATTTTCTCAAATTTTCACATATAATAAAATAAATAATTCAAATTTTAAAAAAAATAATATTAAAAAAATATATTCTAACAATATTTTATTTAACTTTTAATTTTAATCTCGACTAAATTGATCTCATCTTATTTTATTTGTGAGAACAATTGAAACCTTGGGGAGATACATACCGCCAGACAGGTATAAGGTAACATAAGGGAGCACGTATTTCATTTTACAATAAATTATAAACTCTTGTTTTTGGGCCAGTTGGGATAAGGGGTATTAAATTATAATGACACATGCTTTTTGGACGTGCGGGGCCCACATGCACCTCAGAGGTTTTAAACTTGTATGTCAGAGATTAAGAGAGAAGGCAAATGGCCTTCAAAGACTTTTTGGCTGGTTGAAAGTTCGGGTAATGAGTAATGACAGATATCGAACCGTTTTTATACGGAAAAAGCAGAAGCGGAATTCTCTACCCGTTTTGCATTTCGGAGCGGTTAAATAGAATCGGGTCGGGTCGGGTCGGGTCAGGTCGGCTGCACGGCTCATTTTTTCAGCTCTAATTATGCGGGTCTTTCAAGGTTTTCATACTAATGCCAGCTTTGAAAAAAGCCTTGATGCTACTTTCCTAAAAAGATGGGGTCTATGGACATTAGAGACTATCACCCCATTAGCCTTGTTAATAGGGTTTACAAGATCCTTTCTAAAGTGTTAGCTAATCGATTGAGTAAGGTGATGGAAAAGGTAATTTCAAAGCCACAAAACACCTATGTCAAAGGCAGACAAATCCTAGATTCAGTCGCAATTGCAAATGAAGTTTTGGATGGACGACTCAAACCTAGAGAACCTGGGTTACTTTGCAAATTAGACATGGAGAAAACTTATGATCACATCATTGGAAGTTCCTACTTTATTTACTTGCAAGATGTGGCTTTGGGGAGAAATGACAGAAATGGGTAGAGTTTTGCATCTCTACAGTTCGATTCTCTACTTTGGTGAATGACTCTCCAGTGGGTTTCTTTGACTCCTCCCGTGGTTTGAAACAGGGAGATCCTCTCTCTCCTTTACTTTTTTATTCGTCATGGAAACTCTTAGTAAGATGATTGTGGGTCTCGTGGAATGCGGCTTTCTCTATGGTTTTCCGGTAGGGAATGGAGTTTATGGTTCCATGGATATTTCTCACCTACTTTTTGCTGACGATTCTTTTATCTTCTGTGGAGCAAATGCCAGACATATCCAATTTTTGAGGGCTCTACTTCTTAGCTTTGAAGTTGTCTTAGGCTTGAGAGTTAGCCTTGTTTGGATTGAGAGAGCATCTCATCTAATAATTACAAATTTCTCAAATTCTCACACAAAATACAATAAACAATTTAACTTTTTCAAATCCCAAAAATAAAAATAATATTAAAAAATAATATTCTAATAATATTTTACTCAACTTTAACTTTTCATCTCATCTCAACTCACTGTCCAAACCTCCCCTTAATCTCTCAAATTCTGAATTGATGCCGGTGGGAGCTAACCCCGACGAGGAGAATTTAGCCTCTCTATTGGGATGTAAGGTATCCTCTTTACCTCTGAAGTATCTTGGCTTACCATTGAGTGCTCCCTCTAAATCAGAGAGGCTTTGGAATGGCGTGGTTGAAAAGGTGGAGCGCAGATTGGCTTTTTGGAAGAGGTTGTATTTGTCTAAATGTGGTAGGCTCACTCTGATTAAAAGCACTCTTTCTAACTTACCCACCTATTTTCTATCCTTGCTCCCACTTCCCACAAAGGTTGCCAACCGTATAGAGAAGCTACAACGGGACTTCTTGTGGAGGGAAGAGTTTAAATTTCACTTGTATGTACCCCAATTTCTGAGGGTGGTTTGGAGATACGTAACTTGATGAAATTCACCCAAGCCCTGTTGGGTAAACGGTTGTGGAGGTACCAAAACGAAAGGGGGGGCTCTATGGAAGTTCGTTATAGATTCACAGTTTGGGGAGGCTTGGAGAGGATGGTGCTCGAATGAGGTATGTGGCACTGGCACGTATGGGGTGGGTTTGTGGAAATACATTAGGCGACATTGGGAGATCTTCTGAATACATGAATATATTGTGGTGGATGACGGCTCTCGTGTCAGATTTTGGTATGACAAATGGTGGGGTGAACATAGGCTCCAAGACACCTTCCCTGCCATTTTTGAGATCACATGAGAAAAGGATGCAGCGGTATCCGATCTCTTGGTCCTTTCTAGTGGCTTCCCCTCAATGAAATGTAGAATTCCTTAGGGCAGCGCCCAAGACTAGGAGATGGAGACTATCACAGAGTTCTATGAGGCATTGTATTTTATAAGCATGATAGAGAGTAACATAGATAAGATGAGCTGGAGCCCCTCCAAGCAAGGAAAATTCACGGTCAGATCGTTTTACCAAGTTCTAAAGAGTCATGGAATGACCATGTTCCCATGGAAGAGAATATGGTATACGATGTTACGGAGATGTTACGGAGATAATTTAGAGATTTGATTTGTCATATTTTAGGAATGTTTTCCTTGATATCTAGATTGAATACAGCAGATAATTAGGTTGTAAATAGGTTGGAAATACTTACCTTGTATAGCATTTAGGCGCTAGAAATCTGGCATTATCTATGTAAACGTCTTCTATATAATCAAAGGAAACCGAATGAAAAGGGTATTCAGACCAATTTGACATGGTACCAGAGCCCCTACTCTGATTATCGTTTCTCTGTGGTCTTAATCTTTGAGAGTTTTTCTGAGTTGCGGCGATAGGATATTTTTTTTCCTTTCTTTGTTCTCGCACGGTGGTGAGGTTCTGAGATTGTGGTGTTCTCTGAGAGTTTTCTCGCACGTCTGTGGGGTTCCGACTTGTGAGCTCATCACCTTGGTGGTTGTCGGCGTTCTCTGGGAGTCGCAAGGGCCATCTCTGTGGTCTTCGGCACTTTCTGTGGTGGTTGACCGCGACTGTGGGTGGCTGTGAGGTGGTCGACCGTTTCTGTGGGTGGCTTAGTGGTGGTCGGCAGTTTCTGTGGTGGTTGGCAGCTTCGACTCCTCCTGGCGTGGCTGACGACGGCACCTTCTCCTGGGCAAGTCTCTGTTGTAAGTCTTGCCGTTACTGTATTTCTCGTGGGTTCATTCTGAGGCAGGTATCTCTCAGTTCTGAGGCAGTATTTCTCTCGGGTTTTTAATTTTTCGACTTTCTCTGTTTGGGCTTGCCGAGTATTCTGCTATTTCTTGCCGTGACTATCTGAACATTTTCTGGTAGACCTCTTGTTAATTTTAAGTGATTTTCATCATGTCTCTTGACAATACTATTATTCGATTTACTGGCAAAAATTTTCCTACGTGGGCATTTCAATTTAAAATGTTCTTAAAAGGAAAAGAATTATCAAATCATCTTGATAGTTCTGTTCGAGTTCCCACTGATGAAAAAGACTTTGCCCAATGGGAGGTTAAGGATGCTAAAGTGATGTCTTGGCTATTGGGAACGATTGAGCCCCATCTTGTCACCAATCTTCGATGTTTTACTACGGCTCATGCTATGTGGGATTACCTGAATCGAATTTATCATCAAGACCATAGTGCTCGAAAATTCCAATTGGAGTTGGAAATTAGCAATTACACTCAAGGTAATTTGACTATTGAGCAATTTTATTCTAGTTTTATTAATCTTTGGAGCGAGTATTCTGCTATTGCTCATGCTAAGGTTCCCACCGCGGCTCTCGCGGCTCTTCAAGCTGTTCATGCTGAGAGTCAACGCAATCAGTTTTTTGATGAAGCTTCGACCTGAATTTGAGCCTGTCCGTGCCAGTTTATTAAACCGTAATCCGGTTCCGTCTTTGGATATTTGCTTGGGAGATTTATTGCGTGAAGAACAACGATTATCCACTCAGATGGGTATGACTTCTGAGAAGGTCTTTTCTGAGGCTGTGAATGTGGCCTATGCAGCACAAGGGAGAGGGAAGAATAAGTTGTAGTGTTTCAGTTGCAAGGAGTTTGGTCATATTGCTCGCAACTGTCCGAAGAAAGTTTGTAACTACTGCAAGAAAGAGGGTCATATTATCAAAGACTGTCGGGTGCGGCCTCAGAATCGCCAATCCCACGCCTTTCAAGCTGCTGTTCAGTCATCATCTTCTTCTGCACCCCCCACTGTAAGCTCTGATTCATCAGTTCTCACACCTGCTATGGTCCAACAGATGATTCTGTCTGCTTTTATGGCTTTAGGCCTGCAAGGTACGGATCCTAATTTCACTTCTTCTTGGATTGTTGATTCGGGTGCTTCTAATCATATGACTGGAAGTACGACGGGTCTCCATGGTGTTCATAAATATGGAGGCACGCAAACTATTCAGATTGCTGATGGCAGTACACTTCCTATTACTGCTGTTGGTACTTTGGGCTCTTCCTTTCGCAATGTTTTTGTCTCTCCTGGATTATCTACTAATTTGATTTCGGTTGGACAATTGGTGGATAATAACTGCGATGTTCATTTTTCTCGTGGTGGTTGTCTTGTGCAGGATTAGGTATCGGGGATGGTGATCGCGAAGGGGCCTAAAGTGGGACGTCTATTTCCTTTACAGTTTTCTATTTCTAATGTTGTTTCCTTTGCTTGTACGGCTATTGCCAATAATAATGAAGTCTGGCATAAGAAATTAGGTCATCCTAATTCTGTTGTCTTGACTCATCTTTTGAAACATGGTTTTTTGGGCAATAAAGATTCATTTTCTTCTTCTTCTTCTGTATCTTTTGATTGTGCTACTTGTCGTCTTGGTAAAAGTAAAACTTTACCCTTTCCTGCGCATGGTAGTCGTGCTTCTAATTGCTTTGAGATTGTACATACTGATGTTTGGGGTGTTAGTCCTGTCATTTCTCATGGTCAGTATCGTTATTTTGTGACATTCATCGATGATTATAGTCGATTTACTTGGATCTATTTTCTTCGTTCTAAAGCTTATGTGTTTTCTGTTTTTCAAAAATTTGTTGCGCTTGTTGAGACACAGTTCAGCACTTGTATAAAAATATTACGCTCCGACTCTGGGGGGAATACATGTCTCATTCCTTTTAGACTTATCTTCAGCAAAAAGTGATTATTTCCCAGCGTTCTTGTCCTTATACCCCTCAACAAAATGGAGTCGCTGAGCGTAAGAATCGTCATCTCTTAGATGTTGTTCGTACCTTGTTGATTGATTCTTCTGTACCGTCTAAGTTCTGGGTAGAAGCTTTATCTACTGCTGTTTATTTGATCAATCGTCTTCCTACTGCCACTCTAAATTATGATTTTCCCTATTTTCGATTATTTGGCATATCTCCTGAGTATCAATCCTTTCATACTTTTGGGTGTGTTTATTTTGTTCATCTGCCACCTGTTGATCGTCACAAGCTTGCTGCCCAGTCCACCTCCCGGCATGTTTGCTACACCTTCTTCAGAGGTTTGTCGGCTACGCTGATCTTTATATGGATTGAAACAGGCTCCACGTGCATGGTTTGATAAATTTCGTTCGACTCTGCTTGCTTTTCACTTTACTCAGAGTCAGTTTGATTCCTCTCTGTTTCTTCGCAAGACTTCTACAGGAATTGTATTGCTTCTAGTATATGTTGATGACATCGTGATTACTGGCTCTGATATTGAGTTAATTAAGCAATTACAACAGCATCTCAAGGCCTCTTTTCACATGAAAGATCTCGGTCCCCTGCAGTACTTTCTTGGCCTTGAGGTGCAGATTACTTCGACTGGTACATTGTTACACCAGCACAAATACACGCAGGAAGTGATTTCATTGGCTGGTCTCCAATCGGGTAATTATGTTCTTACTCCCTTGGAGGTAAATCTTAAGCTTCGTTAGGAGGACGGCGAGCTTCTATCAGATCCATCCTTGTATCGACAACTCGTTGAGAGTTTGAACTACTTGACGATTACTCGTCCTGACATTTCTTTTGTTGTGCAGCAGGTCAGTCAATTTATGCAGGCCCCCCGACACCTCCACTTAGCCGTTGTTCGTCGCATTGTCCGATACCTGAAGGGTACCTCTACACGCGGGTTGTTCTTTCCTAAGGAATCTTCCTTACAGTTGGTGGGGTATAGTGACGCTGATTGGGCCGGATGTGCTGATACTCGTCGCTCTGTTACTGGCTGGTGCATGTTTTTAGGCAATGCACTCATTTCCTGAAAGAGTAAGAAGCAAGACAGAGTTTCTAAGTCTTCCACTGAGTCTGAGTATCGAGCTATGTCTTCCGCATGCTCTGAGATCACATGGCTTCGTGGGTTATTGGGTGAACTTGGTTTTCCTCAGGTTCATTCCACTCCTCTTCATGCTGATAATACCAGTGCTATTCAGATCGCCGCTAATCCTGTCTTCCATGAGCGTACGAAACATATCGAAGTCGATTGTCATTCCATACGTGAATCCTTTGATAGACATGTGATTACTCTTCCTCACATTTCTACCGAACATCAAACTGCAGACATATTCACTAAAGCTCTTTCTCGGCACAGACATCAGTTCTTGGTTGACAAATTGATGCTTCTTGATTCACCAACATCAATTTGAGGGGGGATGTTACGGAGATGTTACGGAGATAATTTAGAGATTTGATTTGTCATATTTTAGGAATGTTTTCCTTGATATCTAGATTGAATACAGCAGATAATTAGATTGTAAATAGGTTGGAAATACTTACCTTGTATAGCATTTAGGCGCTAGAAATCTGGCATTATCTATGTAAACGTCTTCTATATAATCAAAGGAAACCGAATGAAAAGGGTATTCAGACCAATTTGACATACGAAAGCTCCTTCAAAAACAGCTTTTTTCGTATGGACAACATCTCTGGAAAAGATCCACATCATAGATAATTTAAGGAAACATCGGGCAATGGTGTTGGACTTGTGTTGTATGTGTAAGAAGAATGGTGAAATGGAAAATCATTTGTTCTTACACTGCGGGGTGGCCAAGACCATGTGGGATGACTTTTTCACAAGAATTGGATTGTTATGGGTCATGCCTCTTAGACTAGTGGTTTTTCTTGCAAGCTGGAGGGGCCTCCGAGGTAACTCACAAGTAGCAACGATCTGGAGAGTGGTTCCTATATGTGTGTTGCATTTGGCGGGAGAGAACTGATAGAAACTTCGAAGATTGTGATAGAACAATGGATGAGCTTAAATGTTTCTTTTTTAAAACTTTGTTCTTATGGGCGGGGTCTATTGTCTATAATGGGCTAAATGTCCATGATGTTCTACTTTCGATTGTAAACTCTAATTAGGTTATTCTCATGTATATTCCCTGTGTAGTTGGGTTTTGCCTACTTCTATGAATAAAGTTTCTTAATTATCTATAAAAAAACAAAAAAAATTTAGCATACAATGAACAGAGTGAAACAGTTAATGGAATGGATATGTCACTGGAAAAAACAAAAACATACAATAATTATAGGAGCCCAAAGTGCCATCACAACGCCGATGTTGTTGTTGGCTGCAAACAACAACTGATGACATCACAATCTATTTCCACAATGTAATATTAAACATTCATCCAGCTATTAGTACCTTGAGGGAAGAATTCATGCCACTGAAATTTTCTTACAGGAACTTGCATGATAAGTTTGGTTGGATGAACAAGAGGCTTAATCTGCAAAGATGAATATTTTGGCTGGATTTACCCATTCCATAACTAGACCACAATGTACAGAATGAATATATTGACAATTTTCATTACATAAGTCATTGAATTGAGTAAAAAGTGTTCTATCAGAGGTATGTGAATGCACTAATTTTATATCTGTTAGATAGTAATGTTATTTTACTAGATAAACTAAACTTTTATCTCTTAGGTAGAAGTTAGATTATTGTATGACTTATCTTGAGAGAGTTGGTTATTTTCTGACTTCACAGAGGGAGTAAAAGCAATATTAATCAAAACATATTCTGCATCATAGATCCAACATTGAATCACTATATTTGAATTATTTGACCACTGGAAGTCTTGCAGTAAATCATATCAATACCGTCAAATGTTCAGAGTTCCATATTATACGTGTTCAATCACCTATGGACACTGGAAAAATCCATTTGTATGACAAGCATGTTCATTAGCAACTTGTTATCTTAAAATACTCAATAGCTTTTGTTCACTCTAAAGACGTTATATAGTTTTGAAACAGATGTTGCTGAAATAGTTTGACTACCTTTTGTTCACTCTAGGCTGCTACATAGTTTTGAAAACATATGTTACTGAAATACTTTGACATGTCATTATATATGGTAACGTTATTTCTTTCATGAATAAATCTATTTGCAAATCTATTTATGTACATACTAAACACACCGTTGATGTAGAAGCCTAACGCATAGCTTACATAAAAAAGTATTGGTATTTTGAAAAATTTTATGAATATAATGGGTTCCACAATAAGTGATGTTATACACACCAGGCTTGTAAATAGGATAACTCAGTAACACTATTTCTCCCATGAATACACTAAACATACCGTTGGTGTGAAAGCCCGCCACATCAGTTCACATAAAACAGTATTGGTATTTGACATTTCTAATGAATGTAATGAGCCACACAATAAGTGGTATGTTACACACAATACTTGTCAATGGCATAACTCCTCCCACTCCACAAGTATAGCATCTGATAAGAGCGCTCAATAGTTCTCCATCACATTCCAATTGTCAGCTATTTAGCTTATCCAACGTAAAAGTTATTGTTTCATGTTACTAAGAATTCCCCTGTACTTCTTAAAGTTTCAAATAGTGTTATGCAAGTATCTAGATGAATATAAAGTCATGGTAGTAGCTTTTCTCCCATTCCTCATATCATTGGATAACGGCACTGTAATACTAAGGATAAGTGAAATACCTCTATGTAGTAACTGAATGCCAATTTTGATATAATCAGGAGAACCCAAAATATGGTGTACCTAAGATTAGAGCAATTAGAAGATAATAGAGGCATTGGTTAATCTCATCTAATCCATGCTGACCTGATAATCCAAGTTTGTTGTCTTACTTGATAAGAGAAATTGAGCTCTCTTGCATTGCCCTTCCAACATAGAGCCGAGGCTACAATATAGCAAAAGACTTTAAAGAAAAGAGAAAGAAAGAAAAATATAATTTTTGAGAGATACTTTACAGAATAATACTAATCAAGTAATTAGCTAAAAATCAGTTTCAAGTACGATATCCTTGGGCATGTAAAAAAGTAACACATTGTCAGAAACAATCACAAGTATCAATGGAAAAGTCCAAAAACATGCATCTGCATACCTGCGACCACCACATCAAAAGCATCACAATCTTATGGTTTGATCTTTCAAGAAACCGGCGAATGAAAGGGAACAGAAAGAACACTATTGCAAGCATGTTTGGAGATAAGTAAATGAGGACGGCCAAAATGAACAAAGAAGGTGAACTTGGGCTATTTCCAAACCAACTCTTGATGGTCTGTGCAAACCCAGGAGGGTTCTTCCAACTATAGGCATAAGTTACAGGTAAAACTACGACCCATGTTGCAGCAGAAACAGCCTTCAAAATATATCTTAACCTGACATATATCGACATGCTCTGCCTTGCTTGCCAGCTCAGGATTATATCAAGGACAGCTGCGATATTCTCGAAAAAAAATTGAAACCAAATAAAAGTAGTAAGAATTAAGTGCGAAAATAAGTTTTAATGAAAACTGTGATAGTAATAATTGAAGCTGTATGTGGGCGATACTGTAAGGCTCTCCACATCACTGACTCGTAATGAAATGCCTAAATGAGCTTTTGCAAAACTGAAACAAACTAGGCCAATGAGAACAGAAAAACCAAGACATGTATCTGGAAAATGATCTAGAAGATTTTAAATAAAATAAAGCCAATGCTGTGCAACAATCGACTACATTTAATTTTTCTTCAGGCTTCACCTCATTCCCCTATTGAATGTTACTACCTCAAGATTTAGGTTTATCGATTCACTACTTCCTTTTGGTCCTAATAAGCTTATATATTTTTATATCTTTTTTATACAATTTTGACTTCTTCATCATTGGTTCCATTACTAGCTTTTGCCACATGTTACATCCTTTGGTAGATCCACTAATGCTGCATTTCAGCAGAATATTTTTTACATCATTATACCTCAGTCATGGAATAGGTGGAGAGATACCGATACTAAAACAAATTTTTTTTTGTACATGCTTCATTAAAACAACCAAGTAGTTTTTTTCATATATAAGTAACTCCAAAATAATTTTCTACAGTATACATATGAAAATCTAATAATTCCTATACATCTTCTGTTCTTTCGAGATGAATTGGATAACCTTATTGGCTTGGACACATGCAAGGATCATCTCATTCAAAATTAGGAACGGGTGTCGGACTTGGTCATTCCCAAAATTATTTTTTGATAAGTAGTGAATCCCAAAAGCCTGACCATGTGGAGATGGCTCTATATGTGCATGAGTATGTAAGGTATTAATTTAAGCGTTTGTTTTCATGCTAAAAAGCTACAGATTGTGAAACAAGTTATAAAATGACAATGTTTAACACCCTCATACTTCTCAACCCTAAAGGGTTCGCTCAAGTGATAAGGACCTTGGTCTTCAGGGTATGCTCCTCAGGGTTATCTCATATCCTTGGGTGCAAACAATTTCTAAGGGCTACATCTCATCGGTGGAAAGCCGGTGAGATGCGGGTTCCACTGATGAGATGCAGGCACGTTACACGAGTCCAGGGTTTAACCTGTCATGTTGTGTTTGAAGGATCTGGAATTCCTCGTCATTAAAAAAATAAAAATAAAAAAATCCTCATATTTTTCAGCGTAAAATGCAGGTGACATTTCTTTATAGCTTTGATAGTATTGTTGGACATGGGTGTTGTGTCCTTGAGTGTCTGGCATACCAATTTTCAGACCAAAGAATCCAAAAATCACAGATCATCATTCAAGCATTGTAAATCAAATTGGTTCACAACCCTAGCTCGTCATGATCCTAATGCAATTCCAGTGAAACATGTTAAGTTAAAATTAAGTAGAGCAGTTGGGGCTTGTTTTCCAAAAGCATCTAATTTCCAGCAAAAATGTGAAATAAAGTTGGAATTTTGCAAATAAAATCATGTAGCCATCATCTCTAAAGTTGAAAAACAGAGAATGATTATAAGTACGAATGAAAAAAAAAACTGCAACTTTCACAACAGCCAATAGACTAGAAATAGTGAACCAACATAATCAGTTCAGCAGGTTTTATCTACCTTGTGCAAGCTTCAATATTGCAGCAGTTATGAAGACACTCAACACCTTCTTGAAAACATCACCCTCAAACATGGAATTTAATTTTCCCGACCCATTTGAAGCAATGATGATCATTGACTAAATTGGACAGAATATTAGAAGATTGTTCATATATGGGCTTAAGATAGAGAAACACAATGATAGCAAAAGTAGGGAGATTACCTGTAAACACAAAATATAAAAGCTCCACATTCTATCAAAACTTCTAAAGATATGCCAAAATGAGCGTATTTCGACAAAATTGGTTTTCCCAATCCATCGATCCCCAGTATAAGGTTTATCATCCTGAATATTAAGAATTTCCACAGTTTGACAAGATTAGGAGTGTTAAGTTTATATTGTAATAAATCAGAAGTTTGTTTAACAAACGAAATGTAGTTGTACAAAACTCTGCTTTTCCAACTTCAAGGATAGGGTATTAGTTCATCTACAGAAAGGGAACAGATTTTACAACAGAGATGGTTAAAGTGTTGTTATGAAAAAAAATGACAATTCCAGAGTGCTACATATTAGCTATGTGACGTCAGTCATTGATTGAAGTTACATAGCCCAGCCGTTTATGGTCTTAAATGCATGTCGACACTAAAATGGAGTCAGTTAGATCAAGAAAGAAGTGGACAACCAGAAAATTGTGTTTGAAAGATTCATATCATTGATCAAGTACAACAATTACAGTAGTCCAGGCATTTAGGAAAACAGAGAAGATCATGTAAAAATACGAATACATAAATAGCTACATATAAATCTATCGGTCACAACAAAGGTTGTAGCCACAAAAGTAATAGCTGTTAATAATATCTATACTAGCACTACTACCAGAAAGCACTAGTTGTAAAGCATGACTGCTCTTGTCAAAAGGATCAAGGACATAATGTTCGTACTTCTCTACAGAAATAGTCTATCAGTACATTCATACAGGATACTTGCTACATTCACATCCTCCATAGCTATCTAACGAAAATAATTCCCTCTCCTTTACGAGCAAGTTTATTGTAGGGTACAACTAGAATTTGTAAATCTACTCTGCCTTTTTCAAATCATGTGGAAGGTAATGGTGCTCTATTTCCTGTTCTGTCCATTTTTGTTTCACTTGTAGATGCCTGGTGAAAATTCAAAATAAAATGGATGGGGCTCAAACAAAAGATTGTATAAGGATATGAGAAATGTCAGGAGTATCACAGAAATTTCAGTTATAAATTTACGTGACTGTTAGACTGTCAAAACAAAACATGTTTATCACAAAGTATGGTTGCAATTAAATAAGTATTATTTATAATAGATAACGTCTAGATTACTTTGGGTGTCTACTGATGGGCATGATAATTTGGCTCATAGGTTCTAATTCAACATATCCTGGTGCATAGAGTACGCAGTTAGCAATGGATTGAGAGTCAAGTAGATTTAACTAACATAGGCTTTGCAAAAGGCCCAAATAACTTTTCTCAATCACATTCTCTTCCTTTGGTTACCTTCTCTCAATCTCATACTCTTCTTTCCTTCTGTTAAACTTCTAATCCTTATCTTTCTTCCTTCCTTCCTTCTCTGGTAGTTCTGTCTTACCTTCCTCTTTCTTCTTATTGTCCTGTAATTCATTTTGGGAGTCCAGAAAATTCTTCGACTGTTACTTAAACCATACTTGTATTACAAAGAGCCTAATAAGCCATGTGAATCCCTCTTTTCTCTCTCTTTTTTTTTTTATTGCTCTTAATTCTTAAAGCCCTTTCTTTTTTATTTCGTCCTCCAAGCTAATCTAATTATTGTCTGTTCGCTGGGGTTTTATTATTAGTCTTTGGTGGTGTACTACTGGTAAGACTAATAAATAATGTCGCGTGCTTTACTGAACTCCATTCACTCTTAAGGTTCAGCACTTTGGTTTCCCAATTACTCTTAAGCCCCATTTAAAAACCTAGGGATGCAAGTGGCTTCTCTCTCTCTCACCTCAGATTCAATATCTCCTTTATACCTTTCATTCAAGTGGCCTAGCCTTTATTTTTTGGTGTTTCACCACCCCCTTCCTATTTACACCAACATTAATGTTTTTCTTCACCAGATCTTCCTTACCTAACTCCCACCACCTTCCCTTGAAGAAAGCCCTTAATATTAAGAATTACATGCTCCAGCACCCAAGCTACAGCACATCTCGATAAGAGCCTCTCATCAATAAGCTTTGCTGAGAAAGAGAGGAGCAGAGAACTGAGAAGGTGAGGGAATTTCTAGGTGTTTACTATGAATCTAACCATTGCCCTGGTCAGAGCATGCTAAAGCTTATTTGAACTAGGCAGTATATCGATATGTTCAAGTAATGGATCACTGTAAGCCATAGTTCAGAGGCAAATATTGCAAACAAAATTTGAAGCATGAGTCAAATTTTATGTTCCACACTTTGAAACATAAACAAGACTAGCAAACCAAGCAACATAAAATTAAAAATTAAAAATTAAAGCATACGTCATTTTTGTTAACCCGAGGTTGTTCTCGATGCAGGCAAAAGAAATCAGCATCAGCACGCATAGGCCAACCTAACCGAAAACAATCAGCTGACCTGCAGTCAAACCAACTGAATTTTTATTACCTACATTCAGTACGTATGGAAATGCATATAAACAACAATGCATAGTACCAGAAGTATTCATTTAAATCATCATAATTTCTCCACTGAGAATGCATAGATTTTCCTCCTTTGCCCCTTTTAGCTTCCTTGAAGACAAAAAAGAAATGGGGATTCAAACAACAATTATCAATAACAAGAAATTTTATGGACCCAGCGAGACATGCAGGAAAAAAAAAACACCTTTGCTATTGTCTGGTATATTGGGGTTACTACTTTATTTAGAAAGGCCTCATCATCACCACCATAGGCTGGCCTTACAGGTTCACCAGTCATTGGACTAATACTTTGTGCCAGCATCCCATACAACTCAAATGCCATCTATAAGGATAGCAGCACAGAAAGTGAATAACGAAGGATTGCAATAAACAAAGTGAATAACTGTAAGTGTGTCTATATAGTGGGCTTAGCTACAATCTTTTGCTGACATGGCAAGTTGTGGTTTGAAAAATAAATCTGTCATGAAAGGAAAACAGAAATTGGTGCAAGAGGAAGGAGGTAGAGGGATTGCGAAACAAATATGGCAAGTTGTGGGCGGGAAAAAAATTGACGAAGGAAATATGAATGTACGGGAGGAGGGTGATCGTCGAAATCCGGCAAAACGTAAGGAAATTCTAGATCGGATTAGAAGCAGGAATAAAGAGCAAGAATGTCAGAATATGGAGATTTTATTCGTGTCCTCTAATGGGATTATTACGACTAAAAATCAATTCAATCTGGAAGTGGAAACAATGGCATTGAAGGAAAGAGTGGAAGGGATTGTAGAAGAGGGTTCGGGGCTTTTGGGCAATCAGTTGAATGAGGATAACTTGGGACTGGGTTCTTCGGAGTGTTCGTCAAAATCCTCATGGTTTGAACAATCTGAAAAAGTGGCTGGTAAGGAAGTTTTTTATGAAGTCAAGGATGGATTTCCTTCCCAGAGAAGCTCGTTAAAGCTGATAGATGAAGCATTGGAGTTTGAATTATGTCATATGTCGGAGAGAGGGGTTATAATGGAGGATGGACTTATGGGGTTGTCGAGGATGCATGATCATTCCATGTCTGATAAGGAAGAAGAAAATGAGATTGTAGAGTTGGCTGCAAAATGTTATGAATCGGACAGTGAGATTGACATTCCGATTAAATATCTTCGGGGGGTAAAAAAGAAGAAAGCCACCGTTTTTCTTGAGAGAACAACCCGTTCAAATAAACATTATTGATTAAATGAAGATTCTTATATGGAATATTAGAGGTATTTGTTCGTCGAAGGCTAACCTGCGGCGTTATATGAATAAGCACCGGCCATCGGTGGTAGTTTTATTAGAACCTTTTCTTTCGGTTAATAAGTGTCCTCATTGGGCATGTTGGTTACATCTTCCGAATTTTTGTCATAATATAGAAGAGGGAGGACAAGTTTGGCTTTTCTGGGCGGAGGGAATGGATTTTCAGTTGCATTCGGCAATGGAACAAGCTTTATCAGGTTGGTTCTCACATGGTAATAATAGTGTGTTTGCGACGTTCGTTTACGCGAGTTGTTTCCAAAGGCAGCGGCGTGATTTATGGAATTATTTAAGTGGTCTCGATGTGGATGGAAGGGCTTGGTTACTGGGAGGTGATTTTAATATCATCCGCTCAGATTCAGAAAAAATTGGTGGCATTCTTTGATCCTCTCGTGCTCGCCTAGAATTCAATAATTGTATTCAAGAGTGTGGTTTACTAGATCTTCCTTCTGCTGGTCATCGGTTTTCTTGGTGTAATGGGAGGTTAGGGGGTGGTAGAATTGGGCACGGCTTGATAGAGTGTTGGTAAATTCTGAGTTTTTGTCGGATTTGCCGGGAGGACAAATGGAATATTTACCTTGTACGTCATCGGATCATTGTCCAATGATTATTCAGCTGATTCATGAAAGACAGGTTGGTCCTAGGCCTTTTCGGTTCCAAAGAATGTGGTGCTCTCATGAGAACTTCCTTCCTGTGGTTCAGGAGTGTTGGGAGCAGGTTGTGCAGGGTTGTCCTATGGTGCAAGTAAGTGTGAAACTAAAGAAATTGAAACAATTTTTGAGAAAATGGAATTTTGAGGTGTTTGGAAGGGTGGACTTGGATATAAAAGCTATTGAAGAAGAGCCGATGGCACTGGAGCAGAATGTCATGTCTAATTACTCACAGGAGATGGAAGCTGATTTACTACGTTGCAAACAAAAGCATCTACATTATCTAAAGAGAGAAGAAATCATGGGATGTCAAAAATCTAAAATAAAGTGGCTTTCGGAAGGTGATGCTAATACGGCATATTTTCATGCTCCTTTAAAGTGCAAAAAAAAGTTTAGAATACTGGATAAGATGACTCTTGAAGATGGTAGGTTGCTTGAATCGGCAGATGCAGTTCTGGATGGGGTGGTGGAATTCTTCCAAAATCAATTGAAGACATCGGTTGTGTCCGTTGAGGAGCCAGGTATGAATTTGTTGTCTCCTATATTATCAGTTGAAGATAATATATTTTGTGCAGAGCTCCCGTGCTGGCTGAAGTGAAGGAGGCACTGTGGTCCATTCCACAAGATAGTAGTCCCGGACCAGATGGGTTCTGGCAGGTTTTTTCCAAAAGGCGTGGGATATCATCAAAGAGGATTTGTTGAAGATGGCCATAGAGTTCTTTGAAGGAAAGCCTTTATCCACGTTCTTTGGTGCCACTAATATTGTGCTACTCCCTAAAGTGGAAGAACCAAACAGTTTCACAAACTTTCGTCCGATAAGTTTGTGTTCTGTCGGGTACAAGATTTTGGCCAAGCTGCTGGTGTTCCGTTTGGCACCATTCATGGAGAAGTTAATTTCTGAAGAACAATCGGCATTTCTTAAAGGCCGTAGTATTTTTGATAACATCTCTCTGGCCCAAGAACTTGTTCACAGCATCAATAAGAAAGCAAGAGGGGGAAATATGAAATATCATGATCAAAATTAATATGGCTAAGGCATATGATAGGGTGAACTGGAAATTCTTAATGGAGGTTATGAGAAGATTGGGTTTTTCGGACCAATGGAGGAGTTTGGTTTTTAATTGTATTTCATCTCCGATGTGTTCGGTTATGTTAAATGGATCGACAAAGGGTTTTTTCAAGCCTTCACGTGGTCTACGCCAAGGGGACCAATTATCGCCATATCTTTTTATTTTATCCCAAGAGATTCTTTCAAGAATGATCCGAGATGATTTTCAAAGGGGAAGTGTCAAGCCGTTTAAGTCTCATGGGAGTGTGCCGATCTCTCATTTGTTCTATGTGGATGATATCCTTATTTTTGCAAATGGAGGAAAAAGATCAGTGACTCAGTTGATGAAGACGTTACAATCGTATGAAGCTATATCGGGGCAGTTGGTGAGCCCGCCAAAATCCTCCATTTTTTTCTCTTCTAATTTCCAATTAGCAGGAAAATAGAAGTGCTGCGTATTACTGGGTTTGAGGAAGGTAAATGGCCTTGTATCTATTTAGGAGTGCCGCTTCATGTGGGGAGACTTACCATTCGGTTATTTGAACCATTGCTCCTGAAAATTCAAAAACAACTAGCTGGCTGGAAAAGTAGATTACTCTCTTTTGGGGGTAAAATCACGCTTATCAAACATGTCTTATCTAGCATGCCAATTCATATTTTATCAGTTATGAATCTGCCAAAGGGAATTCTGAAAGCTCTAACATCTATGTTTTCTAATTTTCTCTGGAATTCTGGAGAAGAGAGAAAGAAGCGGAAATGGGTTGCATGGAGAAATATTTGCCTGCCGGTGGAAGAAGGTGGTCTGGGTAGAAGAGATCTTTGTGAAGTGCAAACTTCCTTGTTCATGAAATTTGCTTGGAAAGTGCTTGAGGGGAAGTCTTGTTGGGCGAAATTTTTCAAGGAAAAATATGTGGGTGATTATCATCCGGCCTCTGTTTCTAGTTCTGTGGGATCAAGATTTTGGAAGGGTGTTATGTCAGTAATGTCGTTGGTTGTTAAAAATTCAAGAACTTTGGTTCGAAAATGTGATATAAATTTCTGGTTTGATAATTGGTTGGGAGATGGCGCCATTGCAGAGTCTTATGAGATCGTGGGTGATTTACGGTTGAAAATTGCAGAGCTATTTTCATCCTCGGGCTGGGATATTCCCAGATTATCCAATCTGGTACCTGCAGCATTAGTTGGAAAAATTATAGAATGGCAGGGGAAGGTGAGTTTGGGCAATGACATTCTGATTTGGCAACCAAATTCGGATGGTAGATTCTCGACGAAATCAGCCTGGGAATTAATTCGTGCTCATGGTAATATTTTTCCGTGGCGGAAATGGTTATGGCATAAAAATGTGTCTAAGAAAATGTCCTTCGTTTGTTGGAGAGCAAGAAAGGAAGCTTTACCTGTGGATGATGTGATTGCTAAGCTTGGGATTTCTTTGGTTTCAAAGTGTAATTGTTGCGCCAGGCCTAAGCAGGAAACAATTGATCATGTATTATGTGAAGGTGAATTGGCAACTAAAGTCTGGGATTATTTTGCTGCCATTGTGGGTATTCGGTTACCTCAGGTTCCGTCTTGGCAAGGAACTCTAAATTTATGGTGGCTTCGTGCGTCCTATGCTTCTCAAGCTGGTTTATGCCATGGTTTACTATGATACCCCATATGATATGGATAAGGGTAGGTGGTGTATGAGATCCCACATTGCTTGGGAAGGAGAAGTTCTTGCACTTTATAAGGTTCTAGTGGGGCTCCAATTGTATCATTGACTAGTCCTTTTGGAGTATAGGCCATGTGGTTTGGGCCTTCCATTGGGGTGTTACAAATGGTATCAGAGACTATCCCAACCAGAAATATGGGACTTGAGCCGTGCCACCTATACTGGACAGGCCCGACGAGGACGTTGGGAATTTAAGGGGGGTAGATTGTGATACCTCATATGATATGGATAAGGGTAGGTGGTGTATGGGATCCCACATTGCTTGGGAAGGAGAAGTTCTTGCACTTTATAAGGTTCTAGTGGGGCTCCAATTGTATCATTGACTAGTCCTTTTGGAGTATAGGCCATGTGGTTTGGGCCTTCCATTGGGGTGTTACAAATGGTATCAGAGACTATCCCAACCAGAAATATGGGACTTGAGCCGTGCCACCTACAATGGACAGGCCCGACGAGGACGTTGGGAATTTAAGGGAGGTAGATTGTGATACCCCATATGATATGGATAAGGGTAGGTGGTGTATGGGATCCCACATTGCTTGGGAAGGAGAAGTTCTTGCACTTTATAAGGTTCTAGTGGGGCTCCAATTGTATCATTGACTAGTCCTTTTGGAGTATAGGCCATGTGGTTTGGGTCTTCTATTGGGACGTTACATTTACTCCCTATTCTGATCACCTGGGCAGTATGGAGGGCAAGATGTGATGCGAGAATGGAAGATAGAACCATAGAGTGGCGTGCGTTTGTCCTGCGGGTTAAAGGTGCCTTACTTGACATTTTTTCTCAAGACAGGAAGTTCAAGAAGATGCAGAGGGAAGACTTGAAAATACTCCAGGAATTGAATTGTCCAATATCACCGATTATTCAAAAACTCCAAAGGCTGTGGCGTAGTCGAAACCAAGAAGGGGATGCTTTAAACTCAATGTAGATGGGAGCTTAATTGGAAATCCTGGAGCAGCAGGTGGAGGGGGCATCATTCGGGACTCTAATGGTAGAGTTTTGGCTGGTTTTGCATATCACTATGGAGTGGCTTCTAACACTATTGCAGAAGGTCGGGCTCTTCTAGATGGCTTAAGAATGGCTCAACAAATGGGATTAAAAGAATTCATGGTGGAATCAGACTCTTCTGTGGTGGTGGGATGGATCCGAAGTGGAGTGTGTCAGTTTTGGTACATGTGGGATTTTTGGGAAGAGATAAACGTCTTGTTTCGTTCCTTGAAGTGCAGTATAAATCATATTTATAGAGAAGAGAATATGGTTGCAGATTTTATTGCCAAGGAGGGTGCTAAAAATAATAGTTGGGTATTTTCTAGATCAGAAATTGGAACCGGAAAGTTATGTGGCCTTTTGCGCACTGATTGTTGGGAACTTCCTTATTTACGCGTGTAAGATTTATTATGATTTTATTGGCTTGTTTTGACACTTGGTTTGGGTTAGTTTATAGAGTTTACCGGCTCTTCATTAAAAAAAAAAAAAAAAAAAAAAAAAAGGTGTGTCTATATAGCTTACACTCAGCTATTTTGAATTGGATTCAAAACACAGTAGTGAATAATAGTAAGCAAGAAATATCCTCCCTGACTAACCTCTTTTCAAACTCTCCTACAATAAACATCATTAAATGGAAAATAGGAACAAAACATGCAGCGCCTGAATCATAAGTTTTATATTTTCAATAATCCACTAAATCACATCAATAAGTAAATTTAGAAAGATGTTATTTGTATTATTCAGTTTATAGTCTCTTTCTATAAAGTGGCAAGAATTTATAAAAATCAATATAATTCCCTTTGAATATAAATGTTTCATAAAAATCCTTTTCCTCCCTCTCCCTTATGATCAGAGCCCCCAAAATAGAAAAAGAAAAATTTATTTCTTTCCAACTAACGTTGTAATCTCATGGTGGGTTTGAACTACACATACATGATGATAAATGTAGCAAAGGCATTCAGGCATGAATCTCAAGTTCGCAGCTTCTCCCCATATAAGCAGATATAAACACATGTATAGTAATTTTCGCTGCTGCACTTCCTGTTGAATTGTTGGTAACCTGCCAATTAAAGTAGTCACAGGGTATGATAGTAATTAAAAGTGCCTGACAGTTAGCATCAACTAGCAACAAGGAAACTATGAAATGCACAAGTTGAAAAAAAAAACACTTTCTCCCAAGTACCAACTACAGCAAAAGAACGCAGCAAAACCTGAACCACTTAACTCACCAAAGGCTACTTTTGCGATCCAAAAACTTGCACCAATTCTTGTAGTTTTTGAAAAGTTTCTTCATTACTTCAGTCAGAGCACGATCATCCAGCTAAAGGGGAAACAATTACCATATCTTATAGAAGAAAAAACAACACTCAAAAAGATGTAACTTAAGCCAGATATATCTAAGAAGATAAGACCTTGGGTTGCTGATCAGTCTTTGAGGATTCTCGAACGTGCACATTTGCAAGCAACAGAATCAAATGCTCCCTTTGATTTGCAACACTATCCTTCTGTAAGTAAATAAATGGAACCTAGTCTGCTGATTAAGCTCGAAAAACCTAGTAATGGACATCAAACAATCTGGTAATTCACCTGAAAACCAAACATGGCCTGAAGCCAGTCTAGCATGTCTTCATTTACTTTCTTCTGGTGGTCCTTTGGCCATGGCAAACCCCTGGTGTTGCGAAGTGCAGAAACACCAACTTGAATCTGAAAAAAAAAAAAAAAAAAAGAGAATTCACAAACAATCAAATGCAAAAATTAAGGACTATCAAGAATTCCACACAAGAACACTGCAACAAACCTCCGGATATCTCATAATAGCCTGGTTTTGACTATCTGGATCAAGAGGAAGAATATTATAAGGCACATATAACTGTTTTTTCTCCTCAACTTTGGTGTGAGCTTCCAAAATCTACGATGAAAATTTGAAAGAAATATTATCCAATCACCAAAAAAATAGAAGAAAGAAATAATAGGGGGAAAGTACACTTTGCACCCTCAAACTATCAGGAGTCCTATACTTTGCACCCCAAACTATCATAATTGACACATTGCACCCTCAAAGTACCAAAAACTGACACTCTGCACCCCCAATTGAATTATGACCGTTGATATGAAAGAAAAATAGGTGATATGACACAATTTTGATCATCAGATATTAATGAAGGATGGAAAGCGTCACTTTTTTGTTAGTTTGAGTGTGTCAAATTTTGGTATTTTGGGTTGAAAAGTGCAAAGCCCTTGGTAGTTTGATGGTGCAAAGTGTATTTTTCCAGAATAATTATTACATTGTCATATATAAGACAGCTACTGCAGCAGAGAGTTTTAAATATATTATCAGCAAGCATAATAACAGTTTGGTCAAGAGATCATATCCTTCAGAAAGATGTCAAATGGTTTCAGTTTCACCTCATCGGCCATTTCAACTTCCTCTGTCTGGTTCACAGCCCTCAAAACCTCAAATAGGACAGCAGCAGTTTGATATGCTTTTGTAAGTTGGGCGCTGAGTTAGGGACATAAAGCTTAATATAAGATAAAATATAATGGAAAAGAGAGCTCAATTAACATCAATTCTCTTAGAGAACCAACCGATCATGTTTATCAGCAGCATTCTGCAACGCTTGAATATACTTTTTGTAGTAATGTTGGTAAAAGTTCTGCATTACACTAGCATCACTCTTTGCTTTTCCTGCAAATGTCGTTTCATTTTCCTGAAATAGTAAAAAAGATGAACTAATATTTCTGCCAAATTCCAAATGGGAGGCCATTGATAAAAATTTGCTAGGGCATTAAAGCCAAGAAAAATATTGACAGATTGAAACAGTCATAAAAATATTTTCAAGGTCACGCAAACTATTTTCTTTCAAAAAGAAGGAATAGAAAATAACACAAAATATTATTAGAAACCAATTAAAGGACATCAGAAATTCAAAATATTTAAATCCAAATCATAAAAAAGAAATAAATGATTTGATAATAGTAAATCATGCACTGAGACCACTAAGCAATGATAAATGTTGTATGGTCTGACAGCAAACGCTAGTAAAGGTTAGGTCCATTTCACAGGGAGATCAGAAGATTAAGTCCGATTGTTGTCTACTTTACAGTTTAAAGAAGGGAAGCTTCCAAGGAGATAATTATGGAAGTTGAATCTTCAAGACTCTCAACCATTCTCACCCACTTGTTCACAAGATAGCTGCAAGAATTCACTCATGGACATTTATTCATTGACTTATGATGTAACCGCCCAAGGTGATAGAATGTAATCACGGTTTTCCTCTATCACAAGAGAGGGATTATTAATAAAATTACAGGCTACCGCCTTTTTATAAAAAAATCAAACTAATGGACTTTAAAGTAACTGTTCTTTCCAGGAAAATCACAATTCCTGGGATCTCCTTAAAATATTTTATGCATCTTTCAAGCATTTTTTAACTTCCATTCCTTGCCCCAGTCTACGATTAGTTTCTGAAACTCTCACTGCATTTGAGATATGGCCACAGAGTTATGTATAATTCTGGAAGTAGCATGACAGCAACAGTTTTTGTTGTACTTCAGAATGGAAACCCTTGTTAGCACCCAGCTTAGACTAAGGACTTGGAGTCTATTCAGTCCAGACTACGTAAAGTTGTTTTGAGTACTGGAGGCTCAGTTAGTTGTCTGCCCTCTGGTGATCTTAAATATTGATATAGAGCAACTAAAGCACTTGGAACACTTGGTGTTTTGTTTCTTTGTGGAAGTTGGTGGGTATATAAACTCTATTCCAAAAAATCCTTTATAAACTGCATTGCAAACAGGAATGGACTATTCACCAGGGATCAGCAAGTTAACTGGGGTTATAAGGGAGACTCTGCATTTTTTGCATGGAATCAGCGGTAACACATAATTCACTTATTTATGGGTGCTCTTTCACTAGGCGTGCTTGGCAGACTATATGGACTAGCCCGTTTCGTGAAAAGACAGATACAAGATTGGGATAAGGACTTATTGGGCCATGAACTCCTTGAAAGGAAAGGATTCCAGATTTACCCTTTGTAGGGTTTCCCCGCTAGTTACCATCTACTAGAGTTGGAGTTTTCATGCTGGCAGTTCTTGTATTTCTGTATTTGCTAGAATGGAATAACTAATTAATCCAGGGAAGCAAGAAAGAAAAATGAGTGTAGCAAATAATAATTGGTATTTGAATCTTCTTTATCAAGCCTCCGGTCCTTTCACAGGGATCCTTAAAAAACATCGCATACTAGGAAGAAATCACATAAGCAAAGCAATATATAAGCTTACCCTTTCTAGCCGTTGAAGAAGTGCAGTTTTAAATTGGCGAACACCTCGTCCACTGGATGTGGGATCCAGTTTGTGAGCTTTTTCAAAGGCATAAAACCGACCTAAGTCCAGCATTGAAATTAATATGCATTTGAGTACAAAAACGTATCAGTGTTCAGAAAACATTGCATGGCATTCATTCAGAGATATGTGCAATGATAAATTCTGTCAGGACATATATATCATTTTTTTTTAAGTAAGACAGAGATATCATATTAGAATAGACAAAAGTTAAACCAAAAAATGTGAATAGTTTAAGAAACAGAACCATTTTTTCACTTATAATTCACTAACATTGTAACACTATGAACTAACCAATTATTATATTGACTAGAAGACATTAACCAGAGCCTCCAGCATATGAAATACCTATCGCATCCCATCTTTAGAAACATTTTCAGAAAACAAAAAGGTGCATTCATTGAAGGATTTTTCTAGGGAAATTTAAATATTATGCCGGTGCCACTCAATCATTGCAGGAACATTATATACAGCTGGCCAAGCAAATCAAATCGAGTTAAAATCAACATAGTCGAAGATACATTAAATCCAAGTGGCTTTTAAAATTCTAGCGTATCGAAGAGGATACTTTGTAATATATGTTAAATAAATACTCCAAGCATACATGCACATACCGATGCAAACTAATTTGAAGAAAAAAAACACTACAACTTACAGAGATAAGCAACTCTTGGGTTGCTAGCCTCGACTTCATTAGCCACACGGAGAATTGGAGCAATCTCAACCAACGAAGAAGGCACCACCTCACTATCCAAAGTCGGCTCTCCTAAATTCCCGGCAGTCTGAGTCCGTAAAATTCGCCTTGGCGGTTGCTGATTGGACCCCCTTCTATACGCCATCTCTAAACCACAAAAGAATTAACAACTCAAGCTACCCTGTCCACCTGTCAAACCCAACGAAACATTCTCAAGAAAAAAGATGGAAAATAGATCCAAATTTAGCTTCTGAAAATTTTCAAAAACCTCACCCAACTAAGCATAACTCAATAGTTGACTTTTTTTCCCAAAGTTTAAGATGTTAAAACAACAAAAAGGAATTTTTAAATGGACGAGAAAAAAAATCTTGTGTAATAGAGAAAAGAACCGCATGTAGATGCTGATCAGCAGACAGAAGAAGCAAATTATTCTTGATGAATGCCATCTATAACCTTATAGAGACATGTATGTCTATGAGACATACACACATGGTTTAGGACCCAGTATCTTGGAGAGCTGCATCACTCTGTCTCTAAGATGTAATTGATAATTAACTTAGATATAATAAAAATCTTGTGAAATAAAAATCTTTACTTTTTTATATACAAAAAAACACTTTTGTACATAAACAAAAGTTAGAATTAGAAACTGAAGACCCTAAAACTGAGTGAAGATTAGAAAAAAAAAATCTTTCTGCCTCAAACCAGACCCCCATGTAGTTGCTGAGCTGACACAGGAAGCAAAACAACAGGAAACAAAGAAATTATGACGCCTTATTTGTCATACCTCGACAAAGCCATATATGTTCTTCTGTCAGTCTCGTCTCAAAAAGGGTTGAGGATTTTGTTTTCCCAGTGCCCTCGAGTACACAAAGCACCTCCACCTTCAGTCAACAACCAGAAAAGCAAACGACTGTCCAGGCTGATACTTCCGTGTAAATAGTTTCAAACATGCAATCACTCGTCGCTAATAAAATACTGGTATAAATAAGGAAAGAGAGAGGGGGTTGAAACTTACGTATAAACAAATACATTGACACTGACAGAGATACAGAAACACAGAGCAAGAGCAGTTGGTGGATGATTTATGAGTGGCGTCTACGAGAGCAACGGTAACAGTTTCCAAAGAAGACTCGGAAGCAAGACTTGTATGAAGTCAACTGCTCTGTTTCCTGGTTTTGAACCCAATCAGAAGAGCCAAGTCATAGGATTTGGATATCAAATCTTTTTTTCATTTCATTTTAACTCATTATTAAAAAAAATTTAAAAATAATTCAATTTATATAAAATATTAAAATTAATTCAATTTTTTAAAAATTTTAAAATAATAATATTCTTTTAACGCCCCGCACACCCGATAACGTGGAATAAAATTGTGAACTTGAATATCATTAGTATATGCATATGTAGATATAAAATCATATTTATATAATATAATCTTAAAATCTTTTATATTAATTTATATATATCTAAATATTTAATTAGTTATGAATAATGTTTATCTAAATTTAAATAATTACTATTCATTTCACAAAATATATTTTAATTTTTATTTCTCTCTCGTCTCATTCTCTCTCACAATTCTTTCATTTTTTTCCTCATTCAACAACATAATAAATTTTTACTTGCACATTTATTTATTATTATAATATATTATATATATATATATTTTTTATTTTATTATGTTTTTAATATAATATATAAAAAAAATTATATTTTTTATTATTATATTTGTATTATTAATATCAAATATATGTAATAAATGTTAATTATAAAATATATATAAAAAAATTAATTTTAACAAAATATTAATAATAATAAAATTTTTTTATCTCAAATATAGGTTATGTAAAAAAAATGATTTTACGTATACATAGAACAAGCTAATGCTCACAAAGCATCGAGGTAGGCTCCATACCCATTATCGGCAAAGAACTGTTTTTCCTGTGACCATCGGACAAACCAATCGCAGACAGACCCGTCATTTGTGCTTCGGCTGAGAGGGAAGAACCGACTCAACAGACCCATCATTTTTGCACTTTGTTGATGAGCAATCGGGCTTTGCATTTTCTGGGAATCGGTCTTTTGATTTCTTTTTGCATTTTCGAATAGCATTTTTTGTTCCAACCTTCTTTTTTTTGGGACGGGTCGAAGATTACTACTGGTTGCACGAGAAAGTGTCGATTTCGCAAAAGGAACAAGGCCATCAGAACCAACTAAAGATCAGAACGCTCAGACTCGGTGTGAAAAGAGGGAAGCTTTTCAGCATTCAGCTCCGGTATGGATAATAGAGTGATATTCACTCATCTCAATTTATTTTAATTCATTTCATCCGATTTTTTTAAATTTAATTTTTAAAAATTTGAAAATAATAATAATATTAAAATTTGTTACACGACTGTGGATTGATGGGAATAACAGTCTCAGAGCATTGGCAATGGACTAGCCATTGCCAAGTCTAAAATTTGGCTAGAATCTTACATTTTGACTATTGTATTAACTTTTGACTATTTGAGTCCACATTGGACTAGCCATTTTAAAGTCAAAATAATATTATTATATTATATATTTTAATTTATTTGACAATTTTTTTTTTCATATTTTGTAAATATACTTCATATATTTTAATAATATTTGATAAAAAAAAATTATACAACAATTCTTGAAACTAACAAACTAATTTTTGCTAACTTTTTTTTTTTTGCCAACAAGTAGAGTCATTAAATTTAAGTTGTAGTACGGCAAGTCACTCGGATGCACATTAACTTTACGCACCTAGATTGCTACATACATTCATAGCATTGTGAGATTCACAAACCAATTACTTAGTATTAACAAAAAAAAAATTAAGAAAAACTATGATAGAAAATAAGTATATTTTGCTATTTATATTTTTATATTGTGTATTAAGCTAATAATAATAGAAAATAAATGTACCCTCAATTAGAAACTTTATCATAAAAGAAAAGTAATTTGGCAAGAAAAATTACCAAAAAGGGAGGGAAAGGGAGGGAAATTGAGAAAAAATAATAAAAAACTCATTTGGTCCTTCAATAGTGTATCTCCAAATATAGCTAGGTGGGAAAAGTTACTGTAGCTCAAAACTAAAAAATATGGCTATAGCTAGTTCAATGTAGGAATTTTGTGATAAAAAAAGGTAAAATTTACACTTGGCATTGGCAATGGCCATTTCTCACTTCGAGAGTGGGCTGAGCACCTACGAGAGAAGAGAGAGAGAAATTGTAAAGAGAAACCTGTTGTATTGGTTTTGCATAGGGGAATGATTCCCACTACACTGAACTAAATGCTGTAACAAACTCTATGAAGTAAAGGAAAGATTATTGTGCTAGGCACCCAGACAAAAGACAGACATCCATAAAGGCCTACTAGCCGAACTTACTTAAATATGGGTATGAGCCTTGACAATAACTACAAAATAAAAGACTGACTCTTTATTCTATTAAGACCAAATAAACCATAAGAAAGCCCACGAGCCTATGACCACTTAACTCCCGAGTCCCGACCAATACTTCAGTTTTGGTTAAGCCTTCAGTTCAATCTCCTTCCTCCCAACCCTAGGTTCCTCTTTCTCTGGCGGCGTCCTAGTAGCCTCCATCGATGGTGGTCGATGGGTAGTGTAATAGTATCCCCTCTTAAAACATCTTGTCCACAAGGTGTGGGAAGGCATTTTTGAGCTTATAGTAGCCCTCCCAAGTTGCGTCGTCTTTTCCTTGCCCTTGCCACTGCACCAACAGCTCTGTCACTGGCCTATTATTGAGAGGTCGCACCTTTCTACTTAAAATTGCTATCGGTTTTGGTTGTAATGTCCCTTGAGAGTTTACTGGAGGTAATATCGGAGCCACAATCACTAGGGGTGTAACCGGTCTGGTTTAGTCTAGTTTTGAACAAATTTTGAGACCATACTAATATACACCGATTTTACATTTTCAAGAACAGATACTACACCGATTACCCTTCTAAACCGGTTCTTTCGGTTACACAACAAACATAGGAAAAGCTTTGGGAAACCTAATGAAGGTAAAAGAAGATCCACAGTATGGCATAGCATGTAAGAAGTTTATTAGAATCAAAGTATAAATTAATATCACAAATCCATTGAAGCAAGGGTTCACATGCCCAAGAGCTTTTAACATCGACACATGGATATCTTTCAAATATGAGAGACTATTTGATTTTTGCTATGCATGTGAAAGACTTTGGAATTCACAGATTTTCTGCACCTACATCAAATCTGCCCCCACTCACCTCCCATTCGAACCTTGGTTACATGCGGTTGATACAAATCCTACACTCTCTCAAACAGCAGGCAGCCATCACAACCAAGCTATCAGTATAACCTCTCAATTCCAGCCAACGGAGACCCAGACACAAAACTCAAAAGGGAAGGAAATTATGGTAGCCCAAAGACAAGAGAAGCAGACAATCAATTTCTCAGTGCTTAATACAATTGAACTCACCAGAGGGAACAATATGAACCGCACCTAAATGATCATCAAGAATTTCTCCCAAGCAAGACAGCTGGAAATCTCTCAAGTCTCCCTATTCAGACAAACTTCTTGGCGCTTCGAGACCCAAGCTCGCTGTTCTAATATAGTTCCCCGGCCGTATTCAATTCTGCAGCACCTACCGCACTAACTCAGATCAATCTTGAAATAAATTATTTCACTGTTAGCCCTAACCCATTAGTCAAGCCAAACTTAACTCTCCAACCAGCTGGAGATCAATACACCTTACCTAATAAGATAAAAACGACACAATAGTTAGGACTCATAACCCACAGTTAGGACTCGAGCCACACTCGAACATGTGATGTTCGCTCGAGCCATACTCGAGTGTCACTCGAGCAAACGTCACCTAAAACAAAAAATTCGATTTTTACAAAACTTAAATTCTTAAATTTAGCAGCCTAAAAATCGAAATCATTGAAATGAAAACAACAAAGAAGTTGAAATGAACAAGTCATACACATTTCACAAAGGGAGTTACAAATCACATTTCATATTTTACAATTACACGGAGGAACAACAAATCTATTGGAGGAGGAAGTTAGAAATCATTTTTACAATTATTCCGGTGACGGCAGAGTCGCAAACGGCGGCCTCAGGTGATGGCAGACGACGTTTGGAGCTCAATTTCCTCATGCGAAAGTAAGGACTCTGTTGTGTCGTGTGCGAAACTAAAAGTGAGGGGGGGGGGGGGAAGAAGGGGGTCCTGCATTTTGGACCCCCTTCCTTCACGAAACGATGTTGTTTCACTTCAAGCAGAACAACGTCGTTTACCTACCTCATCAAGACAAAGTGACGCAGGCCAAGCGAAATGACGTCATTCCTCTTAAAGTGGAACAACGTCGTTTTGATCATGTGTATTTCTTTGAAAAAAAGTCAGCATTCAGAGCCCTTGCGAGCTCCGACTTCGAACTCTGACTATTAGATTCGACTCTTCATTCCTTAAATGTCGGAGTCAGACCCTCGTCGGAACTCAGTCGGTGGTCGAAATTTCTGCCCACCCCTAGAGGGGAGCAATTCAGGCAGAGATGGGCTTCAGTGTCCTGCCCAGGCCCAACCCAGGGGCAGGGATGGGAATATCCCCTCTAATATGATTTATATCGTATGATATAATAGTTAATTGATAACATATTGTTTTACATTTTATATAGTCAATGGTGATAGATTAGATAAATAGTACATAATTAACTTATACAATTACTATAGAAAATAATATATAATATTCAAAAAATTTATATGTAAGTGATTCGATCGGTTTTGGTCCGGTCCAATCCAAAAAACCACATTCCGAGACTGTACCAAAAACTGTATTTTGGAGATATCATGGACCGAGATTGAGTACAGGTCAATTCGGTTTGGTCCGGTCGATTTTTTCAATCCAAACCAAAAAAATTTCACCCCTATTAGTTTGGGTAGCAAAGTCCTCCCATCTATCTCATCTCATCTCATTCCATCAAATCTTAGTATCCAAACACCACAAACACAAACATTTTTTCAATTTCAACTTTTCAACTTTTCAGATTTTTTATTATATAATTATCTAATTATTACAACTTTTTCAAATTTAAAAAAATATATAAAAAATAATTTAAAATTTTTAAATCCCAAAATAGAAATAATATCAAAAAATTATATTCTAATAATATTATAATTTTATTCAACTTTTTCTCATATCTTTCCTAAAATCTCATAAAATATATTAACTCAAACCATTTTACTACTATTCACAAGTCATTTTACTACTATTCATAAATTTCATTTCATGTCATCTCACTATTTAAACAAGACCTAAAATCCAGCATAAATAACAGTCCGTGCATTGCGTGGGTGGTATGCCCATTTAACTTTAAGACAAACCACATATACTATTTAGAAAATTTATAGACAAAACATTTATTATAGAAATAGATGTTTAGACATAAATATTACGGTCTCGTTTAGATGTTAAGATGAGATAAGATGAGAAAATTATGAATAATAGTGAAATGATTTGAGTTAAGATATTGTATGGAGTTTGTGAAAGAAGAGAGAAAAAGTTACATAAAAATATTATAAAGTCAAAATATTGTTAGCATATAATTTTTAATTAATATTAGTTTTGCTTGAAATTTTAAAAAGTTGAATTATTTTTTATGTTTATTTAAAATTTTGAAAAAATTGTAATGATTAATTAACGATTAAATGAAAAAGTTAAGATTTGAAATTGAAAAGTATTTGTATTTGAGTGGTATTTAGATGTTGAGATGAGATGAGATGATAAGAGACCATCTCAACATCCAAATGGAGGCATTATAGTATAAAAAATTTATATTTACCTAAAAGATTATCCTCACTGGACAACAAAAACCGTTTTTAGGAAAATATTCTCATGTGATAACGAAACGCTAAAAAAACATTTATTTTAATTAATTTGCTGAAATAGTTTTTTTAGTAAAAAAAAAAAAAAGTTTTATAACTAAACAAACGGAAGTTAAATATGAAGAGAAATATAAATATTATGAATTTCGTTTCATTTGATTATCTCTTTTCCGTGGGATCGACTTCAAGTCTTCAAACTCGATCGGAGATATGATAGCTTCAGGGAATTTTCATCTGTTTTGACGTATGTACATCTCAAACGGAAAATTTTTTCTTAACTACGACAATTACATTAAAGAGTAAAAACTCGTACATGGAAGAAAAAATCACATCTACACCAATGTCCCCAAATCTCCGATGAACACACAAAAACCCCACGGACTTGCACTCAAACACCTCTTCTTCCGGAATCAGACTTGGTCAGAGATCTAAGCCTCACTAAGAACTTCACCTTCCCCTCTTTCCTCATCTTATTACTGCCCATGCCCACACCCTTTCCACCTGGCGACAACGAGTCCCAGTTCTCCACTTTTAACGCTTTCTCCGGAGACCTCTCTGCCACGTCATCAAACAGTCCGTGAGCCCCACCTCCTCCACCCCCACGCATTATCATCCTGGCTTGCATGGCGGAGACCACCTCCTTCAAGGCCATGTCGGCGTCCCCCCTATTTCTTAGCAGGATCTCCCCCACCTGAGCTGGAGTCAGCGCCCCGCCAGACCCCGCACAGCTCTCCACAGCGTCGAACACCGGGTGGGACTGCAGGCCGAGGTAGTTCTTCACCAGGGCCTTGAACGCGTGCATGCCGCACGTTCCCAGGCTCACGTGCACGTCCATCCTCCCACATCTCACCAGCGCTGGGTCGACGTTTTCCCTGTGGTTGGTCGTGAACACTATGATCCTCTCCTCCCCGCAGCACGACCAAAGCCCGTCCGTGAAGTTCAAAAGCCCCGATAATGTCACCCTCCCCCTCTCGGCCTCATCTCCCTCAGGCCGTCGGCACGTCTCCCTCCCCCTTCTCATCCTCTTCGACGTCGTTTTCAGCATCCTATCTGCCGTCAGATCAACGGTGCAGTCGATATCTTCGATGACGATGATCGACCGATTCGTGGTCTGTATGAGCAAAGCTCTGAGTTCGGAGTTGTCAGACACTTTGGTAAGTTCGAGGTCGTATACGTCGTAGCACAGATAGTTGGCCATGGCTGCTATCAGGCTCGACTTCCCTGATCCAGGCGGGCCGTGGAGCAAGTATCCGCGCTTCCATGCACGACCAACTCTGTGGTAAAACTCTTTCCCGTTAGCGAATGCGGTTAGGTCCTCCGTGATCTGCTTCTTCAGCTCGGGCTCCAGCGCCAGGGTTTCGAACGTGGAAGGGTGACGGAACGGGACAGAAACCCAGCCGGACTCGTAGGAGCCGTGGCCGTTGTTGGTGAATAGCCTGCGTTCGCGGGAGACACGCTCGAACTCCTCGGCACGTGAGGTGACTTGATCGAGGTAGGGTGAGAGAAGGACCTGACGGTGTCGCTTGGGGAGCTTGAGAGTGAAGCTGCGTTTCTCTTCCAAAGAGTCTTGGACAGTCTCCACGTGGTGGGTCCAGGAGACGCTGTGGCCACGGAAGGTGTCATGGACGGTGTGGTTGGGTGCGACGGTGAAGGAAATGCGATTGGAGGATCTGGAGCGGGAGAGGGTGAGACGGCGACAGGTGGAGGAGTGGTTGACGGAGTTCAGGTAGAGATTGACGTGGCGGTAGAGGTCGTTGACGTCGACGCCGCAGTAGCCGTTGAACTCAGGAATCTCGAAGTAGGAGTAGGGAGTGAACATGTCCTGGAGGGACTCGTAGAATGAGTGAAGGAGGGAGAGGAGCTGGGATGGCAAGACGTTTTGTAGGACGGTGAGGAGGCCCAAGAACGACCACATCTGCGACAATATCTCCATCTTAACTTCTTCCGAATTACTCTGTTTAATTTGTCTGGTATATATCGTACCGCCGTAACGGCTCGGTTGATTGTTTTTTGTCTGATCTGCCTATCATGAGCTAGGTTTCTACCTATGGTTTTTATAATGCAAATGAAGATTATAGATGGTGGCGATCAGGATAAGGGGTGGGTGTTTTGGGTAGCTAACCTTTTCCCGTAGTGCCCACATGACTCGCTGCCATGCTATGTAAAACTAAAAAGAGAGAGAGGCAAAAGACGCTGTTTGCGGGCTGAAAAAGCAACAGAGATAAAGATGAATAAAGCTTGCTAAAGATGAAGCCGACTGGCTCTGCTCTTTTGCTTTTCTTCCCAGCCTGGTAATTCTATGACCTCTCGCACTTTCAGTACTGTGTGAACTGTGAAGTACCATCATGTAAACATATGTTAAAGCAAGGTCATGCATGCATGCTAATTAATTATAATACATATAGATTATATCCAACTCTTTTTCGTCACCAGATAATTGTGTCCCGTTATAACTCATTAATTAAAAAATATATATTTGAACTGGTATAAATTCATAGGAATATGAGTGTGTGATCAGTCTCTGAGATATTGGGTTTTAATAAAACTCCAACATCTAGAGCATATGTTCTGTGCACTTTAGTTGCAAAGTTGCGAGAAAGAGTACTAGTGACAACCGGCCGGCTACAGTGCTATGACGGGCCGATCAACCAGCGCAGGAGCATGCATGCAAGCACACGAGACATGCTGCTTTTGCTTTAACTTTGACGAACTGCTTTTGTCTCCTTTATAAATTACCTTTATCTTTTCTGTTCTTTTAATTCGGTTTCTTTTGATCTGATCAGGACACAAAATGTTATTTGAAATAATCATGCCCATCATCTAACTCGTGATGATATCGAGATATGATCGGATGATCATAATAATGATATTACACCTCTTACTGCCCATACATAAGTATGCCCAACGACGGTTAATTTCGGTGTTCGGTAAGCTGATCACAAGCATTAATTAACATATAGTCTCCTCATGGCTAGCAAATTATGTAAGATGCTTCATTTGTTAAAATTGATTTTATGATGGTCAACTGCACTTTGATGTCGCGCTTGTTCAGAAAAAGAGTAGGATTCCATAAGGCTTGAGCGATACGAAACTATATTCGAAGAAAAACGAGATAGATTCTTTATCGCCCCCCCAAAAATTATTTTTACATGAAAGGTGGTTAGTCGGAAAAGTACCCAAGGAAAAATATCTGGGCCTTTGAGAATTGATTGACAACATGTTCCTGTGGTGGATCCTAACAAAAATAATTATTCTTTTATATTGAGAGTTATTGGCATGGGGAGCTTGGAAGATCTCAGGGTGACCGCGGATAAAATTGGGACGGATAACAGATAATATAACTTTTCTTTTTGCCACTTGCAAATTTATCATCTTTTAGTACAGGATTGCTGCTTTCTTTTTCTTTTTTTAAAGAAAGAAATTTACGTACGCTTAGTTTATAAAAATTGGGATGTAAAATTCTCTCGGGAAATGGTTGGAATAACAATTAGTGGGATCGACAGGCGCAATTCGTTTTCTCCTTTGCATTTTAAGACGGTTAAATTTGCCTAAGAAGAATAAAAGTAAAAGGCAAAATGGAAAGAAGGTTTTAGATTTGAAAAGTAGATGATGTGGTGCATGCGAAAAATTGGTGCAGACCAACTAGCTTTTATAGGGATGTAACCGGTCTGGTTCGATCCGATTTTATATATATTTTAGAACCGAATCGGTATATATCGGTTTTGAGATTTGAATTATCATTTATGACTGAGTTCAGACATTTTAGAAAATATCCACCAGAAAGGAAAATAATCTGGATGTGAAAATATACGCCAAATAAACAGGGAGACGAAAATTGATCATTTGAATGCTCTTATAAAATGCTTTAAAAGGGATGAGTTGGTTCAAATGCTTGTATTTGCAGACCACTGAAATAATAGAGATGCCGGTTGTTAACCTATATATTCAAACCCCTTCCCCACACTATTGTTATGACTAAAAGCAAAACCACAATGCAATCAGATGCATTCCTATGTTGTTAGAAAGAAACAATGACCCAGATGCCTCCTACGAAATAACAAAATGAACCATTTATATTTCGTTGCCAAGAAAGTTCCAGAAAATCAAGAAAAGAGCTTCTGAACATGGTGAACTAATCTCAACAAAACCAAATATCATAATTACATATGGAGGATTCTTCAGCTCATATCCTAATTAACAACAAAATCAAAATCAAAAGGTCTTGACTCTCTCAAGCTTTGCTATCAACTTGAACGACTATAAGATTCAAATTTCCGCAGCATACAGGACTTTCCCTTATGTACCAATAGAATTTATACTACAAAAGCACATCCATCACATAACAGGTATTATGCCAGAACTGTTGAACCATTCCAGAACTTACTTTGAAACTATATTGAAATATCGTCGGGAAACAATGAAAATTTATGCCAAGTAAATTTCAAAGCAAAATCCAAATTAAAAGTGAAGAGAGGAAAAGAAGGAATATACAGGGAATTGGAATTGGGTATTGCAGGAATGAAGCTTGGCATCCCGGTCATAACTCTACTATCATCTTCTGCACCAATCTTCATCGTTCTACTACCCATGAATCACCCTCATCATCATCACCACCGCCTCCTTATCCCCCACAAAACAAAATCCAAAATCTAAAAGCCCTTCACAAAATAGAAGTAACCAGAAACTCTTAATCACAAAAGAGTCTAGTAGTTTTTCGAGCTAACACAAACTACTATTTCATCACCTCCCATTCCGTACAATTAGAGAAAGTTTACAAGTTTACCTAACAAGTATAAGCTAAAACACAAATGCAATCAACATATGAACCAAAAAGATAAATAAACCTTAAAACTCACCAATACAAAATAGTTAAACTAAAAGTACAAAAAAAGACCCTCTAAACCTTAAGAAACCCTTCTAACACCAAATTCACTAGAAACCAGCAACTTTAATTTCAACCTCCAAAACCCCCACAAACTATGTAGAAAATCCCAAACTATGGTACAAGATATTGTATTGCAAATAATTAAGGGATCCTCCCAATAGCACATTTCCCAATTAACAAAATGGCACAAAACTTAATAGCTTATGCATGCAACTTATATATAAGGCGGGATATAGTGGTTCAGCAATTCAAGTCTATAAGATGTATGACTTGATCAATCAATTTGTGCTTACAAAGTTCATCCAACAACTTAGAAGACTGACTTACTCGCTCTACTATTTTAATCAAGCAGCGAGCAACATATTCAACAAGCTGCAGATTTGAAATTAAAAATTAATAATAAGTTGGAAGATCAATAAAAGACTTTAAATAATAACCAACACCAAAATTATTTAAAAGAAAAAAGAAAGACAACAAAAAAACTCTACGCAATACATGTATGTCTATCTTCATACTGAAGAAGACAGCACAATATGGGAATAGCTTTCATGAAAGATGAAGGACATTCAGAGAGAAGTTTCTTACAGACGTTCACCACAGTGGAAAGAGCAACTCCCTGAGGCAAGATAAATAAAAACTAAATACCATGTTGAAAACCCTCACACCACCAAACTAATACAGTTTACTACATTCGATCAGTTTTCTAATACAGTTTAAATGCAAGGCACGTTTCCCTAGCTGTGAAAAAAAGTTGTGCAAATAACACTCTTTCTCTAAAGCAAGCGTTGCTTTGAAAAACAATAACTTCACATAGGCAGAACAAAAAAATAAATTATACGGAAAAAACAATGTATTGGTCTTTGCATCTCCACAGGAATAAAGACCATAATATATACTACTAACTTTAGATGAAATGCAAACAACACAAAAACTGAAATCCCACATAATTATTTAATTGCAATAACAGTTCAGTTCAAGATGCATGAGTAAGCCAAATAAAAATGAAAACCAGTATAAGAAACCAAAAAAATGTAACCTCGACCTTCATACACCCAAGACATAAATCTTTTGGGCCGCTTTTCTAAAATATAAATATATACATAGGTATGGATATATATAACAACTGACCTCCAGTTTCCAGCATACAATGACTAAAATCGACAACTCTAAAATAAAAATTTAAAACAACTGGTACAGTTCCTCCATCCAACATTGCTGATATATATTTCATATAAAAACCACACTCCATGAGGGAAAGCTTCAGTGTTCATTCCTGATTCTCCAAACCTAGAGTAAGCTCCATTTCCACGCCTTCAACCTTACCCAAGAGCAGCACCCATCAAAATCCTTTTTTGAATGTAGACATGAGAAATGAGCAAACAAACACACAAGAGAAAGAGATATAATAGTGGGCAGTGGAATCATTGTTGATTGATTTTAAGCATAAAACCTACAAAACAATGAATTGGTTGCTGTATTATGAAACAAAACATAAGGACAACACCTACATACAACTTTGAGACTTGCTACAAGTAGCTTAAATTAGCAGCATATATGAACTCAGACCTATAAGTATATTAATTTCCCAATCAAGTTTTCAACAAACTTTCCATAAGAAAGCAAATCATTCAAATTATGACTCTTAATCTTACAGAGGGAAAGCAATCAAAGCAACCAGTGCAATACACACAATATTCAACCAATAGCCAGCACAAATATATTACAAATGAAAAACATACACGGTATAGTAGTTCTTTGGCAGATAAACATCTTTCACCAGACCATATCGTTGATTGCTCAGATGGAATCCTAAGATCTTTTGTCCTGCACATCGCAGTCCAAAATCTCAAACATTTCATTCTTTAACAGTAGAGCATTCACTGATTATATTAACATTTTAGAAAATAATTAGAGTGGAGATTTGAATAGAAGTAATATTACGATAATCAGACAACACAAACAGGGATAATAATACAAAACTTTCTCTTGAAAAAAAGACTTGAATAAGTAAGGAAGAGACCTCTTGTCAATGGGGAGATCAAAACATCTTTAGCTTGCTTGTGCTAGTCTCTAAGCATCTAATCTGCTTACAAAAAATAAAAAATAAAAACAGAGAGACAAGCTATGAGAATCGGAAGCCTTTGAGCAGAACAGGGGCAAAAAATCAACTCCCCCAAAAGCCAAAATATCAGTAAAACCTAGATTGAGATGTCTAAAAAAAAAGTAAATAAATATTTAAACGATTAAAAAAATCTAAGAAATTAAATCCAAAAACCTAAAATGCAAAACTATCTAGACATACCCAAATTCACGAAACGTAGGTCCAGTAGAACTCGTAAAAATCCAAACAGATGACAACTAATAACAATAACCCAAACACAATCAAATTCGAAAGACGAGATGCCAAAAACACCAACACAAATCCAGCCAGCAGAGTTTCCGTTGAGCAAGCTTCCGTCGAAACCACAAAAATCTATGAAGAACAACCGTGTTCTTCGTTGGCTGACCTAGGCTACAGTTTTCTTCATTTTCTTTGAGACCAAACACGGGAAACATCTGTAGAAAGGAGATTTGAGAGACACAGTTGAAGAATCGTGAGGATAGAAAGAGAGAGACCTCTGGTTTCCGACGAAAAATAAATTACACAAAAGAGAGGTGTGAGAGAGTGAGTTTGAGGAGGGTCGAGAGAGAGAGCAGAAAGTGAGTGGGGGTTTATGAGAAGTCAAGAGAGAGAGAGCGAGAGAGAGGCGTTGTGGTTGGGTCTCACGACTTCGATGGTTTGAGGGGTTGCGTCTGGCGGCGCTGCTGTTGTGGGTGGCTACGTTGGTGGATGAAGGACACGCACGACGTCGCTAGCGGCTACTGAGAGTGAGAGAGAGTAGGTTTGAGTGTGTGAGGGTTAGAGAAGCAGATGGAGGTTGAGGGTTAGAGAGAATCGGCAAAAAACAGAGAGAGCTTAGAGAAAGTAGGTCTGAAGGGGAGAACATACAGATGATTGAGAGAGAGCGAGAGAGTGGGAGGGGGAGAAGCTTCGAGAGAATGAGAGAACTTCCGTTTGATAGCCGTTAAAAGAAGAATTTCTTCCGTTAAAACAAGAATTTTCATTAAGTGGCCGTTTGATAGCCACTTATATAATAGTAAAGATGTTATAGTATATAGTGATATATAGTATTAGTATAACTACTAATACAAAAGACTATAGTGATAATGTATATTTATTTATATAGGATTTTAAAATTTAATATTATATTAATTAGTAATTTATTATATAATACAAAATTATTTTATATATAATTATATATATTATATATAAAAATTATATATGATATAAAAAATCATATAAAAAATATTTTATACAATATAAAAAACAAATGTATATATATGAACCAGTCCTATCCGGTTCGGTCTAGTGTTAAAAAAAAGAAATACAGAACCTGATCGATTTCTACTGGTTTTGAGAAAAATGGAATCGGTACCAGACAGGATGGAACCCGGTACTTGACCAAATCCACCAGTTCGGTTTATGGGTTCACTAGTTTTTTTTTTCACCCCTAAGGTTTGCGAGCTCAGTTTAGGGAGAATCGAGAATGGAAAATTATAGGCGATCGAAAATGGTGCCTCATTTTGACCGATATTCTTTTTTTTTCTTTTTTTACTTAATAGTTAAGAAATGGATATTAGCGAATTGATATTTTTTTATTTTAAAAATATTTAAAGATATTTAAAAATATATTCAAATACAATATAGGAACACCATTCTCGAACTTCATTCTCGATTCCCTAGCATTTTCCATTGAGAATAAAACCATCAAGAGGCTAAGCCAAAATATCAAAGATCAATTATTGGCTCAAATTGGTCAAATCAATTAATCAGGTTTCTAATACAACAATGCCAAATCAATCAAGAAATACCGACAAGAGACCCATATACAATCAGCACCATATCGAACAAAAGTACAAGGTAGGATCGTCAATTGGCCATCCACATAGGAAAACTAATTCCACCATGAATACAAGTTGTAGATTTTGCCATTCTCTACGGCTAACACCTACTTTGGATAACAAAGTAGATAAACTAAAGTAGGTATCAGTCGTAAATCTACAACCTGTACTCATAGTGGAATTATTTTTTCTCGATAAATTTTAGAAAAATCTCTCCTCGAACATATATAGTTTGAAAATAACACGGTCCAACCATCAATTTTTCATGCAATTTGAACTGCCACTAAATGGCTTACAACATAATATAATGGACAACCAGCTGTAAAACAAAATCAGCCCACCCCTCTCCCCTCACCCAACCACATAGAGAGAGAAGGCCACAAAAACCAAAAAAGAAACCTCCATCTGAAATCACACCTAATCACCATCCCAACAGGTTAATTGACATTGATCAAATCACACAAATGGTAGTAATTTTTAGAGTTCTCATTCAAAAATGCTCATTAGGCAATAAATGTGGACGTATATTGATAGTTGCCACATCCTTGTCAGCCTACAATCCCTTTAATTAATTAGCTATGATTTTTTAAGTTTGCCCCCAATTTAATGGTATATATATATATATATATATATATATATTATATATAAACGCGGATTGCTTCCTCCAAAGGAGTCAATCATTAAGCATATCTTTTATCTCATGCTTTAAAAAAGATCTTCTATAGCAGAAATTATAACTTCTGGGTGCCAAAGGATTCATTTTAGAGTGAACTGGCCTGTTGACACATCTCATCTAACTTATTGGTTAGATGTTATAACCATTAAGTTATAATATCTCACTAACTTATAAATGGTTAGATATTATAGAATTCTAAGAACAAATGAGACCATCCGGCCAATGCGTTGGAAAAATGAACATTTGCCCCCACAAACAACCATATATAATTTCAAACATACAACCATTAAGCACGGACAATGCTTCATGGCCCTACAAGTTGAGCAGTAATTAACAAACAAGGTCAGGACCTCACTGATACTAAAGCGAGTGGTGAGTCCAAGACCTCAAACAGAACAAATGCAAAAAAAATAAAAAATAAAAAAAATACTTTAACTGTACTGCGATCCTGACACCCTAAATGCTTGAGCAATTGAAATACAAGTGCTCCAGCCCTTCATATAGGGCATGGTCTTTTTTTCTCAAGTACATTGACAACACACAAATACAGTTTGATTAATGATTTATGAACACCTCATCATTCAATTAGCCTATTTGATAAAAGTATAACCACCATCTCCATGCAATTATCTCTTTTAGAGCATTAGCCTCCTTTACACCAACGTCTCCAATTATGGGGACAATTCCCTTTATGCCCAACAACATCAAAACTAGGAAAACACTACCACAAATATTGTTATCATCAAGATACACTAGCCAATGAGTTTTAACAACATGATGATCAGAAAACCAATTTCAATAGAAATCCTTACCTGTCATTCACATGTCGGCAAAAGCAAAAAATCCAGACCCATTTCATATATATATATATATATATATATATATATAGACTGGGTACTATATGCAATCTTTGGAAATTTGTGGGATGGGAGACTCCTTGAAATGAAATGAGATAACTTAGTGAGGCTATAGGTGATGATCAAATTGATGAGTAAGGAAGACCCAAGTCTAGTTTATGGATGTAATGAAACAGGGGAGAGAAGAGATTTAGTCAAATAAAGTTTACACGAAGTTGACGCTGGATGCTCCAACCGAGTATTCTTGATACGGTTAAAGGCGGATTCCAATAGTGGGACAGGTTCCAACTCATGGACGCTGAGTCTATGCTTGCTGCGAAATGATCTCCTAGATCCAAGCCCTAATTTCCTCAATCTAGAAGAATCGATTAGGGGATTGATCTTATGAACTGGGCAAAATCAACAGTGGTTTAGGAAAAATACAAAGTCAATCGTCGTATCAAAACATCTTATTTTACAGCGGAAATCGTAGGAGAGAAAGAGAAATATGTTCCTACTGTCAATTACATCCCAATTCACCATCATTGTTTACACTTAACGTGTAATATGTGGGTATCATTTATTGCAGTGACCATTGTTTGCCGCAATAGGTTTGTTTTTCCACTAAATCTCAATTGTCGGTCGTCATCGCTGCAACAACTCTATTTATTTTCCACGAATAGACTTTGTGTGTTCAACCAACTATCTTCCACCATGCTTTGTCTTGGAAAAAAAGTTTGTGGGAAAATACCAAATTTGTTGTAGTATTATATGCACCACACAAGTGGTCTCAACATTGAAGGCCTGCGAAGAATATATATATATATATATTTATATATATATATATATATATATATATATATAATCCCCTAAAAAGATTGGAGGTGCATGGTGGCAACCCTAGATATATTTCTTTTCCTAGTTCGAGATTTTTATAGTAGATTAATGCTGACCATGACAATAACATATATATGGAATGGGAATGCTTTTATATTAAAGTACTACTACTAAATTAACAAGATTAATATCTTTGCCATAATTATCCTTTTTTTTTTTTCCTTTTTTCATAAAATAGAAGATGATAAGTATTTTATACTATGTGTCGAATCCAAGATTGCCAAACTGCAGTACTTTTGGCTTCTATTAACTAACTTTTTTTCAATATCACTAATATATGCACAATTTTCATTAATAAAACCTCCTCTAGTCCTAAAAGGGGAGAAAATAACTTGGACTGGTCCCTACGTCAAAAAGGAAAGAAAAGCATGGTGTGAACTGTGAAGAAAATCCCACATAAAGAAATTGGATTGCGTAACTTGAGCAAATACGTACGTATATATGTACTACAATCAACAGCCAGTCAAAAGAGATTAGTTAGTTGGGCTGCATGCATTGAATCTTCTGAAACATGCTCATGGAGCTCAAAGTGGAGACAGTGAGTGAATTAAACGAGTGAAATTGATTCTACTTTAATTTGAGCTTTGTGCCTTTTATGTTATATATATTGCGGAAAAGAGAGAAAGAGATCATCCTTTGTTATTTTTCAAATCACCATTGAGTTAACTTGGCTAAGACAGTTGTTTACAGACCTATCTTTGCCTCACCCTCAAGCTGCACAATTATTCTGTGACAATCAAGCTGCATTATACATTGCAGCCAACCCAGTCTTCCACGAGAGGACAAAACATGTAGAGGTAGATTGCCACCTAATCCGAGATAAAATCTTAGAAGGAAGCATCAAAATTGCCCATCTTTCCACCACTTCCCAACTTGCTGATATATTCACCAAATCTCTACCTTCTTATATGTTGTATTCACACCTTTCCAAGATGGGAATAGTTAACTTCTATTCTCCATCTTGTGGGGGGTATTAGAGTAGCATACACAACAGATTACTCAAGTTCCAGATCATGCAGAGGATGCTGCTCATGAACAAATCAATGGTTCTGCTGTGCAAGCTCAGGCTTCATCAAATGTGCAAAACACACACCATAGTTCCTTGGTTCATTTACCATATGGACCCTCATTTTGTTTATATTTCATGTACTTTTATGTAAATTCAAAGGTTGTTACGTTGCTGTACAAATTCACTGTAATTGTTTTATTCCTTTAGTTGGTTAGGATTTGATTCCTCTTTTTAGTATAAAGCTGCAAGCAGCAGTCTGTAAAGACACGACGAGATATTGTAATTCATGAGCACTGCTCTTTCCTCATCCTCTGTTATTTGCTTTTCTGCCATTTTTATTCCTTGTGTCACTCTAATTCTTACATCTTTGCCTCTTAGGCCTAAGCTCCAACTTCGATAGAGTCAAAATCAACATTCCGAACTCTCTAGCTCAAGCCTAAAGCTTGCCATTCTAGCTCAGGCCTAAAGCAGCGTGGTTGTGCGAAGACAGAAGAGATAATCAGGATAAGAGAAAACTAATTAAGAGAGAGGCAACATGTGACATGAGAGATAAATGAAAATACAAGGCAATGAATAAATGAAAGAGAGACAAGCTCGCAAGTGTTAATTTTAGGGTTTAAAATTGAATGGTAACGTTTAGGATTAGTCCCCAAAACAGTTGAAAATTAATAAAAATGAACCTACACCAATTCGAACTCATGACCTTAAGATGAATTATTATATTCTTGAGTCCATATGTAGAGCATATGACTATTCACATTACTTAAATGGTAAGATTAATTGATTTATAAGATTTAAATTTTAAAATTTATCTTCTAAATCAAATTATGACTCTTAAATCGTATGTGGTTTGGATGTCTTAGAATAACAATACTCTCTCAAAATTAGTTCTAATATAACTCACAAATTGAGCCATTTGCCGTTCTTGCTAAAGATATTGGCTCCTTCTAAATATGTAACTTTTTCTTTAAAATCATAAAACTTAGTCGGATTTTCGGATTCGTGTCGACTCTAAACTAATTCTAATTTTTATTACAGTAAAGTTCGAATGGTAATCAGAATTGTAACGCTCCTGTCTCGAATGGAGTCGAAGAGTTACTACCTGTCGCCTAAATCCTTTTTCACAATACAAATAAATACTCCAAAGGCTCCATAAACATATCCTCATCCATTTTCAAAAACTCCATAACCATAAATACGACAATGCAAGGCTTAATATAATTGTCAACATCCCAATAAATCTAGTCAATACAATTGATCAATCTACAAAATAATAACCTTTCAATAATCTTAGTACTTATTCCCTACAGTTAGCAATCTTGTACTCGCTTTCTATTCTTGATCCTCATTCTAAGCATTCACTTCATCTGAAAAATATTGTGGAGATAAAGGGTGAGTTATCAACAACTCAGTAAGCAAAAAACATATACTAGTATGTAAACATGAACATTTTCACAGAGTTCAGAATGCAGAAACAAAACATTTCAATTTCAAAATGGAAATCTCAAAAATACATATTATCAGAAAATCAGAGCGACACTTCAAACTGTTCATATTCAAAAACCAACTTTTCATATTCAAAGACCCATTTGGCACAACATGATTGAACATTTTCATCTTATCATATTAGAGCATCATATTAGAAAAGAGACCATGTTTAAACCCCGTGGTAGGGTTGTGCATTCTGCAGAAAACCAAGCAAAACATAAATCACCATGTTACAAAGTGATTGCACTCAGAGCAGAGACCACTATTATATCACGTGGTAAGGCCAGATGTCACTATTATATTCCGTGATAGGGCTAGAGGTCACTATTATATCCTGTGACAAGGCTAGAGATCATTATTGTATCCCGTAATAGGGCCAGAGGTCACTATTATATCCCGTGAGAGGGCAGTAGGTCACTATTATATCTCGTGATAGGGCCATATATCAGAGTCAGAACAGAATAAAAAAGTCATGCCAAAGGTTTTTCAGTTGTCACGTCATATTAAAACAAAGTATTGAAATTCAGATCATTTCACATTTTCTAAAATAGATTCAGAACATCTTCACGTCACATGCAAAAATTATCAATTTTTCATATTCGCTCATTTTTCTCAGATCAATAAAAGAATGCCAACAATAAGCTCATGTCTGTACTAGTCATGCTAGAAAATATTTTATTCTTATACAGAATCTCATGAGTAATGTAGAATAAAAAACTAAGGTCGTTTCAAATTTCTTTTTATAACAAAACATGCATATTTTCCAAAAATCAACCTCAGTCCATTTTATTTTTATGCAAAGTCTAATATAGGAACCCCGCTTACCTGACCCTCTTAGCCTTTTAGAAAAATTTCCTCAACCAAGCCGAACAATTATTAATCGTCACCTATAAAACTCGTCACGTAACTCCATAAATATTCGAAATTAACATCTTTTTCGATACTTAAACCTGAAACGCTAATTAAATCTAAATTCCTCGAAACCCTAAAATATAAAAAATTCTCAAAACATAGATTTTCACTTAATATCTCATACTATTTAAACTATCTCGATAACTTAGAAAGTATGACTGGCATTTATACTCAATTTAGACAAAGCCGTGAAACAAGAACTTTCTCACTTTAATATGGACTTAATATAACCCTAACTCAAAAATGATTTTCATGGAGAACAGTTTTCACTAGGATACCGAGGTGCGATGGAGACTCACCAAGAGGAGTTACGATGGAGCTGGGCAGACGCGGTGGTTGTGTCGGCAAGATGACCAGCTAAGCATGAGAGGGACAAGGTGGACTTGGAGCGGCATGGAGTGCCCGTTGAAGTTTTCTATGCCGGTGGTAACGACGTGGAGGGGCCTAGCATCGTGTGGTGGCTCCGAACAAGATGAGCACTGGGTTGTTGTTGCTCTGTTTTCGGGGGCTAAAACAGTGGTGGTTTTCTTTGGGTGTTAACCGAAAGCCATGCTGCTCACTGTGGTGTTAACCGTGGTGGTTAGTGGTCTGTAGGGGCGTCTCACGGTGACAGCGTGGTGGTGTAGGGCTGAGGTTTAGGCTGTGGGCTTGCAGTTCTTGTCGTGCGGGGTGATCTCAGCACGTTGGTTTCCATTCGGAGTTGTTGTCCTGCAAGATGGGGGCGGCGTTGTTGTTTATGGCAGGGGACAAGGTTGTAGCAGTTTCTCGAGGGGCTGGGCAGTAAGGGTACTTGTTTCCCACCATGGTGCATGGCTGTGACGTGAAAGGGTTGGGAGGGTGGCTGTGTGCATGGCTCAAGGAGTTTCCATGGAAGAGAAACTGCCACAGTGAACATGGAGGTTGCTTCCATTGGTGGTCTTCATGGGGTTGGGTTGTGTAGAGACAACAACGGTGACTGCATGGAGGTTGTGGAGGGTGGCGACTTCATCGTGGGGGAGTTGCCTTGTGAGGCAACAGTTTGACTCTTGAGAGGTTGCTGCTCTGTAAGATGGAGGATAAGGGAAGGAGACGGCAACCCTATTCTTGGGTTTTCTTCATGCATGAAGGATTAGGTAAGTATATATAGGCGAACGAAAAACCAAAATTAAACCCTAGAGGGATGAGGAAATGAGAGACGTATGTGCATGGGGTACGGGAGTCGTGCGAGGTGGGGGGTTAAAAAAAATACTAACTGAATGTTGGTTAGTTCTCACGGGTTGGGTTTTGGGTGATCGGGTATAGCTCATTTTAAATATTTGGGCCCACATTTTGGGTGGTGTAAGAAATTACTAAATAAGTTTTTTCCTGAGTTTTGGGTCTCGACTCAACCTCTAAAAATAATTCAACTTGTCCAAAAACTTTCTCGGCCCATATAAAGATTTTTAACCTAATTATCAAACCCAAAGAAAAATCATAATTCACAAAAATAAAGATTTTAGGCCCGTAGTTTATTCTAAAAAAAAAAAAAGAAACTTGAACACTCAAATGAGTTTTTCATACGCATAAGTCCAAAAATATTTAAAAAACAGACTCGGGCTGGGCCCAGGTGTTACAAGAATGAAGTCACAGGCCTTCGTTGAGAACTTACTTGGCCTTTTACAACTCTTATGAGTGTCAAACCCTTTCTTAGGATGCTTTAGTAAAATAAAAATAATAAATAACCTTGTACGTGTCTGGTGCCTGAGGACTCTTATTGATGAGGCTTTTGTAAGGGTCAAATCGGCAACTGAAAATCTAGTTTCGAGATTAAGGCGAAAACTAAGTTAAGAGATAAGGTTAAGAAGAGACATGGAAAGACACTCAGACTTCTAAAAGGAAAATAACTCAGACTCCTAAAAGAAAAAGGGTTTCATAAGGAAAATTGGACACAATCACTCTAAAGAAATAGACCTCTATATATAAGAATGAAATCTCCACAAATCTGGTGAACTCTCCACATACTCTCTATTGGCTCTCCATAGAAGCTCCCTATACCAAACTCCACCATACATAGCGACTCCAAATGATTTTTTTCTAAATTCCTCCATTGTATTGAGAGATATGTGAGGCCATGAGAGATTGTAAAATCACCAATTTTAGTAGATTTTGCCCCCAAACAACCTGTGAATGTAGGCTTTTATGCCGAACCACGTAAATCCTTGTGTCTCTCTTTATTTATTCTTGTTTGCTTATTTACTATTATTTTATGGATGAACGCGAAGAGCACTGTATCGATGCCCAAACCATTATCGTGGCTCGGGGATAATTCTTTCCTCCATTCCGGTCTGTTGTGCAAATTAATGCATTAATAGTTGGCGCCGTCTGTGGAATCGATTTCTTATTCTTTGCGCTGGAAAGGGAAGGAGGACAATTCCTCGACTCACGAGATTGCCTCCAGTGAGCCAAATAAGATTCCTCTCAAATTAACTTTTTGCTTGTAATTTTTATTTCATAATACTATTGCTGCAAATACAAGGAAAATAAAAAAAGATATAAATAGTGCACCGTGCACGTGGGACCTGCACTGTGAAAGGGAAACAAGTACCATGCACGTAAAGCACGTTATGCAGGTGCACAGTGGGCACTCAGACGATGGGTGCACATCGCCGTGAACTCAGCAACCCTCGTGACAGGCGATGCGGCAATGCCACCTCCTCTGCCCAACAAAGGGCAAGGTTGGCCGCCCAGTCGTAGAACCAGACAAAACCGACGGGAGCTTTCCTACCTGTTTCTCGCCGATGTAAGCTTGGAAACAACCTGGAAAGGTCCCGCCAGCAACCTATGGGTGAAGTAAAGCTGCCGGGAGCCACCACATGGATGTCGACGCTTTCTGTTGCCAAAAAAGTGCTTCCGACCCTGTGGTATGCCCATATCTGATGAATGGAGGTAGGCAGACGACTCGTGCACGATATATGCTGCGAGCAGCGCCACCCGTGACAACTCGCTAGCCAGTGAGGCCTCTCAATGATCTCCACACGACTGGCCAGCGGCCTCTGTTACCAGTGTAGTGGTCCTCTACCCCCGTAGCTCTGCTCACCATGGCACTCCCCACTCGCAACATGCCCAGGACAAACCAACTGTGAGCAGAACGGAGGTAAGTAGCCAACCCATGCGGGATTGGCATTGGAGGAAGCAGTACCACCTAGGCGGTGACACGGGCACCAATAGTCTTGCCATCAAAGGGGAAGGAAATCGCCGGCGAACATTCTTCCACCGCTGGGCTTGCATAGAGGTCGAGAAGCTACTCACCATGGCTCAACAACCCACCAGCATCTTGCCATCCAGCAGTACGTTCCCCTTCCCTTTAAACTCACGGCGCGTCCGCATGTCTCCCTTCCTTTGGAACCTGCACAATTGTCCATCCCTACGTCTCATCTTATCTGCCATTGTGGCTCCTGAACTGTCGCGTCTTTCTTATTTATTTCACCCCTCTCGCTCCTATGTGCTCTCTGTCACCATTCCCACTTCTACTCCTTAGGTCCTCAGGTTCCCCAGCTGCCTCCATGTTTCGATTCTCGATATTTCCCTAAGTCTGTTTGTGATGGCTTCCATGGGCTCCTCTCGTAACGGTTCCTTAGTCTACGACAGACATGGGTGGTCCACAATTATTGACCTTGCCACCCTCAACGCACTTCGGGGCAAGTATGGGGTTCCAGAGTCAGTGGTCTTGAAGGTCCTTGCTCCGGGTGTTGGGGCTGTCGATTTCAAAGGCAATGCCGAGAGGGTGGCTTTGTACTCCGACATGCTTGCGCACTGAGTGAGGCTTCCCTTTCCCCATTCTATTTGCGACTTTCTAGACATCTTGGGTGTAGCTCCGACCCAAGTTCACCCTAATGCCTGAAGGATATTGACATCGCGTTGTGTGATGTGGCGCAAGGTACTGGAATCTGTTAGGGAGGAGTATCCTGACTTGACTACACGAGAGTTCCTATTCACTCATGCAATCCTTGCGTTGGGGGGGCAACATCTGTAGTTCCAGATCTCGCTCCAAATTTTGGCTTGCCCGGCTTGAGCCCCGCCATTCCAATGCCAAGCGATGGCAGAACAAGCTCTTCTTCATGGTGGGCGAAGGACGTGAATTCTTGCCTGGGGAAGTCACTGTCAGGGAGTTTCCCATCCAATCTGACTAGGGGTCGTTCTCGATGACAAACATATAGATTCGACCTATTCGATCGTGATTGGGCCTGCATCCATATGGTGTATTCCTATGTTTAGGAGCATGAGCAGGAGGTAGAGAGTGGCGTACTCTTGATTGAGGACTACATTTTCTGATTCCTTGTAGCCCCCAACCAATCCCACGTGGCAGGTCGCGAATTCGTAGGAGAGATCTCGGCATATGGGAGGGGTAAGCAACCGTCAGAGGGTCCGGTGGGCGGTGTGGTAAAAAGGCCTTGCCCGGAGGGTGAGACCATCCCTTATGGACCGGAGGGACCCGCAAGTGGACCGTGGCGATGTGGGTCTGCTCCCACAAAGACATCTCCCACCATGCCATTCTCCCCATATGCTTCTGTTACCTCGCTAGGAAACCTCTAGGCACACCAGTGAGTCAATGGGGGCTTGTGACCGAGACACGTCATCTGTCTTGACGGGCTTCTCCTGCCCTTCGAAAGGGGTTGTCCAAGGCAGTGGTGATGGAACCTCGCATCTCGCAAGCGCCGATCCGGGCACAGCTCCCACCGATATGGTATCGCCTGAGCGTCCCTCTCCCAAGGTCCTTCCTGCGAGAACCTGAAGGTGGTCCTCGTCAACAGCGACCTTGTCATCTTCGACTAGCACTTTAGTACTCCTTGGCAACTAGCTCTAATGGAGCTTCTGGGTCGCCCGACCCCAAGGGCGATGGTCCGTCCGGTTAGTCGGTCAAGGGGGCTTGCGGCCCAGAGACAAAGGAACCCATTGCGGTGCGAGTTCCCGGTCTTTCTGGTGCTTCCTCCCTTGGAGCCCCGGATGGGCTGAGACTATGCAGTGAGGATGACACATCATCGTCTCACCCTGTTGATGTAAAGGTAGACGCAACCAAGGCGGAGGCGATACCGCAGGTGTCTGACCAATTCAATGGGTTTCTTTTCTCTTAAGATTTTTCCTTCTCTCGTTGGATTGGTAACTTTGTTTCCGACTATCGGTGGTTTGATAGCTCTCGCCTTGAATAATAGGGGCTTGATTTTTTAGTGGCCTGGATAGTGGATGGGCAGACTGGGATAGGGAGGGAGGTTGGAGGTCATGCACAAGTTGGGAGGGCGGGCCTATCGTGAGATGTTCAGGCTCCTAACCACCATGGAGCTTGCAGAGATGGCCCATGAAGAGATCGAGATCGAGAATGGACACCTATGACAGATTATCTGGGAACTTCGCTAGGAGGGATCCGATCTATGGGTCGATACTGAGGCACAAAGGTTGTAAGTGTCTCGCCTCGAGGCCGCTGCCAGGGCATTTGTAGAAGAACAGAGTTAGGATGGGGCATAGATTCTTTGATTGGAGGAGGAGGTGAGAGGGGTCGAGCAGCGATGTCAAGACTACATTGCTACGATTACTGAGGTTGCAGACATCCACTACGACCTGAATGCGTGCCTTAACGAGCTCCAGTCTAGGAGGAATGCGTTTGTGGTACAGAATGCTGCACTTGTGAGGGATAAAAAAAAGGTCGAGGACCTATATGTGGAGCTATTGGAGTCCCACTAGAAGAGAGGGTGAAGTAGCTGGAGGGCGAGGTCGCCCGGGTAACTTCCTAGCTCGAGGTGGCCAAACAGCTTCACAACCAAGCCTGGAGCTACGGGTACTCCTTGGGATTAGAGAGGGTGAGGGATCACCTGGTGGCGAATCCCCATGTCTCCCCCAAGACTATAAACTTGGCCCGCTTCACTCCCTCATGAGCAAACAGCAAATCTTTTAACTCATTGGGTCGTGACCTGATGCCCGATGTCTTTCGTAACCCCACTTCCTGTTTGTGACCGATGGCCTTACTCCCATTTTCTCTCCTCACTTGGTGGTCGTGTATATGTTTATTTTTCTCTTTTTTTAATTGTTTTATTTTTTTGCCCTATAATGAGAAGTCCTTTGTATTGTATCGAGCACTTGTAAATACTAACATACTTATCGAATGTGACTTTCCATGCTTCTCTTTCTCTCTCTCGATAAGTGTGGAAAGAGTTCCGGTACCGAAATATTTCGTTCAAGTGCCTTGACTGGTATGTCGTCTGGTATGGTATTCAAAACATTGGTTCCACCCCCCATTCGTTGTCGAGACACGAGCGCGGGGTATCGACATTAGGAACTTGGTGGGACCTGAAATCAATTGCTCTAGGTGGCGAGGGGGGATTGGGACACTTGGGGGAGGTGCTCCCCCCTTCGTCACTGATGCGGCAGAGTATCGGATCAAATGACAAGGCGGGATCTACAATCGACCAATCTGGATGGCGAAGGGGGACTGGGACACTTATGAGTGTTCCCCCCTTCGTTGCCAAGGTGCTAGCACAAAGCATCGGCCATAGAAACCAAGCGGGATCTGAAATCAACTGCTCTGGGTGGCGAGAGGGGATTGAGACACTGGGGAGACGTGCTCCCCCTTCGACGCCGATGAGCGAGTGTAGAGCATCAACTTGAATGACCAGATAGGATCTACAATCGACCGCTTTAGATGGCGAGGGGGGATTAGGACATTTGGGGGAGGTGCTCCCCCCTTCGCTGTCGAGGTGCGAGCATGGAGCATCAACCTAAATGACTAAGCATGATCTGCAATCGATCGCTCTGGGTGACGAGGGTAGGATTGGGACACTTAGGAAATGTGTTTTCCCATTCACTGTTAAGGAGCAAGCACGGAGCATCGGCCTTAGGAACCATACATGCTCTGAAATCGACCGCTCTGGGTGGCATGGGAGATTGGGATACTTGGGAGAGGTGTTCCCCCTTCATTGCCGAGGTACGAGAGTGGAGCATCGACCTTAGGAACTAGGCGGGCTCTAAGACCGACCACTCTAGGTGGCGACTGGTCACCGATGGGGTTATTGTATCATTCGATCCATATGCACGAGTTGGTGTGTAAAGAAATAGTAACTTTCCCATTCACGTCAATTGTTCTTTACAAAGGGGTTCATTGGGTATATAGGGAAACGGGTGACAGTAATGCATACATAAGATAATAAAAAGGAAGACAACCAGCTGCTTGGCCACGTTAGGAGTGGCGTTGAACATAGGAGGCCTGTCTCCTTTTATTTCGTTACCCGGGCTCGAGCCAGCTACGTGTCTTTCCCTGCAATTCTTGCATATAACACTTCCTTGCTACCACCTGCTCTCCGCACATGACCTCCCACATCATCTTCCATCAGAAATTTCATTTTCAGATGGTAGGTCGAGGTAACTAGCTTTAGGCTGTTTAGGGTTGGCCGCCCAACTATGGCGTTATACGAGAAGTGGACCTTAACCACTAAAATGTCTGCAATGGTGGTCACTGTGAACCTCCTTTATCCCATGGTTTCAAGGAGTGTTATTGAACCCATTGGCTGTACTGGTTTGCCATGCGAGTAGATGACCCCCTCGCAGTTGACATCGTCGATGGTCATGGCGGGGGCCCTTTGGGTTTGGGCTTGCTTGGGGGTCTCCCGACGTTGAAATATCCTTGTACCTCACCCTCCTGGCTTAGGTTTTCCTTCAAGATATAGAGATGCCTCCGCTAGTAGGTCCCCCGGGGATGGTGTGGATTTCTCCCAGCGAGATGTTGTTATGATCCCTTTCTGTGGGGCTCGCCTCCTTCTTCCTCCTCATGACCATTCTTCATGGGCTCTCATTTCACCGGCCTTTCCGCCTATCTCAGCTTGCCCACCTGGGGGGCGACGGGCGTCTAGACTTGAGGATCTCCCCCCAAACCTCTGCTCTAACATCATCACGAAATTCTTCCATCATGACTTTTCGCCTCAAGAACTAGAAATCCTCGGTCCGATGTCCCTCCTCTTCGTGATAGGCACAATACGTGTGAGCTCTCTGACTGCGATCGCCGCATTCCCTCGCTTGCCCATCTTCTTGTGCTTGTATGCTAAGGCTCGATTACGCCATTCTCGTGGAGGTCTCGCCGTCTCTCCCTTTTTTGCCCTGCCCTTTCCTTATCCTGGATTCCTTTTCGGAAGCCTTCGCCCCCATAGTCTGCTTGGGAGTGTCGGTGGCTCAATTAGAACCGGTATGCTTGGGCACGATTAAGGCCCGCAAGGTATCTTCAACGTTAATAAAATCATCCGCCCAGTCCATGAAGTCCCGTAGGGTCATCGGTGTTCTCCTAGCAATCTCAGCCATGAAGTCCCATAGGGTCGTCGGGGAAATTTGGTGAAAACCTCTTAGGACGAGTGAACTCCGTCTCCCATCATAGCAGCACGGTCGAACTCAGCCTCCTGCCACAATAGTGTGGGTGAGCATCCTTCAAACACTAAAGGCGAGCCCAAAGACTCGCTGTCGAATGGGAGGAGAGATCAAAAGACCCAACGACCCCTTTAAACTACCAAAACTGAATCCAAAAACTCGCGGTGGAATGGGTGTGGAGGTCAAAAGATCCTACGACCCCCTTTAAACCATCAAAGTTGAGTTCAACGACTCGCAGTGGAATGAGCATGGAAGTCAAAAAACCCCACAACTCCTCCCCCCACTTAAAAAATCAAAGTCGAATAAAAAAACTCGCGGTGACAAAATGGGCATGCAAATCAAAAGTCCCCGCGACCCCCCAAACACCAAAGACGAGTCCAAGGACTCGTGGTGAAAAGGGAGCGCGGGTCACAAATCAGGACCCTTGCCATCAAAACAGGAAGGAAAGGTCAAGGACTGCCCAACCTCACTTATCTCTTGCCAAGGGTCAACAAGCGGGACAAATTATCAGACTTGTTGATCTCCCTCGTGACGAGCCAACATGTGGAAAAGGTCAAGGATCACCCGACCTCCCAGGCGGTTAACAGGCGGGCAACTCTCTGTACTGCCTGACCTCTCTCACCTAGACAACAATACAAGTACATCATTTTCTCCAGTAAACGTCGAGTGTTTACACTTGCGCCACAACCGCCGCCAGTGGGTTACCTTTGGAAACAATTATTTCCTCCCTTCCGATCAGTTGTGCAAATTAACACATTAACATCTTTAAACAAGGACTTACCCTTATAGGGGTCTATTAGGAAAAGAAGCCAGATGGGTGGTTTGGCATATGATTTTTTTAACAAAAAATATAGGTCACACATGAGAATTAAATTGAGGTGGTCTGTTTTCACCAAAACCCATTATTTATTATTATTAAGTCTAATTTTATATGGATCTAAATATGAAAATCCCATGAGCGGCCATGATGTGGTCTATTTGACTTTAGATTTTATGTAAGAGTAATGCTATATAGTATCCACTGTAGTGATGCACACACTACATTCCACTAATTTCTTCTCTCCAAATGAATGGTTGGGATGATGCCACATAGAGTGTGCACAGTGGCTTCTCCCAAACAATAGCTTCTCCCAAGATTATTTCTTTATGTAATGTTCTTACTTTTCTTGAACAACATAGGATATCCTCCGTCCAAGATCTCACAAGTTTGCTTCTCGTGCTTTTTGACTAAAGTCACTTTTAGGCCTGTGAGGATTTCGGTTCGGACTTCCGGTCAGTTTTTTCGATCCAAACCGATGGAAAGATTGGTCGGTTTTGGTCTTTTCTTTGCAAAATTTTAGATTCTCGGTCTGGTCTTGAGGTGGAGTTTCCACCTCGAGATAGGACGAGACCAAACGAATATAATAAACATATTTTAAAATATTATATATATTATTTTATATAATAATTGTATAATTAATTATGTAATTTTTATCTAATCTGTCATTATTGACAATATAAAATGTTAAATATGCAATTGCTAATATGCTATGAATGAACTAATTTATTATATCAATTAACTAACTAATCACCATTAACTAATTACTAATATCTACATCTAATTAAAGTTATTTCATAATGTTTTTGAAAAATACCTAAGTTATTAGATAAATCATCATTTGGTATTAGGTCGGACCGACCCGATTGATTTCGATCCGGTTTGATCCATACGAGAGTTCGGTCTAGCCCAAGGTGGGAAAATCCTGGACCGAATGGGTTCAGTCCGGTTCCAAAAATACCCTATAGACCGACCAGACAGGACCAAATTCACTCTAGCCACTTTGTCTTGGTGCCTTGCATTTGTAAGTCTCTTTTTTAAGTTGCAACTAGTTTTGGGAGGATGCTATTGCTAGTGTATAGTTTTGCTTCCTACGTGTAGGTTAGTAGGCCACGATGTCATACGTTTATGGTAACGAGAAGCTATAGCCTATAATGTCGAGATTATAATGATCATGTAATTCATAGAAAGCCATGGACCATTCTTTTGGGCCAAGGCCTAAGATGAATCAAGTTGTTGGTGTAGCTCAGAGCCTCAAAACTCGTCCTCGATCGACCAGCCTCTCTCTGCGGAACATGTTGTCTAATTGGAGGAGATCGTGGCCTAAAAGGATTTCTGGCCCAAAACTTGTCATGATGTCACTTAACCGTTAATGATATCAGGATTTCAAAGCAGAAAAATGATAGTTGTAGTTGTGAGTGCGTAAGTGTTGCGTAATTATTTTGAAAAAAATGAATATATACGAGATTCACATAAAAAAATTAATTTTTTAATAATAAATTTTATTTTTTTTCAAAACGATTATACGATACTTGTGCATTTTACGACTATACGTGATATTACTCTTCAAAGCAAATGGCATATTGCATTTATCCCGTTTACATACGGTTGCATAGGTTGAAGGAGAAGGGGGAGGGGCATATACGGGAAGAGGTGGGCCACGATTGCATCACGGTTGCATATATATGACGGCTGTATTTAACTTTTTTCATATAAAATTGAGGAATTGACTCACCACATCATTGTCATTGGCTTGTTCCCTTGGGTGGGTTGGTGGAGTGCCGCATCTCGTTGACACGTACGATTCTACTTTTCTGTTTTTTTACCTGCACAGAGCTTGAAAAAGGGATCTATATTCTATAAGGATAATAAGTCCACTTCTTAACATTATGTTTATAGAGATTCGAAGTCATGAACTCTTAAGGATCAAATCACTTGTAATTAACTAAATCTCCTACAATTAAACCAACATCCTTAAGGGTT